>CM051345.1:15000-1215000 GCA_028015215.1 Gynostemma pentaphyllum | reverse complement strand
ATTATTTAAAATTATATTTTTTTATAATAAAAAACATCAATGTACAAATATTTGAATTTAGTTATAAAAAAATCAAATACGAATTTCAAATAATTTTTTTCAAAAATGTTAGATGAGGTTTTTTTTTTAATATGAAACTTGTATTTTTATTCCACAATGAAAATGAGCTAAGTATGTAATATAAAAAAAATTATAAAAAAAAGGAAGATGATTATGCAAGATAAGACTAATACTCCAATAAAAAAAGATAAGACTAAGACGAATAAATTAAGAACCTTAAAATTATATGGTATACAACTGTCTCTCTCCTCTCTTGATTTCATCTCTAACACTTCACGACCACCTCCCTTGCACACAACCGCTTGATCTCGTCTTGAAAAATGAATCGAGGTTCGACTTTTTAAACTTTGTTATCATTCAAATTAGTTACATTATTCGAAATCTACCATGTAGCTTTGATTATTATTAGTACTTTGCACTGACAGCTACTGGAATTAATTTGAACCCCTTTACTCTTGGTTCAATTTTTTTTAAATCAAATATTAGTTTTGGGAACTTATCTACCACAAAGCTGTTTTTCTAGCCTTACATCCCAATACCTTCTTAAATAGACTAGTCAAAGTTTACGTGCGTTGCACGTGTTTTACCGATTTTAAAAATTATTATTGACAACTAATATTAATAACTCAATGAAGTATAAAATAATAATAAACAATTATGTTTTTTTAATAATATAAATAATTGATTTAATTTTTAAGAATAGAAAATTCAGTATTCTAAAACGTACTTTTAATGAAAAGATTCTTTATAGTTTTGAATATATCAAACGCATATATAAAAATATATAAAATAAATAACCATTTTTTGTGTAAATAAATTCAACATTAAAATTTTCAGAATAAAAATTAATTCATGGTTTTTCGTGTAAATTTACTTAATTTAGGGTTCTTGATAATTAGTGCAATTTATTAAAAGTACATATCTCAATATTCTACATTAAAATTCAAAAAATAAATTAAAATGAACGATTTCATCTTTTAGTACCTCTAATGAATATATTCTTTGTATTTATAATAACTAATAGATATAATTAAAAATATATAAAATTAAATAACAAATTTATATCTAAATTTAATTCCACGTGAAAATGTATTATATATTAATTAGGGTAAAGGGGAAATAAAACAGTTATCTTCTTAATCCGTAGCTACATACGATTAATTATGATTACGATTATGATTATGATTATTATTATAAATTAAAAGAGAGAAATTTAAAAATGAAAACACATAGTAATAATTTTTTTAAAGATGATTAGAGAGTTGAGGTGTGGAAAAATAACACAATGAAGGTATCTAAATAGATTGTATATCACAAAATTTTCCAATTAAGTAAATTCAAGCCCTAGCTACCTAAAGACTTTTAAGCCGATGGTTAAAAAAAAAGGATTTGAAGCTGCTCAAATCGTATCTCATCGTGATTGTTCCACGATCAAGATCTTCTTGACTTATGAGAATTACTCTCTTCCCTATCAATACTGGATTTCCCACATTTTTCTGATTTGGATCTAATCATATGATGGTTTTAAGTTTTATTTAAAGAATTTAATCTCAAAAGCAGCCATTTTTTCATAGCACCGAACTTCTTCCCTTCAAATATTTTGCAAGACTCCTCAAGATAAAAACCTTTTACATAACCCTTTCCGCTTCCAAATCGAATCGATTCGGATGTATATCTTGACAGTTTCTAAAAAAAACACTTCGATTCTTTTTTTTTTTTTTTTACAATAAATACGCTTTGATTCTTTCAACCTTCACATTGTACTTTCCCACATGGATTTGTTTAAAATAAATAATTTATTTGATAACTAAAATTAGAAAAAATAAAGTAGGGGCAATAGGAGAAATAAAAAGTTCAAATTTATATAATTTCCTATCTAAGATGAAATTAAACAAAAAAAAAATGAATAAACATTAAACTAAAATACTAAAAGTACTTGCATTAAAAAAAAAAAAAAAAAAGTACCAAAACACCATTTGTTTTATAACGATAATGATAGCTTTCAACAATATTTTTAGACTATCAAATCAAATATTCTTCAATATTTTCACTACTTGTTGCCCTTTTCAGATTCATGTTGATCATTAAAAAAGCCTTGAGGATCACGTTCAAACACATCTAGAGAAATATAATTATTTCCTCCATTTCCCGGAGCAACCATCATTCCGCTAATTCCACCACCACTTTAGGCAGAGCCATCACCGCCACCTCCTCCTCCACTTTTTCCGCCGCGGGTACCACCTCCACCTTTGCCAGACATAATTCAAGTTTTGAAAAGTAAATAAATATTGAGTTTAATTGAAGAGTTTTAAAAAAAAAACTTGATAATGAAAAATAATGAGACGTCTAGTATTTATATACATACATGCTATATATTGATCGAATTAACTGAGAGCCTCGAAAATAAAAATATATTAATTACACTAACTTTATTTGCATGCACGGATTTTAAAAAAATTTCATAAATTTTCAGACTTTTCAAATTCTTTATTAAATTTGTTTTTTTAAATATGAAAAATATTTTTTTTAAATGAAAATAACTATCAATTTTTTTAAGAATTGTTAATGTTGCAAACGTAATAAGTAATTTTCTTTTACAAAAAAATTTGTTGGTTCGGGAGAGTATATAGGTAAACTTTATTAACTATAAGTACAAAGATTTCAAGTATATATATTATTATTATTTCATGACTTATTTATCAGATATGGAACGACTAAATATTTTAATTTTAATATTTTAAAATAGTGATTTATTCATTTATTCAAATAAGAAAAACTGTTCAAAAATCAAGAATAAACCTTTGATTTCAAAAACAAATAAATACTCATGAATTTGAATAATCTTCCAAATTTAAAATAAAATATAGAAAATAAAAAGTAATAATTAAAAAGGGGCAAAAGAGGAAATCAAAAGTTTCTCCTCTTACCGCTGTAATTATCGCTTTATCTTTGTGTTCCCGCTGATTCTCCAATAAACTTTATCTTTAGTCGAACTAGAAATAATATACTTCTGTGATCAATAGAAGTCGTGACGTCACTTGTTCATGTCTCGAATCAGTACATCAAGAGAGTTTCCTAAAGTTCCTAAAATGTTTAGGTATCGCACTGATACCCTTAATTTATAGGAAAGTTATGAATTCCATCTCGTGAAAATGCGTTTCCAGCTACTTATCTAGTTATGTTCCCAAAGTAGGAGTGTATTGAGCGTTCTTACAGATCGCTCTCAATCATGTGAATCAAAGAACATAACTCCATAAATAGGAGTCCACATTTCCCTCAGGATTGAGATCTATCACGGTTGATAAACTTAGTTTGATATTCGATCATTTCTCGTAAACGGTACTAATGAGAAATTTGATCGAACATCGTGGTCCTGTCTTATACAATCAGCATTGCATATGATACTTCCATTTCATGTCTCCCATATGAATGATCAGGATTAGATCATTTGTCTATAAACAAAATGTGAAGCTATCAACAGTGTTACCAGGATAAGGTTCCCAAACGTTATCCATTTACTGTAGACACTTTTAAGTTACTCATCTCGACTTTAATCCTCTCGTATGACTCACATACTAAGTCGTGATTTCATAAGTGTGACTAGGGTTTTACTATTTGAATGTTCGATATTAATATATTTCCATATATTCCTAATATCGTTAATTGAATCAATCTAGATAATATAAAAAACTTACATTTTTTTATTTAATTTATTTGAGATAAATTATTATTATTAAATAATTACAAGTTCTAGGACACCATTCCTAACATGCCTGTGATATGACTGATCATAAGCAATGAGCTTATGATCGGTCAGATCATTGAGTAACAAAAGATCTGGGGAAAAAATAAGGATACAAAATCAAGAGTATTTTGCTCATAACTTTTTCTACAAAATTGGAACTGCCATGATTTTTGATTCGATGGATGGATATCGAAAAAACGAATGAAATCGATATCTTATTTATGCAAAACGGAGTCCGGATGAAGAAATTAACGCCAAAATACTAAATTTGGGCACAAAGAAAATTCTGGAAATTTTTCAAAAAAAGAAAAAAAAAAGTGGGTCTGGGATCTGACCAATCCCAGACCATGATTAGTCCGATCAGCCCCAAGTTTTTTTTTTTAATATTTTTCAGACTTTTGAATCTTCGAAAATTTAGTATTTTAGTGTTAACTTCTTCATACGAACTCCGTTTCGCGCAAATAAGATATTCATTTAATTCGTTTTTTCGATATCTAACCGTTGAATCTAAATTCGTGGCAATCCCAACTTCAAAGAAAAGGTTATGAGCAAAATATGTTTTCAGATCTTTTGTTACTCAATGATCTGACCGATCATTGCTTATGATCAATGATCGGTCACATCACAAGCAACCATAAAAAAAATTCAGATTTTTATTTTTAAAAAAATTTAGTACTTTTATGTTTACTTCTTCATCCGGACTCCGTTTCGCTCAAATAAGGTATCGATTCCATTAGTTTTTTCGATATCTATTCATTAAATCTAAATTTGTGGCAAGTTTAGAGTTTAGAGAGAGAGAGAGTCGTGAGATTTTTGGTAAAAAAATTATAGTTTAGAGTTTAGAAAGAGAAAAAATAAAGTGAGGTTAAGGAAAGCTCTATCAATAAAAAAAAAAAAGGGTTTTTGGTCTTTTCACACTTTAGTGACATCATCATAAGGTTTTATTTATGAAAATTGAAAAGTGAGGTCAAGTTTCATTCGGGATCCATTTTCGAGGTCAAATATAATAAATTTGTGGGTTAAAAGTTTTTTTTGTTCAAAAATATAATTGTTTAAATTTTATGGTAATACTCAAAACATCAAATCATTGTTTATCTAATTATTAATTTTTTTTCAATGGGTGATTATTAATTTTTTTGTTCTTTTGAATTTTAATCATGAAGTATGATTTTATGTAATCATTGATTGACTATCATTCACTTCGATGATCTTAATAAATGATTCACCTCAATCACACTTTTTACCTTTAGTGTATCATTTTTATAGATCGCTATTTTTCTATTAATATTAAGATAATCATCTAGGTTAATCTTTTTATTAAAAAAATCTTATACATACACAAAACATATGGAAGAACGACTAATAAAAGAAGAATTGAGTTTAAACTCAAACCCAAATAAAAAACTAAAATAAAAACAACATTACCAACTCTCTTTTGAAAAAAAATAACTTCTCAAGTTGAACATAATGAGGTCAATCATCCAGTTTCAATAAAATGAAACAACAGAGATATAGTGCTTCCCAATTTCTAATGTTGAGGATGTCAACACTGGTACTTGTGGCCGTATTACATGATGATCAAATTACCAATGGAGATATATATAGTCTTGAACCCAAGTGCCATGAGAAACCATATTCATGGTTTCATCAATTTGGAACTAATGACACGACATCTTTTAGCAAACAGTTTGAGTGAAACGATCCGACTTTTCAGAGTTTAATTTCAAATATAATAAAACAGCGGAAGACTCAATAAGTAATCTTTATTGAAATATAAAATCATCAACGTCAAAAATAATCATTTCATATGAAATAGTAATTCTGGAATTACAAAGTTTAAATAAAAACTGAATGAAATCAAATAACATTGTCTCAAATAAGAAATCGAAATAAAGAAAGAAAATCCAATCTCAAAGTTTAAATATCCCAAAGTATAAAATCAGTAAGACTCGACATAATATTCATAATTAGTTATGAATGACAAGAATGGCCATCAATCGATATGAACCCTCATCTTCGCCACTTTATCAACCGCCACCTCTCGGTCTATTATTACCTGGAAAAAAAAATAGCACTGTGAGGCTAAACCCAGTAAGAAAACAATCTAACTAACAGGTAAGGTTTTGAATAATCTCTAAACGAATCATACCGAGTCACAAGCACTCAAACACTCTCCAATAACATCTAAGGCACGATTACACGAATAGACAATTCTCACTAATTTCATATTCAAGACATTTAATAATCGATCACACTTGGATCATTAATCTTCCCGTTCTCATAACCAGAACACATATCCATAATGAAGGGAGTGCTCTACTAAATTAACGGAAAATCATTTAGTAAACTAATTAACTATTAATTAATGATCTATTAATATCATGCAATTTGTGATAAAAGACATATAGATTCATGTTATTTTTGAAAATTAAAGGCTTTTTACTTACATTGAGTAAAATATGGAGAATCAGTTGGAGGTTTCTTTACAGCATCAATCCTTAGCAACACCTGGATCTTCTATGTTATATCCCGATCGAAAGAAAAACCGACTTGTGGGAGTCGATCCGGAAGAACAAAAGAAGAAAAAATTTCTTCTAATTTTTCCCTAAGGAAAATCGGCAATTGGGCAAAAATTGAAGAGAGAATTTTCTCTTTTCTAATTAAAGTGAGAAGTGTAAAAAATATAAATTCCAATGGTCATATTTATAGGAAAATATGATATCTAATCTAATTAGAATTCATTATCTTCTAATTATTAAAAAATACTAAAGATAATAATATAAAATATATAAAAATTATGAAAGAAAAATCTTTGAACAGCCAAGTCCAACGCACACAATACGTAATAACAATTGACAAAGATTTGATTTTTATATAATATATTTATATTTATTTACTTTTCCATATTTAATAATTATATATTTATGTATTTAAAATTAGAAAAATTCAAATAATAATTTCTAATAAACCGCATTTAGAGCCAAAAATTAATATATTATCTTGTGTCGGGGTGTTACGTTGAGAGTGATCTCGCATATGAAAACACAAAGTAGAAAAGAATCAATTAAAAATGTATGAATATTGGAGGCTGGAGCACTCAAAGTAAGTCATAGAACAATTGGATTGTTAAGAAGCTTGTAAAACATCGAAATGAATTTATATTAATTAGAAGATGCCCATTAATTAAGAATACCAAAAGAGAAAAGTTTTTGGTAACCACCATATCATTTATCCTAGAGAAATAACTTTCCAATAATTTTATTTTATCATCTTTGTTGAAAAACGTACCAGTAGGTTGAAGTTGAAGCCCTATTTTAGTTTTTTTTTTTTTTTTGGAAAAAGACAATTTTAGTCCCTGGATTTTGATTTTGTTTACCATTTGGTCCCTATGTTTTCTAAAGCGGCCTTTTAACCCCTGAGTTTTCATTTTATTTACTATTTGGTCTCTACTATAAAAAATATGTTAAATACTTAACAGAATGAATGACATGCCAATAATTTATTAGTTTTGATGATGATTGTAGAGTTATTTTATTAATATTATATTATATGTTGCTCAAGTGATAAAAATTAAAGTAATCTATTTTTAAAACAATTAAAAGTAAATAATTTTACTAAACACAATATTAATAAAAATATATTTAAATTTCTTTTTCTTTTCTATCTCTTTTCCCTAAAGATCTTTAAAAAAAACCCAGATCATCTTGAAGCATTAAATAAAACATCGTTTCTTCAAACAAAAAACCCAGATTTCTCTTTATTCGTCTCAACATCAACATATAAAAAAAATCCAGATCTAAACAAATGGAAAGATCTGTTCATCATTTCATCTCAACAATTTGTGATAAGTCGTTATTTTAGCACATAAACTTGAGATTTTTGTTCATACTTTGATGATTAAATAGCCTAAGAACTAATTAATTGCCTATGATTTGTGTTTATGTGCTAGATTGGAGAAGAGGGGATGAAAAAGGCTTAAAATAGTATTTTGGACCTTTATTGACGCTTCAGTGCCATGACACCAGTTTTTAATGGTCGCGAATGGAAGAAAAAGTTTGAATCCTAGCAAAAAAAATCCAAAGAGCTTAGTGCCATGGCATCAAAAACGCAGAAATTCAAATTTTTTGGATATTTTCTTTATTTAAATGACTCAAACCCTAAGTTTTTAGGGAGTTCATTTTCTGATAGTCCTAGGTCATTTTTTCTCTATAGCTATGACTTCTTTGTCTAGCTAAACTCCTCTTTTCAACCAAGGTTAATCAATGTTTAATTCATTTTATTTGTGAGATTTGATCTTCATCTTTCTTTCTACTTTTTCTCTATTTCTCTATTTTCTATGTTTCATTAATTATCTTGTTGATTGATTGTTCAAATAGGATCCTTTGATCATTCTTCAATTTGATATATTGTCAATTAGGTGTTTAAATCCGTAATTGTTTATGCATCCTAATCTTAGTGACAATTAGCATGATTGATTAATAAGTCTTTTCATCCCATGCTATGAAAATATATGATCTAATTTAAATAAATCGAACGTTTCATATTTATTGGCTAGAATTGGTAATCCTTCTTATCTTATTGCTGTCAATTGATTAAATCCTATTGTCGTACTCTAGGTTTGTCTTTGATTAGAGAAGTAATTAATGATCGTATCTTAATTACCAATGAACTAAGGAAGGATAGATTAATAAGACGTTTTTAATAATCATAACCAATTTAGATAATGATTCAGGATTTCATTAGATAATTAATGATCAAATAACATGAATTGAACAATGATTACGCCTTTGGTTGGAACCTTCCCCTCATTGATTTTTTCTTAAAGTTTTATTCCTTTTCCTTAATTTCTCAACAAACTCCAAACCCCCCCAAATTTTAATTCACCAATCTCTGTGGAATCGACTCTACTTTCAACTACTACAAATCCCATTATCTGAAAGTAGATATTTATTTGGGTGGATTCGACGCCCACCAATTTATTATGTCAGAAAATCATCAAAGAAAGAGAAAAACAGTAAAATAAGCAAAAGACAGAGTGAGGAACAAAATCACGAGTCGCCAAGATTTTTCCACAAGGAGAATGAGAGGGGCCAATTACATAAGTGGGATTTTTGCTTTTTATGTCTTCTCCTTCACACTACAAAAAAACTGTTAAATTGCGACCAAAAATTTGCGACCAAAGTATTGGGTAGTTTTTTGGGTGACCACTCTGGTAGTAAATATGAAGTTTGACTTAAAACGACCATATGGTCACTTTTTTGCGACCAAAATGCGACCAGGTAAAGAATTAGTCATAAAAAAATGGCGCGAATTTTTTGTGCGAAGAAAGTGACCATATGGTCACTACAAAATTACTACCATGTGGTCGCAATTTTGTGACACGAGTTATCATTTAGTAGCAAAAAAAGGCGCGTAAATTTGGTGGGAGAAAGGCTACCAAGTGGTCACATTTCAAAATGACCAGATGGTCGCAATTATGGTGACCTTTAGTGACCAGCAGTAGCTTAGAAACTTGGCGGGAGAAAGGCTACCAAGTGGTCACATTTCAAAGTGACGAGATGGTCGCAATTTTGGTGACCTTTGGTGACCAGTGGTGGCTTAGAAATTTGGCGGGAAATAAGCTACCAGGTGGTCACATTGTTAAGTGACCACATGGTCGCAAATGCTGTGATTTTAGTGACCAGTGGTAGATAAACAATTTGGTGGGAGAAAAGCTACCAAGTGGTCACCAAAATAAGTGACCATGTGGTCATAAATGCTGTGACTTGATGTGACCTGGGGTAGTGAGGAAAATGGCGGGAAATTTTGGTGGGAAAATGCGACCAGGTGGTAGCAAAAATACTACCATCTGGTCGCAAATGAGCAGAGGAGTCCATTATAAAATCCTCTCCTCCCATTGTTTGTTAGCATTAAGAAAAAAGAAAATGAGACAGTGTATGTATGTTCGTTTGTTAGACGGGTATTTGAACGATGAGTTCGTGGCCGGGGTTGCACAGTTTGTTGAGTTTTGCATGACAATTGTGTATTATGAAAAGTATGTTGGAAAGCTACGTTGCCCGTGCAGGAAATGCGACAATAGGAGAATCATACTGGTTACAGATTTGAAGGTTCATCTCTATAGCCGGGGATTTGTGCAGAATTATTATCACTATTTGTTTCAGGGGGAAACAAAGGAAATGTTTGACGCTGAATTACATGAATCGAGACGATACGAAGGTAGCAGATCGAATGTAGAGGTTGTTGCCGAAGAACGGAATGATGAACAACAGTATAGTCAGATGCAGCAAATGATACTTGATGGTGCGGGATATGGGGGCAATGAAAATTTTCGTGAAAGTTTAAACGTAGACGAAGATGAACGGGTTGTTGAAGAGGAAATGAATCCGGAAGCACGTAAGATGCATGAGATGCTAAAGACAGCCAGCCGACTATTTTACGATGGGTGTCAGGTAAGTCAACTTGCTGCTGCTACAGAACTTTTAAATATAAAGGCACAGTACAACATACCTGGTCGAGGATTTGATTAGATTACATTGTGGTTTCGTCGATGCGCTCCAGAAGAAAATATTATGCCCCACAGTTTGTACTACACGAAAAAGCTAGTAGAGGTACTTGGATTACCCGTGGAGAAAATAGATTCGTGTCGGAACGGATGCATGCTTTACTGGGATGTGGATGAGGACCTGCATCACTGCAAATTTTGTTTTCTTCCAAGGTATAAACAAGGGAAACGCAACCTCATTCCGTACGCCCGCATGTTCTATTTACAGCTGACCCCACGTCTGCAACGGTTGTATGCATCGGATGTGACAGCCTTGCACATGAGATGGCATCATGAGCATTCACAGGATGAAGGTGTTATGAGACATCCCTTAGATGCCGCGACATGGAAGCATTTAAATAATTGTCATCCGGATTTTGCACAAGATCCGAGAAACGTCAGATTGGGCTTATGCACGGATGGCTTTAACCCGTTCGGGGCATCCGAGGCAGAATATTCAGTTTGGCCAGTCATGGTAACCCCGTATAACTTGCCTCCCTCGATGTGCATGCGAGACCCGGTGATTTTTCTAACAGTGATCGTACCTGGGCCGAAAAGTCCAAAACAGAAACTGGATGTGTATTTGCAACCACTTATTGCAGAGTTGAAAAGGTTGTGGACTGACGGTGTTATGATATTCGACATTTCGAAGAAACAAAATTTCTTGATGCGCGACGCGTTAATCTGGACGATCAGTGACTTCCCTGCGTATTCAATGTTGTCAGGTATGTTGATATTTACTTTCATATACATTTTTGAGTATGTGTTTAATTTTAGCTATTGATTTGCTTAGTCAGTATAGTTAATTGTGTGAACCTCAATCTCCTTCTCTCAAAGGATGGAGTACGGCAGGGAAATACGCATGTCCACATTACATGCTAGACACAGATGCATTTTATCTCAAAACGGTCAGAAAACTTGTTGGTTTGATTGTCACCGTCGATTTTTACCGTTAAATCATACTTTCCGTTCAAACGGCAGTGACTGGAAGAAGGGTCGACGAGTAAGAAAAGATACCCCCCGACAATGTATAGTGGAAGGCAGATTCTTCACGGTATAGATGCTATAGGGATGTAGAAGATTACAGTGGACAGTGCAGAGAGTGCAAACAATGCGGCTGGAAAAAATACAGGTTGGAAGAAACAGAGTATTTTTTGGGATCTACCGTATTGGGAAGATCTACTAATTAGACACAATCTGGATGTAATGAATATCGAGAAGAATTTCTTCGACAACATTTTCAATACGATGTTGAACGTTCCGGGAAAAATGAAGGACAATTTGAAGGCACGTTATGATATACGGGAGATATGTCACCGTCCTGAGTTGGAGCCTGAAGACAATGATAATTACGCAAAAGCAAAGTACATATTGACGACGGATGAAAAGAAAACATTATTTGAATGGATCAAATCCATCAAATTCTCGGACGGATACGTTTCGAATCTGAGTCGGTGTATACACAGTCAAAAACATATCATGTTCGGGATGAAAAGCCATGACTGTCATGTATTCATACAACGATTGATGTCTGTCGCGTTCAGACCGTTCCTAGAGAATAGACATTGGGAGCCGCTTGCACAGTTGAGTGTTTTTTTCAGGGACTTGACATGTACAGAGCTGACTGAAGCTACTATCGCTTCAATGAGTTCAGAGATCGCTGTTATTATTTGTAAGTTGGAGCGAATGTTCCCACCTGGCTTTTTTTGACTCCATGGAGCATCTTCCAGTGCATCTTCCATATGAGGCATTCTTAGGGGGTCCGGTACATTACCGCTGAATGTACCCATTTGAAAGGTAAGCACAGTTAATTTGTAATCTATACGTATAAAGTACAGTGATCGAATGTAAATTATGTTTTTTTACACATTGTACCCACCCATAGGTACTTACGTCGGTTGAAAAAGACGGTCGGAAATAAAGCAAGGTAAAAGGATCTATCTGTAGTGCGTACCTGATGCAAGAGACTACAACATTTTGTTCATACTACTTTGATCAACACATTGTAGAGCAGTTTCGACCAGCGAAACGAAACATCGTCGAAAATTTACTTGAAGGTGTTGACATAAACGACTTGCCGATTTTTACGGAACCTGGCATGACAGTTGGAAGATCAGTGCGTAGGCCGTTGACTGATTCTGAGTACCACGTAATGCAGACATACGTGTTATGCAACTGCAAAGAGATCGATCCTTACATAGAGTGAGTTTGTAACTTAACATTATTTCATCGCCTAAAGAATAATTTTGTACTTACTAGTTTTTGTTCCCTGAGAGTGAGCCAGAATGATTTTGAAAATATGGGGAGTTTCGTCGGTAGAAAAGAGACGATCATCATCCTTCCGGCAGAAACTCAATGAAGTCATGACGGAGATATGATCTATGCTACCTCCACAGTTCTTTTCTATATGACAAGTTTCAATGTTTCATTACCCCTCACATTTATCCATTAATAATGATATTCTTAGAAAGTGGCTACTTTTTCTTTAAAATAGCTACATTATTTCATCGTCTAAACAATTGCAAACTATTTGCTAACTATTTTTGTAACATACAAATTATTTCTAAACTTATACGTTCGAATGACACGAGTTAGTCTTACAGCTACTGAGGAGGGGTCAATAATCGACAAAGAGTTTCGTTTTTAGTTCAGTGCATACGTGAGTTATTTTACGTACTTTTTTCAAAAAAGCCGTGGCAATTTGTTGAAAAAATTAATATCTTCCTAACATTATTACTGTATGTGAACAATGACAGGTTGACTCCCCTACATTATTGGTAGATGATTCTCGCATTATTTCTTTGGCAAAGGGACCTGGACGGATTGCAAGGTCGTATATTGGATACGTCGGTAACGGTTATAGATTTCAAACGAAGGCGCATTCAATTAACAGGGCAACAAACAACAGTGGTGTTTGCATAAAAGGTCATGTGTTCGGCACAAACGAAGACGATTACTTTGGAGTAATCGATGAGATTCTTGAGATTCAATACGCAAGTCCGACGCTAAAGTGCATTGTTCTATTCAATTGCACTTGGTTCGAGACAACCAGACGAGGCAGAGTCCGTAAGATTGATCATTTACAAATCGTTGAGGTAAACAAGTCTAAGCATATGCGCACCGCTGGATAGGTTTGTCCTGGCTGCACAGGCGATTCAAGTTTATTACCTGAACTATCCGATTAATAGACGAGATCTGACAGATTGGTTAGTTGTTTGTAAAGTTAAACCACGCCAGGTGGAAGAAAACTTGTCTGAGAAAGACGACCATGCAGAGGAAGCTGTTGCTTTTCAAGAAAATGAGATAAGATGTCGTGCAATCGACGATGGTCAGCATGCCAGTACTGTTCGTCCTTTGCACGATGGAACGATAACATTGCATGATGATGATACAAATGCTTCCAATTCCGGTTTCTATTACGAGGTTAGTTTTCGTATAGATTTTAAGTTTTAAGTTAGTTTTAGTTTCTAATTTTTATTTAGTTTTAGTTTTAGTTTAAATTTTGTTTACTTAGTTTTAATTAATTAGTTTCGTTTAATTTTGTTAATTTAATTAATTTTAGTTTAATTAATCTAATTTAGTGTAATTAATTACTTAGTTTACTTTAGTTTAATTCATCTAATTTTAGTTTAATTCAATTAATTAATTAGTTTAGTTTAATTTTGTTAATTTAATTAATTTTAGTTTAATTAATGTAATTTAGTTTAAATAAGTACTTAGTTTACTTAAGGTTAATTAATCTAATTTTCGTTTACTTTAATTAATTAATAAATTTTAGTTCAATTAATCTAATTTTAATTTAGTTTAATTTAATTAATTAGTTTAGTTTAGTTTAGTTTATTTTTAATTAATTAATATTAGTTAAATTTAATTAATTTTAGTTAAAATTAATCTAATAGATCTTAGTTGAAATCATCATTACTTACTTTACTTTAATTAATTACTTAGTTTAATTAATCTAATTTTACTTTACTTTAATATAATTAATTACTTTAGTTTAATTTAGTTTTAATTAATTAATTTTAGTTCAATTAATCTAATTTAGTTTAATTCTTCATTAGTTAATTTACTTTAATTTAATTATTTTTGGTTTAATTAATCTAATAGTTTAATTCTTCGGTACTTAGTTTACTTTAATTACGTCATTTTAGTTCAAATTGATCTAATTTTAATTTACTTTAATTCAATTTAATTAATTATTTTACTTTAAATTAGTTAATTATTTATGTTAGTTTAATTTACATTATTTAATCAATTTAATTTAGATTATTCCATTAATTAATTTAATTTAATTTAAAGTATTTCATTAATTAATTTAATTTAAAGTATTTCATTAATTAATTAATTTAATTTCTTTCATTATTTAATTACTTTGTATTAAATTAGTTTAGTTTAGTTGTAGGATTATGACGGGCAGACGACGTCCTCCCCAGTCAGACGAGCCTGACGATGAGATTGACTAGGGAACTCCACGTACCGCTTGTCATCGCGCCTGATGCGGACGACTACTACGAGAGGAGTTGGACATCATCCTCTTGATTCTGGCAGGGAGTTCTTCGCCACTCGATGATGCGATCCCGAGACCCAGCCTGCGACACCACGCTTGGTGCAGGACTCTCAGGCCACGACTTTCGGGGGAGCATCGGGGTCTGCATCACAGCCCGATCCAGCGGGACCCTCCACTTCAGGCACGCAGCCTCCTCGGGCCGCAGACTCTACCCTTCGGATTAAAGGGAATACGTAAGTAATTTTGTTTATTGTTTTAATCACTTAATTTTTAAATCTTTAAACATTTTTAAAAGTGTTTTTTTTTTCTGTTAACTAATAGTTTCTAATATCACAATATTTTTATGTTTTTACAGAGTACAGTCGCATACAACCGTTTCAAAACGGTTTCGCGAGGTCCTCTAGAGCATGCCTCTACCCAGCGACCTTCGCTAGCAGAAGATTCCGACGACGGAGAAACGTCGGATGTACGACAATTGGAAGGTAAAAAACATAATTTATTTTTATAATTAATTAATTTTGATATTTATAGAAATAAATTTATTACTTTAACAATTTTTTATTTCAATTTTTTCAGGGCAAGTTTCCTATTATCGATCCCGATATCACAGACGGTAGATTGTTCCCCCTATGGGACAATCACGTCCGAGATCAATTCAAGGACCTCATTTACAGGGCACGCAGAAAGCAAGCAGCAAACCGCCCCGTATGGATGAGCCCGGAGGACCATGCGCGGCTTATCGTGAGCTTGAGGACTCCCGAGGGCATGGCAGTGTCAAGGAGGAATAAGGCCAACCGCGCGAAGAATCCCACCAAACACACAGCCGGGGCCCGGACCCACGACGAGCACCATCGTCGATTGGTAAGTTTTTTTGTTTTTGTTTTTTTACGTACTTTTTTCTTGTTTTCTTTTTTTCAATTAGTTATTAATTTATTATTTTTTCTTCTTCAACCTCTAATATTTTTATGAAGCGAAGCACGGTCACCCTGTCCCGCCCGATGAGCTGCATCGCGTTCTTCACACGAAGAAGGACGGGACGTTCGTCGACGATAAGGCGAAAGAAGTTTAGGTATTTAATAATTTTTTCAATTATTATTTTTCCTAACTTATATATTAACTATTTTATTTTCTGAATTTTAAATGTTTAGGAATGTTTCATGGAGTCGTTGAGTCAGCGGTTGCCCACACCAGACTCGCAACCGACTTAGGAAAACCGTAGAGAGGCGTTCTTGGAGGCTGCTGGAGGGGTTCGGCCTGATGGATCTATTCCTGGGCTTGGCTCGTACGGGCAACGCCTTTACGCGGATGTGCCCCGGCCTCAGTGGAGGGAGCGAGCACTAGCTCCGGCCCTTCTCCGGTTGAGCAGCAGCTGCGCGCGGAGGTTCAGCAGCTTCACACCGACATGGACGCTATGCGCGATGACTTCTTTTCTCGAGTCGCTGCGATTGAGGCGGATATGCAGGCACAGGTCGAGGCCCAGGTCGCAGCATCTTTGGCCTCGTACTTCAGATCCCTAGACGGCGGTCATTCATCATCGACGCGGCCTCCGCCACCCCCCGCCCCTCCGCAGTAGTTCTAGGATGCTTTCTTCTGTATAAAACATTTTTTGAATATTTGATTTATATATATATTTTATTTTAATTCCAATTTTTTGTTATTAAATTTTAATATTAATTAAATAAATAAATATTAATTAATTAACTAATTATTGTAATTTAAATAAATAAATAAAAATATTTATTAAATACGACCAGATGGTCGCATTTACCCTAAGATAAACGACCATCTGGTCGCATTTTGTCTGAGTACAAAAGTGACCACTTGGTCGCTTATAAAAGACCACGTGGTCACTGCTTCATGTGACCAACTGGTCACTTATCTTCAACTTAAATTACAACCAGATGGTCACTTTTTTAAGCGACCATCTGGTCGTTTTTTAAAATGTTGATTTTTTTGCGACCAACCATGCTTGGTCGTATATTTGTGACTATACAGTCGCACACATTCCGGACGGACCAACTTTTTTGCCTCCACCATGTTGGTCGCTTTTTTGGTCGCATTCTACTATAGAAACGACCAGTTGGTTGCAAATTACTGGTCGCAAATTGACTTTTTTTTTGTAGTGTCATTTATCTCATTTAGATTTTAGAAAAAGATGAGTTTTCCTTTGATTTTGGTTTATTTTGAAAGATTATCTTTAGATTTTACATAAATCTACAAAATCCTCTCAGATCGTTGTTGGAAAAAAAAATTTAGAAAATTTTCTTTTATTAGTTATATTTTTAGAATTTAATTTGTTAAAAGCTTAATTTATATTTTGATTAATTGATTTTAGAATATTTCTTTATTGGTTGTATTTTGATTTTGGCTTTTATAATTTTCCTAATTGTGCTGTGCTTAATTGTTCAATGGTACTTTTGTACACAAATGGAAATTATTCTAAATCTTGATTTTTTAGCTTTTAGAATGGAGCTTGTTTTGGTAAATGTGTGAGGGTGGATTTGTGTTGTAAAATTATTCTTGATGTCTTCTTATTAAATTTTTGTCTCCTTCCTAATGAGCTCATCTTAAGAGATTATGTGCAAACTTCCTATTGGGCCAATTTTGGTGACTCACCGTTTCTTCTTGGCTATTGATTATAAATGAATTGCTGGCTTATTTGAACTTACCTTGTCGACAATATTCTCTCACGCAATTTGAGCATTTCCTTTGAAAGGGTTTTCAGCCATGTAACGTCCCTTTTAATTTTTAGGTGAAAATTTTGTTTTTATTATTATTATTGCTTCACTCAGTGTAATTTTAGTGATTGATGATTGTTTGTTTAATTAGAAGTTTAATTTAGTATTTAAATTTTAGGCTCGAGTTCGATCGTTAAGTAATTTCTGTTAGAACGTTTAAATAGAATCGGGTGCAATAACGTTTATTCACGGGCCAATTACTAATTGTTACATCACTTTAAGTTAGACTAGAAGTGGTTAAAGTGAATTGGAATTGAAACTGTGCAATAACGAGAACTTGAGACACTTTTTACTAAAAAATTATAAGTCGGGACATAACGGTCATTTAGCAAAACTTTTATATATATATATATATATATATATATATATATATATATATATATATATATATTAAGTGTCTTCAGCAAGCTTAAAATACATAAATAAAAGAAGCAAAATCGAAATCAACCATCCCCCACCCGTGAGCAAAGAAAAAATTGGAAAACTAGGGTTCCGTCGCCGTTTCTCGACCGTTTTCGTTGATTTTCGTCAAGATAGAAAGATCTCAACACAAGCTTTCATTTCATACCATCAATCGAGCAGATCCGTTCCAGATCCGGGAGATAAAAGGTGAGAAAGAAATGGGTTTTTAGGTTTCATTTTTTCCCGATTTTGCGTTTAAGCTTCGATTCATTTTTCTCGAGTGTCGTTGGTGATTTCTAGTTAGGAAAAATTATTTTGGTCGAGGTTGTTGTCTTGAACCTAAACCCGAGTCGAATGGAAAACCCGAGCCCTTTGAGGTATTCCAAATTGTGGTCTTCGTATGTTGAGTTTTTGTTTTGAATTTACTTCGTGATTATTGTTCAGAAGTGGAAACCGAGACTTTTTCTTGGCTAAACCGAAAACTCCATAGGATTTCCGGGAGTATTTAGACATTTAATCTAGCTCGTAGTTAATCATTCGAGGCTTGAAACTTAATCCATTTAGTTATGTACTTTGTTTGTAGGTTTGATCCACGAGCGATCGTTCGCACGTCCATCGAGCAGTGGTTCTCCTACGACTTCTCGAGGTGAGTTTAAAATGAGCTTTAGTATTTTAATGGCTCGGAATACTTGGAGAACTAGTTGATTCGAGGTTAAGGGTTGTGAATGTTTAGGAAGACAATATTGTGGAAAGTATATTTGGGCTAAGGAAAGTGCAATAAGACGAGATTCTCGTCACTGAATGGTATTAGGACTTGAGAGCTAAAATGTGGTTTGGGTGTAATAGATTTGAAAGTAGAGATGGAAAGCGATGGTTCGGACTCGAGACTTTCGAGGAAGGGAAAAATAGTCCTAATATGCTTTAGGTTCTCTTATTTATTATCCTACGTAATTAGGAAATAGGATAGAAACCGAGGTTAATGGTGACTATGGTGACTAATGGTGACTTATATTCGTGGTGATTATGGTAACTTATGGTGACTAATGGTGACTTATATTCATGGTGACTAATGGTGACTTATATTCATGGTGACCTATGGTGATTTATATTTACGGTGACTATGGTGACTTATATTTACGGTGACTATGGTGACTAATGGTGACTTATATTTATGGTGACATGTACGAACGGTGACTATGGTGACTAATGGTGACAATATAATTATGGTGACTATAGCGTTGTTATACGCGAGGTGACAAGGGGAGTTTGAAATGTGTTATGATAGTTGATTCTGACTTTAACCGGGCCAATTATGTTTACTTCCATGTGTATGTAGTTCTGAATGTAAAGACATATTTAGCCTTATTTGTTGTTGTGCTCAGTGTTTAGTTATTGGACACTATTTCTGACAAGGACTTCGGTCCATATAAACACTTGATTTCATTTTACCCTCACTAGTTTTATGCTAATGGCGCTACACTACAATTTTACAGGTACATCTCGTGGGAGAGCTCGGGGTAAAGGTCGTGGTGCCGCTTGACTGACCGTACGATGAGCCGGGGATATGGATTGTAGCATTGCGAAATGCTAGTCTTTTGGTTGTCTGTAAATGTGTATATAGTTGTTTTCCTGAGCTCGAAAGAGCGTAGTTTTGTATTTTAAATGTTTTATGTTGTTGTTTACGTTTTTTTAAACATAGGAAATGCACATTTCCTGTTTTTCTCTGATGTGAACATTGTAAACAGGTTTTGGCATGTTCAAAATATAAATGGAACCACACAAATTTTTTGTAAAATGGTTGTTTTCTGCTGCGTAACGTATTAAGTGTTTTAAAAGGAGTCGGGTCGTCACAAGCCATCTCCATAAAAAGGAGGTATTGGTTTTATCAGAGGCATCTCTTCCATTACAATTGATTCAAAATTTAATTGTATAAGCTTTATTATTTTATCTCTTGAGAGATTTAGTTTGTAGAGAGTTCTCTGTGAGTTTTATACTATTCTTATATCAAGCCTTAAGTTGGTGATTCTTGAGGAAGAGATCATCAAAGAGCCAACATACATTGAAGGGATTTCAATTGGCATTCTAATTTCAACAAGAGGAGCTTATTGTATTAGTATTCAAGGAAGGGAGTTCATTGATCCAAATCCATAAAGGGAGCTTGTGGTATGATCAAAACAAGAACGGGAGGTTCTTGATTCAAATCGTCACAAGGGGTAACTTGTGATCGAATCCATCGTAGACTTCGTCGTTGGAAAGAGTAAGCAAAGACAAAAACAAAGAAGATAGTTCTTTTTATTTGTGCTTTTTTATTTAAATATTTGTATTGAATGATTAACAATTCTAGTGGTTTTTTTCTGAGTGAGGCCTCGTGAGTGTGGGCTATATATCAGTATTGTAAATTGGAACTGTATGACTGTCTTAAATTGCCTCAATAACGAAATTAATTGGAATTAAACTAAGAATTAGGTCTACCAAGTGAATCATTTATGAAGCATGAGCAATGGGATTCATTCTTCAATATTTCATTATCTTGAAAATCTGGAAATGTGACATCCAAGGAGGAGAGAGAAGTGAGGATAGACAAAGAGAAGAGAGAGAAGTAAAGATAGAGATAAAAAACCATCAATTACAAAAATAATTAAAAGATGTGAACAAAAATATTGATATAAAACTGTATACACACATGCCACATCATTTAAAATTTGACACATAAACAAATATATAATTAATAAAATAATACCACACCATCTTCCTATTAAAAAGTTAACGGAAATTTGACAGCGATGACCAAATAGTAAACAAAATAAAAATTCTGGGGTTAAAATGTCGGTTTTAAAAACATATGGACCAAATGGTAAACAAAATGAAAACTCAAAGACCGAATATGTCTTTTTCCCTAGTTTTTTTTAATTAATTAATAATATTATTATAAATTTATCCATATTTCCCTCTATAAAAGAGTTGGTGGTAATTTTTTAATTTAATTTTATTTTTAAACGAAATTTATCTGGAAGTGAAGAAATTTGATTTGTTTTCTATTTCTCAAATATGATTTATAATTTTTATAATTTATGTCTGATAATTTTAATAATTAGATGATTATTTATTGTAATTTTAATAATATATTTATCATGTGTTATTTTTTATACGGAAGAAAATAGATATAGATGATATATTATAGATTTAAAAAAATAGTATCTAGAAATTTATTAATAATTATTAATATTGGGTATTATTTAGCATAATTTTATAGTTAATTTTTAAATTGAGGAATAATGATAGTTTCGATATTTAATAATAGTAGGAGGGCATTAGTATCCAAAAAAAAGTTTATCAAATTAACACATTTTTAAGTAATAATAAATAGATCAAGATTATAGAGGTAGAGATTTGAATCACTCATTTATGAGTGAAAATACATAGTCTTTATCATCAGGTTTACATCTCTTATGATTGTTAAGAGGTCATAAGCAGTTTTTGCTAGGGGTGAAAGAAAAAACCGAAAAACCGAAAAAATAAACCGGGCCGAAACTGTAAAAAATCGAACCGTCCCGATTTCCATTATTCAAAAACTGAACCGGCTAAAACCGGAACCGAACCGACTTCTAAAAAACAAGTAAAAATCTCATACCCCTTCCCTATTTCCCCCTAATTTTTATTTATTCGTTTTATTTTATATATTTATTTATCACTTTATTTTAATTTATATTTTATATATTTATTAATCTAATTTTTTCAACTAAGTTATTGTTTATGTTTGATTTTTTTTTGTTTCATCCTTCAATGCTGGAGGATTTTTTTTAAAACTAAATGCAAATGGCCTATACTAGAAAAACCGGAAAAAACCGAAAACCGAATCGGTAAAAACCGGGCCGATTCCTATTATAAACCGAACCGGTCCGGTTTTTAAAATTAATTGAAAACCGGACCGAACCGAACCGGTTTCACCCCTAGTTTTTGCTATATAAAAAAAGGGGTTAAATGCACCACTGACCCATGCACTTTTAAGCTTTTTCAATTTACACCCCTAAACTTTCTATTTTCTAATTTCTGTAAAAAAAATGTTAAAACTAATGGCCTCTCTTTTATTTAATATTTTTTTATGTTCAAGGTATAAGAAAATACATTTTTAACCCCATCCAAATCTTCTTCCTTCTCTCTTCTTCTTCATTAACTTCAGGAAAAAAACATTAACAAAATCATTCCCGGATATTTTTACACAAAATCAAATCAAACAACTTGGGTACTAACTAATCCATCAAACCCTATTATTAAGAAAAAGAAAACAAAATGTCCACCATCAAGGGAGGGAAAGAGATGAAGAAGCTTTCATACCAATCGAAAATTTTCATGTATGAAAGCAATTCTAGGGACTGAAAGGTTTTTCTAGAAAAAAAATGGTGTTGAAAATCCTAACTTAACAAACTGAGATTAAAAAAAATGGAACTTTGTCTTCGTCTTTGTCATATAGTGATGAGCACAAGATTTGTTTAAAACCATTTGCAATATCACTTTTATGATTATACATATTCATTTGTAATCGAATGGTTCAAAGATATAGTTTAAAGTATAGGAAAATCATTCAAATCCTTCAATATTTCTTCAGCCAAATTCTCAATGATTTTTCTTTTGCCAATTTGGTGATTCTTGATAAGGAAACCGTGATTTAGCCATTTAGAACATCGATACTGTGGTTTCATGATAAAAGCTTTTCTTTCAACTTAACATGAACCAAATTCCTCTTTTATTTTAATTTTGATTTCTTTGGTTTGAGAGTTGGGTAAACTCAAAATCAAGAAAAAGCAAATAGATGAAATAATACATCATGAACCTCCATTACTTTCAACAAACAATTTGATTCAACTAATTTCTTAAGAAGCTCTAAGGTTTAGATCTAGCAAATTCCTTAATCTCTAATTGAAGAGATCCCAACCCTTCTTCTTTTAATAGAATCACACTTGGCAACATCTTCGATGTGTTTGTAGTGATGATGAAAACATTCCAAAGCAGTCCAGGCCACATCAAGAACCTCCATTAGATTACTGGTTTCGCTACCTCTAAACCGCCATGGTCGCCAGTTTGGCGGTTGTAGAAGAACAATGTAACATCCCGTTGATTTTGGGGATTTTTTATTTTATTTTAAGTAAAGTATTTAATTTAAATTTTAGAGTTAATAATTTAGAAGCTTTACTTATTTGTAGACTTTATTTTCGTTAGAAACATAATTTTAGATTAGGAGCATTAATGATTATTAGCGGGCCAATTAATAATCATTAATCACTGTTAGCTAATTAAATTGTTCTTGGTAATTAGCTAGAAATGAATAGTGTTTACCAAAAGTGTGGGGTAAATTTTAAATGAAATAAGAAAGTGTAGGGACCCCTTTGCAAGAAATTTTTTCCTCTTAAAATATCTAGACCACTCATCTTCCTCCTCACTTTGCAAACCAAAAAAAAAGGAAGAAGAAGCTCTCTTTTAGCTCCCATGGCCGACGTATGAAGAGGATAGGAGGAAACTCCGGGTTTTTTCTCATTTCTCGACGGTTTTCGATGACTCTTAGTGCGTTAGAAAGCTTTCACCGGTAGCTTTCTACCCATTCTACTCTTAAAGCGTTTCTCATTCCCTAAAGAAAGCCATAGAAAGTAAGTTTTCAAAACTTTGCCTATGGTTTTCTTTATTTTTGTTTCTAAATGAGTTTTTAAGTTGAAATCATGTATTTCCATCAAGAAATTTGACGATTTTGAGCTTGAAATTTCAAAAAACACTATTCACCTAAAAACACTACACATTTGAAAACACTATTCATCCGAGATCACTGTTCACCCAAGAATTCACTCTTTTTCTCATTGATTTCGTGTTGAAATATTTAATTTCTTCTCTTGGATCATAGAGATTTCGAGATTAGATGATTATTAGAGTTTCTCCTTGTTGTGATTCAAGCACTAGACACCTTGAATGGCCAAATCATGACAAAAATTATTGTTAAAGACAGTGGGCTGCTCTATGTGTGAATTTCCATAGTTTATTTTCATTTTCCTTTGTTTTGGGTGGTAGAATCGAGTCCAAATGCCATAGACCTTGTTACCCATCAATAAATACCACCTAAAAAGTACCTGGACCGTTCCTAAATTGCCCAAAAGCCGAAAAAACTCCCCTAGCCAAAATAGCCCCCGTTTGCCATGATTTCAAGAGGTTTCTCGTGTTGTTTTTGCTCTTTATTGATTTAGGTGTCAAATATTTGTTGTTTGGTTAATTAATGAACGTTAGGTGCATTTTAATTGTAGGTGTTAGCAACCGATAGCTCGTTTGATCCTCTGACTCTTGAAGCGAGACTACATAGCCAAGGTGAGTTTAAAGTGGTCATATGTGGTTTTATGATCAGGTTACATGATGATCTTGTCTTGATCGAGGTTAAGAGGTTATAGGGGTAAATGAAAGAGTTGTGATGCATTGGTTGGTGATAATAGTATTTGGAAGTGGAGATTAGTTTTGGGGCACACTTGAAAATAATGTGAATTTTGGGATGATTCTTGAGATCGAGCTTAGTAGCGAATGATAACTTGGATGGTTTTGGTTTTAAATCCTTGAAGGGAGACTTATAGGACTTGACTAGGCAATGTAACGATGTTCCCTATCGTTAGGGGATAGTTAGTGATCTTGACTTGTTTACGTTAGTAGTGATAAGTGTCGTGGAACGATAACGGTGGTGGCATAATGGTAGATTTCATTTAAGCCTTTTACTTTTATTTATGTTTCTTGTAAGATTGGTAAGGTAGCGTTCGAATTGATCGTTTTTCTTTATATGATCTACTTTATGCAAAGATTATGGGATGTGAAATGGAAGGTACCATAAGAAAGTTAAAGAAAGTGGAATTTAGTAATGAGTTTAGAGGATGGGTTTAGGGGATCTATTTTACTTTATGTCGTAGTGGTAACGAGTTCGACCTAGTTATGTATTTTATTTTCATGCTTAATTGTGGATTATGGGCTAATGGTAGTTTGGTTGTGGATCCGAGACTCTAGCCATATTGGGAAGAACGTACATAGAAGTACTTGACATGTGACAAGAATGAAATCGCAAGTTAGCGAGATGTGTATATTGCGTTGCAATGAAAGAGTGACACGATGTGACTTATGGAAATATTGAGGACCTTGGATGAAACAGGTCGGGATGTCAATATCTGATGTGACTTATGGAAATATTGAGGACCTTGGATGAAACAGGCCGGGATGTGAATATCCGATGTGATTTATGGAAATATTGGGGACCTTGGATGAAACAGGTCGGGTTGTCAATATATGATGTGATTTATGGGAATATTGGATGTTAGGAATGGTGTCCTAGAACTTGTAATTATTTAATTATAATAATTTATTTTGAATAAATTAAATAAATAAACATAAGTTCTTTATATTATCTAGATTGATTCAATTGAAGATATTAGGAATATATGGAAATATATTAATATCAAACATTCAAATAGTAAAACCCTAAGTTACTCTTATGAAATCACGACTTAGTATGTGAGTCATACGAGAGGATTAAAGTCGAGATGAGTAACTTAAAAGTGTCTACAGTAAATGGATAATGTTTGGGAACCTTATCCTGGTAACACTGTTGATAGCTTCGCATTTTGTTTATAGACAAATGATCTAATCCTGATCATTCATGTGGGAGACATGAAATGGAAGTATCATATACAATGCTGATTGTATAAGACAGGACCACGATGTTCGATCAAATTTCTCATTAGTACCGTTTACGAGAAATGATCGAATATCAAACTAAGTTTATCAACCGTGATAGATCTCAATCATGAGTGAAATGCGGACTCCTATTTATGGAGTTATGTTCTTTGATTCACATGGTTGAGAACGATCTGTAAGAATGCTCAATACACTCCTGTTTTGGGAACATGGCTAGATAAGTAGCTGGGAACTCATTTTCACGAGATGGAATTCATAACTTTCCTATAAATTAATGGTATCAGTGCGATACCTAAATATTTTAGGAACTTTAGGAAACTCCCTTGATGTACTGATTCGAGACATGAACAAGTGGCGCCACGACTTCTATTGATCACAGAAGTATATTATCTCTAGTTTTATTAAAGATAAAGTTCATTGGAGAATCAGCGGGAACACAAGGATAAAGCGGTAACTACAGGGGCAAAACAATAAATTTATCTGCCTGTAATTATGAGGGTTCCACGTGAAGGATATATCACAGATATAAATAAAGATAAACTAAATGGACATAACTCATATATAGTGAGGGGAGTTCAGCTATGAATTTATAGTGGAATTATTCATAGTTAGATAATAAGTAATTAACTGATTATGAGTTAATCACTTAATTGACTAATTATTAAGCCCATGATCTATAAGTCCATCGGGTCCCTATGCTAGCCCAAATATCGTTGTAGCAAAACTAAGTTATTAATTTAACTTAGGAAGAACAACTAATTTAAGTAATTGACTTAACTTAAAATCAGGCAATATTAATTATTTGAATAATAAGATTATTTAGATGAAAATTAATATTAATATTATTAATATTGATACAATATTAATTGTTTAAATAAAGAGTTTATTTAAATAGAAATTAATATAACATTATCAATTATAATATTTTAAGGAAAAATTAATTGTTTAAATAAATAACTTATTTAAACGGGAATTAATGTTAATATTATTAATTAATTAAATAATGAGTTTATTTAAATGGAAATTAATAATTAATATTATTAATTAAATAATGAGTTAATTTAATTTAGTAATAAAATATTAGAGAGAATTAAATACAATTAGTTCAGGAAACAAATTGGTTTTGGCCCAAAATAATTAATTAATTGAATAAGATTCAATGGTAATTAATATGTTAGTTTTGGAAAATGTATTTAAATTAGAAATTATTATTTGAATTTTTCTAATTTTAAATATATAATTATTAAATAAATAAATAGTTTAAATAAAGAATAAATAAATATAAATATATATATACACATGTTGAAAGTGGCGTGCACATGGGCTGATGAAACTTAAAGATTATATATATATTATTTATATTTTCTATTTATTTTAATAATTTGGAGATAAGCTTTATCTAATTAGATTAGATATCATATTTTCTTATAAATATGACCATTGGGATTCATATTTTAAACACTTCTCACTTTAATTAGAAAAGTGAAAATTCTCTCTCAAGTTTTTGTCCAATTACCGATTTTCCTTAGGGAAAAATTTAGAAGAAATTTCTTCTTCTTTTGTTCTTCTGGTTTGATTCCCATAAGTCGGTTTTGCTTTCGATCGGGATATAGCATAGAAGATCTGGTGTTGCTGAGGATTTGATGCTGTAAAGAAACCTCCAACCGATTCTCCATTTATTACTCAATGTAAGTAAAAGGCCTTTAATTTTCGAAATTAAGCATGAATCTACATGTTTTTTTTATCAAAAAATTGCATGATATTAATAGATCCGTAATTAAGAGTTAATTAGTTTACAAAATAAAATTCCGCTATTTTAGTAAATCATCTCTTCATTGGAGACCTTGGATGAAACAGGTCGGGTTGTCAATATACGATGTGTTCTATGGACATATTGGGGACTTTGGATGAAAGAGGCCAGAGTTGTCAAATTTCCGAGGTTGTGGTGTTTATAATAAATCCGGTACTTGACATGAGTTACCTAGTTGTTAGTGGAAGGAACAATATGTTTTATTTTTCATACAAGTGTTACATTCTTGATGCATTACTTTGTGAGATGTGAAATGTGATGAGAGATGTAAAATGTGAAACATAAATGAGAGATTGTAAAACATACTCAGATTCTTGTAAGATGAAGTAATTGAGATGCACCAGTGAGAGTTTGTTTGCTAATGAGAATGCATGTTGATTTATGAAGTTATCGATTATTGTAATGGTTCTTATGATCATGGGAATGGAAATGTATGTTTGATTGTGAATGTTCAATGTTTTGTAAGAATGTTTCTTTCGATATCATGTGGAATGAGAATTGGGAAATGGATTGAAAACACATAGGTTGTTTGGGAGTATAGAATGGGTAGTAAAGAGCATGTTAGGTCTTTGGACACAATTTTCGAGATGGAATTCGTTCATAGGATTACATGCCTCCATTTTACTCTCACTAGCATTTTTATGCTAATGTTGCTACTTTTCTTACTTTTTAGGTACTCCATGTGATAGAGTAAGTGGTGTCACTTGACCGAGCGACGATGGCTTTTGGACTTGGACACAGACTTTGTTGAGCATTGACGAATGCTCGTTGTTGAGATCTCCATTGATTTTATTTAATTTCTATTCAAAGGATTTGTAATTGGGCTCATAAGAGCACTTGAAACTATTTTCTTTTCGTACTATGATGTCGTTTTAGAATTTGATTAGAAAAAGGGGATGTACACTCCCGAGTTTTGTTTTTAGGCTTTCCTGGTTGTAACCCATGTATTACAGGGTTTGGCATAGTCCAAGTTTTAAACGGTACCATGCCAAAATTTTATTAAAATTAAGCCTTCCGCTGAGTATTCTGTTTTTAAAAGATTTTAAAAGAGTCGGGTAGTCACAAACAATCGTGGAGGAAGAAAGAGTTTAACCCAAGGTAAATATGAATTGGTTATTGTTTGTGAGGACTAAATTGTCTTTTTCCATATCCTTAAATATTAAAAAAAAAGGGGGGTAGTTTTAACACTTTTTTTTTATAGAAATTAGAAAATAGAAAGTGTAGGAGTGAAAAACACTAAATTGATAGTGTAGATGTATAAATTGAAAAAGCTTGAAAGTACAGGGGT
Organism: Gynostemma pentaphyllum; assembly: GCA_028015215.1. Classification (NCBI taxonomy): domain Eukaryota; kingdom Viridiplantae; phylum Streptophyta; class Magnoliopsida; order Cucurbitales; family Cucurbitaceae; genus Gynostemma; species Gynostemma pentaphyllum. Next base: position 1,186,202 of record CM051345.1, on the reverse strand, counting down.
CAGTGATGCATTTAACCCTAAAAAAATAATTGGAAATGATATTTTTTTAAATGATAATTTATAACCTTAATTTATCTCCATTTATTATTTCTAACACTTTCTCTATGAAGATTACAATTTAAGATGTTGGTATTTAAACTCAAGATTGATATTATAAATCAATTAAACTTCAATCAGTTAAGTTATTATTGATCATTTTAAATAGTTTGTTAAAGGGAATAAAATAGTTATTATATGGTATCTAGGCATCTAACATTATAATTTTTTTAAAGCACCTAACATTATAATTTTTTTATAGCACCTAACCTTATAATTTAACAATCCAAGGTTTATTACTTCGCAAAAATATTTTTTCGTTTATAATTTATAAAACAAATAAGTATAAAAATCATTCTAATCATCATTATTATTATTATTTATTTCCAAAAAACCATGTTGCAAAAAAAAGTCATTGACGTGTTTTTTTAATATATGTAAGGACAAAACTACATAAGGTGAGGGGATGGGGATGGGGATGGGGATGGGGAGGGGGCAACCCCTCTTGACTATCTCATTCCCAAATATTTTAAATATATATAGGCTTAGTTCTATGAAATTATTTCAATTGTCCCTTTCAATTTTATACTTAAAAATTGAATAGTTTTCCATGTTTAAATATTGATTTTTTTAAAAAAATTACACAAATCACTCATCAATTATAAGTGTGGTAATAATTACAACATCAAACTCTCAATTTGAGTAATAGGCCCTCTAAACTTAGTCAAGTGTTAAAATTGGACACATGTAGATTTAATTTGACCAACTACTTCCTTAAATTATTAAATTAGACCCTAAAAAATTATTGTAGAGACGAAGAATATATTGATAATACTAATGAGGTGAGGAGAAGCAAGAATAGAGAAGAAGTTCTCCACCCTCCCCCACAAGGATTTTGGTATCTCAAGAACCAGGTTGGGGAGAGATGGGTCCAACCCCATAGAAATTTTATAATAATAATTAGTAAATTAATAATTTAGAGGGGTAATTTATCAAATTAAAATCATGTGGTCCAATTTTAATCTTTTATAAAGTTTAGGGGATCACTTGCTCAAATGGAAAGTTTGGGGTGTAATTGTTAAAACTCTTATAGTTAGAGGTGCTTTATGTAATTTTGCTAAATTATTTTTAAATGTTTTATTATAAAAAACTTCAAGGGAAGCTTTCATTTGTTTAATGTTTAATGTAAAAAATAACTTAAAGAATTTTTTTAAAAAAAATCATCAAACATACTTTTGTCTTTTTGAATGAAAAATAAGAAAACAAACAAACAAACAAAATTATAAAATACATTTATATTTTTCTTTCTTAAAAGATAACAAGGAATAAAATGCAAGAAACAAGATGAGAATTAAAAAAAAAATAACAATAAAAAGAAAGCATTCCAAACAGGCTATATATGTATATATATAAAAGATATTACATATGATAGTTGATAGGTGGATGTTAATGGTTTCACACTTGCCCACTAGTTAAATAAAAGAGGCAAGGAAGACTACAAATCCCACATTCTATTTATTATTTATTTTAACAATAAATCAATCAAATATCCTTTGAGATTCTCTTGTTAATTATTAAACAAAGAGAAAAGGAGTCGTAAATGATATCCAAACAACTTGAGGCCATGGCCAAAGCTCTATTGATCACCAATGGATGTCCTTCAAAATGCATTATTAGGTAGAAGGAGACATGTCTTTTTTGTCCCTTTGGGACCCATGGATGTGGACTATTCTAATATTATAGTAGGGAAGAAGGGACACAAAAGTTTTAATCAATCTATTATTTAGAGGAGAAAATCATAAGTTCCTCTCCATTCTCATTGTTAACACATACATTTGGTGAAAAAAATCATATTTATAAGAGTAAGAAACGAATATAAACACGTAACACATATTGAAGGTCTTTTTAGTTCTATCTTGTTATTGTCATTTGTTCTTTGAAAATTAATTTGGCTAAATTTCTTTTAAAAAATTAGCTAAATTTCATAAACAAGAAAGAACTTATTTGGGATGTTTGATCGCAAGAGTGGATTGGGGTTATGTGGGAACCATTAGCCTAGCATTGGTTTGTTGGGTGGGCCAAACAATCCCAAATTTGATATTCACAAATTATAAGATTGTGTGAGTTCAACACCACAAAATCCAAACTGTACCCATCTATCAAACGTGAATTATATAAACCTGAAACTCATACCCCGATCTAAAACGCAGACTATATAAATTAAGGTTTAACAATTCTTCTTATTAAACATCTCCAAAAAGGTTCATTATTTTCTTTTGTATATGACATGAACCATCAAATAGTAAAGTGAAGGTTTAGTCCGATAATAAAGACACTTATATTCACACTTATAAGTCCTTTTAACTTGTTTTACTTATCATGGTAGAGCAACATTATCTCTTTTAGTCTTTCATTGCTTACCACCCTATGGGAACACAATGGATAAGCCTTACACCCAAATAGGGAGAGTAACCAGACAAATAGGTGTAATAATTTCAATTTATAGCAAGAAGCTCTTTCAAGGAATAAGCTCACTTTAAGTGAAAGGAAGAATTCTATTGAAAGCATCTGTCATTTTTTAATATTCTCTTTGCAGTTCTTTCAAATTGGAATATAGTGAACAAAGAAATATCGCTCGATATAATAATCTCGGGTTTCACAACCCCAAACTATTTAAACCCATACTTACAACTTTTCTTTTCAAACATCTCGTATATTAATTAGGAAATGAGTCAAATGTCATTTTTAATGCCCTTAGTGTACACATGAGATCATACTTGCAGTTCTTTCAAAATAAAATTTAGCGAATAGAGAAATATTGTTTGATATAATAAACTCGGGCTTCACAACCCCAAACTATATAAACCCAGACTTGAAACTTCTCCTTCAACATAACCCGTATTAGTTAAAAAATGGGTCAAATGTCATTTTTTATTGCCCTTAAGAGTACATATGAGATTATATTTGCAGTTCTTTGAAAATGGAATATAGAGAACAAAGAAATATCAGGAGTATAACAGATATAATTCACAATTAGTTATGAAAGGACCAAAGGATGTACAATTTGATCTTTATTCTAAAGTGTTTCCTTTCTTTTCCTTTCCTTTCCTTTCCTTTCCTCTCCTTTCTTCTCTTCTTGCCCTCTCTCCCATGGCTTTCATTATATCTCATACTGTCAAAAGATGTTTTCAAGAAAGTACAGAATAAAGAGAAAGCCAACAAAAACTCTCTTTTTTACAATTTTCTGCACAATAAAACCATTGTCTTTGACCATATGAGCAAATGCCTTCTTTTCTTTGAATTGATGGCTTCAAATGAAAGGGAAGGGAGAGATCAAACCATAGACTTCTTCTTCAAAGCAACATTTTCCATATGTACAAGGGAAAAAAATGACGGTGATTTTTACGCTCACAGATCAGATGCTAGAAGATCATCATCCTTCGGTTTTCGCAGAGATGTTAGTCTTTCAACTAGGATGTCTAAAGCTTCCTTCATCCACCAGTGCCTACATACTTCTCTTGCTTCAGCTACATTCATCTGTTTACAAATAGGTTCAAACTATGTATTAGATTACACTCGATGCAATATGTAACGCAAGTCATACGTTCGGTGAGAAAAAAAAACTGTCTGGATGCTGTTTTCAAAAGAACTCAATGAAAACATGTAAACTGTTTTTAAAAGTCGTTTTCACAAATAACCTACTGAAGTGTGAATCTGTGTATACAAAAATCTAACTATTGAAAACTTGTCTTAAATGTTGTTTTGAAAACAATAAACAAAAGCCGTTTTTGGAACAGCATTGAATCAGGCCCAAAGTTTTCTGTAATTAAAGATATTTCTCTCTCACCCTCTTAAGTCCTATCATGTGTGATGGATAAATTATATATTTTTTGATTGAGAACAGAGAATTCGCGTGCAAAAGTCAAGTTTTTTAGAATGATAAATCAGTAAAATATCGTCCGACTCGTTATCATAATTCTTATATGTAGGCACAAATGCTTATTATTTTCAAATGCATAAATTCCGATATCATACGTTACAAACTAAGCCGAAAAGTGCGTATACGAGCGATGAACATACCCAAATTCTCTCTCTAACATGTTTCTCAGGCCAGAGATCAAGTTGTTCCTTGACAAATAAAGGGAACATATAGCCTTCATAGTATGTGCCTTGGCTTTTACTAAGGAATCTCCATTTTCCCAATTCACACTGTAAAAAAAAAAAAAAAAAAAAGCAAATCCACTTTTAAAAACCTCATCTTACATTGACATTTTAATGGGTTTAAAAGATAATCCCAAATCAGAAAACCAAAACTTGCAAAAACTCTTACCTCAACATTGCCAAGAACCCCAGCTTCTTCAAGAGACTCTCTAGAAGCAGCTTCTTCCAAAGATTCATCAAGTTCCCAACCACCCTATATCAAAAGGGAAATAACAAATTCAGTTTATCGAAAAATTGTCGGGATGCGAACAAATCTCACATCGGTTCGGTTAGATTAGGGGGAAAATCACAGGTTTATAAAGTAAGTACCTTGGGAAACATAAGGCCTTGACCGAGACCCTTTTGAGAAGTTATCACAAGCACTTCCAATTCATCACTAATTAAACCATCTTCTCCATATTTAAATCTATATGGTATACATCTGCATCAAAGAAATTCATTTAAACAATTGAAAAAAGAAAACAAAAAAAAGATAAAACTTTTCATCAAAGGGAAAAGAAAGAAATTGAAAGGGAAAAAAAGATCTCACCCCACAACTTGGCGAAACCCCATATGATTATATCTCTGTAATTCTCTTCCAGTGCGAGAAACCATACAAGCCATATAATCTCAAATCTCAATTAAAAGTGAAAAAGTAATGGAAACCCAGAAAAGAAAAAAGCCCAGAAATATCAAATCACAATGAAAAATGAATCAAAACCCAGAAAAGAAAAGGACCCAGAAAGCTCAAATCTTTAAAAGTTTTTGTTCTTGTTTTCGAAATAGGATTGGGATTGTTTTTCTTTTTTCTTTTTTGAAATGAAGGAAGAAGAAAGGGGGATTATATAAATAGAAAAGGGTGGTTGGTGATAGATAAGCATTAAGACAGAAAGTACGCGTAAATATAGAAAAAGGGATAAAAGAAGAGAGAGAAAGAAGATGGGGTCTTTGTGTGCGTGCGATAAGCGTAGAGACAGCGTAGAAGAGAGAGAGAAACCCACGAATGAAAAAAATAAGACTCGCGTCTTCTTCTTTAATTCGGCGATGAATGACGGTTTTGGAAGAGAGAAAGCTTCGACACAGTCAGCTTTCTGTTGAGCTTCCGTGTCTTTTCCTCCGCCAATTGTTTGTTTGTTTGTTTTGGCGTTCTTCATATACTTACTCGTAAATACGAACTCATACCGACCAATGGGCATATAAATATTTTTCTAAATTGAATTACGACATGTGAAAAAAAAAATATGAATTTATAATCACTAGTGAGTATACAAATATTTACTTTGAATCTTAAATTTATTACTTAACAACTATTTATTTGTTAGGACTCTGGACGCCCAACATGTTTAGACATACGACATTTTTAGATACCATATTCTTGAATTCTAATATTTAAATTGTGGTAATAGAAAAATAGTTTGACATCTTAAGAAGACCCTTTTAAGCTCTATCGATTCTCATATATATATAGATTGGTTTGGAAGATTTTCCCGAACATGTGTAATTTTATATTACTCACTTGTACTCACCAGTTTTACAATAAAAAAAAACAATTTATTGATTACATTAAGAGTATGATTGGAACAAAACATAATTTTATGACATGCCTTCATAAATCTTCTAAAACATGCATAATTATCTAAATATTATCAGGCATCCACTAAAAAATTTACAAGTAAAACAATCTCAGCTATCCAAATATATTGAGCATTTGAATGTTGGGCATCCAGATTTCCTTGCAAACAAACGTCCCCTTATGAGAGAAAAGTTGACTCTTTGAAATGAGATTTCTAGAGCTTCCACATTTTGATTCACACAATTCCTGTTAATATTCATGGGATAAAAGGAGTAACTCATGATAAGTCTAGTTAGATTTTTTTATCTTTTCGATATAGGGTTCTTAACACCCATATTGTTAACTTTACAAGTTTTGTTTATGGGATAGTAAATGAGTTATTATTGTAATAATTTTTCAACTTTTATTCATAAGCACGAGTTTCTATCAAATCAAACACATGATACATAAACTCAAGTATATGATTACCGGCCAATTCTTGTCTTTAGTACCTAATTATAAATTTTGAGCTTGTATAGTCTAAAAGTTGTGAAGTTTGGATTTATGTAATTTGTGTTTAGTGTATGAGTTCATATATTGTATAACTAATGTATATGAGAACATTTTTTGTGATGTAATTAACTTATGGGTCTGAAAGATGTAATGTGATGTATTATAGAAACCGAAAAATAATACTTATGAAACAAACAATGTTTTAGATTAATTTTGAATATTATATTATATACACATAACAATTTATAAATATTCATGTGAAAGTGAAGGTATGAAGTATTGTATCTAAATACAAACATTGATATTTTAATTATTTTTAATTTTTTTTAAATATTACATCAAAATATGGAAGGGAAAGACTTGAACCCTTCAATACCTAAAAAAAAGGGAGTGTGTATCTAACTAGTTAAACTATGTTTATATTTGTCATAGCATTTTTAGTTAAGTGGGTGAAAACTCGTAATGTTATTTTGTTTGACTTTTTCAAAACTTAAAAAAAATATCAAATTTAAAGGATATGTTCGAAATACTGTTTTAAAAAACATAAATAAAAGATAAAAAAAAGTTCACTAAAACTGTCTTTTTAGTTTGTTTTCATATATGATCCAATCTTCAAACCCTATCTAAACCGTTTCAAACTTAAAATTCTTCTTATCTAAAACAGTTTCAAACATAAACTAATGTAAGTTACTATTTTGTTTTAATTTGTTTTTCAAAAATAGTTACTATTTTGTTTCGTTTAAATCATTTTTAGTTTTGATAACAATAAAATGAATAAAAAAAGGAATGATCTTTCTTTATCGCCGCGTTAAATTAGTGAGTCAAAAATAAAGTTGGTTATTACCTGTAAAAGTGTTTTTTTTTTGGAGGTAAAAATTAGTCAACTAAAAAAACAAATAATGATGTCTCCATAGGCATCAAAGTCAAATAATTGATAAATTTTATGATTGCAAGCATGATATATCACGTTTGAAAATGACATATAGAATATTCTTTAATATATATCCACAAGTAATTTAATTTATAAAGCAATTACATATGAAAAGGCTTAATATAATTTGTTTTTCAATTTTTTCAAAAATATTTATATGGGATGATGAAATATTCACAGGCACTTTTAATAATGATGAATTTACATTGTGTTAAAATTTGATTAAATTTTACATTATTTACTCGATACTTTAAAAAAAAAGATTTAATAAATCTTTTTAGTCAATAAATTACCCTCATCTTCCTTTCTCCATCACCATCTTTTTAAATTATGTAACGACCCGATTCCGTTAAATTCTTTAATTTCAAAGTCACAGCGGAAGACTTGGTTTTAAAAAAAACGGTATGGGTACGTTTAAAAGTCGGACTAAAAAAAACCTGTTTTATATTATTCACAACCAACGAAAGCATAAAAACATAGAAGCAAGTAATCCTATGGATCGAATTCCATACCGGAAATTATGTGCAAAAGCCTAAAGTGCTCTTTACTACTCATTCTGCACTTTCAAAAACAATTATGGCTAATATCAAAGTGTAATTCCAATTCAATCAACACCCAACTACGTAAAGTAAAGAATTCGAGATTTGAAAATAAAAGTACTAACGACGACTATGTCTTCCTAAACAAAACTATCGCAAGTAAATAATAGTATCTCAAACTTTCTTTGTTACCATACCATGAATCACATCTCGTATGACAACCTGTTACCACGTACCGTGTTACCGCATGTTACCAAATCAACATACTACTATGTACCGTGTTACCACATGTTACCACATTTCGTACCACAATATGTTACCATGTACCGTGTTACCGCATTTTACCTCATCAACATACTACCACGTACTGTGTTACCACATCCACGAAGATCAAAATTCCCAAAGTAAGCTATTATCAAGATTAAAACACTACAAAGCTACTAAAGACAAAAGGTCGCTTTGAATCACACAAGTTAACTCCCGAAAAATAACTTCTAAGTTACTTTGATCCAAAACTACTCAAAGTACCTTTAATTTCCAAATTTCTTCTAAAATTCTTCATAGTCTTACAATACTTTCAAGAAAACTCTAAGACTTACTTTCCACTCAAAAACCACTAATCCACTTCAAAACACTTGATAAAACAAAGTGGCATAACTCTCACTTTCAAGGTTCATAATCGCCATCTAACAATTTATAACTCTTATTAATAAACGAATTTCTTAACCTCGATCAAACAATAACGTAATGTAACTCAATACATAAAATTACTAACCACCATTTTAAACTCACCTTAGTCAAGAAGTCGAGCTTCCAAAGAGTTGAAAGAATAGTCACACGAGCAATTAATATCACCTACAATTAAATTACACCTAATAAATATTAATTAACCAAACATCGAACAAACGACACCTAAACGCATAAAATGACAAAATAGCCCAGTTTTGGTCAAAAGAGGCTCTCGGCCAAAAACAGATGGTGGGTTTCGGGTTCGGTTTTCCAGCTTTTAGGCATTTTAAAGGCGATTCGGGTTGGTTTCGAGTAGTTTGAAGGTTCAAACTATGAATGGGTAGACATAATTTAGGGTTTTGAACACAATTTCCTTTCTCAAAGTTAAGTAAAACACAAAACTATAATAATTAAAAACACCCTAGCCACCCCACGATTTGGGTAAATCAAACGGAACAGGTTTTCGGTTCAACTACGATTCTAGGGTTAGGGAAAGTTTGTAAAAACACTTAAAACAACTTCCTCAATAGAACTCTTCAAGTTTCTTGGTGAGAATTTGAAGATTTCAACCTTGGTTTCCATTAAAACACTATTTGAACATTGCCATACCTTGAGGCCTCTTGAAAACGAAGGAAAAGTTCCAAAGGTAGGTTGGAATGGAAGCTTGGACCGACACTACAAAAAAACTGTCAAAATGCGACCAGAAATTTGCGACCAAACAAAACTGGTAGTTTTTTAGTGACCACCTGGTCACTTTTTTTGAAGGTTGACTCTAAGTGACCATCTGGTCACTTTTTTTGCGACCAAAAGCAGAAGTAGTCATAAAAAATGGGGCAAAATTATGGCGCGAAAGAAGAGACTAATTGGTCACCTAAAAAACGACCATCTGGTCGCATTTTTGTGACTAAAATATGACTTGGTAGCAAAAAATGGCGGGTAATTTTGGAGGGAAGAAAGCTACCAAGTGGTCACAATTATAAGTGACTAAATGGTCGCAATTTTTGTGACCATTAGTGAGCAGTGGTAGCTTAAAATTGGAGGGAAGAAAGCTACCAAGTGGTCACAATTATAAGTGACCAAATGGTCGCAATTTTTGTGACCTTTATTGAGCAGTGGTAGCTTAAAATTGGAGGGAAGAAAGCTACCAAGTGGTCACAATTATAAGTGACCAAATGGTCGCAATTTTTGTGACCTTTATTGAGCAGTGGTAGCTTAAAAATTTGGCGGGAATTAAGCTACCACGTGGTCACATTAAGAAGTGACCAGATGGTCGCAAATGCTGTGATTTTATGTGGCCAGTAATATATAAATAATTTGGTGGGATAAAAGCTACCAAGTGGTCACCAAAAAAAGTGACCATGTGGTCGTAAATTCGACTTGATGTGACCCTGGGCGGACACGGTTGACTCCCCTACATTACCAGGTAGATGATCCTCGCATCATTTCTTTGGCAAAGGGACCTGGACGGATAGCAAGGTCGTATGGTGGATACGTCGGTAGAATTTCTGATTTCAAACTAAGGCCCATTCAGGAACAGGGCAACAAACAACGGTGGTGTTTGCATCAAAGGTCACGTGTTCTAAGACAAATGAAGACGATTACTTGAGTAATCGATGAGATTCTTGAGATTCAATACACAAGTTCAACGCTAAAACGCATTGTTCGCTTCAATCGCACTTGGTTCGAGACAACCAGGCAGGCGAGTCCGTAAGATTGATCATTTACAAATCGTTGAGGTAAACAAGTCTAAGCATATGCGCACCATGATAGGTTTGTCCTGGCTTCACAAGCGATTCAAGTTTATTACCTGAACTATCCGATTAATAGACGAGATCCTGGCCATTGGTTAGTTGTTTGTAAAGTTAAACCACGCCAGGTAGAAGAAAACTTGTCCGAGAAAGACGACCATGCAGAGGAAGTTGTTGCTTTTCAAGAAGATGAGATAAGATGTCGTGCAATCGATGATGGTCAGAATGCAAGTACTCTTCGTCCTTTGAATGATGGAACGATAACATTGCATGATGATGATGATACAAATGCTTCCACTTCTCACGCACGTGACATTGATGCTGAATTTATTCGAGACGATGAATCCGATGAAGAAACAGAAGAAGAAGACTTTATGTGACGGACTTTTTGGAGACGATGATGAATGAGACATTTCGTAACTTGATTATTCACTGTGTATGTGTTTATTAAAACTATTTCTTTAATGAATGATTAAAAAAAAAATTAATATTTGTGACCATGTGGTCGCAATTTAACACAAAAGGTGACCACATGGTAGTAATTTAGAAGGGAAAGGCGACCAGTTGGTCGCATTTTTGGAAAAGTATAATTATATTTTTCAAAAAATATAAGTGAAATTACGACCATATGGTCGCAATCGACGATAAATTTAAATTTTCATGAAATTTATGGCGGTGAATTTAAAAATTACGACCATATGGTCGCAAATCTGAGCGATAAATTTAATTTTTCATGAAATTTATGGCGGTGAATTTAACAATTACGACCGTCTGGTCACAATTGTTGATGGGACTCGTGATATGACAAATTGCCTGGTAATGGTAAATGGGCGACCAAATGGTCGCTTTTCAATAAATGCTACCAGATGGTTGCAAATATCTCTAAAAATGCGACCATGTGGTCGTAATTTCCCAAAGACGCGCGAAGTTTTTCGTTTCCGTTATGATTACATATTTGCGACCATTTGGTAGCAAAATCGATTTAAATTCGATCACTTCCTTCCCCCGTTTCCTTTTCCTTTCCTTTCTCTTTTTCTTTCTCTTTTTCTTTCTTTTCTCTCTTTCCCCGTTCCGTTCCCCGTTTTTTTTTCCCCCGTTCCTACTCTAAAACCTAAAAATCCTAAACCTCCAATCCCGGTTTCTATTACGAGGTTAGTTTTCGTATACATTTTAAGTTTTAAGTTAGTTTTAGTTTATGTTTAAATTTAGTTTTACTTAGTTTTAATTAATTAGTTTAGTTTAATTTTGCTAATTTCATTAATTGTAGTATAATGAATCTAATTTAGTGTAATTAATTACTTAGTTTACTTTAGTTTAATTCATCTAATTTTAGTTTACTTTAATTAATTAATTAGTGTAGTTTAATGTTGTTAATTTCATTAATTTTAGTTTAATTAATGTAATTTAGTTTAATTAAGTACTTAGTTTACTTAAGGTTAATTAATCTAATTTCGTTTACTTTAATTAATTAATAAATTTTAGTTCAATTAATCTAATTTTAATTTAGTTTAATTTAATTAATTAGTTTAGTTAAGTTTAGTTTTTATTAATTAATGTTAGTTTACTTTAATTAATTACTTAGTTCACTTAAGCTAATTTTACTTTACTTTAATTTAATTAATTAGTTTAGTTTATTTTAGTTTTAATTAATTAATGTTAGTTTAATTTAATTAATTTTAGTTCAATTAATCTAATTTAGTTTAATTCTTCATTACTTAATTTACTTTACTTTAATTAATTTTAGTTTAATTGTTCACTACTTAGTTTACTTTAATTACTTCATTTTAGTTCAAGTAATCTAATTTTAATTTACTTTAATTCAAATTAATTAGTTAGTTTATTTTAAATTATTTACTTAATTTATGTTAGTTTCATTTACATTATTTAATCAATTTAATTTAGATTATTTCATTAATTAATTAATTTAATTTATTTCAATATTTTAATTACGTAATTAGTATTAAATTAGTTTAGTTTGGTTGTAGGATTATGACCAGGCGACGACGCGTCCTCCCCAGTCAAACGAGCGCTTGACGACGCGAGTGACGAGGCGTCTCCCTCGGCCCGCCCTCGCCACGCCCCGATGCGGACTGACTACAGAGGAGTTGGGCGGCCTCCTCCTCGATTCTGGCCGGGACTTGCTGCGTACTTGGATCCCAGCGCGGCGGCCATTCATCATCGACGCCTCCTCCGCCACCCCCCTCCCTCGCAGATAGTTCTAGGATGCTTTCGTCTGTATAAAACGTTTTTTGAATATTTGATATATATTTTTTATTCTAATTCCAATTTTTTGTTATTAAATTTTAATATTAATTAAATAAATAATTAATAATTAATTAACTAATTATTGAAATTTAAATTAAAAAAAAAATTCTTAAATGCGACCATATGGTCGCATTTTATGTGACCAACTGGTCACTTATCTTCAACATAAATTGCGACCAGATGGTCACTTTTTAAGCGACCATCTGGTCGTATTTTGACTGAGTCCAAAAGTGACCATTTGGTCACATAAAATACGACCATTTGGTCACTCTTTTATGTGACCAACTGGTCACTTATCTTCAACATAAATTACGACCAAATGGTCACTTTTTAAGCGACCATCTAGTCGTATTTTGACTGAGTCCAAAAGTGACCATTTGGTCACATAAAATACGACCATTTGGTCACTTTTTTATGTGACCAACTGGTCACTTATCTTCAACCTAAATTACGACCATATGGTCACTTTTTAAGCGACCATCTGGTCGTTTTTTCAAAAAGTTGACTTTTTTGCGACCAAACTTTTCTGGTCGTATATTTGTGACTATCCAGTCGCACAAATTTTGGACCGACCAGCTTTTTGGCCACCACCATTTTTGTCGCGTTTTTGGTCGCATTATACACTAAAAACGACCATTTGGTCGCAATTTTCTGGTCTCAAATTGACAGTTTTTTTGTAGTGCGAGGGCTATCCAACGCACCAAGAATCGAGACGATCCATCGATAATCGAAGAAAACAAAAAAAAAATCCTCCCCAAAGTCACCCACGGCCCAAGCAAGAAAGGAGAGAAAAAAATTGTGAAATTTTCACTATGTTGTTATTTTTAAAGAGATAATGAATAGTAAAAGATATTTTTAAGAAATCAAAAATTACGAACTCATCCATTGTTTGTTTTTAGCTTTTAAAACTAAACTTGAAGCACTTAAATTAGGTAAAAGGTGATTAATAATTATTAATTGGCCCGTTAATAATTATTAATACGCCTCATACTAATTTAAGCTAATAAAATGATTAAAAAGGTTTACGAACGAAATAAACTCCTAAATTCTAAGTTATTAATTCTAAAATTAAATTTAAATAATTTAATAAAAAATAAATAATAATAAAAAAATTACTTCAAAAGTAATGGGACGTTACAAATTAACTATTCCTATTTCTCTCTCCAATTTCTTCGTCACCGTTGCGGCCATATCTCATCCTTGTCGTCATCATTAAGTTTCGACAAGAATTAAACCAAACCTGAAAACTATCACAAAACCATCGAGTTTCAGGAAGAACTCATCCCCAAACTTAAAATGTGACAAAACCTAAAGCTTTCAACTTGTTTTCCCCATTTTTTTAACATGAACTCAAAATTTTCTATTAAGACCTCTTGCGATTTCGTAAAAAAATATATCAAGGTAACTTAGGGCCTGTTTGGTAACCTATCTTGTTTCTGTTTCTTGTTTCTATTTCTCTTTTTTTTAAGAAACAGATTTGTTTGGTAACCATTTCTGTTTCTTGTTTCTTAATTTAAAAAAAAAAATGTTTCTACATTTCAGGTTAATTTGGAGAAACGTCTATTTCCTGTTCTTGCGTTTCTATTTCTTCCATCGCAACGCCGCTCATTCTTGCATTTCCATTTCTTCCATCGCGACACTGCTCCGGTTTCTTCCATTGCAACGCCGCCGTTCCTCTTTCTTCCATCACCATCGCTGCTGCTCTTCTTTCTTCGTTTCTCGTCGTCGCTCTCCGTTCCTCTTTCCATCGCCAACACCGGTCTAGGGCTAAGGAAAAGTCTAAATCTCTCATAGAAATTTTAATCAAAGGTATGGTTCGATTTACTCTCTATGATTCATTTGAGATGTTGATTTTTGATTTCCAGAAGCATGATTATGATATGAAAATTTTGAAATTCGAGATTATGAAAAGTTCAACTTGACTGTGTTATTGATTTTCAATGGCTGTTAGAATCCTATTTCTCTTTCTTCTTCATAGATTCATTTGAGATGTTGATTTTTTAGCTTGTTTTTTTTTAAGATTTCTTCTTGTTTTTATGTTAGAATCCTATTTATCGTCAGCACCTTCATACATATCAGAATCAACATCCCTTTTATGTTTGTAAAGAGTCGAAAGGGTTGAACTTGTGTATGTTAAGGAGATTCTTGGAACTTGTGTATCTGTTGGATGTATTGTTGATGGTAAGGACCCTAAGGATTTACAATAGGAGATTGATGATGGGGATGTTGAAATTCCTCAGGATTGAGATTTTAGTGAGTGGGTTCTTTTTTTTTTCTCATATTGAAATTTACTTGGAAAAGTGTTTGTTTGTTATCATCAGTTTTGGGATATTTAAAAAAATGTTTCCTTTTTTGTTGTTCTCTTAAGAGAATATGATTGTTAAATATACACAAAATCACACAATATGATTATATCTCTTGAGTATATGGTTTTGTTGGATGTGTGGAATGTGGTTGTGATTTTGTGCTGAAGTTTAGGTTTTTATTTATAGTATTTTGTTTCTATCTGGTTGTGTTTTTTGAGATTTTCTCTTTTATGGTTTCTTCTTTAAATATGATTGTAGACTGCACTTATTCTTTCTGGAATAGTTATCTTTTTTTAATTGTTAGTAATTCTTATGAATATTATTGCCTTGGCCCTTGGATAAACTAGTTTCAAGGGGTTCACCTGGTTCTACGATCGGGTAGACTTTCGTACGTCATTATTTAAGAAGAATAACATAGTATTGAATTTGTTTAGAAGGTATTTGGCAAGTAGGTTTTGAGAAGATTATGTGTAGTTTGTGTTTCGTGCATGGACAAACACGTGATTACACAATGTGTGTAATGTGATGTACTATAGGAACTTAAATAATCTTGAATTGGTTTTTATTGTTTGTAATTCTTCTGCATATTTCTGCCTTGGATAAAGTAGTTTCAAGGTTTACATATTTCTGAATTTTCTGTTATTGGGGGTTGTCATACCCCTTACCCTCACTCCCAAGTCCCAACACACACACACATGTATCATTAGATGAAATAAAAAGAAAAGGAAGCTTCTATAAAAAAAAAAAAAAATGGCAGCAACTCAAACTAAATACAGCATCACAATTCCAAACTCTGCCAAAAGCGATGGAGAAACCGTGAATTCACAAACTCATCAATCATGTTCTTCAAAAGGCACTTGTCTGTGTTCTCCAACTACTCATCCTGAGTCGTTTTATGTTTATCAGAAACCTTTGATTTCTGGTTTGTTTGTTTGGTCATGTTTTTGGGAAGCGTCATATTCATTTTATAAAGGTTTCAACTTTCTAAGTTTTCAACATACCATTTGGAGCTTACTGCTCTTTGGAAATTGTTTTATTAGATGGTTTGGTTAAGTATATTTACTACAATATTTGATAAAGAATATGATTGGTATGTCAGTTTTCAAGGAATTATTGCAGCTGTCCTTTTCTCTTTTTCCTAATTATTGTTATATTTGATATGTCTTGTTTGGAATCAAATTCATTTGAACTGGTTTTGAGCTTGTATTATAGTTTAGCTACTAAGACTTTTTTCCCCTTGATTGTATATTACATTTTAGATGTCAGAAAAAAATATCAGGTAAGAATTGTGGTGATGATGTTGTTGAGATTGATGGACTTAAAAATGAGGGATCAACATGGCCGGATAAGAATGAGAGTTTATTTATTGATTTAATGGTTGAAGAGGTCTTAAAGGGTAATCGTCCAACCACAACATTTACCGACTTTGGGTAATTTACAGAGCACTTCAATTGAGTTAGATGTGAGTCAACATCAACGAAGGAGAATGGCCGAGGTGAGAGATGAAATTAGAGATCGACTTTGGGCTACATTTGGAAGATAAATATCTTTTTTTTTCATTATTGTTGTTTTTTTTAAGACTCTTGAGTTGTATCAAAATATTGCAAATTGTAAGACTTTCGAGTTGATGCAAACTTTATCTTGTTTTTGAGTTGTATCAAAATATCGCAAATTGTAAGACTTTTGAGTTGATGCAAACTTTATCTTGTTTTTTATTAGACTATCTCGATGCATGTTATATATTCTTATATTAAATCTATTAAATATTATTTGAAATTTAAAAATAATTACATCGGTTAAATATTATTTAAATCTAAAAAATAATTACCAAGAAACAGGAAATAAGAAACAGTTACCAAACATGTTTCTCTTTTTTTTTCTTCCCAGAAACAAGAAACAAGAAATAGTTACCAAACATGTTTCTATTTCTATTTTTGAGAAAAACAGGAACAAGAAATGAGAAATAGAAACAAGAAACAAAAAATAGAAACTGTGAAGGTTACCAAACGGGACCTTAGTGATAAACAATATTAAAGTATATTATCGTTGATATACTATTACCAATATGGTAAATCAATGATTTACTGATATACTTGCATTAAATAAAGGTATTTACGACATTTTTTAGTGAACAATAACCGTGTCTTTAAGATTTTAATATTTTTGTAAAAACTTTTTAGGTTAAAAAAACTTCTAAATATTAGAGCCCATTTTGATATACTTGTAAATGCCCTTTTAATAATTATGAGATTAATTATTGGTGGAAGAGATGTTGAATTATTTTTTCCCCCAATTATTCATACACGTGATATGATCAATTTTTTGTGACCAATTGAAAGGTTGAACCTTTCCTTAATATTAGGAAATCTTAATGGATGATAGTTGGAGAATTTTATAAATAGATGATCTCTCAATATATATGGTTTTTTCCCATGTGATAGTATTTGAAATTCAATCATTTTTTTTTTTGTCTCACCACACTCTAATTTATTTTCGTAATTTCTAAGATATGATATATTTCAATATCTTTAATAATACGCATGCATTTAACTCACATTAAATATTATCCATGTCATGTTAACTTTTTCATTATTATTAATAGAAAAAATTATTTTAATCAATGATAAAAAGTGTAATTTCAAAGGTGCATATAAAGATTTATAATTTTACAAAATCATGTGAGGGTACAATTTACCTTTTGTTAAAAAATGGAAGAAAAAAAATAATAAAGATGCATGCACCTTCATAGAGAGATGGGAAAAGAAAATAAAAGAGAAAGAAGGAAAGATCAATAGAATTCTTAGAAATTTCAACCATGCAAGTTTTCCAAATCATTTGTAAAATAATATCGATCTAAAAAACAATTAGCATTTTTATTTCTTCTTGTGTTGGCAAATTTCTAGTTATCTTCAAGAAGAACAACATCCACAGGTTTTTCAAAACCACTCAAATTATTTTAATTTGTCTGTCCCTTTTTACATTTTTGTTTCAATAAGTCAATCATTTTAACATAAATAAATAAAAGTCAAGGCTAAAACTTCGAATAAATTTAACAGTTGATTCACACATTTAATTTGATTTTTTGTTATTTACTTTTTAGGTTATTCAAATATTAATTATTTTCTTTTTCACACTTTAGAAAGAACTTGAAAACACAAAAAATCATCTCCCATACTATATTTAAAAAGGTGTCTGATAAATATGAAAAAATCAAGGGATAATTGTAAATCACGTTGTGGTTTATATAATTTATAAATTATCTCTCTTTTATCATACCACAATTGATTAGTTTTAAAGAATGTGAGATATACTCTTATTATACGTCTATCACATGTTTTATTTTATTTAAATTATAAAAAAAAAATTAACAGATATTTGTACACTTTAAATTTACACTTTGTTAATAATAAAATATTCTATAAATTGCATTCATTTATTGAAAAAAATCAATTATTTTAATAGAATTGGAAAATGTGACGGACGTAAAATAAGTATGTGTTCAAAATTCATTAAACAAGTTGATAGAGATATATGATTTGAAATTTTATGGTTATGATTTGAAATTTTATAAACTATAAAAAGAGTGTAAAACCGTTTTTAAAATCAGAGGGTGATTTACAATTATTCAAAAGTTAATTGTTAATATAAAAAAAAATAATAGATCACACACCCATAAATGGTTATAACTTCTACAATTATCTAGGTCAATCATTTGTTAATTTTAAAGATTATCATAGGAAGATAAATAAAATCTAATTATCCATAACAGGATTTAATCAGTAATTAATGATTTTTTTTAAATAAAAGTATTATATATATACAATTATTATTTTAAGAGAAAAAGGCTATCAACTAAATTTTTTCTATTAGACACCTTACCCTAGATATTTAGAATAAATGAGCATGTAGAACCACATTTTTAATGAAAGTTAATTCAACCATTAAAAAACAATTAAATCAAAACAAAAGAAAACAAAAATAAAATAAAATAGTGGATGTCGCCTTCAAAATGAGACCAATCAAAGTGTTTTAATTTGAAAACCTTAGACTTGGTCTCCCACATGTCACATGCCTTTTTAGGTTGTGAAAATAATTAATTAAATTAATTTTACTATTCACAAACACATTAAAATTTGTAGATCCGGCCCACTTTCTCAGAAGATTTTATCACTATTTTTGTCTCTTTTTGCAATTTGATTTTAATTAAAATAAAATTTTAAAATCCATAAAAGTTAACCAAAATAGAATTGACTTTTCAAAGACCTTTCAAAAATTAAATAATGGAGTAGTTGGAAACTCACCTCAAAATCCTATTGATGGAATGCAATATGTATATATGGTAGGCCTCCCTCCCTATTTCAACCAACCTTTGCACATTTATTATCAATCAAGTTTCAATTATCCGTATCCGTTTTTCTATGGACGTGACAGTGAATGCGTGGTTTGTTAAAGACCTTAAAGTTGTTATTGGGCATATCTTTCCTTTTCTACGGTACCAAGGGTTGGCCTCCCTTCCTCTAATTTGATGTAATATCTAAAAAGAAGATATTTTATGAGTTTTTATCACATCATAGAGAGTGTATTAAAAATTTTAAAATATAGAGAATAAATTGACACAAATCTCAAATCATATGAACAAAATTGAAACTTTTAAAACTATAGAGGTTAAATTTAAATAGATCTTAGACTATAAAGACTGAATTTATAATTAAACTTCAGAATCGAATTAATGGACTTCAAGATTAAATGAATTTGGGTTAGATTTTTGATGATAGGTTCAATTAGATTTGAACAAAATAACAGTTCTAATACAGTAGTTTAACCAATACAACTATATATTATTAAAAAAAAAAGTTGTTGAGAGGATGCAATATATAAGTAGTTAGGCCTTTCTCTTGCAACCAATCTTTGCACATTCATTACATTGAAGTATAATTAATGACAAAACATTTATTTTATTTTTCTTAAGTCAATGATTGACACTATCCAAATTTAAGTAGATGTTTAAAGTAAATCAAATCAATTTAAGATGAGATTCTAGGGTTAACTGATTTGGTTTAATTGTTATGGACTATTTATTCAATCTAATTGACATATTTTCCTCCTATCATTATGATCATTCTTTTCGTGGCTGCGACATGTAGGTTTTTCTACTTCTCCAAGCCAAAAATCAACGTGTGGGTGCCCGTGGCGAGCTTTTCTATCATCACAACGACCAAGGCACTTAAAAAGAGGGTCTCACTCTCGTTGTCGTGTCGAGGAGTCCCCCTCACCGCGGCATCGACTCTTATTTCTAGAGCCCTTTGTTTCTTCCCTAGTATATTTTTTTTCCTAATAAAAAATATTTTTTAAAAACCTAATGTTTTGTATATATATTTCACTTTTCAACCACCATTAATCCATGAGAGAAAAATATTTACAATCTAATTTGGTTTAACCTTAGAATAATACAACATACTCTATAATGTGGTTTATATGAATGGAAAATATATGATTCTATGAAAGTTTAAAATTTTATACATAATGGAAAAAGTAGTTTTTTTTTTCTCTCACAAACATGAATTTGGTCGAAATGGGTAGAGATATCATATTAGAGGAGTAGTTCTTGCGAGTTTGTAGTTTTTTTTAAAAACATTTTTTTTATTAGTTTAAAAAAGTGGAAGAGTTTTAAAAACAACTTTTTACTTTTTAAATAGAGCCTATTTGACATTAGTTGGTGATTTACTATTTCAAAGTCGCTCATCAGGTAAGAGATATTAGAGAAAAAAAACATGTGAAAGATAAAAATATATGTATCGATAAGAATATAATGGGTAAAATATTATTTTAATCTCTAAACTTTTATTCAGGTTTCATGTATACGTCTCTAAACTTTCAAAAGTGATATTTTCTGTCCATAAACTTTACGATTCGTTCTGTTTTAGTTCTTTCGTCTGTGTTTTTCCATCCGAGACATTACGGGAGGGCTTATGTGGTATGTAATTGATGATGTGATATCATATAAGTATATAATAAGGTTAAATGGCGTGAAAAAACGAATTTACAGTGAGCTTTAAGACTGCAATTAAGAAGAAAATGATGAGAATAACGTTAGTGTATATTTATTTTTCCATGACATTTAACCTCATTACATATTTTTATAATGTCACATCATCAATTACATGTCACATAAGCCATTCATTAGTGTTCTAGACGGAAGAACTAAAATATAACGAATCGTAAAGTTTAAGGACGAAAAATGTAACTTTTGAAAGTTTATGACCAAAAATGAAACTAGAGTAAAAGTTCATAGACCATAATAATATTTTACCTTAATGTAATTTGATGATAATAAAAATAGTTAGTAGTAGTAATTCATAATTGATTAATCAAAATTTATAGTAGATTAACGGTAATAATTTATTATTTTTAATAATTGATGATTTCCTCAATCTAGATGTACGTCATGTTATTTTTATAATAAGTTTAATTTTCTACTAGTATTAAAGAAATTCAATTCTTAAACAAAACGTGCAAATGCTCCCAATGTTGTTGGTGAAATAAAACCATGGTTAAAAATAAAAATAAAACACACACAATTTTCCAATTTTGCGGCGGATTAGCTTCAAAGCCATTGGTGGATTTTGACACAATATGGGCGTTGGAAGAAACAATTCACAATGAAACTTTCATCTCTTCAAATTTTATTTTTATTTATTTGTGTGTAGAATGAAAAAGACTAAAACATTTTCTATATGTTGATTTCATTATAATAAAAAATTGTTCTAGATAATATCCTCTAAAATTATATATTAAAAATAGTAATTTTATAAATATTTAAGTAAATGAAAATCTTTTTTATCAATCATACAAATGTTAATAAAATTAATTAATTTTAAGATTTTTAAAAGATTAAAACTTATTTTATAATTTAATAGTTTTTTTTTAGTGAGAACAATTCAAATCCAAACTGAACCAATCCAAACCAAACATGTTGGATCTACTTGAACTTAATATTTTTTTCCCTCAATTATTATCTTAAAATTAACTTTTTAAAGTTGTAGAACTAAATTTCAACTCATCTAGAAGTCCATAATTAATAATTAACAAATAAAATACAAATTACAAACACAAACACAAACATAACAAATATAGAATTATAGATTCTTTCTATTTTTTCATCTAATTAATATTTAAAAAATTCAAATATATTATATATTTGTTTGATTTGGTTTGGTTTGGATTGTTATTTTTTTATTGAACCGAACCAAATTGTTATGATTGATTCAGACATATATGGGTTTAAAACTCGAACTAAATTAACCAGTTTTGATCAGGTTCCATTCATGTTGAATTGGTTCAATTCCATTTCTATTGTTTAAAGAATGAAATACATCAATTCTTATTACTCAATCAAAAACTAAAACAAACCAATTCATTAATCACCTGAGTTTGATCGATTATTTCTGAAGTCTTGAAAAGATCATTCCTACACCTAATTATCAATTATTATTATGATTTATGAAAGAAAAAAAAAATAGCAAAATTGACTTCCCATCTAATTGTCATGTTTTTCCGATCGTTATGTGAGTTGGTTTGATCTGAACAATATTATATATTACCATCAACTTCATCTTAACGTATAGATTAGAATAATTTTATCTAAAGTTTATAATTATTATAAATTAAATAGTAAATAATTATATATTAAAAAAAATAGTGTAGAGAAACTTGACAATTGTCACGAATCAAACTTTTGCCTTTGTTCTTATCCACAAAAAGCTAATTACAAACGCCAATTTTTTTGTTCTTTCTCTAAAGAAATCTATATTTGTTTACTTAAAATAAATTTGTGGTTGCTTTCAATAATTGACTAATTGGTTAAATAATGAGGTGGAATTTGGAATTTTTGGGTATCACTTTTCATGCATAATTTCCAAAATTATAATTAATATCCAATCGCAATCACGTGATATGGACTCTTTTTGTTTGGTATATGGCTTCATGGCCAATCTCTTTCCTCAATTTAAATAAATTTCAATTTTAGGGTTTAGATAATTAGTTTTAATTGACTAAATTTATTTGGGCTAAACACATATCCTTTACTTCTTTGAAGTGTATACTATCTTTTCTATTTAATTCCTATTGATTTAAAATGAAATTATTTTAATTTTATTTTAAAGTATCTATAATTTTTTTATTGAATTCATGTCCAATAATAATGTTAAAATTTTATAACAAGTTTGTGACTAGATATTTTAAATTTATATGTGTGATTTTTTATCCCAAACATCTCCATCAATACTGATTTCTTCTTCTTTACCATGGGAGCTGTTGAGTTTCTTGATATGACTATGAATTTCATAAAGATTTTCTTCTTCTAATGAGATGGGTAATTGATATTTAAAATTTAGCAATTCATTAAAAATAATATACTTTTAGGCATCAAATCACAAATTCATATTTGAATAATAACGATTAACGCTATATAAAAATATTGATATGAAATTGAATTTTTTTTAAATAATAGAAACAAAATTGAAATATAATATGTATTTTAGTTAGTCAGGTCATATATTTTAACCCTTGATTCTTTAATCAGAATCAAGCAAACAACTTTAAAGTTTTTGATTCAAACCGAATAATTTGAATCATTTTGAATTTCATAAACTCATGAATATACTTGAATTATATATCATAATTATATATATATATATATATATATATATATATATATATATATATATATATATATATATATATATATATATATAAGATATTTGTATATATTTAATCACTCAAAAGAAAGACTCTATATGTCATACATGCAGACATTTATGTCATTTATATCTAAAAGTTTTTGGTAAAATATTATTTTAATCCCTGAACTTTCACTCTTGTTTCATTTTTGTCCCTAAACTTTTAAAAATTTAATTTTTCGTCCTCCGTTTTAGTCTTTTCGTATGTGTTTTTCATCTTTGACACTAATGAAGTGCTTATGTGGCATGTAATTGATGATGTGACATTATTTTAAATATATAATAAGATCAAATGACGTGGAAAAACGAATATACAATAAGATTTAAGACTACAATTAAAGAGAAAATTATAAGATTAACTTCACTGTATATTCATTAATATTTTGATGTCATTTAACCTCACTGCATATTTCTATAATTTCTATAATGACATACCATCAATTACATTCCCCTCCATTAGTGTCTTAGATGGAAAACGCAGATGGGAGGACTAAAACGAAACGAAGCGTAAAGTTTAGGGACGAAAAATATGACTTTTGAAAGTTTAGGACAAAAATGAAATCGGAGTAAGAGTTTAGGGACCAAAATGGTATGCTACCCAAAAGTTTTTCTTTCTCAAAAATATTATAAAACTATATATCTTAACTATTTTCTTGATGAAAGTAAAAAATATATATATTTTATAAAATTCTAACTATTCATAAATATTTTCATCAATAATTTTATTATTTATCTACTGTTTAAAACTCAAATAATAAAAAAATCAATCAATTTGATGTACCTGTCACGGGTTTGAATACTCCCACTCGATATGGTTTTTAAAAATATTTATCACATCTTGCTTATTTTTCAGAGTCATACATTGATGATCAATTAATTAGAAAATTTAATCTTGATTTATCCTCTATACATAGATTCGATCAGGCAGACAATAACATGACAAAAATGAACCCTAAAAAAGTCGAATATGATGCCATAAAGAATTAGACAAATGTTGTTTTACGCCATTTAAAAGATAGACTTTTAGACAAACACGGCCTTAGCTTGATTTCTTAATTTTTTTTTTTTTTTTATATTACATCTTTTTAAATTGTATATTGTAAATTAAAGAGATGGGTCCTATATGACCTTTAAAATATTATAAAGTTCTCCAAAATTTTCCACAAACTATAAGGAAAAGCCATTTGCTTTTTGTTTTTGTTATATAATTGAAATCTAAACTAAAATGGCAACAATTTATTGTTTCATTTAATTTTTAACTCAATATAAGTTGTTGCCTTTTAGATGAATATTTACAGTCGAAATTATATGAATTTGGAAAGAGAATACTACAATTTTGATATATGGGTGGATATAGTTTATCTTAATAAATATATATTAAATCATATATCTTTAATAATTAAACTTAATAATCACACCAAGTTTGAAATGATTGAATAAAAAAATTGGTTGATTTCATCTAAACAACTCTTCAAGACATCGCGAACATAAGCATAACTTCATTGGCTAGTTACGTGCTCCATTCTCATGAGGTCGAAGGTTCAAATCTCCCTTCCCCCAATTTAATACAATAACTTAAATGGAAAAAAACGTGTTTACTTCAAAATGTTATAGATTTAAGTGATCGAAATTGACTAAATTTTATCTAAGCAACAACCCACTAAAGAAATTTCTCTTTGATTTTTTTTATAAGAATTCCTAGTATCAAACATTAAAAGACAAACAATTAAAAAAAAAAAAACATGTATGATGTATTTAGGCGCAAAAGGTGAAAATTCAAAACCAACCCAAGGTAGCCTAACAAAAGAAATTAAATAGAACTTTCATTTCACGAATCTTTCTTCTTCTTCTTTTTTCCCCTTTCCTTCTTTTTCTCACCAATTGTCCTCAACTTTCAAAATACTTAATGAAAAGTATCTTAACTAACTTGCATTATATGATCTTATTTTTTCCACACTCCCTTTTACCTATCTAGGGTTTCTAGAACTAAGCCCTTCACTTTCTTTGCCCTAACAAACCAGTGAAAATAATAATAATAATAATAATATATAATTCTATGGGTTCTCCAACCTAGTTTTAATTTATTAGTTTTTTTTTAAGGCAATCAATTTCTTTTAACAATTGAATTTACTTATGAATCTTTATACACTTGGAAATATGTGATCCATTTTGAATAATGATTATTAACAAAGACTGTTAATGTTTTCTTTAAAATTTTGAAATCTTTTATTCTTTTTATTATTATATTATAATTATAAATAAGTATATTATATATGTCTGAGTCTATTTAATGATATCATATACTGTACCTAAATAATTTGTACTTCATAAAGTAAATAATAAACTTTTATATTCAGGTTGTCAAAGATTATATTTATTTTACAATATATTATCTACCTTTTCTAAAAACATGTTTGACATTTTCTTTATAAAAATAAATTTATAATATAGAGTATATAGATTTTTTAATTTAAAATTTATAAGACTTTTGAAAATATAAAAAATCTAGAAAAATGTGCATTGCATAATTAAAAAAAATGAAATTGTATATTGAATTGATATTTATTAAGAACATAATTCATCACATTTATATACCACTATTGATTATGAATATTCTATTTATACATCCTGAAAAAATGTCTATATAAAATTTTACACGTTTATTTTTTTCAATATAAAGCTTTTTTTTAGATAAAACTAGCATGTAATGCTGAAAAACAATTTTAAGAATTATATATGAGCTTGTATAATTTTTTTTTTTTTTTATATAATAATGGAGAAGATTGAATCACTCTTCTGAGGATGAAACTGCATATCTATAATTAATAAGCTATATTTTGGTTGACAAATTTGTAATTGACACAATATTTATTTGCCATTCATATCATTAATATAAAGTTTCTAAATTATGAATGGTTAAGTATATTACATTATTGATGTAAGTTTGAATTGTTATTCTACACTATAATCACTAATATAATGTAAAGTATATCATATACATGATATACTAAAAAGTGGATGTCTGGTTCAATTTTTAAGAAAGTCAAGGGTTGGGATTAATTTTTTTTTTTCAAAATAAACATATCACAAATTTCTAGGATAATCTAGTATATAGCTTATTTTGGCTACTTACTATGTTTTTTTAGCCCTCCCATTTTTTTAAAACTTTTTGGCCCATTTCTGATATGTGTTCTTTTTTAATTCCTGATTTGCCCCTCATTTATTTTTATTTTTATTTTTTTATTTTAATACCTCATCTTCTCTCTCTTCTCCTTCCATATCTTCTCTCTCTATCTTTTTTATCCTATTTCAATTTTTGCAAATTTGTAGCCATGCATGATTTGTTCTTTAAAAATAAAACCGTGGCTTTTAAAATTCATATTTTTATTTTCAAAATCCCTGATTTGTTGTGATTTCATTTTCCCATTTATGTTTTTACATGTTTCCTTCTATTATTATCTTTGTTTTTATTTTTTTTAGTCATTGATCTAGGGTTTATGGTTCCTATTTTTTGAATCTTTCATTCGTGTATCCATATCTTTCTTCCGTCTCACATTTTTTCCTGGTGCTAATGGATTCTTGTTTCGTTGATGTCAAGTTTGGTGGTGCTTGGGATCCTTCTAAGATATATATTTCTTTTGTTACCTCTTGTTTGCTCATCCCTAATTCTCTTAAATATGATCAATTTAAAGTTCATATTTTCAATTCCATTGATGCTCTTGATACTTGATAGTTCTTTGAAGTGCGATTTTTTTATTGTGTTAGTCTCTGACTTTAATTTTATACAATATAATAACTTATTCTATTTACTTTATGCTTTAAACTGATACGATTTTTCATTCTTAACATTTTGTTCGGTATAGTAGATTATGTTATACTATATACAATATATGATTTAATGGAATTTAATTTTGTACAGTTTTATTTTTTATCGTGTTTATAGCATATAATTTATTATACTGTATAAAGAATGAATGAAATAAAATTAACTTGTATAACAGTATTAACAGTACATATATTTTATTTTACATGTACTTCATACTATAAATTATAATGCGTCATGTTTTGTCTCAGAAAACTAATCTTGTATATTTTCTAAGGACATAATGTACAAGAATTTCTTTAATTGATTCTTTTTTTTTCCCTGTGTATATAATTGATTTTTAAAATATACTTTGAGATTTCTATATACATGTCATTTTAACGATCTAATGCCACAAATCTGTACGGGTATATCAATTTTTTTTATAAAGCTTAGTAAAATCTGAGATCTATAATGTACAATATAACAAATTTTACATTCCATTCGACTTCTTTTACTTTTCCTTCTTCACGTTTTGCTTTTTTTGGTTTGATTTTCTTCTTCCTGTTCATTATTTGTGTCAACATCTCCTTCCTGTTTCATCATTTAAATACATATACCAAATGATCAGTATTACATTAATTATAACGTACAATACATTGATTCGTTTTGGACTATATTGTACACATGGTTTTCATAATTATACTTATTACATATAGTATAGTTTTTTTCATTATATGCTATAAAACATCTTTCTTAATAATAAATTAATAATGTATACTTATTTTGCTAATATTGTACACCGTTATTATCTGATATTTTAAGCATAATCAATGAAATACGTTTTTCAACGTTGTATAGTAATAGTGTTTTTAAATATATTGTGATAATCATTTTAAATGTCAGACAAACAATTAATAGTATAGTTCATCATCTGAATACAGTATAGTTTTTTTAATAAAAAAACAAATCGTCGGGTCGGGTTAAAAGTTTTAAAATACTTTATAGTATAATTTACCTTCAGTTCTTCATCTTTCCCTTTGTTTTCTCCTTCCCCTGTTTCAGTTTTTTTTTCCTAATGATTTTTATTCCCTTTCCTACAAATTTCATAAAACATATTATTCAACATTTGTTTAAGTTTATTTCTCATTGTTCTTCATTCTCTTATGTTCTCTGAAAAATAAACATTCAAAACATTGATTTTTCAGTTTTTTACATTAAATCTTTGTGCATGTTATTATTTTTATCAGTAAAAAGGTTTTATTCAAGAAAATTATCATACCTTCATCTTCTCGACGCAAATTCTTCAGAATATTTGGGTTTCTTTCTTGATTGTTCTTCTTTCTTTTCAAAGGGTTTTTCTTTTTACTTCTAAGAAATAGCAACATTCAAAATTTGAATTATATTTACCTTTTACGTTTCCAAGGAAATCTTCATTGATTTGGCCATTAAATCTATTTTTTTTCCTTTTTTGATTTTTTTTCAAGTTACCGTATTATCTAATCAATGCAGGGTTATGGTTGTCTTTTCAACTGCTTTTGGTATGAGTATAAGGCTAATTTAGCTATTTTTTATAGGACGGGCCCCTATATCTTATTTCTTTTGTTTATGGGCTATATACCAATATATCCCTTGTCATTAATTGTAAATATATTTTGATTGGGCTTCAATTTTAAGCCCATATTACAACATGCCTAAGGCATCTTTCATTAGCAAAGTAGTCCTAAAGCCCATATTTACAACATGGATAAATTATTGCTCATTCTCTCATATTGCTAAGCTACTTTCCAATGGTTTTTTTTTTTTTTTTTTTTGACATCATAACCTCTTTGGGGTAACCCACAAATGTAGAATTGTTTATTAATTTCGCTAATATACTCCTTAATGAGAAGATCATTGTAATCAATCAATAATGTAATATACTATTATTGATTTAGTCTAAGTGATACCTAATGGTTCTTGATAGTAGGTTAGAATTACACTAAATTTTACATTAACAAATCTCTCACATAATCCTTCAGATGGGAAATTACTTATATCTTGTTAAATCACTAATAGACTCAAAAACTTTAGTTGATAGGCCACAACAAATTTAATCATTTATATATTCTTAACACTCTCCAACATGTGTTAGCTTGAAAATTTTAACAACTCTCAATTACGTAAAATTTTAATATTTGAAGGAAATATCATAACAGATGTTCGAATTCAAAATCTATTGCTCTAATATTTTATTAAATCCCAAAAGTTTAATAGATTAAGATAAATTTAATCATTTATATATTCTCAATGGATATTAAAAAATTTCACCCAAGACTCAAAACAAAGTTGGTTTTTTTTCCTTCTTCTCATTTTTAAATTCATAGTCTCAAATTAAAGGCTAAAATACATTAAAAAAAAAAAGAAAAAAAACTAAAATTAAAATTAAAATTAAAATTAGGAAAAGACCAAGTAGATAAGATTTGCATATTGCTTCTAGTTCTATACTACGTGGATAAGCAATTTACGGAAGTCA
This sequence comes from Gynostemma pentaphyllum, assembly GCA_028015215.1. NCBI lineage: Eukaryota > Viridiplantae > Streptophyta > Magnoliopsida > Cucurbitales > Cucurbitaceae > Gynostemma > Gynostemma pentaphyllum. Next base: position 1,156,328 of record CM051345.1, on the reverse strand, counting down.
AAGAAGGTATCAAGTTGGATTTGCCTTAAAGATTGTCAAATGTCAAATCCTCTCAATATTTGAAAATTTGTCATTTGAAAAAAAATATATATATATTATAAGAAAATTTGTTAATTTTGTAACCATTTAATTAAGGGTAAAATGCAAATAACACCCTTATGGTTTCGGTCAAAATCATGAAAAGTCCATGTAGTTTAAAAATGGTAAATCACACCCGATCTTCCAAATTATATCAATAAAACCCCCCTTCAATGGTGTAAAATTTCTTTTAGCCTAACTTTTTCGTTGAACTCGTTGATGATTCAAGATGTTTTGGAATCCTCATTCCGGGCTCTACTTTATGGTCACTGAAAACTTCTAAATCATCAGTAAACATCGGGGTTAATTATATATATACTAAATATTTTATATATAAAACTCTGTTATTTATTAGAAAATTTTGAATTTTGAGTAATCATGTGTAGAGCCCGAAAGAGGATTCCAAAACATCTGAATCTCAAAATCGGAGTTCAAACGAAAAAGTTATGGCTAAAAGAAAAGTTACACCATTGAAGGGGAAGGGACATATTGATATAATTTGGAAGTACGGGGGTGTGATTTGTCATTTTTAAACTATAAGGACTTTTCATGAATTTGACCAAAACCACAGGGGTGTTATTTGCAGTTTACCCTTTAATTAAATAATAATATTAATGTGACATTGTTTCTTATAAGTTTCCTAGTGAAAACCAAGTTTTCAAAAAAAATTATAGTTATTTGGACTTATGGTTGGCTAAAATCTTGATCAAGTTAATTCAAATTAACATTGATAATTGTTTGGGTTTGTAAAAAAATTTAGATTTTTTTTTTTTTAATAAAATGAGTATTATTTTATTGAAAAGAAATTATTCAAATTGAATCATTAATCTAACAATAAGACATTTGTATTTCAATTACTAAATGTTTCAAATATTGATTTTTGGTGAAATAATTACGATATTGATGATATTGACTTAATGTTTCAAATAACACCAAAAAAAGAGTATTTTTTTTTCAATTCTTATCATAAATTTTTACTCAATATATTTTTATCACTCAACTTTTAATGTTCAATATTAATGTTAGAAATTGACTAATAAATCATTTTGATAAGTCTTAATATATATTTTTGGTGAAATAATTACGATATTGATGAAGTTGACTTCTTAATATTTCAAATAACACTAAAAAAAGAATTTCTTTTTCCATTCTTATCATGATTTTTCATATTCAATATATTTTTATCACTCAATTTTTAATGTTCAATATTAATCTCATAAATTTACCTAATAAATCATTTTGATATATATATATATATATATATATATATTAATTTTCAATTCATCATTTAACAAAACCTATATGGGATCTCTTTTTTATACTTATGATTAGATGTCTACATAAAAAATATATTTGAAGATATATATGTTAGGAATGGTGTCCCAAAACTTGTAATTATTTAATAAATATAATTTATTTCGAATAAATTAAATCAAATAAACATAAGTTCTTTATATTATCTAAACCGATTCAATTGACGATATTAGAAATATATGGAAATATATTAATATCAAACATTCAAATAGTAAAACCCTAAGTTACTCCTATGAAATCTCGACAAAGTATGTGAGTCATGCGAAAGGATTAAAAGTCGAGATGAGTAACTTAAAAGTGCCTACAGTAAATGGATATCGTTTGAGAACCTTATTTTAGTAACACTGTTGATAGCTTCGTATTTTGTTTATAGACAAATGATCTAATCTTGATCATTCATGTGGGTGACATGAAATGGAAGTATCATATGCAATGTTGATTGTATAAGACAGGACCACGATGTTTGATCAAATTTCTCATTAGTATCGTTTACGAGAAATGATCGAATATCAAACTAAGTTTATCAACCGTGATGGATCTCAATCCTGAGTGAAATGTGGACTCCTATTTGTGGAGTTATGTTTTTTGATTCACATGGTTGAGAGCAATCTGTAAGAACGCTCAATACACTCCTGCTTTGGGAACATAACTAGATAAGTAGCTGGGAACGCATTTTCACGAGATGGAATTCATAATTTTCCTATAAAATTAACGGTATCAGTGCGATACCTAAACATTTTAGGAACTTTAGGAAACTCCCTTGATGTACTGATTCGAGACATGAACAAGTAACGTCACGACTTCTATTGATCACAAAAGTATATTATCTCTAGTTCGACTAAAGATAAAGTTCATTAGAGAATTAGCGGGAACACAAGGATAAAGCGGTAATTAAAGAGGCAAAACGGTAAATTTAATCTACCTGTAATTATGAGGGTTCCACGTGAAGGATATATCACATATATAAATAAAGATAAACTAAATGGACATAACTCATCTGTAGTGAGGGGAGTTCAGCTATGAATCTATAGTAGAATTATTCATAGTTAGATAATAAGTAATTAACTGATTATGAGTTAATCACTTAATTGACTAATTATTAAGCCCATGATCTATAGGTCCATTGGGTCCCTATGCTAGCCCAAATATCTTAGTCGCGAAATCAAGTAGAAGAAATAGAAATTTTAAGTAAAGTGAATTACTTAAATAGGCAATATTAATTGTTTAAATATTGAGTATATTTAAACGGTAATTAATATAAACATTATTAATTGTTTAAATAATGAGTTTATTTAAACAGAAAATTAATAATGAAATATTATTAATTAGACATTATTAATTATTTAAATATTGAGTATATTTAAACGGTAATTAATAATTTGAAATTAATTGATAATTATGAGTTGTTTAAATAATTAATTTTATTTGAACGAAAATTAATAATTAAAATTAATTAATTAATAATAAAATATTATCAATAAGAATTATTAATTAATTAAATAATGAGTTTATTTAATGGAAATTAATAAATAAAATATTTATTATTAATTGTTTAAATAATGAAATTATTTAAATGGAAATTAATAATTAAATATCATTTGATAATATTTAGTCGGTAGAAAATATTAATATTATTAATTATTTAAATAAAGTATTTTATTTAAATGACAATTAATAAATAAATAAATTAAATTGGACTTATTAATTTAAGAGAGAGTTTCAAGCACAATTGGATTAATGAACCCAATTGAAATTAGTATAAAATAATTAATTAAATTAATTAAATTTATTTATTATTTATTATGGTATTTTTGGCTATATCATGTAATTTTAAGGAGATAATTGTTTGAATTATATCCTAAAATAATTACATAGATTTATTTACCCAAGATAAATCAAATAAAAGAAAAAGGAAATAACCACTTATTTATCTATGGCAATTTCGAAATTATCAAGATAATGGAAAGAGAATATCTTTTTTCTTTTTGTATTTATCTCTATGGAATATTTTAATGAGATTAAATTTTCCATTTGCCTATAAATAGGAGGCTTGGGTCATTCATAAATCACGCAACTCAATTCCTTAGAAATTGAAATTCTCTTTTCTCCTTTTCTCTTCCCTTTACCGATTTTACTATTTAAAATTGGAAAAGAAAAATATTTTTTCTTCTTCCTAATTTCTTCTTAAGTTCGATCCCATAATCAAATTTCATTTGATCGATCGGGATATAGCGTAGAAGATCTGGTGTTACTATGATGACCCGACTCCATTTTAAAACGCTTAAAACAATTTGCAGTGGAAAATCAATAATTTTACGGAAAAATTCGCGTGGATCCATTTGTATTTAGAACAAACCAAAACCTGTTTACAAGTCCCATAACATAGAAAACTATAAACACATAAACATAAGTATTTTCACAATTTACAACCACCCAAAACAGAATTAGACACCAAAAGGACTAGCTCTTTCGAGCACCAAACACATCCACATTATGTACAAATCAAAAGACTCTAAAAGACTAGTAGGTGCCTAATCCATTTCCTCGTATCATCCCGGTTGGTCAAGTTGTACCACGCCCTCTAGCTCGCTCGTTCTCACGAGGCATACCTGAAAAGTTTGTAATGTAGCAACATTAACGAAACGCTAGTGAGAAAACAACGAATAGTAAATAACATTAAGTGTTCATGTCCCAATCGGAAATGCGTCCAATAACATGTGCATAACATGTTTTTTTTTCTTGTATTTAGTTCTAGGAGTAAACAACACTATCATTAGGATTCAGTGAAAACTTGATAACTAAAAATCCAATTAAACAACAAAGCACTAAATATCTAAGCAAAGATTCGGTAGATAAGAGAACGCACGTTTTCACGGATTTAAAACACTTCACACACTTTCTTGGATATAAAGTAAATCACATACTTTAACGGATGCTAAGCAAATCACAAGCTTCTCAATACAAAGCAAATCACATGCTTTCTCAATTACCAAGCAAATCACATGCTTCTCAAATACAAAGCAAATCACATGCTTTCTCAATTACTAAGCAAATCACATGCTTATTCGAGTAAACGTACTATTCCCCTTGGATAGCACAACGTAGCGAATCCCATCGCTTAAAGAATATGTGTAATCCAATGCACCTTGAATATAGTCTTAGCCCAATCTCTCTCAAGGTCAAATAAGATAAAGTCTCCACAACCAACTCTTCTCAGGCTAACTAATCATCACGCGAGCAATCTAGCTACTTAAACCTTCTAATTAACGAACCCTTCATAAGAATCACTAAGAACCTAATCTCTCAAGTCTCTCCGATTTCAAATCCATTTAGAGAAGAGTATAACGCTCAAGTTCGAGCTAGCACTAACGGTTGCGATGTGAGAGCAAAATATGATTTACAATTCCCACCTTTTGCGCGCGTAGAATTCCACCACCCGCCAGTTGGGTTATCGATTGTTCGTGGGCCAAAACCTACATTTAAAATGTACATCTAAAAGTATTAATGTACCACACAATGAACGAACTAATATTAATCAATTAAAACGTCAAACAGCCCGCTAAATATCCCATGACAAATCCTACCAAAACAACCCCTTGTTTTAGTATAAAGATTTACTGGCTTTTTGGACATTTTACAATCAATCCGGGTTGATTTAAAGTAAGCTAAGATTGGAAATTCTAATGGTAACACTTTGGAAATTCCCATGCAAAGATCCCTCACCAAAAACTCAAGACAAAACAGAAATTAAATAAGGAAATAACACCCACAACAGTCACAATTCGAAGCAAAGACGAGGGCTCGGGTTTTCATTCCACTTAGAGTCGAGACTAAAGGAAATAAGCTTGGTTTCATGGGTTTATCTTAGCTAGAATTCGCAACTAACACATGGGAAGAAGGATTTGAAGCTTGAATCAAATATTGAAAGGAAAGAAAAACACAAAAACCCATTTTTCTGAAATTCTTTCTCACCTCGTAACTCACGGATCTTGGACAATTAGGCCCGATTGATGGAATGGGTAGAAAGTTCTTGTCGAGCTCTTTCCAAAGGAATCAGAATCAACTGAAACGATCTAGAAACGAAGTCGGAATCGTCGGATCTCTCTCTCTTCCTCTTGGTCGCGGGTGGGGGGGCCTTTTTTTTTTTTTTTTTGTTTGTAATTTTTTTTTTTTTTTTTTTTTTTGTTTGCTAAATGGAAGGAATAAGAACTTAAATGAGGGACAATGAAAAGACCAAAATGCCCTTTATGCTACTTCCTTAAGGAAAACCGTTCCGTACATCCCAATTCTAAAGTGCTCTAACAATGGAACTAATTAAATTATACTAACCCCAACTTCACAACTTAATAAAATAAAATAAAATAAAACATTAGAATAAAATAAGTAAAATCACCTCAAAATACGGGACGTTACAGTTACTGAGGATTGATGCTATAAAGAAACCTCCAACCTATTCTCCATTTATTACTCGATGTAAGTAAATCGATTTTAATTTTCGAAAAACTAGCATGAATCTACATGTTTTATCACAAATTGCATGATATTAATAGATCGTTGATTAATCGTTAATTAGTTTATTAAATGAAATTCCACTAATTTAATTAAGTAATCCCTTCAATATATAATGGATTGTGTGTCAAATTAAAAAAAAAAATCCCTATTAGATTTTTTAAAATAAAAATAATAGTAAAAAATTATTTTTTTATGTAAAATAAAGAGGCTAAATACATAATATTTGAATTCGATTGAGTAAAATATAATAATTATATTAATTCAAGAATCAAAATAAAATATTCATTGCTTAATGGACCAAAATTACAAAAGTTAACTTTGTAAAATGACTGGCCGGTATAAGTAAGGTGATAAGGGATGGAATGGTTACAATAAAGTGGAGTGGGCAATTATGGTTAGCAAATCAAGAATTCATTATGTAAAAAAATCAATGATTTGGAGTATGATACATGCAATATTTAGATTGTATTAAAATGAGAGCCCATATACATTAATGTTAATATGTGAAAATGAAATAAAAATATCAAATAAACCCAAGAAAAAAGTGTTTATCAATAATAAATCAGATGGGACCATTACTGAAATAGCATATTTTTGCATATTAATTACTGAAATGTTAGAACTTTTCAAAAATTACTAAAATAGCATAATTATAGTTTAATGAATTATAATTCATTAATTTATTGAACTAAAAAAAGTAAAAAAAAAAAAACTAACAAATTCATTGAAAATAATATTAAAAGATAATCAAATAGCTTGATAAATTATTGAACTTGAACTTAAAAAAGCAAAAAAACATACAAATTCATTAAATACCCATGAAAAATAGTTCAATAATGTAACATCCCGAAATTTCCAAAAAATCCCAAAACACATGGAATTTATAATTTAAAGACAGTGGAAGCAATTAAAACAAAAGTCAAGTTCTTTTCATTTAAAATCAAACCAAATAACAATTCTAAACCGATCAGTTTGACTTTAAAAACCTCAAAACATCAAAACAAAACAATCTCGAATCATTGTTTAGAAATTCTCAAATAAAATTATATTCAATATACTTATTTAAAAAAAAAATAAAACATGAAGTCAAAAGACATTATCCCCGAAAAACAAATAATAAAAGAACAAGACTTCGCCGGCGTTGCAAATCCATGCCAACCGAACACCACATCGAACCACATCGCCCACCAGTTTCTTCTTTCCTTTACCCGAAAAAAAATAGTTGTAGCATCATGAGGCTACGCCCAATGAGTAGAAAAATGTTAAAATAAAAATCATGCCATGAGAGATTTTTCTAAGACTTTAAGTCCATAACCGGCCTCACCGACTTCCGAAAAAACTCTTTCACCCAAAGCTCCCTTAAGTAATACATTCCTCCACATTATCTCTTAATCCTCAAATTAAAAAGAATAAAAACTTTCAAAAACAGCTTTTAAAACTCTCTTTCTCATTTTAAAACTTTTCGATCTTTAATTTTTCCTAATACCTCTAATCTCCTCTTTGTCCGCAAAACAAAAGAGAGACTTTTTAACGCAAACCGGGGATTTAAAAACTGTTTTCAAATTAACATTTTAAATCCTTAAGAGTTAAATATTCTTTTCCATTGTACATATGGAATGAACTTGCCCCGTTAAGTTCTATAGAGTTGTGCACAACTGTATAATCTCCCTTAACGGCAAATATTCTTCTTTAAGCAAGGCCTTTGCTTAAAGCGAACCTACTACCATATTACTCGAGGTATTTAAGTAATATGATCCTACACATCACTACTATGATGTTCAAATTAAGTCTAAACTCAATTTCTCGAAACAACCCTCTTTCTAGGCCGAAAATTTTCTAAACTCAATTTCTAGAAAATTCACCTTTAAATCATTATAAAATATCCCAAAATCACTCATAAAACCATTTTGGGATCACTTCCAACAACTCCCAACGATTTACCGATCTAGAAACGAAACTAGCCTAAACTAGTGTAGTTTCGCTCCTTTTTCAGACATTCTAAAATTAATAATTTTTTAATTAATTTTCAGCGAGATAACGGCTATAAAATGACTCCTAAAACAGCCCCTAAACATTTTGAAAATATCCACAAGGGATTCAGAGAACAAATATCGACTAACTAACCACCTAGGCTTAAATTTCTCGACTTAAAGGGCACTAGTCAGACAACCGTAGTAATTCTTATCTAACAATGTTTAATCTACTTTTAAACATTCAATGTAACGTTAAACACCCAAAATATGTTTATACATCCAAGAACAACATAGAAAACTCACGGTTTCAGTTTTATCGTAAATCGATATCGATACTCAAAATTTAGCATGCTTTAATCCACTTTTACACATCCTTAAACTCCAAATTATAAAAGTTTATAAACAGCCCCAAAATCTTATTATTAATCATTTAAACATCCAATTTCATACTAAAAATCAGAGATCAACTTATAAAGAAAAAGAAAAATACAAACATTCACAATTTAAAGCTTAACATAATTCTACTCACCTTGAATTGCGTTTTCAAGAACCTTACTTCTCTTTTAAAATATGAGGGAAATAATCTCTACCTTTTGAAACTTATATAATTTTAAGAACATCCGATAAATACGACCTACAACGATGAATTAGAAAAGAAAAATCGATCAGAGTTGAAAAACCTATCAAACCCGAAGGGTTCTTAAGTCATAACTTTTTATACAGAATTTATCTTGCTATGAAATTAGCGTTAATGGAAAGATAACGGAAAAACGGTCAGAATGGACTACTTACTTGCGTAAATCGGAGTCTGGATGAGGAAGTTATGGAGGAATCAATCCGGGAGATGTCTTTTAGGCGAAAATTGGAGAAAAGTGGTAAATGGAGGCTGATTTCGGATTAGGGAGGAGGAAGAATAAGAATTTAGGGTTTAATCCCGATTTCAATTAATTACGAAAATGCCACTATGCAAAAACGATCATAACTCATTCATCGGGGCTCAGAATGACGAGCCGTCAGTTGCGTTGGAATCGTAATGACGAGACGATCCACATCATCTAAAAATATTAAATTAAACTTGTGGTTTTTAATTTGGAGGTTTGAGAAATTACTAAAATACTCTTACTTGGTAACGGGTTGTTACAAATAATTTAAGGAATTATAATTATGCTATTTGAGTAATTTTAAAAAGTTATGACATTTTAGTAATTTAGTATTCAGATTTATGCTATTTGAGACAAAATCTATTTAATATTAATATATAAGAATGAGATATAAAAGAATGATTTTTATTTTTATTTAATTATTATCTAAAATTAATGAATTTGTATGTATCAAATGAATTTGTATGAATTTTTCCTTTATTTAATCTTGTTATTTTTTTATATATTAAATAAATGTATAAAATCAATAAAAAAAAATTGAAAAAAAGAAAAGTTATGTTGGATTCAATATAAAATGTCAACCCGGCTATAACTCAACTGTTCCTATGAAATCGAATGTTCAAGTCTTTCCTCAACATACAAATGTAAAATTGGGGTTAGAATTACCGACATCTGATTTCAATCTCGCGCACCAAACGACCCTACTCATTATCCCTTTAATGACATACCATGGTCGGTAAAGGTGATAAGAGATATATACAAAAGAGTGGACTGGGCAATTATGGTTAGCGAATCAAGAATTCTTCACGTGAAATCTTTCTTCTTCTCTCTCTATCTTTCCCCAAAAAAAAATGGTATCAAAATCAAGAATTGTTCAAGAATACTCATCCAATTTCATCACAAAATCAAAATCCTCTCTTTTTCCATATTTACAATTCTAATTTTCCTTTTTCACTCTTTTGTTTTGACCTTTTCAATCCATAAATTCCTCGATCGTTTCCCCCAAATTAATCAATTTTCTCTTTTCTGTTTCTGTCGGAAAATGGAGAAGAAAACGACGATCGATTTGAATTGCGGAGATGTAGATATGGAGATTCCGATTCATAGTCAAGTGATGGAGATTAAGAGAGAGATTGCTAAAATCTATTTATGAATTAAAGCAAGTTTCACTGTCTTGGTTCAAGAGATTTGACACTACGGTCAAATTGTATAGCTTTGAACAGAATGTTGATGAGTCTTGTGTCTACAAGAAGATACTCAATAAAGATGTGGTTTTTCTCATTCTTTACGTTGACGATATCTTACTTATTGGGAATAATGTAAGGGTATTATCGGACGTTAAGAAATGGCTAGCTAACGAATTCCAAATGAAGAATTTGGGAGAGGCTCAATAGGTTCTTGGTGTTGACATTCAAAGTCAATTAATCTTATTTCTTATTTTGATGATAACAAACGTGTTTTGATTACTAATCAATTTTCTGTGTTTTTATAGTCCATGTTATAGAGAAAATTATAACGAGTCCAACGCAATTGGAATCGACTCAATCGGACTTCAAACGAGCAAGATATTGAATTTAGAAGATTGGAATTAATTTTATTAATTCGTTCGAATCGTATGCGGCAAGTTCAACGTTATTATTATGAGCTCATTATCTCATCCGTCAGATCATATGGATTTCGAAATCAGTGGTTCAGATTTATTATGAATATTGATTTAAAAGAAAAAGAAGAATTAATCAGATTTTATTCAAGCCGTTAGATCGTCAAAGCTTCTCATCCAACGGTCTTTGAATTTTGAAGCAAACATTAATTCAAAAAGAAAAAGGAAATTTGAAATATAACCGTTGTACTCTCGGATGACGTCACTCTCCATCTCGTCCGTTCAATTTCTCCGATCCGACGTTCTTAAGACTTCCACATCTTTAATTATTCTCATCCATAAGATCAAAAGGCATCCAATGGTTAGCAAGGAGAGTAGAGTGATTTATCTAGTCACGCAAGTGGGCTTTGTCCAAACTTCCTAAAAGTCAAATTTGCTTTTATGACAAGTGGGTCCCAGCACCTTTCTGTTAGCCTATCCACGCGCGCCAAGTGTCTTCTTTGTCTCCTCATGCAATTAATTGCTTATGGTTGAATACTTTATTACCCTTCACTTCTTTGGACTATTTGACTATTTCAAGGTTATATTGGGCTTTTACCATCACAATTTATTTATGGATTTATTTAAATCCGAAAATTCAATTCCTCTCTCCTTCATGCATGAATCAATAATTATTTGAAGACTATCTCTCCTCCATGCAAAGTGTTGAAGCTTTTTATTAAGAAGAAGAAGATGAAGCCATGCTTATAGATGCTCATGATTAAAAATAACGGTAATATTTTTATTACCTATTTATAGAGCTCGAAAATGGCAGTATTATTATCAAGAAACAGAGGCAAAATATCATATTTTTGAAGCTCTCAAATTCTCCATTTTCATCTTACTTTGAGCTACTTTGTGAGAAAAACTTGTGTATTTGCTAGCCATTGTTAAGGGCTTTTTATTGAGAGTGCTATCTCTTGTTGTGAGCTAAATTTTGTAATATTTGTCCTTAGAGAGGATTTACAAATTGTAAAGGTTTACTCTTGAACATTAGCTAAAAAGAGTAATTGTAAACGGTTGTCCTTGCTCCGTGGAAAAGGTCGTTGTGACGGTTAGATCCTCAACCGTGGAAAGGATCATTTGAATTAGTGGATTCAAGAATTCCCGAAGCGCTCGGGGAGTGGACGTAAAGCCCGAGTTGTGGCCGAACCACTATAAAATACGGGAGTCATTTCTATCCTTAAACCTCTTTATTTAATTTGCATTTTGAATTGTTAAATTGATTGTGTTAATTTTTCAATTGGTTAAAAAGTTTTATAAAAATTATTTTAAATCCCTATTCACCCCCCCCCCCTCTAGGGTTGCCTTAGATCCTAACACTTGGTATCCAAATTATAAGGGATCGTAAAAACAAGACATTAGCGTTGTCTCAAACATCCTACATTGACAAAATAGTTGCCAAGTATGGGATGGATAAATCCAAGAAAGGAATGTTACCTTTCAGGCTTGGGATTTATTTAACAAAAGACCAATGTCCTAAAACCCCTCAAAATGTTGAGAGTATGAGACAATATCCTTATGCATCAGCAGTTGGAAGTCTAATATATGGGATGTTGTGTACTAGACCGGACATTTGTTATGCAGTAGGGATAGTAAGCCGTTACCAATCAAACCTTGGTTATGAATATTGGGTTGCAGTCAAGAATATTCTCAAGTATCTTCGGAGAACGAGAGAACATGTGCTAGTGTACGATAAAGAGGATTCGATTCTCAAGGGGTACACAGATTCTGACTTCCAGGCAGATAAGGATTCTAGGAAATCCACATCTGGATCAGTTTTCACACTTTGTAGTGGAGTCATTATTTGGAGGAGTATAAAGCAAAATTGTATCTTAATTATTCAAAATATATTTTATAATATCTTTATTACCTCTCATAGGATTCCTAGAGAGAACTTACTATTTCAGTTCATTTTCTTCTAAACTTTTTAGAAGTTAAATTATTGACGGATTTGTAATTAACACAATATTTATTTGCCGTTCATATCATTAATATAAAGTTTCTAAATTATGAATGGTTAAGTATATTACATTATTGATGTAAGTTTGAATTGTTATTCTACCCACCAATCACTAATATAATGTAAAGTATATCATATACATAATATACTAAAAACGATAGTGGATGTGTGGTTCAATTTTTAAGAAAGTCGATGGTTGGGATTGATTTTTTTTTTTTAAAAATAAACATATCACAAATTTGTCATTTATTGTAAATAGGAATTTTATCATATCTACCCTAAAGTTAATGTGTGTTATAAAAAATACCCCCTCTCTTATGATACTTTCATTTTTACCCTCTAATTAGTTATAGTCATCTCACAAACTTTAATTGGCTAGCCTCCATGTATAAACTTAGGGGTAATTTTGATAACTTCTACTTCTACATACATAGGGTAAATTTGAAAACTAGTTTTTCCAATGGGTAATTATGAAAATTTTCCTTGTAAATATCTTTTGATTGGGCTTCAATTTCAAGCCCATATTAAAACATGGTTAAGACCTTTTTCATTATCAAAGTAGTCCTAAAGCCCATATTTTCAACATAGATAAATTATTGCTCATTCTCTCATTTCTAAGCTACTTTTCAATGTTTTTTTTTTGGACATTATAACCTCTTTAACCCACAAATATAGAATTGTTTATTAATTTCGCTAATATACTCCTTAACGAGAAGATCATTGTTATCAATCAATAATGTAATATACTATTATTGATTTAGTCAAAGTGATACCTAATGATTCTTGATAGTAGGTTATAATTACACTAAAGTTTACATTAACAAATCTCTCACATAATCCTTTGGATTGGAAATTACTTATATCTTGTTAAATCACTACTCAAAAACTTTAGTTGATAGATCATGAAAAATTTAATCACTTATATATTCTTAATACTCTCCCTAACGTGTTAGCTTGAAAATTTTACAACTCTCAATTACATGAAATTTTAATATTTGGAGGAAATATCATAATAGATGTTCAAATTCAAAATCTATTGTTGTGATTGTTAGAAATGGTGTCCTAGAACTTGTAATTATTTAATTATAATAATTTATTTCGAATAAATTAAATAAATAAACATAAGTTCTTTATATTATCTAGATTGATTCAATTGTCGATATTAGGAATATATGGAAATATATTAATATCAAACATTCAAATAGTAAACCCTAAGTTATTCTTATGAAATCACGACTTGGTATGTGAGTCATACGAGAGGATTAAAGTCGAGATGAGTAATTTAAACGTGTCTACGATGAAACGGATAACGCTTGGGAACCTATCCTGGTAACCCCGTTGATAGCCGCATTTTGTTTATAGACAAAGATCGAATCCCGATCATTCATGTGGGAGACATGAAATGGAAGTATCATATGCAATGTTGATTGTATAAGATAGGACCACGATGTTCGATCAAATTTCTCATTAGACCGTTTACGAGAAATAATCGAATATCAAACTAAGTTTATCAACCGTGATAGATCTCAATCCTGAGTGAAATGCGGACTCTATTTGTGGAGTTATGTTCTTTGATTCACATAGTTGAGAGCGATCGTAAGAACGCTCAATACACTCCTGTTTTGGAACATGGCTAGATAAGTAGATGGGAACTCATTTTCACGAGATGGAATTCATAACTTTCCTATAAATTAATGGTATCGGTGCGGATACCTAAATATTTTAGGAACTTTAGGAAACTCCCCGATGTCGATTCGGGACATGAACAAGTGGCGTCACGACTTCATTGATCACGAAGTATCTTATCTCTAGTTCGACTAAAGATAAAAGTTCATTGGAGAATCAGCGGGAACACAAGAATAAAGCGGTAATTACAGGGGGCAAAAGCGAGAAATTTATCCGCTGTAATTATGAGGGTTCCACGTGAAGGATATATCACAGATATAAATAAAAAGATAAAACTAAATGGACATAACTCATCTATAGTGATGGGAGTTCAGCTATGAATCTATAGTGGAATTATTCATAGTTAGATAATAAGTAATTAACCGATTATGTGTTAATCACTTAATTGACTAATTATTAAGCCCATGATCTATAGGTCCATCGGGTCCCTATGCTAGCCCAAATATCGTAGTCGCGAAATCAAGTAGAAGAAATGGAATTTTTAAGTAAAAGTGAATTACTTAAAATAGGCAATATTAATTGTTTAAATATTGAGTATATTTAAACGGTAATTAATATAAACATTATTAATTGTTTAAATAATGAGTTTATTTAAACATGAAATTAATAATGAAATATTATTAATTATACATTATTAATTATTTAAATATTGAGTATATTTAAATGGTAATTAATAATTTGAAATTAATTAACAATTATTAATTGTTTAAATAATTATATTTAAACAGAAATTAATAATTAAAATTAATTAAATTAATAATAAAATATTGTCAATAAAATTATTAATTAAATAATGAGTTTATGGAAATTAATAATTATAATATTTATTATTAATTATTTAAATAATGAAAATTATTTAAATGGAAATTGATAATTAAATATAAATTGGATAATATTTAGTCGGGAGAAAATACTAATATTATTAATTGTTTAAATAAAATATTTTATTTAAATGGTAATTAATATATAAATTAATTAAGTTGGACTTATTAATTTAAGAGAGAATTTCAAACCCAATTGGATTAATGAACCCAATTGGAATTGGCCCAAAATAATTAATTAAATAAATTGTATTTATTTATTGTTTTATGATGATAAAATCGGCCATACATGTAATTTTGAGGAGATAATTGTTTGAATTATATCCTAAAATAATTACATAGATTTATTTACCCAAGATAAATAAAAATAAAGAAAATAAAATAATCTCCTATTTATCCAAGGCATTTTCGAAATTGCTAGATAAAGAAAAGAGATAATCTTTTTTCTTTTTGTATTTATCTCTATAGATTAATCCTAATGTGATTAGGATTCCTATTTTTCTATAAATAGGAGGGTTGGGTTATTCATAAATCACACAATTTAATTCCATAGAAAGTTGGAACTCTCTCTTCTTCCCTTCTTCCCCCCATAGCCGATTTTCCCTATAGTCTTATTGGGAAGAAAAATTTTTCTTCTTCCCAATTTCTTCTTAAGTTCGATCCCACAATCGGATTTCGTTTGATCGATCGGGATATAGCGTAGAAGATCCGGTGTTGCTGAGGATTTGATGCTGTAAAGAAACCTCCAACCAATTCTCCATATTTTACTCAATGTAAGTAAAAGGCCTTTAATTTTCGAAATTAAGCATGAATCTACATGTTTTTATCACAAATTGCATGATATTAATAGATCCTAAATTAAGTGTTAATTTGTGTTACTAAATAAATTCCGCTAATTTAGTAAATCATCCCTTCAATGATCAGGGACGGATCCAAGATGTTTTGTTTGCGGGGGCCATATATATATATATATTAATTTTATTAATTAAGCTTTCGACATCTTAACTTAAAAATAATATTTGAATTATAATATAATCAATATTTCATTTGATATTAATTTTTTTAATACATATACTAATTAACTATTAAAATGGTTTGAGATATAAAAATATTTATATATAAAATAATTAATATGAAAATCAGCTTTTTTCAAAATTAAAAAACTTTCAACGTAACCAAAATATGAAATTGTAATTTTTATTAAATTATAAAAAAAAATTATAACCAATAAAAGAAATTTCTATTATTATTCTTATTTTTTACACTAAATTATACAAAATACCCCTAAAATATAGTGTCGGTTTCAATTTGGCCCCTAATCTTTTAAAAATTTCAATTATACCCCCAACCTTTTGTGACGACCCGACCCTAAAACAGTAATAAATATGCTAAAGCATAATAAAGCAGCGGAAGACTCGATTTCCAATAGTTCATCATTAAAATTCATTTCAAAAGAATCCCGGGATTCATAAAGTTTGGTAAAAGTATCCTTTCAAATCATAGATAAATGTAACCAAATGATATAAAGTTTTACAAATGTTCCAAGAATATAAAACAATACTTCTAAAGCCTAAAATCAAAAGAACATCTAGACCAATAATGCAAGGGTAATAGTCCATTTAATCGCCATCGCTAAGAATCGTCAAGCTCTCGATCCTCTTCCATTACCTGAAATGTTTTGGTGTGTAACACCATTAGCTACACTAGCTAGTGAGAAAAGAATGTTAAATGAAAGAAAATTTGTAAATAACGACAATCTTTACTTGGGAAAGATAAAACTCATATAAACTTTTCTTCTTTTAATTATCTTTTATTTAAGTGTTTAAACAAACATGTCACCTCACCGTTGAAGCAACTTCAAACAAACAAAACAATGAAATGCGGTATTTACAACCTTTCTTGCTTGGATCCATCAATCAAAACTACACAAGTGATGAAGTGGTCCAATAATAATAGAGCAAGTCCTTGACTGAGTTAGCCTTAGATCTTACTAGTGATCCTAGCTTTGGTAAACAACTGCCGCCTAGCTTTGGTACACAATCGCCGCCTCACTTATATCAGGGACCACAGCTACGCCCTGTAATCGTAGAGACAAGAAAGATGTACAAACCCTACATTTCCAATCACATGCATATCTCAATTCATTCTTGACAACACATGCCGATTTCCTCTTTCAATTTACCATTACTTTAACAATTCACATCTCAAATTCATAACAACAATAGACAAACAAGAGCATACAATTCAATCAAACACACTAATATACTTAATAGCGGTGAAGAGAAAGTAGTCGTAATCATATGGGGCACGACAACCCTTTGTTTTTGAAAAGTAAATGCAAGCAAAAACGATGAGATGCTCTTCCCAGCAGAATGGAAGTACAAACTAGCTAGAGTGAAGTTTCATGGAGCTTTAAAATATGCATGTAATAAATATCAAACATCAACACAATATCAAACATGAAATCAATCAAATGAACCAATCAAAGAGTTGGGGTCATTTCCAACTTTCCCTTCATTTACCACTCTTTACTCACCTTTCAAAACCAATTCCAACACCACCAATGTTCCAATGTCAAGTAACAATCCGATTTAATGATTCAAACACCACCTACATACAGTCAATTTAAAACACATTTAAAACCCAATCTAACATCTAAATTAAAATAATTAAATTACGACATGACATGAATCGCTCTCGGCCCAAAAAGGCTAATATGGTTTAGTAGGAAGATTCAAGTCAAAAATTGGTGTTTTGGTTTTAATATATATATAGTATTCAAATCAAAAATATATATATATATATATATATATATATACACACACACACACATATAAAAGATCTTAGACAAAAGCTTATACATAAGGATAAGTATAATAAAATAGACTTTGAAGTTGTTAACAGATTTTGAGTATTATATGTTATATATATATATATATATATATATATATATATATATATATATATATATAATGTGGCCAAAAACAAAGAAACGAAAGGCAGGGGATGGACACCACACATTGAGGTAGGGGAAAACAAAAGTAAAAGCTGCTAGTTTATATTTTATTATATATATATATATATATATATATATATATATATATATATATATATCATTAGGCAATGGACACAAAATGAAGATCAGGGGAGAGTGGGTAGGAATTATAGTTGTTTGTCCTAATTTTCTTCTTTTACCTTTTAAGTTCAGCCCAAATAAAACACAAGAGACAAATTACAAAGTCAAGGCAAGAAGAGAGACCATGGAGTTGGAGTCCATGTGGCCAGTCGGTTGGAAGCTCGGGAGAAAGAAAAAAAAGAGTTTGTAATTGTAAGTTCTATCTTAGAGCTTCAAGTTTATGGCCACAGAGATGGAGTTTCAACCATGGATATAAGGATTTAAAACATGAATTAGATATAAGATTTACCTTTAGCTTCAATTACAAAGGTGGTTCTTCTTCCTCAAAACCTTCATGCTACCAAGTCTCCCACCCCTACTCCCCTGTTTCAGTGCAAGAGGAAGAAGAACGAAAAGGAAGAAAATGATTCAAGAAGCTCAAATCTTCCTCCAATGGCAGCCACGGTTTGAGAAAGGGAGAGAGATTTCTTTCTTTCACTTTCACAAAACCCTTTCTTAAAGGAAAAACCCACAATACCTCAAAACCCTCGACGATTGACAGAGAAGAAGACAGGAATCGAAGCTTAAAAAAAAAAAAAAAGGGGAGTTCTTTTTCGGCTGCTGCAAGATGGAGAAGACAAATGAAAAGTATCTCCTCTTTTGTGATTACCCAATTGATAACGGGATATTTGCATATATGACCTCGAAAATAAATCCATAATGAACCATAACCTCACCTTTTTATTTCTTATATTTTAAACCCTATGTTGATGTTATCCCAGCGTGAAAAGACCAAAAACCCTTTAAAAACTCTCTTTATCTTTATCTGTCACTACCTACTCTCTTACATTCCACTTTACTCTCTCTCTCTCTCTCTCTCACTCTAAAGTCTCTCTATCTATCTTTCTAGAGTTTCTCTCTCTAAAGTTGCGCAAGGAAGAAGAAGAGAAGGTAAGAATTATTCATGTTATGATATTCGTTTTAGAAAACAAAAATATCATAGGAGGAAATGAACGGCAGATCATAGGAGGAAATGATCGGTATGATCATATGCAATGATCGATCAGATCATTGCTCACGTTCGGTTCAATCATAGGCCATGATCGGCCGGATGATCAAACTGAGCATTGCGTATAAGATATCACCGACCATTTCCTAAAATGATGTGACCGATCATTACTATTATAATCTGACCGATCACTTCCTATTATGATCTGGCAGATCATTTCCTCTTATGATCGGACCGATCACTTCATTTTTATGATCTAACCGATCATTATATATTATGATCTAACCGATCGTATGCAATGATCTGACCGATCATTGCATATGATCTAACCGATCATTTAGTATATTTCTCTGATATAATTTTTTTTTACTATTTGTGTAGATGCCACTTGTAAGAATATTTGTTCGTTATGGTGGACATTGGGATGCTGATGGTCACAATTATATTGGTGGCTCATTGGGAGGAATAATTGTGGATAAGGGTATAAGCTATTAATGTTTAGTAGAACGGCTATATGTAGTTGTAGGATCTGACCCTTCATCGACTACTATAAAAATCAAGTGCATATACAAGTTTGCAACAATTTGTCCCCCTTTTGAAATTAGAAATGATATGGAGTTATAGTTTTACATTATGGGTTCTGAACCTCTCGATCCTATATGTGTATCTTATGAACCTAGAGACACGATGAGTGGAAGTAAAAAGGGGGATATGAATGTTAACTTAAATCAGTGTCATGGATTGGGGAATATTGCATCTATGACTCCATTGGACGATACTATAGCTCCATATGATTTAGCAAACGATGATAATGTAAGGATGGATTGGGATAAGATGAACGACGATTTTCATAACGATAAGCATGACAATGATACTTTTCCAGGATTGGATGACGTATTTGACCTCCGGGATGTCCAAAGGGATACCGTGAGAGTGAAACTTGAGAGGAATGTTGTCAATGAATGTGAACCGAGTAATCGCGTAGATGTACACGATAAGAAGGGGAAAGCCAAAGTTGAACCTCTTGAGTTGAATAACGATGATTATGAACTAAAGAGTAGTTCATTGATGAATGTAATGCAAACGGTTTCTACAGAGGAGTTTGAAGTAGGCCGCATATTCCTTTCCAAACAAGATTTAATAAGTAGATTGTCTAGGTTGGCGATCGGAAGAAGTTTTGAGTGGAAAGTGAAAAAATCAACTAAGACCCTATATGTAGGATGTGTTGATCCAAATTGCGAGTGGAGGTTACGGGCTGTGTGTTTAAAGGGTACCAACATATTCAATGTTATAAAGTTTGTAGATGTTCATTCATGTTCGCTTTCCGTATTGAACCACAATCATAGGCAAACGAGTAGTAAAGTGGTTGGAGACATTATTAAGATGAAACTTGAAAATTGTAGTCGTAGATATAAACCAAGAGATATAATGGATGACATGTAGAAAGAGTACGGTGTGAACATCTCTTACGATAAAGCGTGGCGAGCAAGAGAGGATGCATATGAGATTGTGAGAGGTTCACATGAAGAGTCTTACAATCTCTTGTGGCGGTATTGTGAAGCGTTGAAGTGTGAAAATCCTGGAACGATTTATCATATACAATTAGAAGATGACCACCACTTCAAATATCTCTTCATAGCATTTGGTCCTTGTATTAGAGGATTTCTTAGATGTATACAACCGGTGATTGCCTTGGATGGGTCATTTTTTAAGGGAAAATATCGGGGCACATTGCTAGTGAGCACATGCTTAGATGGAAACAATTAAATTTATCCACTAGGCTTTGGGATCGTGGATAGAGAGACTGATGAATCATGGAGTTGGTTTTTGGAAAAACTGAAGTCTACAATTGGAGACATCGCAGATCTGGTGTTTGTATCGGACAGGCATAAAAGCATCGAGAAAGCCATTGAGAGTGTCTTCCCAAATGCGAGTCATGGGATATGCATACACCATCTTAGTATGAACTTGACACATAAGTTTAAAAACGAAAATATCAATAAGATATTCTTTCTTGCTGCCAAGGCGTATCGAGATTCTATTTTCCAACGTTACTAGGAAGCCCTATCGTTGTTCACCGGTGTTTGTGAGTACTTGAAAAATGAAGTTGGTTTACATAAATGGGCAAGGGTTTTTTCCCCAAAAAACAGATATAGTATAATAACCACCAATATTGCAGAATCTATCAATAGTGTATTCGTGGATGACAGGGAATTACCAATTATTGCATTGATTGAAGGTATTCGTTCGAAATTGCAAAAATGGTTCTTTGAGCGTCGAGTTGAAGCATCAAAGTCGACAGGAATTCTAACAAAACATGCAGATGATCAACTCCGAATATCTCATGCGAAGTCAGTGACATTGTCTGTCACGACTATTGAGATTTACCATTTCAGAGTGAGAGATAACAATTATATTACGACTGTTGATCTGAACACCATGGAATGCAATTGTTGGTCATTTGATTTAGACCGATTGCCATGTAAACATGCGCTCGCAGCAGCAAGAGAACGGAACGTCAGCCCATATACATTATGCTCCGACTATTTTACATCGGAATTCTTATTGAATGCATATGCCGAGCCCATAAACCCAGCTCCCCACGAGTCAGAATATAAATCTTCAGAGGGATTTCAGTCAGTACTTGTGGTACCACCTAAAATGGTGGCACGTATTGGACGTCGAAAAAAACTAAGGGTCTCGTCATCAGGAGAGATTGTTGTTAAAACACGACATTGTGGGAGGTGTGGTTCTGTTGGACATAACAGGAAAACATGTCTTAATCCACTTTCGTATCACTTGTGAATGTAAATTGTGTAACATTTTAATTTTATGTAATTGTGTGAACAAAATTTAATGCCTCTGTCATAATGATCGGTCAGATCGTATGTTATGATCGGTCAAATCATAGGCAAAGATCTGACTGATCATTCGTAGAGCGGCCTAAGGCTCTGTCCGAATAATCGGTCAGATAGTGATCACTCAGATCATTGCATATAATCAGACCGAGCATAACATATGATCGGACCGATCATTGCATATGATCTAACCGATCACAGCGTATGATCGGACCGATCACAGCGTATGATCGGTCCGATCACAGCATATGAGCAGACCGAGCATAATCATATGATCTATCCGATGAGCATATGTATTATTTGTTAGAATAATGACAGGAAGAATGTAAGAACAACTACAATTTCTCATTACTCAAAAAACGGGTGTGTTAGACCACACCTCGGCAGATAACATTAGTCTAAATTGTTTAAATAAGGAAGGGGATAATATCTAAATTATTGCCTGTTATAAGACATTCATAAAATTTAATAGTGTATACACCACAATCTATTTCGTTGTCTTGTATCGGGGTATGACGTTCACGCCGTAATGGCCATCGCTCCACGTTGTCAGATAGGCCAGTATGGTACAAAATATGTGCCACACAATCACGAACTGGCGCCATTATCGCTGCAATCTCTTCCTCAGTTGTGTACGTTGGAAGAGAATCGTAGTACATAAATGAACGCCGTTGGAGATTGATAGCCACCAATATCCAATGTGTCTTTTTTATATTGAGTGGAGCATATACCTAGTGGAAGAATAACTAAGGTTAGTGAATAAATAAATTGATAACAAAACATAAATTAAGAGAACCTAGAGTATAACTTACGTAATCGCAGTCACACCATGGGATATTGAAATCTCCATGCTTGCCTATGACATAATCCAGGAGTTCAAAACATTTCTGCCAATCATATGCTTTATTATTCTTCGCAGCTTTTTCATATTTGGTCCAACTCCTGACGCAATATTGCTATGACAAATAGTATTAGTGCATAAAAATATCTAAAAACACAAGTTTTTTTTTACAAATGATGTGTGTGATCGGTCCGATCATAGTGTACGATCGGTCCGATCATAGTGTACGATCAGTCCGATCATAGTTTATGATCGGTCAGATCATAGTTTATGATCGGTCAGATCATAGTGTATGATCGGTCAGATCATAGTCCATGCTGGGTCAGATCCTAGTTCATGCTCGGTCAGATCATAGAGTATGATCGGTCAGATCATAGTGTATGATCTGTTAGATCGTAGATTATGATCGGTCAGATCATAGTGTATGATCGGTCAGATCATGGTCTATGATCTTACCGATCATGGACCATGAATGACCGATCATGGGGACAGAGCAAAACAATTCCCTAAAACAAAATACATACCGCAAAGTACGAGTCAACAATTGTGAAACGTACTTGATAAATTTAGGCCGCTTCCTCAGCTTGTCTTGAATAAATAGCATGGATGTATCAATGTGCTATATATTCAAAGCAAACATTAGTGAGTAAGACGATGTATTAGAATTTATATGCATGAATTGAAAGATATTCACCAACCTCACAGCCAAGATGTGCATCTGCCTTTGGTAACCCAAGCCAATCTTGGAAAAATGGTTTCTGTTTTGGGGCATAATACTGACAAGGCACCAAAGCTTTACCATTCCTCCTATTCGATAAGTAATTCTTATACTTATCCAGTATTTCGTCCGGCACCGGTTAGAGCGAGTCATATAATTCTATGCCTGCTTCTTCTAACTTCAATCTCTTCTCCGAAATGAATGGAGATTGTTGAAATGGCCCCTTGACCCTCCTTTTTCTAGTGCCCCGTGGACGCTTCTTAAATTCAAGATTTTCAGACATCATAACGATGTCTGAAGTTGACTCTATCTCCTCCTCCACCACCTTCTCTTCATTCTCTTCCTCATTCTCTACATTCTTCCCCTCCTCCATCTTCACTTCTTTCCCCTCTTCCTCCTTCATCTTATCATCTTTCCCCTCCTCCTCCTTCCCCTTCTTATCCCCCTCCATCTTATCATCTTTCTCATCCTCCTTCCTATCCTCCATATTCTTCCCTTCCTTTTTCTTTTCCTCATTCTTCTTCCCCTCTTCATTCTCATCCCCCTCTTCCTTTCCCTCATCCTTCTTCTTCTCATCCTCCTTCCCCTCTTCATTCCCATCCCCCCCTCTTCCTCTTCCTCCTCCTTCCCCTCTTCCTCCTTCCCCTCCTCATTCTCATCCTTCTCTTCCTCCTTCCCCTCTTCTTTCTCCTCTATAGCTTCATTCTCAACCACCTCCTTCTCCATCTTCTCATCTCAAACTCCAAAAAAAGCACTAAGCCCATCCTCATCCACATGCCCGTGCTCATAATCATGGTCATCTTTTTTCTGCAATATCGGATTCATATAGAGACATTATAATCATATATTCATTAACACTAAAAACATTCATAATAAAAAACAATTACCTTCAACAATAACGTCTCGATGTTCAATAATATGGACTTCATATCCCTAAAATCATTTTCCACCCGTTCAATACGAGCCTCGCATCTCAAAATTGCTCGTTTGTACTTGGATGACAAACCGTGTCCTTTCTTCTTTTTGTCCTTATCCTTGGTTTTGTCATCCTTTTGCCTCTCCTCCACTTGTTTTACTGGCCTCTTCATTTCCTTTTTTTCCGGCCTCTTCACCTCCACAAGTTTTACACTACCACCCTCCCCACCCTTAGTTCTCTTCACCTCCAAATCTTCTTCAATCTTCCTCTTTTTTGACGGTTTTACCTTGAACATTCAAACAATTAAGCACGTTACTTTTGTTCATTAGTCAGATTATACACCATGATCGGTCAGATCATAGTATATGATTGGATCGATCATTATCTGACCAATCATTCAGCCCATATATGTGTGAAGTCTGCCTGAATGATCGGTCAAATCATAGTATATGATCGGTGAGATCATTATCTGACCAATCATTCAACCCATATATGTGTGAAGTCTGTCTAAATGATCGGTCAGATCATAGTATATGATCGGTGAGATCATTATCTGACAGACCATACACTATGATCTGACCGATCATTTAGACAGAACCAATATGTGAAGTCTGTCTGAATGATCGTTCAAATAATAGAGTATGATCGATGAGGTGAGATAGTAGACAATGATCTGACCGATCATTCAGATAGAACATAGTGTATATTGTGATCGGACCAATCATTCAGACAGACTTCACATACTGTGATCGGACCGACCAGACACTATGATCTGACCGATCACACAAAAATTCAAAAATTTAACAAAGTACCTTGTCTATTTGAGAAAAGATTTTCTTCTTCAGGCTAGCCTGTGTCATGGCTTTTTCACTCCGCCACGAGCATACTGGTGGTAGAATTGTATCCACCCTCGATACATAATTCTCAGCAACAAGCTCAGGTATTTGTTCAAAAATCCATGCCTACAATAATAGTTTCAAATGTAAAATATCATATAATTATACACTTTCACATGTAATACAAATAAGGTTTTTGGTACATTACCTGGAATGCGTAGGGAAACTCGGCTAGTGAGTAGGTTGCACCCAATACCTTCGCATCATTGTTGCTTTTTTTCTTATCCTCGATATTTGCATCATCCAGTAATTCCATTTTTTTTTTCTGTCCCCTTAATTTTTCCTTCAATTGCTTCCTTCAGTGAACTAAGCGTGATTGCATAAATGGTGTCAACCCAATCAAAACTTTCCCACATTTCTTCTTCCTCTACCAATGAAAAAAAACTAGTATTAATATGTTTTCTTCTCAATCCACCTATCAATACTAGCTCCACAATGTACACCAAGGTCAGCCTCACTATGTCCCGATTATCTGTCAATCCATGATCAAGGAACTTATCGTCTAAATCATACTTGTTTATACCATAACGACCTTTAAACAGCACTCTCTTAGTCTAATCGAATGGTCCCTACGTATAAAGGGTTTCCCGCGTGGCAATCCAGTAATACGTACAAAATCATCCTTTGTAAATGTCTTTACCCGTCCTCTGATCAAAAAGCTCATCTTTTGCTCATTCGGTTGTTCAACCTCTCTAAATAGAACTAGATGAATGAGTGGGCCACAAAACTTGAATTCTACATCGATTAAACGCCCAATGAATGTTTGCCTCAACATTGCTAGCTGTGTTGGAGTAAGCCGCTCCTTAATTTGTTTCACAATGGCAGTCAAGTGTGAGACCCCAGTTACAGTGGTAGGAAAATGATCATTAAGACTACATTTCAAAATAGCCATTTGACCTGAAGGATACATAATTAAAAAAGGTCAGATTAAGAGTTAATGATCGGTGAAATCATGTGTAATGATCGGTCAGATCATATGCCATGATATGTCAAATCATAGACAATGATCTGACCAATCATAAACAATGATCGGTCAGATGTATGATATGAAAGATCATAGGTAATGATCGGTGACAGCATAGTCAATGATCGGTCAGATCATAGACAAAGTTCGTTCAGATAATGTTCTATGATCTCACCGATCAAAAATCTCACCGATCATTGCCTATTGTCTTTTCTAGGGCTAATGATAGGTCAGATCTTGCATGAATGAGGTTTAGCTGAATCTAAAAGACATAAAGACATACCTTTTATCGTTTGAGGATTAGCTGAGTTCGTTTGGAAGAGATCGTGCGTTTGGTAGAGAAGAGATCGTGGGTTAGAAAAGAAAAAAGAAATGATCGTTGGTTTGAGATTTGTCCTTTGAGTTCTATCCTTCGTTTGAAATCTGACGTTTTAGTTCTACCGTTCGTTTAAGATCTGACGTTTGAGTTGTCTTTGGGTTGTGTGCACACGCATGAGGGCTGACATTAATTATAAAGGGTTTTTGGTCTTTTCACACTGGGATGACATCAGCATAGGGTTTAAAATATAAGAAATAAAAAGGTGAGGTTATGGTTCATTATGGCTCTATTTTCAAGGTCATATATGCAAATATCCCATTGATAACCCTAGAAATAAGGACAAAAATGAAGATGGCCCACAAGTTTTAAGAACTCCACATAAACTCCACAAACCAACATTATTAATTTAACCACTCTTCTCCTTTTAAATTAACCAAGTTAATAATTTTGTTTTAAATAAATAAACTAGCCTTTGATGAATCCATTCTTTTAAAATTCTAAAATTCAAGGTAGTAATTTTAACTAATAAATTCTAACTTTCAAAAGAACTAATTATTATCAAATAATTCTAATTTGCCTGAAAAGTCCGGGTCGTTACACCTTTTATTTTGTTTCAAAAATACCATTTATTGAGGAAATCAACCTTTAAAAATAGAATTCGTGTGCATTTTCGCTTAAATTTAATGAGAATTAAGAGATTAAGCGTATTTTAGAAAGTTTTAATGAAAAAATAATTTTCCGAATGTATAAAGCTAGAGTGATTTTTCCAACAAATGATATTTTTTAAACTAATTAAAAAGTTAGGGGTAGAATTGAAACTTTTAAAACGTTTAGGGAAAAATGGAAACAACCACGGTATATTGGTATTCGATATATATATTTAAAAGAATAAAAGAATATATATAATATAAATTAAAAAAATTGGGGGGGCCATGGCCCCTCCTTGCCCCCCCTTGAATCCGTCCCTGGCTGTGATATTTTATTAAATCATCAATAACCCAAAAGCTTAATAGATTAAGATAAATTTAATCATTTATATATTCTCAATGGATCTTAAAAAAATTCACGGAAGACTTGAAACAAAGTTGGTTTTTTTCCCTCCTTCTCATTTTTAAATTCGTAGTCTCAAATTAAAGGCTAAAATACATTAAAATATGGAGAAAAAAAACTAAATTTAAAATTAGGAAAAGAGCAAGTAGATAAGATTTGCATATCGCTTCTAATTCTATACTACGTGGAGAAGCCATTTACTTCGCAACCACGTGGAAGTCAAAGGGGTGGTATCAAGTTGGATTTGCCTTAAAGATTGTTAAATGTCAAATCCTCTCAATATTTGAAAATTTGTCAAAAAAAAAAAAAAATTTGTTAATTTTGTAAACCCTTTAATTAAATAATAATATTAATGTGACATTGTTACTTATAAGTTTCCTAGTGAAAACCAAGTTTTCAAGCAAATTTATAGTTATTTGGACTTATGGTTGGCTAAAATCTTGATCTAAGTTAATTCAAATTAACATTGGTAATTGTTTCGGTTTGTAAAATTTTGAGATTTTTTATTTTATTTTAATAAAATGAGTATTATTTTATTGAAAAAAATTGTTCAGGTTGAATTATTAATCTAATAATAAAACATTTGTATTTCAATTACTAAATTACCGTATGAATTCTCTCCCACATATTATATAAAAAAATAAATTATAATGGAAAAAAGTGTCGTTTTCCTTTTTAAGATATAGTCAATATAATATCTTTACGTGGATTACTTTTTGAAAAAACATTTTTCTTTCTAATTACATAAACTCACTACCTTTTTCTTCCCTTTAAAACATGATCAATATAATATTCTTTTTTACTATCCAAGTATTCAATGTCTATATCAGTTAATAGAAAAAACTGTTAGTGTCAATTTTTCATTAAGAAATATAAATGGTAAAGATCATAATTGTACTTGATTAAAAAAATCAATTAAGGTACTAAATTATTATTATTATTATTAAATATGAAGGGGTAACATTTTCATATTTAAAGGATGAAATTAGAAATTGAATTGTATGAAAGATTAGAAGCATTTTTAATCTAAAATTAATATTGAAAGAACACAATAAAAAAATACTCATCCAATTCCTTATTCTACTTTCCCTGCCCATCCCAAGCTGTAACGTCCCGTTATTTTGAAGTGAATTTTTTTTTATTATTTATTTATTTATTATTATTTTATTATATTTTATTTAATGTTATTTATCTATTTATTTCAATTTAAGTATTTAGATTAATTATTATTTTTGTAATTTCGATTTTAGTAGTTAATTTCGCCCGAAATCCTTTTCAATTGTTTTTAATATTTTAAATTCATTTCGGTGACATTAATAATTATTAATAAGCTAATTAATAATTATTAATCACCTTTAGATTTATTTAAAAGCATCGGGTTTCGTTTTATAAATCAAAAGTCATAAAAGGACGTATCCGTCATTTTCAATTTCTTAAAATATCTAAAATCACTATTCACTCATCTTTAAAAATCACATCTTTGACCAAATTTGGCATTTTCTCTTCTTCTTCTTTTCTCTTGGCCGTGAGCCACTTCCTCCATTGGAGAGTTTTTATTTTCTTGGCT
Source organism: Gynostemma pentaphyllum (assembly GCA_028015215.1). Taxonomy (NCBI): domain Eukaryota; kingdom Viridiplantae; phylum Streptophyta; class Magnoliopsida; order Cucurbitales; family Cucurbitaceae; genus Gynostemma; species Gynostemma pentaphyllum. Next base: position 1,127,208 of record CM051345.1, on the reverse strand, counting down.
TTTCTTCGTTTCTAGATGGATTGTAGTGTTTTCGGTTGTGTTGGATTGGTAGGGACGAGGGCTACCTATCCAACCTACCTTTTCGGAGTTTCCCGTTCTCTAAGGGAAGTCCCAAAAAGTAAGTTTTCAAAACTTTTTAGATGGTTTTGTTCGTTTTTTATTATAAATAAGTTTTGAAGTTGAAATCATGAATTTCTATCATGAAATTTGACGATTTTGAACCCGGATTTTTGACCCGGATTTTTGAAAAACACTATTCACCCGAAAAACACTATTCATCCGAAATTACTATTCATCCGAAATCACTATTTACCCGAAAATGCACACTTGTTCGCATATTAGTTATGAGTTGTAATATGTTGTGCAATTGGTGAATTGTAGGTGCGATTGCTCGGTTGTTGTTTCGTGGAAAGTGGAGATTTGGAGTTATTTGGCTAAGGTGAGAATAGTTAGGATTTAAAGTATTTATAGAAAGCAAATGAGTGTGAAGGTTTGTAGAGTTTGAAACTAAGATTAGAATCCGAATCTAAGATTAAAGGGTTGTGAGTTAGTGCCCTTAGGATTAGGAGTTAATCCTTTAAGTGAGAACTTAGGAGTTCTCAAGGAAAGTATTGAATCTTAGAAGATTCTAAGTTAGATTCGTTTTGAAGCTTAGGTTGGATCATTTGAAGTTAAAAGATCCAACTTGTTTTTAGAACTTTTAATAGAACCTCGGATTATGTTGGGAAGTTTAGAATCCTTGAAGGTTAGGTTAATCGTTTACGTTATGATTTTACTTTTATTATTGTAGCGGAGTTCGATTTACAAATCGTTCGTCCGAGATGCTTATCTATTTTACTTTATGTCATTTACTTTATATCGCTTACTTTATGCTTGCATCAACTACTTTAATTCCGCACTTTATTTATTTACTTTTACAAGGATATCCAAGCATCTGCATATCATATTGCATCATACCATTCTCGCACCATTCATGAAAAAGAAACGAAAGTGAAAAAGAAATGAAAGTGAAAAAGAAATGAAAGTGAAAAAGAAAAGAAAGTGAAAGAGAAAAGAAGGAAGAATGATGAACCCTACGTGGAGTTCACATCACCTTCAGAGAAAAGAAAGAATGAAAAATGAAAAAGAGACGAATGGGATCCTACGGGATTTGCTCATTACTTTAAGTGAAAAGAGACGAATGGGATCCTACGGGATTTGCTCATTACTCTAGATGAAAAAGGAGTGAATGGTATCCTACGGGATTGACGCATTACTTCCTCATGCATAAGGCTGAATGGGATCCTACGGGATGTTCTCATTACCCTTCATTCACTCACAAAAGGGCAATTGCGAAGTTCTACGGGATGCTCTCATGCATTCATGTTTATGATAGATAAAAGAGAGAATCGAGAAGTTGTATGATGTGCAAAGTATATTTACTTTTCTTACTTATGTCATAACATTGTTGATGGATGAGTATTGACTATGATTATTAGTAATATCATCCTTAGAAAGTATAAAACGAAATTACCTACAATTTAGAGAACTTAGGAGTGAATTGTGTCAGATTATTTGGACACAAATCGGTATACAAGTTTGAGGCCTATCTTTACTTTTTATGCTTATTATTCTCACTGAGCTTAGTTTGTTAGCTCATGATATTATAAAATTTCAGGTAATGCCCTGTAAGAGGTCGAGGGAGAGGAGGTGGTGCTGCGTGATCGAGGGATGCTGACCTCGAGATGGACTCTTTTGTTATAAAGTTTATGTAATTATTTTTGTGAATTTCAAAGACTTTGATGATGTATATGTTGTATTTAGCTCATAAGAGTTCTTGATGTGGTTTTTATGATATGAAATATTTGAACTCCTGATTGGGACTTAAAGTCCATGTGATTTTATTAGATTTGAAAAATTAGGATGTAAACAGGTTTTTGGCTAGCCAATTTTCAAACAAAATCACGCAAAATTTTCTTAAAATAAAAGACTTCTTAAATTAAATTTATTTAAAAGTGACGGGTTGTCACACAAGCCTTCTAACCGAACACTGGGTGTACGACCGGTAAACCCGCTTTGTAAATGGGGGGGGGGGGGGGGGAGGGGGGGAGGAGAAAATTCCCGTTCTAAAGCGGGGGGGGCTTGAAGACCCTGGGTGCGGGTGGGTGGGTTTTTTTTTTTTTTTTTTTTTTTTTTTTTTTTTGTTTTTGTTTTTTTAATAGTTACATGCATTAGCCCACCCACCCCAAGTCCCCCACCACGCGGCCCCAACTTTTAGTTTTTCTTTTTTTTTTTTCCTTTTCTTTTCCTTTTTTTCTTTTCTTTTCTTTTCTTTCTCCTTTCTTTCAGTCCTCCCTCGACTCTGTCTCTCTCTCTCTTTTTTACTTTTCTTTCTTCCCCGCTGGTTGTCTTCCTCTTCTCCAAGCCCGGTCAACGTCACGCCGCCTCTTCCCTCCCGCCGGGGGGGGGCCCCCCCCCCCCCCCCCTCCCTCCCCCCCCCCCTCCCCCCCCCCCTCCCCCCTTCCTTCTTTAGTGGCGGTCGTCACAAACGGGCGGGGCCGGGGGGGTGTTGATTTTCCCCTTAAACGGGGCGGGGGATAAACGGGGGACCCCGCCTCCGCCCCATTTACACCCCTACCGAACACTTCCATGGTGGGTCTTGTCATTTTGTCCTCCTAAATACAATAAAATAAAGTGATCAAAAGTCTTAATATTTATTTTTGGTGAAATAATTACGATATTGATGAGGTTGACTTCTTAATGTTTCAAATACCACTAAAAATAGTTTTTTTTTTTTTTAATTATCATAAATTTTTATACTCAATATATTTTTATCACTCAATTTTTAATGTTCAATATTAGTCTAAGAAATTACCTAATAAATCATTTTGATAAGTCTTATTATATATTTTTGATGAAATAATTACGATATTGATGAAGTTGACTTCTTAATATTTCAAATAACACCAAAAAAAGAGTATATTTTTTTAATTCTTATCATGAATTTTCATACTCAATATATTTTTATCACTCAATTTTTAATGTTCAATATATTAATCTCAGAAATTTACCTAATAAATCATTTTGATATATATATATATTCAATTAATCATTTAACAAAATCTATGTGGGACGTCTTTTTTTATATACTTGATGAGTAGATGTCTATATAAACAAAATATTTGAGTATATATATAACGAATTGTGTGTCGAATTAAAAAAGAATTTGCTATTATATTTTTTTAAATAAAGAGGCTAAATACATAATATTTAAATTCGACCGGGTAAAATATAATAAATATATTAATTCAAGAATCAAAATAAAATATTCATTGGTTAATGGACCAAAATTACAAAAGTTGACTTTTTAAAATGACCGGCCGGTATAAAAATAAGGTGATAAGGGATGGAATGGTTACAAAAAAGTGGAGTGGGCAATTATGGTTAGCAAATCAAGAATTCATTATGTAAAAAAATCAATGATTGGGAATATGACACATGCAATATTTAGATTGAATTAAAATGAGATTCATATACATTACGAAATTAAAATAATATTAAAATGCGAAAATAAAATAAAAATATCAAACAAACTCAAGAAAAACGTGTTTACCAATAATAAATCATATATCAACCAAATACTAAAATGGAATATTTCGTAAACTCATTATCAACTAAGAATGGGATTTTTATTTTTATTTAATTATTATCTAAAATGTTGTTATTTTTTTATATGTTAAATAAATGTATAAAATCAATAAAAAAAATTGAAAAAAAAAAAAATTATATTGGATCTAGATTCTCAATATAAAATATCAACCTGAATATAACTCAACTGGTCCTATGAAGTCGAATTTCGCTCGCCCAATTTAATGTAATATCTTAAAAAAAAATCTTTAATATAAAATTGGAGTTAGAATTCCCGACATCTAATTTCAATCCCGCACCAAACGACCCCTACTCATTATCCCTTTAATGACATACCATGGCCGGTAAAGGTGATAAGAGATATATACAAAAGAGTGGAGTGGGCAATTATGGTTAGCGAATCAAGAATTCATCACGTAAAATCTTTCTTCTTCTCTCTCTATCTTCTCCCAAAAAAAAAAATGGTATCAAAATCAAGAATTGTTCAAGAATACTTATCCAAATTCATCACAAAATCAAAATCCTCTCCTTTTCCATATTTATAATTCTAATTTTCCTTTTTCACTCTTTCGTTTTCGCCTTTTCAATCCAGAAATTCCTCGATCGTTTCCCCCAAATTAATCAATTTTCTCTTTCTTTTTTTCTGCCGGAAAATGGAGAAGAAAACGACGATCGATTTGAATTGCAGAGATGGAGATGGAGATTTGGAGATTCCGATTCATAGTCAAGTGATGAAGATTAAGAGAGAGATTGAGAAAATCAAGCATCCGTCGCTTCAGCAATCGGAGATGACGAATCTTCTTCTTCGTGGAATTTCGAAGCCGATTACATCTCGTTCGCCGCTCGGATTGCCGGAGAATGAGAGACCTATCTCTGTTGGAAATTAGGTCAGGAATTTCTCGTCGGAGTTTATAGATTTTCCGGCGTTTCTCTGAAATCTTTCTAGCTTGCAGGGAAAGTAAAGTACATAGATTTCGTGTAGGGTTTCTAAACTCTCAAGTTATGGTGGGAAAAGTTTGTTATGAAGTCTTCTCTTTTTATTCTCTATTTTAAAAAAAAAAAAAATTAAAACATAGTTCAACCGATTAGACATAGGATAATAGGTTCGAGTTCGAATCTACGGTCTCGTGACCTATTTTTTTTCTTTCCTTTTTATTTTAATTGAAATGCAAGTCTAAATTGCCTATTGATTTTAGAAACCGATACAAAATTGATTTTTTTGAAAACCGAACCAAAACATGAAAAAAGAAGGGAAAAATCGACTAGAAGCTTGAGAAAATCAGACCGATTGGGATAATGAATTTTAGGTGCTCAAATCAAATTGACTTACGATAGTAGGTTTGAGTTCGAGTTTCCCGTGACCTATTATTTAAAAAAAACTCACTTCTTTTTTTTTTGTGTAAGTCTAAATTGTCTAGTGATTTTAGATAAATTATAATCCGAAACAAAATTGATTTTTTGAAAAACCGAAACAAGAAAATGAAAAATTGAACCGATTGTTTTCTATTAAATTGAACTAATGAGTTTTAGGTGCTCAAACCAAATCGACCCTTGGTAAAAACCTCATTTTCCAAAGGATTCAAAGAGTAAATATACTTTTCGATCATTGCATTTTTTTTTTCTTATTGATTTTTATTCCTCACATTTAGTTTGTTGTAACAATAACATTAGTATTTGATGTTAAAAATCTAATTTATGTATGAAATCGAATGTGAATCATTGATTTTAATAATTTTAATTGTTAATCGATTTTTCATATGAACCGAAACCGACTAATTCATTTTGGTTTTAATCGGTTTTTAGTTTCAACCCTAGTTTCAAGAGATCATTCAAAAGTGGATTACATAACCAAAAAAATTTAAGAAACAAGTATTGTGTATCATTATCAAAAGAATAATTGACAAAAAGTATTGTGTATATAAATAATTAACTGAGGATAAAAGTGTAATCAAAAGTAGACATGTCTAATAATTATCTCTTTAAAAAAAAATTATTCAAATCTTAACCCCACCCACAATTAAACACATGCAACATATCACAGAATGTGTTATAATTTTAAAAAAATAAAACATTTTTAAATTATTCAAAAACACGTTTAAAATACTGAAAAGGCACTCTAAACACATGTTACATAGCACATAATCTAGAGATCAACTATATTAAAAGCTTAAAATGTCCACCAAACTAATCTTATATTTATCTATTATGTTTATATAAATAAAAATATTAGTCTGTAAGGCTGTTCTTGGGAATAAAAAAAAAGTGTATTACACATTATCAAAAAGGAAAAGGGAAAAAAATCACAACTCTGCCTTTGTACAAAGAAAGATTCCCTAGTGGGTGTCAAGAGAATGTTTTAGACTATGAAAAGACATCTTTTTTCTTCTCATTCTTTTTTGGAGCAATTATTAAAATAACATACTTTAACATACTAATTACTAAAATGTTAAAATTAAATAATTATTCAAATAGCATAATTATACTTTAATATTATATTATAGTTTTATATAATAATGAACTAAAAAAGAAAACAAAAACAACTGATTCATTAAAAATAATAATGAAAAATAATAAAATAGTTAATTGAACTAAAAAGAGGTAAAAATTAAAAAAAAAATCATTGAAAATAACAATAAAAAATAACAAATTAGTTCAATATAATATTGAACTAAAATAATGTTATTTGGGTAATTTTTAAAAGTTTTGATATTTCAGTAATTAGTACGTAAAAATATGTTATTTGAGACCTAAAAAAATTAACCGTGAGTGTTCGGACCAGTTTGCATGCACCTCACCTAATCTTACGAGACAACCATATGACCCTACAACATTTAGGGTCGGGAAACTCATAAGATAATATCCTAGATATGTGGCTACACATGGATTTTTAAAACTCATGAGCTCGAAGTTTAAAAAATCTCAACCACTAAACCAAATCATGATTTGTTAAGGCTATAAACAATATAAAATCAGCTTCATTGGTATTTTCTATAATGGATTTATGATAAGATTCCCAACAACTACATTTTTATCCACCCTATGGCCAACATGGCTTGAGACCAAAGCCAACTTGTCCATATTCTCATATTCCCACCCACATTGGTCCAACAAATGCCCATTAAATATATCCTTATGAATCTTTGATCAAAATGGTCATTGCTTTGAATCCAATAAAGATTTCAATTCTTCTCTATGATTGATGCTAGAGAACAGTATATAGCATCTATAATGGCTTAAATAGAATTCAACTAGCAGACAAAGTGCACCAGCTGGAGTGGTGAAAAATCTCACTTCTTGTAGCTGTGAGGGTCGAGATTCAAACCCCACTCTCATCAAAATCCTCTCTCGTTGTCAAAAAAAATAAAAAATATTCAACTATTATTCCTTAACTCATATATCTAGAAAGAGTGAGAAAGTTGACAACATGTAGACAAAAAGAACTAAATCATAGAATAAACATCACTATCCTGAATTTAGAGAGAATACAAGAGGTAATATATTCTTACATGTCAAAGCATGCAAGTTTCAACCAAAGTGTATATCAGTTTACCACCAATCTTGCCTCAAGGATGGAAATTCTGAGGTAAGAGCTTCCAAGATTCACCATGGCTGTATCTCTAACCAAAATTCTTCATCATAAAACTTCTTTTTTGGTTTTGCCTGGGAAAAGGGAACACGGAAAATTTAATAGACAGAGCCCAAAATATAGAAGCTTCAGGGATAATAATGTATCTCCATATCATGTAGAGGACATAAGCGAACAAAACAAACTACCATCACAGTTAACCGTGAGAGACGGCTTTTAATGAAAGCAACTTCACTCTCCTTGTAAGGTTGCTCATCACATCTACTATCAATGATTTCTTCTGAATTCTGTATTGAAGTGTCAATTTGGTTGAGTCAGTTACACACTGTTTCAAAAGGGTTTCATCCTCCATTATTTTGGTGGGAAAGTGCCCCAATGCAATCACACACAAAGCGATAATGGTGCGTAAGGCTGCTATTTCATTTGTAACACCGAGAGGAGCTTCTGCAGATAAAGATTTGAGCACGTCCAAGTCAAGCTTCCGTACCATTTCTTCATCGCCCGAGAGAAGCACTCTTAAAGCTGCCAATAAGCGGCCATCAACTATTTCTTGACCACCAATGCATACCTATTAGGAAGATGAATAAACAAAGGACAAAAAATGGTTGTAAATTTCACACCAAAAAACTTCAATATTCCTGTTTACTTTGTGTGGCGGCACGGGGTATCACAGGCATGATGGAAAAGACAAATAATAACTTAAAGCATACAGGATTACTTCAACTTCCAAGGAATAGAAGAGAAACAAGGACAACTTTTGTTCAACCATAAATATAAATGTAATGGATTGAATTTTTTTCAGTTCTTTCTAGCAAAGGAGACAATGTTTTAATTATTAGGTAGTGATACTGTTTACACAGTTTTTCTTTGTAATTGATGATGATAAATGTCTGCTAAACATTTCAAATTGGAACGTAAGTACCTTCAAAGTTGTTTACAACTTTCCCAGTTTCACAAAATTGTTCATATTGTCGACAAAAGTGTTTCTGTCTATATGCTTTTTATACAAACATGACGGTCCAGAATTATTATTTTTTTCTCTTTCCTCTTGTTTACTGGTGCTCATTTTGAAGTAAACCCGTTAGCAGTTTGTCATTCGTGAAACCTATCGAAGTTCAAGTCACATGGTCTAGAGAACCAAGATTAGGGGAAATGAGCAAACAAATAAAGCTAATCTTCATTGACATGGATTTTAGTGACAACACATCAATGCTGAAGTAGACGGATTGTTTGAGCAGAAAAATCTAATTAGAGATAGGGAAATAAAATTAAGTGGAAGCAAAACCTTGAGAATTGCAGCTTCTCCATCTAGATTTAGCTTGGTCAAGATAAGTTTTTGCCACGGAGCAGGAGACGAAATATTTTCAGAAGAAATTCCTGCAACCATGCTAGCAGCTTCTAATAGAGCTTCATCATATTTGAGCTCAATATAATCATATTGATTTGATGGTATCACAAATCCGTAATCGAGTAGGAAAAAATCATTGTCCAAACAGCCATAATTTAATGTTAAAGGAACATTTCCTTCAATTTCAGTTTCTGCCACAACCTGATTCAGTTCAAACAAGAGGTGCATGATTAACGAAGAGCACAGTCTAACTTGGCAAAGACAACTAACTTTCCAATGTCCTAAAGCATACAAGAATCAACAGTCAATAAAACAGAAAACTTCACCTTTACTTTCAACTTCGTGGATCCCGCATCTTGCTCCTGGACTAGTCGAGCATTTGGATTAAAGCTGTGATTGCACATATCAATGAGAGGGAGCAGCATGGGGACACTGTTCGGTGTACCATCTGGAAGATTTTTATCATATAAACGAAATGCCCTCGATGATACTGCTGCCATTGCCCATCCGAGGGAGGATGCATCTACAGCTTGGCCATCAAAAGGATGATCTTTAAACTTCACACGATCAAGAATCAGTTTAACTTCTTTCTCAAAATCAAGGAGGAAGCGACACCTTTTGTTTACCTATTAAGCACCTGTCTTCAGTGAGAACAGATCCATTTGATATCATAGATTATTTAGTTAAATTATAGCATCATATGTTGACTTTCAATCTATTAAATTTACGACCTGGTATAGAAGAGGAGCATACTGCAAGTTCTTTATATCCTCTCCAGGAAAAAATATAGGTACACTGAAAACTTCAGGGAGATTGCCAATGTATGGCCACCAAAAAGATCCAACTTTTGCCCTTTCTTTCAGAAGCTTCAAACCCAATTTCATGGACCACAGTTCCTCTGCCAAATACTTCCAGTGTCCAATTTAATTTCATTCAGATTAAGAATACACAAAACCTAATGTGGAAAAGATGAGGTTATAGACCTCTATCAAGTATAGAAATTCTAAGTTAGTATGATTCATGTTATCAGAATATATATTTTTTTAATGGAAAGATAAATCTTTCATTATCGATACAATGTGAATGTACTAACAGAGGACGAGAAGTCCAGAAAAGAAAAAACAAAAAGCAAGGAACTACCATTTTAAAGCGCGGGTTATAACAACAGACAGGAAACAAAATTTATTGACGTGAAGAAAAATATTTGCAAAAGAAAGAAGAGTATCAAGTGGGTCTAGTTTATGATACAGAAATTTGTTTGTTCTTTGAAACTAAGAAATGGAGTAACTAATATATAGCAATATGATCTGATTCTGATTTCCATGAAACTCTCTTACTAATATTAAACTTCAGATTAAATCAACATGAAATCCAACTACTTTAATATGAGAATCACACTTCTAATCTTTTTTTTTTTTTTTTCAGTTTTTAATGAAACAGAAAATAAGAACCTAATGCATCATCTTAATTTCTTCATAAAAAATTAGACACCATAGGTTAACCCAATAGTCAAAAGAGATAAGTTTAAACCTTGAGGTCATTGCTTCAAACCACGGTGGCCTACTAACTAAGATTATCATATGAGTTTTCAGATACCAAATATTGTAGTGTCAAACCAGTTATCCCGTTAGATTAGTTGAGATGCGTATAATCTAGCCCGAAGACTCATAGTTATGTCCGGTTATATTCAACAAATAACTTTCAAACTAGGCAATTTGTAAAGTTGGCAAATGAAACAACAACAATAACAAATGCCCACAAACCCATTATACCTACAAATTTGAAATGACAGATTACCAATAAACGAAACTCATAGATTAAAAGAAACCCATCATGAAAAATGAACAATACCCAGAAACCAATTCATCTAAAAACATAAATTTCCAAAAAAAAAAAAACAAATACCAGGAACTTGATGAGCTAAATTGACAAGAACAGAATCAGCCTCATCAGAATCATCCAATTCTGGAGATTCAAATCTTAAGGGTATATTGTGAGGAAGAACAACAAGTTCCGAACCCTTTGGAATGTGGTCGGACTCAGAAGAGACAAGACCAAGGCCGCCATTGTCGGAATCTTGAGCTATCTTAAGGGATTGATGAACAAATCCGCCTTCTCTTCTTACCCATTTGATTAGGTCTGGTGGGTTTGGGGAAAGACGTGAAGAAGAAGAAGAAGAAGAAGAAGAAGAAAACGAGGCATACGATAGGGGACGAAAATGGGTTAATGAAAGAGAAGCCATTGCTATCTTAGAAACAGCCATGGCTGAAAAATGGTCTCAACAATTCTTCTTCTTCTGGGTGTCACGGTCTCACAGACTCGTAGCCATAGGACTTAACTGGAATTGAGTGAAAAGAAAAACACTCCCAAAAAAAAAAAAAATCTTATCTTTTTGGTTTAATTACAAATTTGATTGCAATAATTTGTGGTTTATATCAATTAAATCTCTATTATTTAAAAATTTAAAACTAAATATATAGTTTAGTTGGTTAGGCATTTACTTCTTTCATATGAGGTGATGTGGTCAAGATTCGAGTCTCTCTCAATTTGAGGTAGTATCTAATAATAAAAAAGATTATATTTAAACTTATTATTGTGTTTATGTCAATTTAATTCTTATAATTTTTATCGATTCAATTTGATCTTTTAAGGTTTTATAAAATTTCACAAACCACTTTATCATTACCATAAATTAACATAGTTGCTTATATGACTTTTATGTTATAGAAATTGTCATGAGTGATTTGGTAACTTACAATGGTTTTATGAATTTTTATCGAATCATATGAGTTAAATTGAATTTTTTAAATCATAAGGATCAAATTAATATAGATCTCAAACCATACTAAGTAAAGTTATGAAATCTACCTTCTCTTTCTCAAATGTGATTTTGCCTTGGGTATAATTTAAAGTTTAAACCTTTACTTTCATAAAAGAGTGGATTATTGTCATTCCAATCGGCAATTTTTATGCTCCAAAATTGAAATTTTAAGATTATGCATTTCATGTTGTTGTTGTTTTTTAAATTGAGGGTTAGATACTTGCGTTAAAAAAGGGTTAGAAACTTAAAACATTAATTAATAAATTATTACAGTAGATTAAGTTATATGTTTGTTTCATGTAATTTTAGAAGTTATATTCTAATCACCATATTTTATTACTTTGTGTTAGTTTGGTTATCTACTTCAAAAAAATCATTTTAATCCTATTTTTTAATTAAATTTTATTAAGTATCTTTTACCATAAAGGTTTTTTTTTTCAAAAATAACAGTTTTATGAATTGTTATTTTAAAAATAGTAAAATTTTTGAAATTTTTAAGAATAATATTTTTCCTAACTTCCCCCAAAGTAAATGTGAAACCCCACTCATACATGCCTTTCAAAAAATGTCTTTTTTAAAAGAATTTAAAACTTTAACTATCTTTAAAAATATCAATTCATAAAATATCATCAAGTAAAATTTCGCTATAATAAATTATAGGAGTCTTACACATATAGCAGAATATAAAAATACAAGCCCAAAAAGTTATTTGTTAAAATAGAAAGAAAAAAAAACTCAAATTCACACCTAAAATATTTCAATTTTGTGTAAGAATGCATTGTTACACAATTACAATATCAATATGTACATCACTGGGGGGGGGGGGAATGATTTGTTAAACACATAACTAATCACTCATTTTATTGATTTAATGTATCAACTAATATTCTATGCATATAATCAGTGATTATCTAATAAGTTATCATTTATTTCTTTGATTCACATGAACGAGAGTTTTTAAAAAACCGTTATATTTACATACTTTTCAAGAATACTATACTTATAAATATTGCATAAAATTGTGCTACTGAATGAAATTCCTCTAAATTATATTGATTTGATGAAAAAATTGATTAGAACTCAATAATTTCTTTAAAATTTCCTGGTCTTTACTGCTCATTAAATTGTCTTAAACTTGTATCTTAAAAAAAAAAGTTGTCTTAAACTTGTTGAATTATTACTGGGAAGGAATAGTCATAGAGATAATAAATGGGGTATTTTTTTTTTTTTTTTTAAAAATAACATTTTTAAAATTGGTATCAAAATCACAAAAACAAACCGAACTTGGAAAATTACTGAATTTTGATTTAAGACGTCCAAATTAAAACGAAAAAAAAAAGATTTCAATAATACAAAAGCAAAAAAAAAGAAAAAAAAAGGTTTGGAAATTAAAAAAAAGGGCTATTTTAAAATAATAAAAATATATGCATGGGAAAGAGGATAGGGTTTTTAAAAGGGGGGGGGAGAACTTATGCAATAGAAAAAAAATGCAATTCACTTCATAATTTCTGTAATATAATATATACTTATATGTAAGAGCATGCAAGTTTCAACAAAAGTGTAAATCCCACCTGAAGAAGATGTGAGGTCTGCAACTGGTATATCATTATTTACAAGTCTTTGAAAATTGTATATATCAGTCTACCACTAATCTTGCCTCAAGAGTGAAAATTCAGAGGCAAGAAAGAGATTCAAATATTTTTTCCCTAACTGTTAACTCCGACCGAGCTGCTAATATCCGTCACCGTCGTACTTCTGTTTCCCCTTTTCCTACGATAAACGGAACACGAAAATTTTAATAAACAATGATGTAAACATAGAAATTTTACACTCCAAAAGATAGCAAGGATGATTGAGAGTAAATAAGCCATGGATAGTTAGTATCATTTTACCATCATCACAACCGGTGGAGGCGAAAACCCGACTCGCCTTGCAAGGTTTATCATCACAGCTAAGATCAATGATTTCTTCTGAATTCTGTATTGGAGTGCCAATTTGGTTGAGTCAGTTGCACACACTTTCAAAAGGGCTTCATCCTTCTCTATGTTGGTAATGGTGGAGGGTGAGTGCTGCCCCAACCCCAATGCAGTCATGCACACCCAAATAATGGTCCGTAAGGCTTCTACTTCATTTGTCACACCGAGAAGTGCTTCAGCGGATAAAGATTTGAGCACGTCCAAATCAAGCTTCCGTACCATTTCTTCGTCATCCGAGAGAAGAACTCTTATAGCCGCCAATAAACGGCCGTCGACTACTTCTTGACCACCAATGCGCACCTATTAAGGCAGATGAACACACACAAAAAAGGTCATAGGAGAAACAAGTAGCTACCACAAGCATGATGGAGAAGAATTTTAACAACTCACAGCATACAATTTTACTTTGAACTCCCAACGATTATAAGAAAAACAGAGACAAATTTTTGTTCAACTCTATATATAAATGTAATCAACTGATTAGAGGTGGTAGAGAAATAAAATTAAAGTGCAACGGAAGAAAAACCTTGGGAATTGCAGCTTCTCTATATAGATTTAGCTTGCTCAAGATAACTTTTTGCCAATGAGCCGGATAAGAAATATTTTCCGAAGAAACTCCTGCCAAAACACGAGCAGCTTCTAACATTGGTACCACATAATCGATCTCAAAATAATCATATGGATTTGATGGTATCACAAATCCATAATCGAGGAGGAAACGATCATTGTCCAGGCAGGCGTAATTCAGTGTTAAAGGAACATTCTCTTCAATTTCAGTTTCTGCCACAACCTGATCTCAGAACAAACAAGAAGCTTATGATAAGGTATGGTCTATCTTGGCAAGGACAACTTACTTTCCAGTGTCCTCAAACATATGAAGATAAACAGAAAACTTCACCTTGACCTTCAACTCCATGGAGCCTGCATCTTGCACTTGAACTATCCGTGCCTTTGGATTAAAGTTGTGATTGCACATATCAATGAGAGGGAGCAGTATGGGGACACTGTTACAGGGACCATCCGAAAGTTTTTTACCGTATAAACGGAATGCCCTCGATGATACCGCTGCCATTGCCCATCCAAGGGAGGATGCCTTTACAGCTTGGCCACCAAAAGGATGATCTTCAGGCTTCACATAGTCAAGAGTACGTTTAACTTCTTGCTCAAAATCATGGAGGAAGCAACACCTTTTGCGTACCTATTAAGCACATTTGTCTTCTGTTAAATCACCCACTAGATTTAAAAAGCTTAAATTGTTGGGTTAAGGAAAATTCAATCTTTTAGTTTAAAATATATTCTCAATTACCCCTCATGTGGCCTCGAATATTTGTATGAGACCCAATCACGTGGATCTTCAATAAACAAGGAAGAAATGACCAGGGACTGGTTTGAACACAAAACCCCTATTCTGATATCATGTTAAATCACCATAAACTCAAATGGTTAAGCTATTGGGTGAAAGAAAATTTATTCTTTTATATATTCTAAGTACGAGGAAAAAAGGCATTTAAATGGATGTCCCTTTTCTCAAACAACCCCTAATCCTACTCTTTCTTTGTCAACAGATAATTATAGCATCACATGTTGACTTTCAATCTAAAAAATTGCTGACCTGGTAAATAAGAGAAGCAGACTGCAAGTTCTCCATATCCTCATGAGGAAAAAATATGGGTACATTGAAAACTTTAGGGAGATTGCCAATGTATGGCCACCAGAAGGATCCAACTTTTGCCCTTTCTTTCAGAAGCTTCAAACCCAATTTCATGGACCACATTTCCTCTGTCAAATATATTCAGTGTCCAATTTAATTCATTCATTTTAAGAATACATAAAACCTAATGTGGAAAAGGTGAGGACGTAAGCCTTTATCCAAGTTAGTATGATTTCATCAATCAGAATATTTAAAAAGAAGTATACCATGTGGGTCTAGTTTAATTGTTTATATATATATATATATGTATATATATATATATGTATATATATATATATGTATATATATATATATGTATATATATATATATATGTATATATATATATATGTATATATATTGTCAGGGTGAGTTTGCGGAGACCTCGACTAATCTCACGGGACAATGACAAGCACACGAGAAACTCGTAGGATAATATCCTAGCTGAATGACCACACATACTTGGAACCCATGACTTCAAAACTTTAAGAAACGCCCTTTGACCACTATACCAATCCATAGTTGGTTGACAACTGACATCCAACTATGTTTATATAACTCAAAGCTATTTAATCAGTAGAATCATGCTTTCTATTTTTTTTATTTAAATACATAATACACCCATGCACTTTAGATTATTGCTAAATCATACCCCTACACAACACTCATGCACTTTAGTAAAATTGTAAATCAGACCTTGTATCAATTAGTTTTAACGAAATTGAGACACATACATATTCTATGCATGTCACGTTTTCCAATTTCATGAAAAATGACCACACAAAAAAATTGACGGATGAGTAGAAATTTCAGAATAAACTCTAATGTTATTAAGACGCAATATCTATAAATCACACTCATATGTTCAAATTTACGGTATTGGAACACGTAGTGTACTTAGAATATGTATGTATTTCAATCTCGCTAAAACTAACTAATCAAATGGTATGTTTTATAATTTTACAAAATTGCAGTGCATGGGTGTTTTATAAACAAATTTAAGCGTAGAGGTAGTGTGTAATTTGCATTTAATTTTTTTTTTTCCTTTCAATCTTTCATAAATGGAACAAAAAATAAGAACCTAATGCATATTCTTAATTTTTTTCATCAAAACAAGACACCGTGTTAACCCCTATGCTCAAGGGACCTCAAAGTCATGAGTTCAAACTATGGTGATCGACCAATTAAAATTATTCTACAAGTTTCCTGATATAAAATATTATAGAATCACACGATTGTCCAAAGAGATTAATCGAAGTCCGTGTAATCTAGCCTGGACACTCAACAGTCATACAAAAAAACTTTGAAATCACAAACTTCCAATAAACCAAATCATCTCAGAAACAAAATTTCCACAAAAAATAAAGCAAGAAAACCATCTTCAACAGATGGAATAATACCAGGAACTTGACGAGCCAAATGAAGAAGAACAGAATCAGCCTCATCAGAATCAAAACGTAAGGGTATATTGTGAGGAAGAACAACAAGCTCCGAGCCCTTCGGAATGTGGTCGGAAGAGACAAGACCAAGACCGCCATTGTCGGAATCTGGAGCTATCTTAAGAGCTTGGTGAACGAAACCGCCTTCTTTTCTTACCCATTCGATTAAGTCTGGTGGGTTTGGAGAAAGACGTGAAGAAGAAGAAGAAAACGAGGCATAAGATCGAGGACGGAAATGGGATGGTGAAAGAGAAGCCATAGCTATCTTAGTCTTAGAAACGGCCATGGCTGAAACTGAAATGGTCGATTCGTCTTCTTCTTCTTCTTTACGGTATCACTGTCTTAGTGAGGAATGATTTGAAAAGGAGGGAAATTTGTACGGAAAAAGGACAACAAAAAGAAGAAACCCAAAAGACAATTTATTGCACAAATTTTTTTTTAATTAAAAAATCTCTAGGACAATTTTTAGTTTTTTTTTTACTCTTTAAAAAGCATCATTTATTTCCAATTTTTCATACTTTTTTAATGCTATCATTCAAGATATCTATATAGATTTAGGGATGATTGTAAATGGAATAACTTTTTAAATAATATTTATAAAATATCATGGTATATAAATATTTGTTAATATAGTAATTTTTGAGAAATGATTAGTATTGAATTTCATATTTTTACAATAAATGAATAGTTGTTTCAGACATTAATCACTTTTTTTTATGGCGACGCTATTAATCATTGATTATAAAAGAAAAAAATGTTTATAAATAATAAATATTACATCAAAATATGTTATCCAATGAGATTTCTCAATATATTTATTTTAGATGATTGATATCAATATGAGAGATAATATCTTTGTTTTAAAATGTGGTGAAACTCAGATAAAATGTTTGATCAAAATGAGTGAAAATATAAAATAATTAAAAGATAAATATATTAAATATTATAAGAAAAACAAAATTAATATTTCTCTTTATATGGTGAATTAATACTCAATTATGGTTTTTTTCTTCCATTTATCAATATCAGTATCATTAGTATTGATGTAAACTCCTGTATATTACTATGTTTATGAAGAAGTATTAAAAACAATGAGTTATAATCTATTTAAGTAAGTAATATAGTTTAAGTATTTTAATTAACTTTTACAAATTTTTGTGATTTTTGTAATTTCTCCCATAATTTCCACCTATAGATACGTCTCTTGATAATTCCGTAGATTAAAATTTTGATATTTCTTTCTATTGACATGGACATTTTACCCCTACCACACTTTAGAGTGATTTTTGAACACTTTCAAACACTAAAAAATGTAGTAAAATATAGGTGTTAGATTATAGAAGCTCATAAAAATAAAAATATCTCATTTTTTTAGTGGTGACAAGTCTATATTTTACTGTGGTTTATAGTATTTTATATTATTAAAAGAACAAATCAACTAGAAACAATTTCAACACATTTTAAATCCTCACATGTTAGAAGTTTTTGAAGTATAACAAGTTTGAAGTATAAGAAGAAAAGAGAAGAGTGAAAATGAGAAAAGAGAAAGAAATCGAAGATTAATTGGTATTTAAATAGGCACAATTACTAAAATATCATTTTTTTTTTACCTTAATTACTGAAAATGTTAAAAAAAAATTAAAAATTACTCAAATAAACTATAGTTCAATAATTATATTGAACTAAAAATGTCAAAAATCTAATAATGAAAAATAACAAAATAGTTCGATATAATATTGATATTGAAAGGACAAAAACAAATAAATTCACTGAATATAACAATAAAAAAAAAAGTTCAATATAATTATTTAAATAATTTAAATATTTTAATAATTAATAGGTAGAAATGTTTTATTCTACACCAATTGTAATTTAGGTACTCTATGTTTCGTTTTTATAAAGATTTGAATCATGAAATATTATTGATTTTTTTTTCGTCTCAATCCTACAATTAACCCTTGAAGGGAAGACATTATAAAAAGAAAAAAAATGAGTGGAAAACATGTTGTCAGATAAGATTTCTTAGAGAAAAAAATAAAAAATAAAATTGGCTCTATCTATTCATTCCATTGCAAAATGGAAATGCCCAAAGTCAATTCACCAAATACCCACCAAATTTCAATAGAGCCAAAGCTTGCATCATTTTCTTTGGCTTTCTTTTCCACCATTCAATTTTTGGACCAATTACTTTGAGCCATTTGTTTATCAAGGATAATGAAGAAATTGAAATTATGTAAAAATATTAATTATTGTCATTACTAGAATCAAATTGAAGGTATCATTAAATATATTGACAAAAACAACATAATAATTAATGCAATTATGAATATAACATCTATCTATAATCTATAATTTAGAAATGATTGATTAAATATGATACTAATATCTTTGGTAATTCCTATAAGAGGTTTGTTTTACAGATTTCTACCATATATTTATGATTTTACTAGAATTTATAAGCTTATATATCAAATATATGACATGGTTATATGAACTAAACTTCATTTGTATTACCAATTTAATATAATATCTATAAATAAAAAACGGTACTATACAAACTTGCCCCGTGACCAAAACTCCTGAGCTGATTCGTGAGTTTAAAAAAATAAAATGATATAGTGCACTAGCCACAATACAAATTACAAAATCGGATCCTCTATCCTACCATATTATATTTAAAAAAATAAAAATGAAATATAATATCTACTAACTTTTTTATATAATTAGAATTGAAATCAAATTACATTTGAGAATTATTCCCAATTAGATAATTGAAAAATGAAAAAAAAAAAAAAAAAAAAAGTTAGCAATCCAATCCAACTCAAAACCTAATTATTATAATTATAATTTATAATTATAATATAAACATATAATAAATTAATCAAGAATTGAAGCCATGTGATCTTGATCCAGCCATCATCATGTTCTTAAACTCATCAAAACTAATCATACCGTCGCCGTTTCTATCAACTCCGGTGATCATTTTCCGGCACTCCGCCAACGAACATTCTTCCCCTAAACTCTTCATCACTTCATGCAATTCCTCCGCCGTTATCGATCCGTTTCCATCGATATCGTAAACCGAAAACGCATCTTTCAAATTCTCCATCACCTCATCGGAATCGATTCCTTTCGTATTCAATTCGATGAATTCATTTAGGTCAATGAATCCATCGCCGTCGGAATCGACTTCCTTGATCATGTTTTGAAGCTCTTCTTCCGTCGCCGGTTGACCTAGACTGCTCATTATCGATCCGAGCTCTGATGAACAAATCTTTCCGTCGCCATTGACGTCGAATCTCTTGAAAACTTGTTCGAGTTCCTCGATTTGAGCGACGGAATGAGAATTCATCGACGGAGCTCGAGATTCAAGCGATTCAGCCGTCGTTGATCCAATCGGGGAATCAATTGAAGATTCCGATTTCTTTTTACGAGAGAAGAGTGATTTAAATCCCATAATCAGGTGATTTTTCTTTCCCTTTTGATCTTTGATTTTGGATTATTAGTTTTAGAAAAACTTGATTGATTGAAATTGAAAGAGGAAACGATTCGGAAAGATATAAATAGACAGAAATTGAGATTTGGAAGAAACAGAATCGGAGTTTGTAACAGATTGAGATTGAGATTCCATGAAAATTTGATTTGGATTTTAACCTAATTTTAGAGAGAGAAGGGGGAAAATTAGGAGAGAGAAAGGGAGTTTGAGGAGCACATGTAAACCGAATTTGAGATCATGCAAAGCATGTTAGTGAATAATAATGGAACCCATGACTATACAAATCTACCCCATTATAAAATTCAACAATTAATATTTTTCTAAATTATTATTAAATTAAAATAAATATTTCAATATTTTTTTTTAAGATGTGATTTTTGTTTTGGGTTATTATTCTGGAAGAAAAATTGAAATGTTTGTTTGATAATGATAATGATAATGATAATGATAATGATAATGATTTTTTTTTTTTTAAAAAGTTTGTTTATTTATTTTGTTATATATTTTTTATGATACCAATAAAGAAATTCATCTTCTTCTTTTTCTTTATCAAAAAATTGAAATTATAAATGAATGCACTTCTAATTATACCAAATTGTAAAGTTATGCATTTCTTTTTATTTTATAGAAATGTATGAGTTTATTTAAATATAGAAACTTACTATTAAAGATAAAAAAATAAAAGTTTATAATTTTAGTTATTGAATACATAACTAAATCAATTTTTTTTCGATATTACATCAAATTTGAGGAAGAAAAATTTGTTGAGGATATGAATATTATTATCTTATCAGTTGTACTATTTTAAGTTTGGTTATCATCACATCATTTATTAATCTTAAAAAATCTTAGAATTTACGAATAGATTAGAATTTATATTTTAAATCCATGTTATTGGTATTGTATGCAGTTTGTTAAATTTAGGCAATCTTCATTAAGATTCTTTCTTGATTGATTGGGACATTGACCTTCCAACACCCAAAAAGAAAAGGAACAATTATATAAAGGGTAGAATGCAAGTTTTTTCGAAATGCATGAGTACCCATGTGGTTTGAAAATGGAAAATCACAACCCTGTGGTTCCAATTTTTTCCAATTAGACCCCTTCCCTTCAATGTCAATAATTTTCTTTTAGCCATAACTTCTTCGTTTGAATTCCGATTTGGACGATTCAAGATGTTTTGAAATCCTCATTTCAGGGTCTACGTAATAGTCATTTCAAAAAATTTAAATGATTAATAAATAAAAGAGTTTATTAACATCAAAATAATAGGTATGATTGCGACTGTTAACTCTTTTGGTTATTGACGATTTAGAAGTTTTTAAGTTACCACAGCGTAGAGCCTGAAATGAGGATTCTAAAACATCTTGAATCGTCCAAATCGGAGTTCAAACGAAGAAGTTATGGCTAAAAGAAAATTATTGACATTGAAGGGAAGAGGTCTGATTGAAAAAAATTGGAACCACAGGGGTGTGATTTGCTATTTTCAAATCACAGGGGGTGTTCATGCATTTGGAAAAAACCACAGAGGTCTCATTTGCATTTGCATTTTACCCTTATATAAATAGCCACTTTCTACTTCCTAATCTATCTATCTATAACATATATAAAAGTGGGGAAATAAGGAGAAACATTAGGTTCCTAAATTACCCCCACTTTTTAAATTATTTCCTTTAATACCCTTTTGTCTATTGATTTAATTTTCTTACAATTTAGGGACAAATGAATGGCCTCTTTTGTCTTACTACATATATTTTCATTTACTTCTTTTCAAATCTTAACCATCATTATAAACAGTCGTATTAAAAAAAATGAACATGATGATTTCTTACACTTTTGTCTTAATACATATATTTCGATTTACTTCTTTTCAAATCTTAACTTTTCAAATCTTAATTGTCATTACGTTTTCTCTGTCTCTATATTTCTATTTACTTTTTTTCAATTCCTTTATATTTCCATTCACCTCTTTTCAAAATATAAACTGTCAAATCAATTGAAGCCATTCTCAAAAGTCTCCAAACAACATTAAATATGTCATAAAATTCACTCTCAAATTACTCATAAACCTCTCATTTCTAGAATTGTTCTACATTGTCAATCCTTTGAAGCCATTGTACGATTTTAAGAGTAATCTTTATTGACAAACAAGTAATTTTCTAGATTTCCTTCGATTATAACTTCATTCTCTCAGTTTAAATTGACTTCATTCTCCCAAATTCATACCCTTTTATTACGTATTTTTTGTGTTCTTTTTAAATGATTTATTTTTAAAAATCTAATCAAAATCAAATTTTTACATAAATGTATGTATTTCTTCTGTATTGATAAAAAAATTAGGTATTTTAAAAAATCAAATTTAAATATATTGTTTTAATAAGATTTTAATTTAGTTAGTTATTAATAAAAATTCACATATTTTTCTTATATATTTAAATTTATTAAATTCTTTATTACGTATTCATTATGAAATTTTAAAAATTTAAGTATTTTTAAGAATCAAATCTAAATCAATTTTTTTTAAAGAAATGATCTAGTTGGTTATAATTATATTTGAATTTATTAAATTCTTTATTACGTATTTGTTATGAGATTTATAGCATTAAAGATTTTTTAAGAATAAAAAATTAGATTTTTAAAAATACCTATTTTTATATATTTTGAACAAACACGTAATAAATTATTTAATAAATTTGTTCTTTTCAAATTATTTATTTTTAAAAATCTAATCAAAATCCATTTTTTTAAAAAGAAAATTACGTATTTCATCTATATTGATAAAAAAAATTAGGTATTTTAAAAAATCAAATCTAAATCTATGGTTTTAATAAGAGTTTAATTTAGTTAGTTATGAATAAAAATTCATACATTTTTCTTATATATTTGAATTTATTAAATTCTTTACTACGTATTTGTTATGAACTTTTAAAAATTAAAGTATTTTTAAGAATCAAATCTAAATCAGATTTTTTTCAAAAATTATCCAATTGGTTATTAATTATATTTGAATTTATTAAATTCTTTATTAGGTATTAGTTATGAAATTTATAAAATTAAAGTATTTTTAAATATTCAAAACAAATACGTAATAAATTATTTTGTTCTTCTTAAATTATTTATTTTTAAAAATCTAATCAAAATCATTTTTTTTTTAAAAAAATTACGTATTTCTTCTATATTGATAAAAAATTAGGTATTTTAAAAAAACAAATCTAAATATATTATTTTAATAAGATTTTAATTTAATTAGTTAGATAAAAAATTCATTCATTTTTCTTAAGTATTTGTCATGAAATTTTAAAAATTTAAGTATTTGTAAGAATCAAATCTAATGTTGATTCTTAAAAATACTTAAATTTTAAAAATTTCATAATAAATACGTAGTAAAGAATTTAATAAATTCAAATATAATTAATAACCATCTGGATAATTTTTTTCAAATAATCAAATTTAGTTGGCTATAATTTCTTTTATTACGTATTTGTTTTGTTTTTTTTAAATAAATATTTTTAAAAATCCAATCTCATTCAATTTTTTTTATAAAAAAAAAACCAATTGAGTTGGTCGTTGATGCTTCTGTAATTTATGATTTTTTTTATAATTAAATATTTCTTATAAATTACACGTATTTGTTTTGAAATTTAAAAAATTAGGTATTTTTTAAAATATAATCTAAATCTTTTTTTTTTTTAAAAAATCAGATTTTCCTTTCGTACGTATTTGTTGTGATTTTTTTAATAAAAATAAGTTATTTTTAAAAATCTAATCTCTCTCTTTTGAAATTCTGATTGAGTTGGTTGTTGATGCTTCTTTAATTCTTTTGATGTTTTTTTTTTTTGGATTACATATTGATATTTCTTGGCACTTTGTAACTAAAGCTGGTTCACAAAATGTATTTCTTAATATAAAATGATATAAATGGTTTTGTTCAACAGTGGATTTAAGTCAATGTTATTTTTTTCCTTTTTATTTTTTTATAAATTATCATAATGTATGCTCATTATTTTTTATATGAAAAAATCTCTTCTGTTAAGTAATTTTTGGGTTGTTATCAACGTTTTTAATTTTATTCCTAAAATTTTATGATCCTAACACTATTATACTCTTATTTATACATTTTTTCTTACGGGGAACCAAAATTCAAACTTGAAGGGATTATTTACTAAATTAGCGGAATTTTATTTAGTAAACTTATTAACATTTAATAAGTTAACATCATGCAAATTGTGATATAAACACGAAGAACATGTAGATTCATGCTTTATTTTCGAAAATTAAAACCGGTTTACTTACATTGTGAGGTTTCTTTACAGCATTAAATCCTCAGCAACACCAGATCTTCTATGCTATATCCCGATCGATCAAACGAAACTCGATTGTGGGATCGAACTTAAGAAGAAATTGGGAAGAAGAAAAATATTTTCTTCCCAATTATACCAAGGGAAAATCGGCCAAAGGGGGAGAAGAGAGGAAGAGAGAATTCCGAATTTCTAAGGAATTGAATTGTATGATGTATGAATGACCCAACCCTCCTATTTATAAGAAAATAAGAATCCTAATCCCATTAGGATTAATCTATAGAGATAAATACAAAAAGAAAAAATATTATCTCTTTCCTTTATCTTGCAATTTCGAAAATGCCATAGATAAATAGGAGATTATTTTATTTTCTTTATTTTTATTTATCTTGGGTAAATAAATCTATGTAATTATTTTAGGATATAATTCAAACAATTATCTCTTCCTAAAATACATGTCATGGCCGAAAATTGGCTTAATAATTAATAAATAATTCTAATTTATTTAATTAATTATTTTGGGCCAATTTCAATTGGGTTCATTAATCCAATTGGGCTTGAAATTCTCTCTTAAATTAATAAGTCCAACTTAATTAATTAATTTATTAATTACCATTTAAATAAAATATTTTATTTAAACAATTAATAATATTAATATTTTCTCCTGACTAAATATTATCAAATTATATTTAATTATTAATTTCCATTTAAATAATTTTCATTATTTAAATAATTAATAATAAATATTTTAATTATTAATTTCCATTAAATAAACTCATTATTTAATTAATAATTTTATTGATAACATTTTATTATTAATTAATTAATTTTAATTATTAATTCGTTCAAATAAAATTTATTATTTAAACAATTAATAATTGTTAATTAATTTCAAATTATTAATTACCATTTAAATATACTCAATTTTTAAATAATTAATAATATCTAATTAATAATATTTCATTATTAATTTCCTGTTTAAATAAACTCATTATTTAAACAATTAATAATGTTTATATTAATTACCGTTTAAATATACTCAATACTTAAGGGAGTTTCCTAAAGTTCCTAAAATGTTTAGGTATCGCACTG
The DNA here is from genome assembly GCA_028015215.1 of Gynostemma pentaphyllum. Lineage (NCBI taxonomy): Eukaryota > Viridiplantae > Streptophyta > Magnoliopsida > Cucurbitales > Cucurbitaceae > Gynostemma > Gynostemma pentaphyllum. The sequence goes on along the minus strand of CM051345.1, from coordinate 1,101,837 downwards.
ATACCGTTAATTTATAGGAAAGTTATGGATTCCATCTCGTGAAAATGAGTTCCCAGCTACTTATCTAGTCATGTTCCCAAAACAGGAGTGTATTGAGCGTTCTTATAGATCGCTCTCAACCATGTGAATCAAAGAACATAACTCCATAAATAGGAGTCCGCATTTCACTCAAGGATTGAGATCTATCACGGTTGATAAACTTAGTTTGATATTCGATCATTTCTGTAAAACTGGTACTAATGAGAAATTTGATCGAACATCGTGGTCCTGTCTTATACAATCAACATTGCATATGATACTTCCATTTCATGTCTCCTACATGAATGATCAGATTAGATCATTTGTCTATAAACAAAATGCGAAGCTATCAACCGGTGTTACCAGGATAAGGTTCCCAAACGTTATCCCTTTATCAGAACACTTTTAAGTTACTCATCTCGACTTTAATCCTCTCGTATGACTCACATACTAAGTCGTGATTTCATAAGAGTAACTTAGGGTTTACTATTTGAATGTTTGATATTAATATATTTCCATATATTCCTAATATCGTCAATTGAATCAATCTAGATAATATAAAGAACTTATGTTTATTTATTTAATTTATTCGAAATAAATTATTATAATTAAATAATTACAAGTTCTAGGACACCATTCCTAACAAAACTATGGGTGAAATTCTTGAAAAAATAAAACATATTACATTTAAAAAAAAAACAAAAAACATTCTATAAATGGTAATTGAAACATTCTATAAATACAATAAAAAAAAACCATTTTACAAAATAATATGCATGAACACGTGCAAAGCACGTTCATTTTAACTAGTTTCTTAAATAGCCATTTTTTTAAAACTTCTTCTAAATAGCCACTAACAAAAATGAAAATACATTTTTACCCTTAAATCAAATCAAATATATTTGCTCAAAAATTTCTCTCTCCTCTCCTCTTTCCTCTCTCTCTTCTTTTCACGTGCACCTCTTTTTTTTTTCCTTTTTTTCCTTTATCTCCCTCCCTTTTCTTTCTTTTTCATATTTTTTAATACAAAAGTTTTCCCCCCCATTTCCCCCACCCATATAAGATCCCCCTCCCTTTCTCTCCCCCTTCATTTTTTCATCTCTCAAATTTGATTCCCTCTCTACTTATCTCTTTTATTTTATTTCTTTTTTCAAAAATTTACCATTCATCTACTCTCTTCTCATTCTCATTCTCATGGTTTCCATTTTTGTTGTAAATCCATCATTTTCATCTTCTTCAAACTCCCCATCACACTTTTTTTTCCAATTTTTACGAATCTACTCACTTTCTTTTCATTTTCTGCTTATTTCTCGTTTTTAAAACTATGTTCCACATTTTTTGTTCTTTATTTCACTATAAGAAATATGGGATTAGGTGACACTACACATTATAAAAGGTTACACTTATATAAAAAACACGGATGAATAGTAAAAATTAAAAAAAAAAGGACGTCACCTATTCCCTTACTATTCTCGCTCGTACGATGAAAACTTAAAAAAAAAAAACTCTCGCTCTCACGCTCATACTTCTCTCTCTCTCTCTCTCTCTCTCTCTCTCTCTCTCTCTCTCTCTCACTTTCTCGTCTCAACACACACAGAAACCCTCGACGAAATCGCTCAGAAATCCCTCGATCTCGCTCTCAAATCGCTCTCGATTAAACTCTAAACTTGTGAATGTCAGATCTTGTTTTTGATTTTCAGCAAAATCCCTCGACGAAATCTCTCAGCAAAATCCCTCGACGAAATCGCTCATAAAACCCTCAGTAAAAATCCCTCGATCTCGTTTGAAAATCGCTCTCAAATCCCTTTCAATTTTTGTTCGTTTTCTCTCTACCGTAGATTTGTTTTCAGCCCTAAATCGATGAAGCCTTCTTGCTCAAAGATCAAATAAAAAGGGGGCAATGGAGATCTAGGGTTTTTCTCTTGTTTTTTTTTCTTTCTTTCAAGGGTTTTTGAGTGTTATTTCGTTTAGATTCGAAACCCCTATCGCTTTTGAGCTTTATTCATGTTGAAGTTCTTTGCCTTTTCTGGTAAGGTTTTTATTACTTTCTTGAAATTTTTCTTACATTTTCTTTAGCGAATCAAATGTTTATATTTTGAGATAAATTTTCTTACTTTTTCTTTAGCGAATCAAATATTGTCCTTTTTTTTTGTTAAGATTTTACTGGAAATTTGATTGGTTTTGTTGAGTTAGTCAGCTTCACCTAAGCTTGATCCCGATTATTGAACAAGTTTTGTCCTTTTGATGTTTTTTCGTTACATATCTCTTTCGAGGCATCTTGGAAATCTTGGTGAGCTATTATGAAAAGGGATATCCTGGCGATTTAATAAGCTAAGAAAAAAATATTTTGAAAAATGGAGTCAAGATTGAAGATGGGTGAAGATACGATCATAAAGATAGTAGATGAGTTTTGAATCAGCACTTGACCGACCAATGGAAGAGAAGGCTAAGAGGCTAAAAAATATGTATCAGGAAAAGGCTTGTTGCCAATTCCTTGCTCTCCCTTTGTGTGAGTGTGTCTTACTTTTGAAAGCTTAACTCATGGTTCTAGCCTTCTTTTCATCATCTAACTTAGAACTCCATATTATTGGAGTTGGTGTCATTTGGTGAAATAATTGTTGATGAATTGAATGTGAGAATTGAGTATAACTGATTTGTTAAAAGTGATCAAATGATGGACAAGAAATGATTTTAGTGAAGGTGAAACATGACCTGAATAAGATAGTTTTTTTTTTTTAAAGATTTATGGTCAATGGGTGATCTGCTCTTTCTGCTAATTCATTGTTTATATTTTTCCCTTCAGAATCATTCTGTGTTTTTGCTTCTACAATATGCATTCCAAAGCCTTGGAATAGTCTATGGAGATTTGGGTACTTCTCCCTTGTATGTCTTCTTCAACACCTTCCCGACGAAGTTGAAGATACGAGGATTTGATTGGAGCCCTTTCATTGAGCATACTCGCTAACTCTTATTCCACTTATTAAGTATGTGTTTATAGCAAGCAAGTTCATGTTCTTTATCTTATTGTCATTCTTCCTGGCGTTCCTTTTGGTAATTATCCTGTTATTCTATGTTCTTAATTCATTTTATAGGAACAATTACAACAATGAATTGATATTGATCATTGGGTGAACATTGTGTATTCTAAATATTTGTTTTGGTCTTTAAATTACAAAGATCCTACTAATTTCTATACTCATCTCCCTCTACACATATTGCTTTACTTATACATACTTCCAAACCAGGAAAAGAGAAGAAGAATTTTCCCAAGCCAATTGGTTTTCATGGTTTTTTTTTTTTTTTTGCGGGTGATGCCTTTATATGATTATGCTATTGGTTTAATATTGGTTGGTTGTTGTTTTTATTGTGTATAATCTTTCTAATTTTCTTTAATAATAGTGTTTTGTGTGAGTGCAGAGTTTGTTCTTAGGACTGGATTTCACTCATATCCATAATGACATAACATATTTTGTAGTCACTTCAGCCCTATATTAACTAAGAAACAAAAGATGATTACTGATATGCTTTTTATTTTTAAGCTTTGTAAATACTTTTCTCTTATACAATTTGATTTATCTGAAACTATTATTATTATTATTATTATTATTATTATTATTATTATTATTATTATTATTATTATTATTATTATTATTATTATTATTATTATTATTTCTGTTTGAATTTTTTTAACTGTGTACTTTCACACTGTTGAACCATATATTTAAATGGTTATAGTTTATTAGTTTTTTTTTTCAATGGATGATTTAATTGTTCATAATTTTTTTTCTTTCTTTCTCTTTTTACATTTTTCTTTTCTCTTTAAAGATAGTAATTGAAACTTTTGGACTTTTCTTATATTGCATCATCTTGGTTAGTTGGATGTGTAATGTTGAGCACCACATTTATTTGTTCACTAAGAATTTGCAATTGATGTGTAGCCTTTAAAGCTCTTGGAAAGCGATTCTTAATGTTGGGTTGATCTGGCGTTTCATTGTGATCAATATGGTAAATTTTTCGCTCTTTAAAATTTAGGTTTTCATTGTTATATAATTAACTTACTTTTCTAATAGGTTGGATATGATAAAATAGTTAGTTGTTTGGACGTACATTGACTACTTAAGCAATGTTTTTATACACTATTGTCATGCTTTCCTTATAGGTTAGGTTCAAGTTTAGTTCTTATCTTTATTGAAGTGCTTTGTTGTTGTTGTTTTTTTTTAGTTTCGGGCAATTTTATTAAAATGTCATTGAAGTTAATCAAAACTTTTTTTCATGCTAATAAGGTGTTCAAGGCATAGTGGAAGAGAGTATCCCAAACAAATATGGCCAACCGGCTTGTTAGGTATGGTGTTTTGGTGGTTAAAAGTCAATATGAAATTTTGATAAAAGTGTTTTATGGCATGATACTAAACAATGTGCGTTAGTGAAATTGTTTTAGATAGGTTGGCCTCAATATGTTTGTGTTTATGTGATAAAAATGTCATGAGATCTATTGATTGAAATATATTAATTATTTGTTGTATCATTTTTTTATTGATTGTGTTTTTATTGATTAAATATGTAGTACTATATAAGGATAGAATGTACAACTCTGGTACTTCATGTATGTATCACCACCCTCAGCAGGAAAACAGCTTGGTTTTTAACTGCTATGATTTTGTTTGGTAATTAATGTTACTTGATGTTTATTTGAGTTCTGTTTTCTTTGGATATCAAAACAACTTAAAGGGTTATTGACTAAGAGAAACTTCAAAAGCTACAACAAGAGTGAGTTTTGATCTTGGAAAAATGTTTGTGTTGTTTACAATTAATGTTTTTCTTTTTCTATTGTGTTTAGGGAGGAGGAACTTCAATTGCAAAAACGTAGAAAAAGGAAAATAAGAGGTAATTCACCGTTGTCGTTTTTGGATGATTTTGAGAATGAAAGCGATGAGGATGATGAAAATAGTTAGTATTTTCTTGATGATTTTGGAGTTGTTTTATTTAACTTTTATGTAGATCCGACAATGGAGTTCTTATTATACCGAAGAAATCTTTGCTGATCCCACTGAGCTTGAAATCCACCTTAATATATTAAGATGCCTCGTGGATTCTCCTTCTTTAATCAACCACGATGCTTTCTCTTCTTCATTGTCTTCTTCATTTTCATCCTCTTCGCTTTCATTTCCCCGAAACAAGTAAGTTTTTTTGTTCCATTTCCTGTTTCTGCTTCTCTTTTCTAATCTGATTGAATCTTTTTTTTTTGGAATAAACTCATATTTTGTTTCTACCTGCTACTGTATGGCTTCACTTAAATTCATATTAGAGACATGGTGTTTGTTAATTTGCTACTGTATGGCTTCACTTTAGTCTTGTAGGATCATAATGTATTTAGCATTTGCAAGCTATCCACACAACTTGTGAACTATCATCAGTCAATCTATATACTAATCTATAATTTTTTGAATCACTTTTCAAAGACTATGTAGTTTTTTTTTTTTTTTTTTAAATCATGTGTCCATGAAATGATATATTTTCCCTGCCAAATCTTCAATTTCAATTTCTTTATATTTATGTGGAATCTACTGTATAAACGTTTCTAGAAGAGAATTTTGTACTTTATGTTGCTTACTGATTGTTTTCCTTTACTGTCATTTGATCTTTCTATCCTCTATCTTAGTCTCAAATTCTAATTACTTGTTTACTCTCCCTACTTATTAGGTGCTTTGCTTTTGTTCCAAAAATGAACACTATAAGAATTTTGGCATTAGGTGATAATTAAATCTTTTTAATTTTTAATAGATGCAAACCCATAAAAGTGGTCTTGTTATTATAAATTTATATAACAAACTACTTATCCTATTGATTATACCTTGCCTCCATGTTAAAAGATTGAGATAAAGAAAAGGAAATGTTAGAGTTCCATCAATTGTGGACGTATGAATAGATGTATTTGTTTTTTATTCCAGTTAATTTGTGCTTGATGACTATCCAATGTTCCATATACTTGAAGAGTTATGATAATTTTCCCAAACTTGTATTTTGAAGGGTCTTTGAGTTTAACTTTTAAAACTTATAATTTCATCTATTTTTTATCCTTTTGAGGCCAATTCTTAACACTAGGGATAATGGGATAGAGCCAAGATCCTAGAAGTACAAATCCTTGCGCTGCACAGCCTTTCCAGGAATAATATTAGAGGTATGTTGTTTTTTTCTCTCCCTCTTTTCTCCGTTTGAGCTAGAATTTCATTGTTGTTAATTGTTATGCAGAATTGATTGATGGATTTCTTATTATGATATTCATTGCAGATAACATTGAGTCTTTTGAAATTCAATTAATATTATATTGTCATCTCATATAGGGGTTTTATAATTGTCATCCTTTGCGCTTCGATTGTTAATTGAAGGGTCAAAATCTCTTATATCCATCCAATTCATCCTCTTTAAGCTTTAAAGAATCATTTTTTATTTTGTGGTTTATTTTATATGCAATTTTTTTTGTATGACTGGTTTGGCCAGTCTCCGAGATAAGGCGAGAAGTTTGTTGGAGAGCGAGGTTTTCATAGTCCTTTTACTAAGTTTAACAAATGTCCTTTCGGTAGGAATAAACCGAAATATGTTATTTTCTTATTGAAAAATCAAATTAGTAGCATTTAATATCTAGAATTATTATTGATTGAGTGTCATGACTATCCTGCAGTTATGGTAGTCATGACAATAGTAAATTGAGTATTATGACTTCGTTTTACACTTGCTGCTTATGTTTTATTGCCTTGTAAAATCAATAATATATGTTCTATTTTAGTCTTTAGATGCTTAATTTTTTTTAAAGTTTCAAGGTATGATTTCTTTTCCACCCGCTTTTGTCTCTATATTTTTTTTTCTTTCATTTTGTGTTTTTCCATGGAAGCATACATAATTTGTGGTTTTAGTTCATTGATCTTTCTTTTTCTATGCCCAACTATTTTAAATTTATATTTTATTTTAGTTCATTGATATGGTTGCTGGATTATGCATTAATTTTATCCTGTTATGTTCCTTACCAAAGTTTAATCATTGGGTCTTGGATGTTTGCTTCTTGAAGGTAATGGTTATTCTTCAAAATCAGACATTTTTTTTAATAAAGTATAGTGATGGAAAAAACTTCTGCTTGCTTTCTAAACAATTCAAAAGCCGTTTTTTATTGTGGTTGTTCCTGCATGATTAACTTTGAATTTTAATTTGTAAGTAGAGTTGTGTCTCTTGTTTGCAGGTGGATAGTAGTTTTATTGCCATTGGTTGCAATGATAATTCTGTTCATGTGTGGGATATTTCTAAGTCTAGAATGATTCTTCATGTTGAATCACCAGGTTAGAGCTCTAAATCTCCACTTGCTAATTTTATTTGAAAAATTACTTGTATTGGGAATGTTGAAATAAATTGGTGCTGTTTTTTGAATTAGGAAATACTAGAGTAGCTTTTGTTTTTGTTCCTTTTTTCTTTGCTTCTGACTTTGTTTATATTTATGTATGGTAGAGTGGTGTCTTATGTATTCAATGCGGTTGTGGGGTGGCAATATTGAAACTCTTTGGATTGCAAAAAATATGCTTAAAAACAAAGTAAAAATATGCATGCATTGTGCATTATATCTTACTTTCTGCATTTACATTTCAATATATTTTATAATTTGATATCAGATTTCCTTTCTATATTCAAGAGAGGATTTGTTGTGGATCTACCATACTAAAATATATATAGGTATCTTTTTGATGCTGTCTTTTGCTCAGTTACCTTTTTCTACCAGAGACAGTCTTCTTCACAGCTCCAACTGATACTAAAAACTGATCAAGGGACGATAATGTCTTCATATCATCTGGTGGAAAGTAACTAGCAGCCTTCCCCATCATTGATGTAAAAAGAAGAGCGAGTGAAGGCCGAAATTGATTTTGTCAAAAGTAAGACTCTAACTGATTTTATTGTAACTAATTTTGCATGTTCTATCTTCTCAAACTTTTTGGTTTAATGCCTTTAATTTGGCATGTAGCTGATGGATTTCTTTTATTTTTGTTGTTGTTGTTCATTAATCTCTTTCATGCATATCAACTATGTATTTGTTATTCTTTAAAGTTGATCAATAAAATAGATCATATATGTTCGTATCCTTAAATTTTTTTGTGAACACAAGTTATGTTGTTTTTAATTGATGAGTTAGAAGAAAATTGATTACATTTCGACTTCTTCAGGTTTGTGTATCCCTATGGTTTGGCCAATCTCCGAGATAAAGGCGAGAAGCTTGTAGGAGAGCGAGTTTTTTGTGTTGTGTTATGTTTGATTTAATTTTTGGAAGGGTGATTGAAGTTCTTTTAGCAATTCTTGATTTATTGTCTAAGTATGATGTAATTTAATTTTTTGTTTAAAAATATTGTAATTCATGTAGCCATTTAGTGATATTTTTATTGTAATATTTTATTTAAATTTGATAGGTGCATTATAAATATTATTTGAAATCAACTAATAAAAAAATATTTTTTTTCTCAAATTTTAGACAATAGGTGACGCTCTTTTGGCATCACCTATTTGAATAGGTGACGGTTTTTTGACCGTCACCTATGGTAGTGTCACCTATTTAAATAGGTGACGGGCATAAAAAACCGCCACCTATTTGAATAGGTGACGGTTTTTACCCGTCATCTATTGGAATAGGTGACGGGTAAAACGGGTCACCTATTCGAATAGGTGACGTTTTTTTGGCGTCACCTATTCAAAGAGGTGACCCGTTTTACCCGTCACCTATGAATAGGTGACGGTTTTTACCCGTCACCTATTCAAATAAGTGACGGTTTTTTATGCCCGTCACCTATTTAAATAGGTGACACTGCCATAGGTGACGGTCAAAAAATCGTCACCTATTCGAATAGGTGACGCCAAAAGGATGTCACCTATTCCCGAAATTCTTATAGTGTTTTTATCTATTTGTCCTCTCCATAATCTTAGATCTTGTGGATCTTGAAGATTTTGATAAAAGGTATAATTTTCGTTTTCGTTTTTGTTTTTTCTTATTATCTCTTAAATTTCACGATTTTACATTCCTTGTTATATATGTTGTAATATTCGTAATGTATTATCTGCAATATATGTAATATACGACTGTTTGTTTTCTAAATATATATTCTATAATATACGTAATGTACATAAGTGTTGTAATATACGTGATATATAAACTGAGGAAATGGTCAACGTATCCCCATCATTTGTTATGTTTTTTTTTTCTTCTTTATTTTTTTTACTATCCGTACACTATGTAATATACGTAATATACATTGGTTTGTTTGTTTTGCATATTAAGTATGTATTATCTACAATATATGTAATATACGACCGTTTGTTTTCTAAATATATATTCTATAATATACGTAATGTACATAAGTGTTGTAATATACGTGATATATAAACTGAGAAAATGGTCAACGTATCCCCATCATTTGTTATGTTTTTCCTTCTTTTTTTATATTTTTTTTTACTATTCGTACACTATGTAATATACGTAATATACATTGGTTTGTTCTGTTTTTCCTTCTTCTTTTATATTTTTTTTACTATCCGTACACTAGGTAATATACGTAATATACATTGGTTTGTTTATTTTGTATATTAAGTATGATGTATTAACCACTATTTTGTTTTCATTTGCAGGTTAAATAACATGTATATATGTATATTTACATACTCATATTATTTTTCAAATGCACTTACAAATCGGTGGACGATACTCAATATACTAGAAGACAAACACATTTTATATGAGATGACGATATACCCAATATACTAAACAAAATGCAATAATACAAAATCGAAATAAAGCATTTACTAAAAAATATTGAAAATGTATAAAATATATCAAATGCAATAAAAACTATGCACGATATACTGAATATACGAAAAATTAGGGAAGAAAAAATGCATTGGGAAAGAAAGTATTGGGATATACGTAATATACGGAATTGTCAGACTGTCAGACGTGTCAGACTATACTTGATATACGAAAAGGGGCAGTTTTGGTATATTTAAAATTTGAATAGTAAAAAGTGGCTAATCTAATAACTTTTAAAAAATGTGGCTATTTTGTTAAACATGCCCTCAAAAATGACTAGTTTGATTTTCCCCCAAAAGAAAATTTGTAAAAATATTTTTTTGTCTAATTTAATTAAATCGTAAATCTATCTTTACTTTTATAATTTTTTAAAAATTCTAATGCACATTATATATAAGAAAATGACAATAACCATAAAAGGAGTCCTCGAAAAAAAACACATAAGGGTAGAAATACGATTTTAGAAAATCGGCTTAAAATATAAGCAACAAGTACCAATGCCATTTAAGTATTAGGTAAACACACTCATGTGATTCAAATGATGTAAAATGTAAAATACATCCCCTTGTGGTTTATGTATTATGCAAACACTCTCTATCATTTAAAAATATATATTAGTGGAATAGAATCATGTAACAGACATAAACATAAAAATAAATAAGTGTCTTAAAATCATTATTTTGTATGTGGGATATTTCCTTTCAGTTGAGCATGCACGTGCTACATTCCGGTGGCTCTGATTACTTGGAAAAGAAAAGGAACAATCAAAGGGCACCATTGTGGTACCAGCTAAGATAGTTGTGTACTTACTTGATTAGATGGTTTGGTTGTTCTTAATTACCTCTTTTAGTCGTGGGCTTGCTTTACCTTGCAAGTTAGAACTAGGTTTTATTAGGCTCTCTTTCGACTGAATGGAGATTAGTTCATCCTTGGACTAATGCAACTTGCTCGATCCGTGGAAGGGTGATTTTTACCCTTTACAATTTGTAAAATTTCAAATTACATGAATGTTTACAAATCTAACCAATTTCATAGATGTGATTTATAATTATTCATAATTTAAACAAAAACTTGTACAAACACTCTTCTTTGCAAGTTTGACGGGTATTAGAGAGAGAAATGACTCAATCTCTCGAATTTTTTTATGTTTATTTTTGGGAAATTTGATTGGTTAGTCTTATTTGTTAAAATATTTTATAAATTTATATGTTTATAAATGTAATTACAAATACAAATTTTTATTTAACTAATCATCGATTAATTTTTTTTAATTATAATCAATTCATTTTTTATTTTATGATGATAATTGATGTGATTCTTCTGAAGGGAAAGATTCAAACATTTAATTGGTTGAGGACATAAAAATGCATTATCACTTTGACCAAATTCCAATTGACATAATCTGATAATCATAGTAATAATAATTTATTAACATATTGATTTAATTATAAATTTATTCTTATAATTTGAGGATCTTTCTATTTGGTCCATATGATATTTAAAGTTTCATTTTAATCCCTATAGTTTGGTGTTTGTGTCAATTTAGTACCTTAAAAGTTTCAATTTAATCTCTAAGGTTTGATAAAAATTCATAAAATGTCTTGATCATTTACCAAATTTACATGTCAAAAAGTCTCACATCTACACCATTCATATATAAGCAATTTGTTAACTTCTTGATAATGACAATTATAGTTTTTTGGTTTTTATCAAACCATAAAGGATTAAATTGAAACTCTTAAAACTAGAGACTTAATTAATACAAACTACTTTAAACTATAGGGGTTAAATCAAAACTTTTAAAACTAAATCATATGGACTAAATTTATAATTCAACCAAATATATTTTTGAGAGAATTTATCTTAAATAGCATAATTCTGAATACTAATTACTAAAACGTCAGAACTTTTTAAAAATTACTCAAATAGCATAATTATAATTCATTAAATTATTGAACTATTTTTCATGGGTATTTAATGAATTTGTACGTTTTTTTTTTTACTTTTTTAAAAGCAAGTTCAATAATTTATTGAGCTATTTGATTATCTTTCATTATTATTTTCAATGAATTTCTTAGTTTTTTTTTCTAATTTTTTTAGTTCAATAAATTATTGAATTATAATTCATTATATTATTGAACTATAATTATGTTATTTTAGTAATTTTTGAAAAAAATTAACATTTCAGTAATTAGTATGTAAAAATATGTTATTTTAGCTTAATTTTACTAGATTTAAAGTCACCCCAAAATTAATTACATTTTTAATCTTGTAAAATATGAGGTAGCAATAAATGGAAGAGGGTTCGTTTAAAAAAAATGTGAAATTGTCCTAAAATAATGGAATTTGATAACACAAAACAAATTTTTAACCTTTCAAACTTTTTTTCATGCTTTGAAATAATTCAAAAAAAAGTTTTCATAATCTATAGAGATCATTTTGTGGGATTGAACCAATATCTAAGCTCACGATAAGTCTAAGCCCAAGCTTAGGTCAAATCACACTTGGAGGAAGATGTGGAGCTTCCCTATCCATTTGGTTTCCTTGATGAGCAAATTTATTTTTTTTTTTTTTTTTTTTTTTTTTTTTTTTTTTTTTTTTTTTTTTTTTTTTTTTTTTTTTTTTTTTTTTTTTTTTTTTTTTTTTTTTTTTTTTTTTTTTTTTATTGACGTCCCGTTGATTTTATTTGACGAACTAGTTGAAATTTTGACCATTGATTTGTATTTAGAGACCAAGACTTATACATTATAAATAGGAGCATTCATTCCATAGAAATTAATCTCAAACCTTATCAAGTGAACTAACCCGAAATTTCCCAAAACATAAAAATCATATAATAATAACAACGAAAGCTTAAATCAAATAATTTCAGACCCTTTTCATTCAAATCAATAAAAAAAAATTTAAACACCGATCGCGATCTTATTTCAAAAACTAAAATCATCACAATTTCTTAGTTTAAAACAAATAAACTAATGAAACTAGATAAAATAAATGACGTTAAAACATCAACATTGTTTAACAAATCTCATCCTAAAATAAACCAAAAACAAAAGAATAAAATATCGCCGACGTGCAAATCCATGCCAAACCATTCACTCGCCTCGAACGTCATCAACCGCCAACCTTCTTCTTTCCTTTACCTGAAAAAAAATATTGTAGCATCATGATGCTACATCCAATGAGTAGAACAATGTTAAAACAAAAATAATACCATGAGAGGTTTCATAAGTTTTTAAGTCCACTATCGGCCTCACCAACATCCAAGAATTCTCTAACTCTAAACAAAGTGAAACTTATCACATCATTCCAAATCTTCTCTTAATCCGCAAATAAAGAGAGAATTCAATCAAAAAGGATTTAAACACTCTTTTCTCAATTTAAACCTTTCGATGTAAACTTCCAATCAATACCTCCAATCTCCTCTCTGTCCGCAAACAAAGAGAGACTATGCTCGAGAAGGATTTTAAACACTATTTTTCACAATTTAAAACCTTCTGAGAATATTCTTTTCCATTGTACGAATGGAATGAACTTGCCCCGTTAAGTGTTATTAAAGTCATGCACAACTTAAATAATATCCCTTAACGACATATTCTTCATTAAGCAAGGTCTTGCTTAATGCGAACCTACCACCATATTACCCAAAGTATTTTAAAGTAATATGATAAATAAACATCACTACTCGAGATGTTTACTAAGCCTAAGCTTAACCCCCCATCTAGAAATTCTATTTCTCCACAAAAACGCTCTTTTCTAGGCCTAATTTCCCTAATTATAAATTCTGGAAATTTACCTTAAAAACTACCTTAGAATAATCCAAAATCTCCTAAAAATCCACTTTGGATCACTTCTAATGATTTTCCAACAATTCGCAAATCTAGAAACGAAACTAGCCTAAACTAGTATAGTTTCGCTCCTTTTTCGAACACTCAAATTCTAATATTTTTCTAACAAAAATCCAACTGCATAATGGCTCTATTAGCACTCCCAAAGTCGCCCCTACACATAAAAAATACACTACAATCGATTCGGAGGTTCAATTATTTAATAAATGACCGCATAGGCTAAAGTGATCGACTTAGTGAGCACTAATCATTCAATTGGGTTAACTACAATCAACAAGGTTTAATCAACTAAAAACAATAAAAAACACGCTTAAACATCCAAACAAAGTTGTACATATACTCAGTTTCAATTTCGACGTAAACCGATATCAATACTTAAAATTATGCATGTTTCAGTCTTTTTCTACATACTTTCATCCAATTTCTCTAAACTTTAACGATAGCCCCATAGTCCTTAACTCATGCAAATAATCATCTAATCATATGCCCAAAATCATAGATTTTTAACTTTTAAAGAACAAGAAAACAAACCATGAAAATATTCAAGGTTTAACAAAGTTCTACTCACCTTTCAACTTGTTTTTCCACAAAAATCAACCTCTTTCCCAAGTATTTTAAGAACCTGAAATGACACTTAAAATACTTAAATTATATTCTAAAATACAACTCAAAATAAGGGAAAATAAACTACGAACGACACTCGATGAACTGGGACGGAAAAACGAAGCAAGAGCAGCCCAATAGGCTGCCCTTTGCCACGGCCTGCAGCTGCTACTACGACAGAGGCACGACGTCCCCGTGGCGTCCCCCTGGCGTGTCGTTTGGCAATACCTTTATTTGGTAAAAAGGGTTTTTCTTAAAACAAGAAGATTAGGGTTTTTAGGGTTTGGTGGTTCTTGAAGAATGGATAAAGAATTTTAAGGAAAAGTGAAGGGAAATTGTTTTGGGTGAGTTTTAATTCCAATAACAAAAGATAATTTCATATTTGGAAAAAAGAAATCAATTTACCTTGAATTTGATTCTTGATGAGGACTCTTCCAATCTCCACCAAACTTTCACCAAAAATGAAGCCTACGACGAATCACACCTAATTCACAACGAAAAGGAAATTCGATCAACTTAAAAGCCTCTTAGATTGGAGGCAAGAAGGAAGAAGAAGAAAAAAAGGAACTCTACCTTTACTGTCTCTGAAGCCCTTTGCATGAATGAGGAGAAGAAAGAAACTCACGTTCTCTCTCTTTTTTTTAATAAAAAAATATCTTTCTTTTACCAAATAAATGATAATTATAATATTAAATTCTTGTAAAAGAAATTTAAATATTAATCATCATTACTCATCCAAAAATCCAATAAACATTATAATAAAAAATAATATTTATTCAACTTAAAACTCATTGAAAAATACGGGACGTTACAACAACTTTAAATGAGAAATAAAGTATGAGGCTTGATAGAAATAACGAGAGTTTTAATAGGGGATATTGATTTCCTACACAGAGTCATTTTAAGGAGGAGAGTTTAATTGAACTCTCAAACTCCAAATTATAGTCAATGAACTTTAATCACTAAACTATAAGCTTTGAGTTAAGAAAGCTTGACTTTGATTTTTGAAAATTTTAAATCATAAATGATTTGAAATGAATTATTTTATTTACATTAAAAAAATAAAATATTTTCAAATATGAATTAGACAACTTATTTCAAACTCAACATTTAAGTAAATAAAAATTTCTAACTTAAAATAGTAGGACTTTTATTTTCATTTTAAATAAAAGAGAATTATAAATCCAACTTCAGCTAAAATTTAAAGCGACTAACTTGCATTTTTAAGTATCATTCAAATAAATAAAAAAATTCTGAACACATTCATTTTAAATTGAATAAAATTTATCTTCTCATTAAATTTTTTTTAGATATTATATCAAATTAGAGAATGGTAGACTTGTCAATCTTACAGAAATAGAACAGGTGCTTAACCACTTCGTGTTGACGGTCTCCTCATTAATTAAGAGAAATTCCTCTTTACTGGATTCTCCAAATTAATGAGGAGACATGTTTCATTATTTAAAATCTATCTCATTCCAAACAAAATAACGAATATCAAACTATTTCTTACACTTTCTCAACCCAAACAAAAGATTAGTACTCTTGATATAGTCATTGTGAAATTAAAATTACATGGTTAACAAAAGAAAAATCAAAGGAAAAACTGCAAGAAAAAGAATGAGCAAGAGAATGAGAATCAAATTCCAATTGGGTAGTGAAAGATAGAGTCATCTAACTGCTGGAAAGCGACACATTTCATTTTCTTTAGAATCAAAATCATTATCAACTTAATCAACCCCTCACATGGACTTTTTCTTTTAACTTTCCTTTCATTTCATTAAAAAAAAAAAAAAAAAGAAGATTGTTCTATTTTTCCGGGAAAATTCACCTCATTTTCCACTCATTTACTGTAGATAGATAATGGGTTTCACATAAAGAAAAACCAACAAACCAACAAAATCTCATTTCATTTCAATTCAATTCAATTATCCATTCGAAACCCAGTTCATATTCAGTGTTCTTCTCTTAAAGATTGAAACTTTGAGGAAGGGAAAGAAGGAATTGAGGATTAAAAATGGATGCCAAAGCTCTAAGATTCATAACCCATCAATCTTTTTTCTCTGTTGTTCGATCTGGGGATCTTGATGCCATTAAAGAGCTTTTGGAAAAGCTTATTGGAGATGAAACTGGTGATGGTTCTTCAATAACTGATCTGATGGCTATGCAGAATGATGCAGGGGAAACAGCTCTTTATATAGCTGCTGATAATAATCTTGAGGAAGTTTTTAGTTACTTACTTAAATTCTCTAATCTTCAGATCTTGACGATTAAGTCTAAATCTGATATGCACCCTTTGCATGTTGCTGCTAAGCGTGGCCATCTAGGTATTGCTTTGATTTTTTTTTTTTTTTTTTTGCTTTGATTTGTCTCTTTTTTGGTGGAGTTTTGCTTCCAATTGAGGGGTTTTAGGAGTTTGATTGATTTCTTGTTGTTTTGGATATTGATATGATGAACTGAGATTGTTATTTGTTGTTACTATAATCAATGATTAATTGGGGATATGGGAAAGTTTTTGTAATTTTATGCTTGAACTGCTAAAAGTTGTATGTAGTTTTTCTCTCAAAGGGAAAAGAAAAGGAAAACTATAAAATTGTCATATCCGAGTTTCTTCTTTAGCTAGTTGCTTTAGTGGCTTTTTAGTCACATTTTGAACTGGATTTCTTTAGCTGATGCTTCTATTTTTATGCTTGAAGTGAAAGTGCTAAAAGTTATATGTAGTTTTTTCTCACAAAGGGAAAGAAGAAGAACTATAAAACACTTACCAAATTACCAAACCATTAGGTTCTTCTTTAGCATAGTCACTTTTGTGGTTTTTTTTTTTTTTAACATTTGAACTAAATTTCTTTAGCTGTTGCTTCTATTTTTGAAAACAAGTTCGGTATCTGAACCAAAATTTCCACACTCTCTTTGGATTTTTGCTTCTTTCTTGGTGCTTATTGTATTATATGGGGGAGGAGAATTACATTTCACATGACTAATATCTTCTGCTTTTTAAATCCTTTATATGAAGTAGAATTGGAGATATGAACTGTGACATGAATTAAGGACCTGAGAGTGAATTATGAATGAACTACTTGTTTATGTTTGGTTATCCTAGGTTCTAAAATTTAAAAAAAAAAAATCTGATACCATATGGTTTATAACTTCAGAAATTTGTGCTTCTCCATGTCTTGCAATGAAATTTGTTTCCAATGAGAAACGAAAACACTTTGGGTGCGATCCGGGCAATATTTTGGACAAGAAAATGAAGTTTATTAGTTGACACTAGATCTATTTTAGTCATTCCAAGACATTTGGTCCATGAAGTTCTACAGTATCAAGCAGTGTTTTACATAAGTAACTAACATGATTATTGGCCATTAAAAGTTGCATTTGATCTAGGGTTAACCAGAAAAGTTAAACTACCTATTAATGCATCTTGCTTTAAACTATTATCTATTGAAGGGATTTTTTCAAAATTTCTTAAGAGTCAAACATTTGTCTCGGTCAGGTATTGTCAAAGAAATTTTGGCCATTTGGCCCGAGCTTTGCCAGTTGTGTGACTCCTCAAACACAAGCCCCCTATATTCAGCTGGTGTACCAGACCATTTGGAAGTAGTCAATGCCATCTTAGATGCTGATGCCAGTTCAGTGAGAATAGTAAGAAAGAATGGGAAAACAGCTCTGCATAATGCAGCCAGGTATGGCCTCCGAATTGTAAAAACACTTATAGACCGTGACCCTGGAATAGTCGCAATCAAAGACAAAAAGGGTCAGACTGCACTTCACATGGCTGTTAAAGGTCAGAGCACTTCAGTGGTAGAGGAGTTATTACATGGTGATTCATCTATATTGAATGAACGAGACAAGAAGGGAAATACCGCTTTACATTTAGCGACTAGAAAGTGCCGTGCAGAGGTATAAACAATCTTAAAAAAATTTAAATAAAACTAAAATTAGATTGCCATGGCTTGCGGCATATTTATCAATCAGAATGGATGCTGCTTTAGCATTTCTTTGAATTGAGAAGGGTTAAAACAAAAGTTAACTGGATAGAAGAGAATAGCTAACGTGGTGCCTTCCATAGCAAACAATATTGTGTTGTCAATTCATTTGTTCATTGATTGTTTGTGAATCTCGAGTCTTAATTTTTCTGCTAATGCCCTTGGTTGTTTAATTACTGATTCATTCCTGTTTCCCAGATTGTAAGCCTTCTACTAAGCTTTACATCACTTGATGTTAATGCAATCAATAGTCAACGGGAAACTGCTATGGACTTGGCCGAGAAACTGCAATACGGGGATTCTACACTGGAAATTAAGGAAGCACTAAATGAAGCTGGTGCGAAGTATGCCAGGCACGTAGGCCAAGTTGACGAAGCAATGGAACTCAAAAGGACGGTCAGTGATATAAAGCATGAGGTTCACTCGCAACTTATCCAAAATGAAAAAACGCGTAAGAGAGTTTCTGGCATTGTGAAAGAACTGAAGAAGCTCCACAGAGAAGCTGTCCAGAATACCACAAATTCTATCACTGTTGTCGCTGTTCTTTTTGCTTCAATTGCGTTCTTAGCCATTTTCAATTTGCCTGGCCAATATTTTCAAAATGGAAAAGATGTTGGGAAGGCGAATATAGCTGATAATATGGGTTTCCAAGTATTCTGTCTTCTAAATGCTACATCTCTATTTATTTCTTTAGCAGTTGTTGTGGTTCAGATTACTTTAGTAGCATGGGACACTAGGGCTCAAAGGCAGGTCGTGTCTGTCGTAAACAAGCTAATGTGGGCTGCCTGTGCTTGCACTGCAGGGGCTTTCATATCAATAGCTTATGTTGTTGTAGGGCATGAAACGTGGATGGCTATTGCTATTACTCTTGTGGGTGTCCCAATTCTTGTAGCAACTCTTGCAAGCATGTGCTACTTGGTTTTTCGACAACATTTTGGGATTTTCCGCAGCGACTCTCAAAGACGAATCAAGAGAGCTAGTGGAAGCAAGTCTTTTTCATGGTCTCACTCGATTAACGTATCCGATGACGATGACTATAACTCTGAACTCGAGAAGATTTATGCTTTATAAACACCCTTTCAGCAGTTTCAAAGTCTGTTAAGGATAGTTTATCTGCACATAGTAATATAGATATATGTTCAATGCAAATGCTAGTATATAATAGTGTAATAATAACTATATTCAAGGAAAAGCTTGGTGATTTTCCAATGTATTGAGCTGGAAGAAGAGTAAGTTTGATTGTATATTTTGTATATTTTTCAGAATACCTACTCAGTGCCTGTTTGATATAATATGTTTGTTCAATAATATTTTTTTCTTTTATGTTTTATTTTGTTTGTATACCACATTATTTACTTCTAGCTCTAACTCTTACTTTGTAGTTCAAAAAAAAAAAAAAAACCTCTTTACTTTACTTTATTTCATGTATTTAACTAAGGTTGCTTATTAGGCTATTATGCTAGGAGCATTGGTACTATAAATAATATCTTGAATGTTTTACTTACATATGTTTGAAAAGATAATGACTTTTCAAATATAAAAAGTATAAGGGGCATATCATAATTTTCTTTATATATAAGAAATTACAATTATAATGTATACTAGGTGTTATTAATACTTTGGTGTAATATCATGTAATATAAATATTGAGCAAGCATATGTTGCCAAGTCTCAAAACCCAAGCATTTAAATTGTTTATAAGTAGTATTTTGAAAAGGAAAAAAAAAACATTAATAGTGTTTCCTCTAAAAGCATTTAAATTATTTTTAAAATTTTCAAAGTATTTGGGTCATGTGGTCAAATATCATGAGAAGTTTAAAAAACATGTTTTAAATTAATTAAAGGGATTTTTTTCTCCAAAAATAGTATTTTAAGCATTGATATTATTTTAAATAGCAAAAGTTTTAAATTTTTCAAGAATGGACATTTCTCATACTGAGATCCACCAATTTGAAGTATTTCAAAATATTTGCTATTTTTGAAACCACATCGGTTGAAATTTCTCTTAATTAAAAACACATTTAACTATTTAAATAGTCACATGAAACACGGTGTTTGGTTCAAGATTTTAAATAAACGGTTTGATGTATACATATATACCTAAACCCGGTCTATCTCCCAATTTTGTAACCTCAAATGGAGGATTGGTTAAACTAAACATTGTTAAGAAATATATTCTTTTTCCCAATTCAAATATATTTTATACTAATTCATACTTAATAAACCTATTGTTCTACATAATTCATACACAATTCGAACACAGACTTGACAATCCTCGATTAAACAAACTGCTACAAAAACTCGACCAAAACCACAAAGCAAACACCCCTTGTTATAAAAGCAAATATTGAGAATGCTCACTAATATTTTGAAGATGCAAGTTTGTTACTTATGGCCATTCGATGACTTCAGTAATCTAAAACGGAAATATCCTTCACGAATGATTAAATTCAAGGGAATTTTCAATAGGTAACGGAATTTTACTTAATATTTATAAAATATATTGAGTTAAAAAGATATTTATAAATATAGCATTTCTTTAAAAAGAAAAGAAACCTCACGCAAAATCAATGATTGTGTATAAATGAATCACTAGTGATTATATGCGTAAAAATAGTGATAATTTTATAATAATACATAGAGGAATTTAAGATTTTATGCTGCTTTTTTTTAAATACGATGGGAGAGACACTAAACTTAATGGTGGGACTTGCTCTTTCCTTAATAGTAGAGGACGGAGAAAAAAAATTGACACGTTTATCGGTTCCTTTTTTTTCTTACACACCATGCAAAATTTAGTGTTATTAATTGAAATTGTCCTATAAAAAAACTATAAAAATATAAAAATTAAAAATAAATAAAACTTTTTTTTTTCAAAATACTAATTCAAATTTATTTGTATTTCAATCATACAGTCGATCACATGAATCGAAATGTGGGGTATTCCCCCAAATGAAAGGAACCACGTTTTATCCCCACTTCGACAAGTTTCAACATGATTACAGAATTTTTTTTTATTTTACAAATTACACAATCTCAATTATGTATACAGGAAGCAATGCTTTAAAAATTAGCCAGTTCCTTCTCTGGATGTTGAAGAAATCAATCCATCTTTCTTCTGTTCCTCCTACACCTGCATTTTCGACCGAGTCAACCGATGCAATTTTTCCATATGGAAATTAAAAATAATGTTGATTTTTTAGGATGAAATTACAAATGTAGATTTTAACAAACCTCAGATAATATTTGAATCATGTCTGGGCCTGAACCTGGCAAAATAGATGATGCTGGTCTTGAATATTCCTAAATTGTTGTAACATAGAAGCTAAGGAAATCCCATTCAATGAATTTGCACCATCCTGATGTAACTGTAAACCATCATCTTCAATTATGTTTGATTCACTTGGCATCGTATTTAGAATCTGAAGGAAGTTCGCCGAGGGAACGGTTTTTAGACGAGTTCGTAGAATCTTAAAGGCTGCACTTTGCTGCAGAACGGAAAGGGAAACATTAAGACAAATGACGTACATCATCGAATCCATTAGTGAAAAACAACGCACATCATTCTACATTTGGTGCAAGAGTAAACACGGTTGAAAAACTGGAGTCATCTAATTCAACCTAAGGTACAAGGAGTAAAATATGACATGTAAAAATATACGGCATCTGGAATAAACATTGTATGGAGTTATTGGGCAGAATGAAAGTATAAAGCATGTTCGAAGGATAGCCTAGTAGAATCGGCTAAATGAAGTATATGGATAAGCAGTAAAATGATTGTAAAACAATGAATACAAAACGAAATCAAATTATAATGTACAAGAACTTATAATATATGGAATACGCATAGACTAAAACTAAAAAAGCAAAAGTCTTAGAATGTGTTCGAAAGTTATACAGAGTGATAATCACATTCTCAAGTTCTAGGTTCTAAACCCTTTTTCTAAATTATCAATTTCTCAGATATCAACTAGAGAGATCGAGAGAGTTACTGCTAATAATACCAAACAGCTAAAGTCAAATTATAATTTAAAAATGGAGATAAAAGGAAAAATTATTCTTTCATTCCGAGGAAAGATTGAATGTCCACTATACCTGAGGAAGTAACATCAGAAGACCATTTAACGCTTTCAGCAACCATATATATCTTGCTGGCTCAAGAAGCTGCACGCACACTTGAAATTATCTGCCCAATTTTGGAAAAGGCAAATGTAGAAAAGATGCATGCAGTACCGATTTCGTGAACAAATGAAGAGGTGAAAATATAACATAATTATAACAATGCCCACTCTACCCAACAATTTGTTCCTAGCTTTAGAGCAATTTGAAAATGTGAAACCGTATGTATGAAACCTATGCTCTTGTTTTATATTTTGAAAATACACTAGTTTAGAATCCATTGAAAAAATAATAAATAACATAAAATAAAGGTCAAACCAGATCATTCAACAAGGCTACACGATTCTGATAGGATTCGAACTATATTAATATGAAAAATAGAACAATTACAATAACTTGCTAAGCATTCAAGAGGCTTAGCTCTCTCCCCCTCAATAGTCTAAGACTACTAATCACATAATACAGGCCTTCCTTTTTTTTTTTTTTTTTTTTTTTTTACTCCCCTCTTATTTACTTTTTCCCTTTTTTCTAATATACCCCTCAATTCCCATCCTAACAGATTCATTTGTAGAGATGATTGCAAATCACACCCATGTGATTATTTTAATTTGCAAATCATACCCATGTACTTAAAAAATAAAAAAAATTGATAATAAACAAAGTACTTAAAAAATATTTTAAACGCCCTTGTGGTTTGTAATATTACAAATCACACCCTTGTGTCACTTAATTTTGACGTATATTCACAAGCGTCCAATACATGTCTATTGTGTTCAACAACACTAAGGTGCCTAACAAACATCTAACACAACCTAATATGTTTAACAATCGTCTAACACACATGTTCAACAACATGTCTAATGTATTTATCAAGTGTCAAACATCTACCGAACAAATGTTAGATTTTCGGGGATCAGAACACAGGGTCCGTCACCCAAAGGTCCGAAGCTAAAGTGTTTGTGCTTCATAGCATCACAACAGAAATCCCAACTAGAAGAGATTCAGTGGCTTGGAGACAATGTTCCTTTTGAGATTGGGGAATTACCAATGAGCTATCTTGGCCTCCCCCTCGGAGGCAATCCTTCTTCTAAGTCTTTTTGGGATCCGGTGGTTGTTAAGATTCAAAAAAGAATTTTTAAATGGAAAAATGTCCTTATTTCTAGAGGTGGTAGATTGACTCTAGTTCATTCTATTCTAAATGCCCTTCCCACCTACTTCTTCTCTGTTTTCAAAGCCCCTGTGCAAGTCACCAAGATTATTGATAAAATTCAAAGTAAGTTCTTCGGGAAAGGTGCTAATGGCGAAGGTGGTAATCATTTAGTGAAATGGGACTTAATCCCACCCCCTTTGAGTTTAGGTGGTTTTGCCTTTGGTGGGTTGAGAAAAAGAAATGATGCCCTTCTTCTCAAGTGGTTGTGGAGATTCCCTTTAGAGTCACATCTTCTCTGGCACAAGGTAATCATTGGGATTCATGGCTTAGATGTGTTAGGGTGGTGCTCCAAAATCAAGGCTAATAGCATCAATAGAAGCCCTTGGAAGCATATTTTTAAATTCAAGAAGCACATGGAGAATAACACTGTTTTCGTGGCTGGTAAAGGAGCCAATATTCTGTTTTGGGAGCACATTTGGGTTGGCGAAATTGCTTTGGCTGTTAAATTCCCCAACTTGTTCAATCTTGCTAAGAATAAGATGCATCCTATCAAGCATTTCTGGAAAATGGAGGTGAATTCTTGGGTGATTGAATTTAGGAGGAACCTTAATGATGTGGGGGTGGAAGAGTGGATTAATTTGATGACCTTGTTGGAGCCGGTTTGCATTAACGAAAGGGAGGATTTTAGAGTTTGGATTCCCGACAAGAGTAATGGCTTATCTTGCAAGTCCGCTCTTTTTTTGCTGTGGAATATGAATGGTAATGGAGAGGAAGACTCCAATATGTTAGTTTGTTGGGGTGGCAAGTATCCTAAGAAAATCAAAGTGTTCTTGTGGTTAGTTTTTAAAGATGGTATCAATTCCAATGTCAAGATTCAATCAAGGAAGCCGTGGATTACTCTTCAACCCAATTGGTGTTGTTTGTGTAAGAATGATTCGGAGTCAACGGAACACTTCCTCTCCGATTGAAGCTTCTCTAAAGCTCTTTGGGAATCTCTCTTAGCTACATTTTAATATGGAGTGGGTCTTCAACAAAGATCCTAAGCTTAACTTGATTACTCTTTTGGGAGGCTCCTTACTCAAAGGGAAAAAAAGGATCCTTTGGGACAATGCGGTGAGATCTAAAACTTGGAATATTTGGTTGGAACGCAATAGACGAATCTTTTTGGATAAAGAAAAGCTTGGGAGGGAAATTTGGGAGCTTAGTATTCTTAATGCCTCTAATCGGAGTGCTAATTGTAAAACTTTTAGTAATTATGCCCCCTCTATCATTGCCTCTAATTGGAAGGCCTTTTTGTAATTGGTTTTTGTTCTTTCCTTTTGGATCTTTCATACATCAATGAAATAGCTTTGTTTATTATCAAAAAAAATTTCAAGGCAACTGGTATTGAAAACTGTTTCTGTTATCTTATAGGATATTGGGAGAAACAGATATGTTAAAGTAAAAAACTTTTAAGATATGAGTATGACCAAACAAGATAATGGCAGGTATGAGTGTAAAAAATAAATTATCAATTTTAACCATCACAACTTCTTCCAAGAGCACAAGAAAAATGTGGTGAGTTACCACAGGACTGCTGATATCTGATCAAATAAAGAGAATTTTGAAAAGCTATTGAGGTAATTTAGTGTAGATTTGGCAGGTTACAAGCACAAACAACATTCTGGTCTACTATCACAAGGACCGATTCATGGGCTATCTATTATCTTATCTTTCAGCCTTTCAGGTGGTACCTGTAATCTTAGATAAACAAACATTGGAGATTCGAGCAAGCAAATTAGTTTGTCCAGCTGGACTAAAAATTTTGCATTGACAACTTCCTCCGTTAAAGATTGAATTACAATACTTGCAAGCTGGTACATCTAATGGAAAAAGAAAACACACAGGAAAAAAATTAGCAAATCATAAAGATCCTCTTAAAAATGGCTTTCAAATATCAGCTTGGGATGGAGACAAAAAAAATCCATACCTGAGATGATAAACACAGACTTATAATTGCGATTGGTGAATGACACCATGAAGCATAAAGGGAAATAAATAAATCCCTCCCAGCTGCGTTTACTAATGACTTTTTTAAGAGGTCTCGAAGTTCAAATAACTCAGATGATGTCAACAAAATCAAATTCAATGCCTGAAAAAAGTGCACAAAGAAAGCTTACAAACAAAAAGCAATCAATCAAGGACTTATTTATACGAGAATACAATCAAAGACTGTTTAAGAAATAAGAATACAATCAATTAACTCTTATCTAAAAAAAGAATGCCATCAATTAAGGACTAATGACTCAAAACATGAAAAAGAAATATATATTCAAAGGAAGAAAGAAACTTCTAAAGTCGAAGACTATTCTCATATGAGGATATGAGGTCAGTGTTCAGACTAAAAAGGCTAATGGATAATGATGATGCTGACAAACGAACGTGGACAGACTGCAGCAGCAAAGGTAGCCAACAATGAACATGAAGGGATAACTGCGAGCATGAAGGTGAACAAGCTAACGAGTTGCCTGGATCTTTGACAGCAAACAATGAATGAGTGAGTGTCAAACAAATATCTGAAGAAAGGTGATGTAAACCTGCGGCTGGATTTGCAACCAAACCTACTTAGAGTTTTGATTAGGTTGCTTACGGTATTGAATGTGAAGTGCCAAAGAAAGGGTCGCTGGAAGAGAAGGCCAATGGAGGCAGCTAGGTTTTTGACAAGGGTTTCCGACGGCAACTAGGTTCCTACTCTGAATGCTAACAGCGTAATACATATTTTTTTGGAACTCTAAACCTCATTAAGTGGCATTACAGCAAGTAAAAGAAACTTAATTTAGTATAATAGCAAGAAAAGAGGCTGTGAGGATGACGATGCACCTTTTTCAGAGTTTTATGTGCAGTTGTACATGTACTCTCCCTGGAATAGTGCATCCTTTGTTGGAAGATCCCTCTCCATGAATGGCTGCATTAGAGACCCTTGAGGGAATGTGACACTCGTAAGACACCACTAACCTAGCTTTTCTCTTACTCAATGATTCGCAAAATTCCATATTGACTTAATTTTAGGAATGTTAACAAACCTTGAAATCCTTTGGTATTACCTTAATGACATTAGTTTTTTAGGGTATCACAAGATGTTGGTTGAAATTACTAATGTGTCAACAACTGGAGTTTGCACTAGATAAATGAATCAAATGACGCAGACAGTTTCCATTAGCACTATAAACCAACGTATGAGACCCCATTATCTGCAAAATCCATATCCAACTTTATGAAGAACCCAGATTGATGATAGAGCTGCCTTTGAAAAATAGACTCATCAACTCAAGATTTGTTGAGTGAACTTACAAACTAGCAGCATAGGGGGATAATTAATGGAGTATCGTGCAACCTTTGGAGAACTATTCTCTGGGTAGGCCATCTCACCCAGTCACCCAATGCTGTCAGGTTAGTAGTTCCATTAGTAACCAGCCAGCAACTATACTTACTACAATAGAATTGGCCAAATTATATATAGCTAAAGATTCTTTCAATAGAAATAACCACCTCTATCTAGAAGACTTTCACGCCCATGCCCTCGACACAAGAATGAGGAGAAGAAAATGGTATCTATAATAAGTGAGTACATATATGGAGTATTATGCATTTATAAATACCTATTTATGTATGCACCAGGCATGCCATGCTCATTCCATACTTTAATTTTCAGAAGCAGAAGCACAAAACTCATGCATTTTCTCCTCTCTAACATGAACCTTTATCTCTTCCCCTCAAAATTTGACCAATAGAGATCAACTGAATTAAGCAATTTCCAATGGAGCGTTGTAAAGGAACAACTCAGGAATAAGCGATCCAAGTCCTAATCTATTGCTTAAAAAAATTAGCAATATTGAATGAAAAGAACATCCTACTAGCTATCTAATGTGCACTAACTTTTCAATAAGCCATGTAGCTTAGATCAGGAAAAACGACCATGCCTTTTTAGCAACTTAGCCTTCCAAACTCTCACAGATTAAAATTCCATTTAAAGGAGCATAAATTATGTAAACTACGGTAGCTTATTCAAATTCTTGAATAAATGATAACCTGAACTATAATAGAAGCAAAATCCAGGTCAGTTTCTCCTTCTAATAGTGTAGAAAATTCACGGTAGACCATTTCAGCATCTAAGAGTACACATAGTTGGCGAATTATCAATGCTCCACGCCTGGAGAAAAAGTGAAACAATAAATTCTTTTGTCATGTAGAAATGTGATAGGAACCTACTGGAATTGATTATATTGAATAATAATATAGAAAACGATAAGATAAACCCAAGTAATTCGAGGAACTTGGATGCCTCCCCTCTTAAGTAAAGCTCAAGCCACAATAACCATCTAATTGCCTAATTGAAATATCCCTAGCTATCACTATTTATAACCAAACTCCTCCTAACAAACTTACTATCTAATTACAAATATGCCCCTAACCCTCTAATAGCTATTCCTAACAAAATGATGCCATTCAGGTAGCTTTATCTCCTTTCAAGTATTTTTTTGGAAGGGGAGGGGGGATCATTCAGGCAACCATATAATTTTTTTAAAGTGGTTGTTATACAAGCATATCTAACCATCACGTTCTATAAAGAATCAGTATTAAAGAAAACCATGATGCAAGAACTAACTTTTCCAAAAGAAAATGATCGACCCTGAAGTTATGTACAAGAAAACCAATAAGCTGGCGGAAATGTTGACAATCTTTGGCGATGCATGCACAAATATCAAGAACAAGAAGGACCACCTGTTAAGACATTCAAAGCAACCCTCAAATGAATTATAATGTATCAATATTCGCTTTGAATTTGCACTATCTACATTCAAATAAGTAACGTGTAAACCGAAACTGACTGCTATGTGCTAGCTATCTCATACTAATGGGTTCCTAAGAACTAAGACAGTCATTTGAAAGATTGAGGAGATAAAAGGATGAGATTTTTGTGGATGTCTCATGAATTTTAAATAAATAACGCAGTTCAATCTTTTACCCACTAGTCTTATGTTTAAATGTGTGACTCTAAAGAAGAAATCACAAAAGTCATCTATCAATTAATCCCATAAATAACTTAATGGAAAAAATGCAATTCCTTGAACATGTCACTAGAGTAAGATATTTAGAAAAATAATAGTAACCAAATAAATTAAACCAACCCTTTAGTTATAAATATTAATTGTTCCTGCATCACCAATTTTTTGTATCTTCCAATACTGATAATGGAAATAATTCTTCGAAACCAATAATTGACGACAATCAGATTTATAGAAAATAGATAAGAAAGGTATAGGATGTGTTAAAATTTTCTCATTCCCAAACTATAGGAGATGAAAGAAATCATAGGGAAAAAAATTGAACTAGAATGATAGAATTACCTCATCAGAAGGATCAGACAGTGCTTTGAGAAGAGTATCAAATACATCATTCAAGAAGGACATCACCTGTACAATGCACTCAGAATTAGTAGAAAATAACTCAGAATTACATTGGAACATTCAGTTAAAACAGGAAACAGTACTTGACTGGAAAACTTCCCTAACTCAGTTTTCTTTGGAAAATACTATGTAGAAGTCATTTGTGGTTTCTAAGTTAATTAGTGTTTCTCAAAGACTATTCTTCTAAAAATAAATATTCATTGTACAGGAGGGTAGTTTTCTTTGGAAAATACTATTTAGTGTTGTCTTTGGGGACAGGATCATGAGTCTGCTAATCATTTATTCATTATGATTTTACTAGTGTTCTTTGCATCAGGATTTTGAGTCATTTTGATATTTACTCGATAATACTTTTTTTTGTTTTTTTTTTATAGGAAACTGAAAATTTTCATTGAGAAAATAGAAAATACAAAAGTGGGTGATAAGAAATCAACCCTCACTAATCGGAAAACAAAAATTCTTCCAATCAGTGTTAATCAAAAGAACATCATAAAAAGTTTTAGAAAGAGAAGCTAAAAAAGAAACTTTAAAGTGAACACTCCCCGGGGGATCTCGGCGGGGGGGGGGGGATCCCCTCCCTTTTTTTTTTGGAAAGAACCTCGCGTTTTTTTTTTTTTTGGGGGGTTCTTTCCAACCAAATCTCCCACGGAATGACTTTGACCGCCAAATCCCAAATCCATTTAGATTTGTCCTTCAAGGGGTGAACCATAAGAAGGGACATAAGGTTTGTTTTGGGACAATTAGAGAAGCACCCATTCAAACCAAAAGTATGCAGCAACTTTCCTCAAATCGGACCGGCAAACTCACTGTTGAAGAATAAATGCATTCATTTTCATGATCTTTAGTGGTGTTCTTTGCCCCCAATCAAGGCTCCAAATAAAGAAATTTATTTTTTGCTGACCTTTTCCAAATACTCTTACCAAACTTGCATAAAGTGCCCCCTTTTCAGAAGATATATGTAAAACCTCGGAATCGAGAGCGGGCTCTTACTTTTGGATATTCGCACTCTCTATTCCATCTCCCCTTTTGGTTCAAGAAGAAATCGGAAGGGCATTTTTTGGGATTGTGTTGTGGCGGCATTGTTTTGGGTGATTTGGCTTGAGAGGAACAACAGTATTTTCAAGAATATGGCTCGTGAACATCATCATATTTGGGATCGCCTTTTGTATTCATTTAGTTATGGTCTAAAAACAATGCTTTTACCAATCATGGGTTGGCCCAATGGCTAAGAGGTTGTTCTTCCAACCTTAAGGTCATGGGTTCAAATCCATGTGTGGTCACCTACCTAGGATATTATCCGGTGCGGGTTTCCGACGCCAAGTGTTGTAGGGTCATGTGGTTGTCCGTGAGATTAGTTGAGGGGGGGGGGGGGGGGGGGGGGGGCCCGGGGGGAAAAAAAAAAAAAAAACTCACTCGCGGGAAAAAAAAAAAAAAAAAAACAATGCTTTTTTAGATTTTGGTTTAACCTTTTCTTCGTTGTACTTACCTTGGAACTCTTTTTTATCTGTGTAATTACTTTTAGAGGTCCTCTCACCCACTTATACATTCTTTTATTTTAATAAATTTGTAGTGAATTCTTAAAAAAAAAAAAAAAATCATTGTACCTAATTTCTTAGGATCGTTGTCTAGGAACTCTCTAAATTAAATATTCTGCATCTAAAGATAGAGAATTGCTTCTCTCTCATATAATTCAAGTTTCAAAATTGAGAAAGCATCGACACCCACTAAAACAAAATATTTTTTCAAATATTTCTTTAGAATAATTTTACAAAAAAGTGAGCGATGGTTTGAAAGAAAATTCATATCTATTATTCACTCACTCACAATGTTTTAAAAGTCTTAAGGCGACCTCAAGGCGTTTTCTCATGGAGAGGCGAGGCGTAAGCCTCAAGGCGGGGTGAGGCGTAAGCCTCATTTTATATAGAAAAAGAATTTATAAAAAGGTAAAACCTTACATTAAAACCTATTGTGCTCCTATAGGAAAAATAGCGGCAAAAATACATTAAAAAAAATTCAAAAAAATCAGAAAATTAAGCTGAAAAAATATAATTACATATTAGGAATAAACAAGAAAATTATAGGTTTAGGGTTTAGGGTTACAGAACAATTTGTATGAATAAAATAAATAAATAAAATGTCATATTATAGTTGAATAAATACAAGAAAAGACAAGGAAAAAAACTAGTATAAAATACATAAAATATGAGTATAATAATAAGGACAAAAACAGGAAGAAGAAAAACAACTAATAGTTTCACGTCAGCGGACAATGTGTAGGGTTTTGGTTTTTGAGATTACATATATTATTAAAATAATGGGTTTAATCTTATAAAAGTAATTAGTTCAAGTGATGGTCTCCCTTTTTGGCTTCTTGGTGCATTCTGTTAAGAAATAATCTATTTGGGCTCAAAGCCCAATATCCAAATGCAATATTAATATGTATTTTCACGAAGGCGTATGCCTTTCATGCCTCAAGGCGTAATAAACAAAGGCGCCTCACCTTCCGAGGCGTAAGCCTCTTCAAACACACTAAAGGCGTAGGAACGGAGGCGTTTTGTTGCCGCCTCGAGGCGAGGCGAGGCGAGGCGAGGCGAGCCTCAAGGCGTAAGCCTCTTACGATTTTTGAAACACTGCTCACTCAAACACATACACATGGAATCCCTGACAAGGAGTAAAATTACATTAAATTAACTTACTAAACTAACTAATAAGCTTCTATAATTAACACATAGTCAATATTTACAATAAATATACATGCTATAACACTCCCATTTAAGTTGGAGCATATACATTATCATGCCAAACATGCAAAGCGTGCAAGAGATCTTGGATTCCTTCATTATGTTCTCTCTTATTCTCTTTGGGTATTATCCGGGATGTCAGATACAAGACTGATGTTGAAACTCACTTGGAGAAACTAGAGAGTGAGAGAAGATAAAATCCATTGTCAAAATGTGTTGATGAGTTGAAAGGAAGGGGATTGAATCTGATTTGTTGAAGGAAGTCGATGCACTACAGAGGGCAAAGAGTTTCCAGGGTTGAAGCTAAGCCTGTTCAGAAATGGTCAGCGAGGGATTTCACTACTATCATCTTCTTCAATGTTTCCTGTATCATTCTTGGTATTGCAAGGATTGTTCTATGTACTAGTTATAATGGTGGGAATGGGATCAAAGGGGCATGGAAGATTGGTAATGGATGATTTTTGGGATTCTTCTGCTGCCAGATATTTTGTTACAGTCATGAACTTGATTACTCAGGTCTTCAATTGTTATATTTCTTTGTGACAAAAACATTCCCTTCTCATTACCTCGACACCTAAAAAGAATTTTGAAAGATCTCTACACTCGTATGCAACGAGACTGATTCTAAATGGAAAGGAAGAACAAGTTCTCAGACATTTGAGAGGTCTAAACCTCTACCTTTCTAGTAATTAATTGTGAAAACGCCTAGCTATCACACGACATTAACCATTTATCCTTAACAAAACTAAAAATTTACCACTCTGTTTGCACAACTTTCCCATTTTAAGAAAATGAAAAAACTACCCTCCTGTACAATAGCAAACCAACCAACCCCAGCTATTCACACTCACCGTCCCAACATCCCATAAGACTCCCCCTACCACTTTTTTTAACATTAAAGTAAAATAAGTGTCTCATGCCTTAGGCAGAAAAGAGAAAAATGCAAAATTTTAATTGAAAACCATTGTCGACCTTAACAAAGTTCCTTGATTGAATATTATGTGATATAACTATATCATGGCAGAAAAAGCCCTTAATGCGAGTATGTATAGATATAAACATGAATTCTTTGGGATAATGGGGTGAGAGCCATTGTTTGGTGCATTTGGTTAGAAAGGAACAAGCGTATTTTTTAGGGGAAGGATAGACATTGGAGTGAGGTTTGGGAGTTGTGTGTTATTCATGCCTCCAATTGGAGTGCAAGTTGTAACTCTTTTTGTAATTATGCTCCCTCTATTATAGCTTCCAATTGGAAGGCTTTCTTGTAATTCTTTAGCCTTTTTTTTGGGCTTTTTCATTCATCAATGAAAAACCGCTGTTTACTATAAAAAAAAACATGAAAGCAATTACCTCATAGCGATATATATTCAAAAGCGTTGATATCCAGTTCAATACTTCAATTCGAGTAGCTACATAATCAGTATGAAGTTGCCTGATCAATAAAAAATGACTAGCCATGAGCATATGTATCCTACAGGACAATAAGCTTTACTTTCAAGAAAAACATTATTAGGTTATCAAAGCAACTATGACAACTTCTTGAAGAGCATACATGTTCAGAATTTCAATTGCAAGCAAGGTTAGAACTAGACATTTTGTAGTTAAAAAAGTTACACCTCCTTGCAATAGAAAGGACTGCTTCAACGTTAAATCCTTCATATGGAATGTCCTCAAAGTTCCGAAGTTCTTTATTTGTTTCTTGAGCAAGCTTTAACCAAAAATAGAGATAATGTTAAAAAACAGGGATAGAAGTGTCAAGAGTCTGATCTTTATATAATATATAGAACTAATGAAGAGGTCAATTATTTAGCTCTTCAGATAGAATGTTATCATTTATTTACTCTTGGTCTAGAAATGTTCATCATTTAGATTTTGGTTTGACAATGTCAACTAAGTATTTGAATTATATAACTCTTTTTTGTAATTTTGTTTTGGCTTTGTTATTTTGTATTTTGAGGATTCCTCATATCCTCGTAATTTTTCATCTTTTCAGTAATAATATTATTGTGAATTCGTCTAAAAACTAGAGCTACACGAGGGAAGGGAGGAACACAAGTAAATTACCAGTCTAATTTTCTCTTCTTTATCAGATATGCACGGCAAAATTGCCTCCAGAATATCAGGATAATAAGGTACTAGCTGGTCCCCACCAAGTTTTACAAACTCATTTATCTGCAGAAAAAATGAAAATAAAAATGTGATTTAGCTACGTCCAAAACTACAGTAGACTTATGAATGGAGCTGGAGCTTTTCTTTATATCTACAAAGTAAACCACATAGTAAATATTCGAGAACATGATATATGTATATCATATAACAGAGATAACCATTGACATAATATGAAGGAAGAATAAAATTCATGTAGTACAAACCACCACTTAATGCATTGGCCTTCTTTCAAACAATTATAAAATATCATTTGAAAGGTATAAAATCAGGATAGAGAGATGTTTACCCATATTATAGCTGTAGATCGAGTATACTCATATGGAGAACCCACCCTTTTTATCAGAATCTTGGCCATGCGACCATAATCTACAGCCTTCAAGAGTAGCCACTCTCAGACTCAGGCAAAAAAGTTACAAAGGAACTTTAATAATAGCATATTTCTGAGTTGAATAGCCCATACAAAAATAATTAATTCAATAGAATAATACATCTTTGATCCCTCAGATTTTGGTCTTCAAAAATTAACAGGTGATCCTAAGTAGCTGCAACATTATCTCCTTTTGTCAATCATACAAATATTCGACAAATCAGCACTCATCACACACCAGCCTCACCAAGGATCAACCGATAATCAACCAAAAGAGGTAAAATTTTGTGCAACCATACTGAGTTAGAATATGATCATTATTAACTAATGAATATTAAGTCCCTTATAAATAATTTTCTTTTTTTATTCTTTGTTTTTTTTACACTAAATATTATTTTTTTATCATTGCAAGTAAAAGAGTGTGGTTATAAGAAAAAATTGGCAATCAGGATCAGCAAAAGTCTTACAGGGGAATCCTTAATCTCCTGCAGAAACTCCATGAGAGCAGATTCAGCCTGTTGCTTTGTCTCATGACAAGAATCACTTAACATATCAAATAAACCTGAGAATTTCAAAGTGAAATTTTTCTGTTAAAAAAAATTGTACAAATTACATATATAATTCTTTAAACCAAGTAAGCTCCAAAGTAATACCACAACTAAAATGAAAGATTTCCTTTATCCATCATTAAAAAATAAAGTAAGAAAATAAAAATAATAAGGTCCAAAACAACAAACAGACAGCTGGTCCAAATTTGTAGTGTAGATTTTTTTCAATTTTCCTTTTAATATTTTTTCCTTCTAATGTTAAATTGTTTTTAAGTTTTCTTTTTCTTTATCTTTTTTTTTTTTTGCTTCGAATTTCAAATCAGAGGAAAACAAAGGCAAGAGCTCAAGTCAAGAAAATGGATAAAAGAAGCAGATTTATGTCTAGTTGCCGATCGAAGAGAAGGACCGAATACTTTTTTTTATTTTTTTTTATTTTTTTAAGAGGACCAGATACTAGCATGATGAAGGGCACAATTGGGGCAAAGCAATGTGAATCGTTAGAAATTTCATCGAAGGCTAGTAAAATGAACAGGAAAAGTGAATTCCAACAACGATTATGCCAGAAGAGTTTGGTGAAAGAGCGACATCGTAGGAGAGTAACCTGAGGTGCAATTGGAACCTGCTGCGGAGTTGGTAACAATGATGTTGCATAGTTTTAAAAATAATATTTTTAAATTGCATTATTTAAAAAAAATCTAGGAGTTGCAAACAATGAAGAAATTAGTATTTACCATCAAGAAAATCAGGAAGGAAACCCAGCATATCAATTTCAGGAATACCATCAAGGACATTAATCCATCCAACCAAAAATTGGCGAACATATGGATTCAGGATGTTCATACGCTCCCTAAGTAGTGGTACAAATTCTTCAATGCTGACAAAAGAGATCAAAATAAGAATTGCTCATATTTACTTTAAAATCATAGTATTTAAGAAAAGCAAAGAGGCGGCATAACACACCCGAATTGGTCGCTTTCAGTGACAATGTCCTAGTCCATTATAAAACAGATGACAATTATCAAACAAGATAAAAAAAATTGATGAAACAGTTATAGTCAGCTTCCAGCCCACTAAAACCTTTCTTTAATTGTGTTTTTTAATCAAATATAGGATGGAAGAGTCTCTCTTAAGTTACTAGTTACCTTTACCAGTCCATCTAAGAGATGAGCAGCACTTTGTACATGGGCATTTGAGTCTGCTGAAAGCTTACACAAAGCATCAAAAATCTGATTAAAGAATGTGATCAAGTCCCCTCGAACCACCTGTGGATCAAAAGAAAATTACATATTAAATCCAGAATTCAAGGAAACCTCAATATATTATCATTCACAATCTCTCACCTTTGCAATGTTATACAATGCTTCACAAGCATCATATCGTACTCGGCTGTCTTGATCAGAGAAACAACTAAGTACAGGTGGAACAATTCTCTGGAATGAGCAAAACCAGGAAAAATGAGGGGAAAAGAGAGAGATGAATATAGGTTATCAATAGCATATTAGTAGGGTTTTTCCAGAGTAACTATAGTGGATTTAGATTAGTATATGAACTGACAAAGTAAACATATAACATTTTCCAATTTAAGCTACTATTTTTATGAATACACCCAAACAAGAAGAAGAAAAATAAATCATCTAGCTGAGTGATTCAATTACACAAAGTAAGGTGAGATAATATAATTCAAAGTTTGTTGATCAGTTTCACATATTTGATTAGTTCATAATGATCATTTAAGGATAATAAATTCTACTTTAACCTGAATCCTAACTTAGCAGCTCATTTTAAGAGACAATGCCAATGGACATAAAGGGCTTTAAGATCTAAATCATTTCTTTCTACTTTTCAGATTAAAAAAAAAGTATGAATTTATCAAGTACCTGAAGATGATGAGCAGCTTCCGTTGTTAACCCAACTGTAACAGCAGCTAATCCTATCAATCCTCCCTGTTACACGAGTATAAATTCCAATTTCCAAAACCCAAACACCAAAGCTAAAACAGAAAGAACCATCGTGTAACTATAATAACCCTTTGTCTGAATCCAATAAAAGAAAGTATAAGAAATGGTTTTAAATCATATAATTTGAAATACTACATTTGAATAATTCTACATTTTGTTTGGAATAAATCTAATTTTAAATTTTTATTTAGATGTCGGTTGGAAATGAAAAAAAAAAAAAAAAGTGAAGATTTTACTAATATAAGAGTTAAAAAAAACTGATGATATTAGATTTGTAATTTACTTTGAAATTTTGCAAAATCTGATCATTTTTGTCTGATTTCAAATCATAATATTTTAATCGGAAACAGACAAGGAATGCAGTTAGAATCTATTTGGATTAAAAAAAAATGCTACAAAAATCCAGTAGAAACAAACAAATAAATCAAAACCTTGTAATCTAACAAAACAAACACCATAATCAAATTTCAACACACTTTAAATCCATTCATCCTCATACCTTCCGATGATTAGCTTGCGGCGACTTCGTAAATTCATTCGTCAATAAATTGATCACAGCCGTTACCTTATCGTGATCAAAAGAATCCGCAATCTGCTTCACAATTACTTTAATCTATACACAAAATCACACACTTTCATTAAAAATTCATTCAAAAAACAGAATTTCAGAGAGAGAGAAGAGACATACTTCATTCGCTGCAGCTTTTCGCTTCTCGTAAAGCTTATCAGAGAGATTACGAAGCACAGGAGAAGGAATTACAGCGTCGGCCATAACAGACCTATGAAGAATTGAATTGAACTGAACTTAGAGAAATGGATGAATTTTCCTTCTGTATTTCCTTCTGCTGAATTCGGAACTGATGAAGAATTCTAGAATCGGAATCGAGAAATGGAAATGGAAATTGTTCGAATTTGAGAAAGAATTGTGGAATTTTCTCATTATAATTTTAGGATTTCGTTTTCGTTTTCGTTTTGAGTTTCTGCGTTTGACGGTAGAGTGTTGATTGGGAAGTTAGCGTTGAAAGTAGGAGACACACTGATGTGTGCTTCTAATTCATTACTGTTTTAAGAAACTTTTCTATTTCAAAAATAATAATTATAATTGTTTTCCCATTTTAAAATATGTTGGATAAATTCTTTGCCCAATAAAAAAAAATTTAATACTTTTTTTGTCCTCATCTTCTCGAATCAATTGGATTTTCTTTTTAGATTATATGAACCGAACTATTCAACATACAAGATAAAAAGTCGAACTAGACCAAACCATTATGATTCGGTTTGTTTCTTACACTTTTTACTTTTTTTTTCAATTATTCTTAAATACTTAATTTACATTATGGACTGTTCAATTTATCTAATGGTTCAATATAATAAACAAACATAAAATAATAAATACAAACATAATAATGTTTATAAAATCCTATTATAATTATACAGGCACGATAAACATTGGGTTGAAGATTCTTCTTATTTGTAGGTTTTATTAAATATTAATTAATTGATATTTAAAGATTCAAATATATTATATTTTTATATATTTATTTGAATTGCTATAAAAAAATTATTGGACCGAACCAAACCATTATCAATTGGTTTAGATACTTAAGTTTAGTTTGAATTTATCCACCCCTAAAGAGAATTTGAGCAACGAGATAACATTAGTCAACAAAGACTTAATCCAACTAAGTTAAAGTGTAAGTTACAAAATTAATTTGCCTATTTAACCTAACAACAATTGAGAGCTATAAAAAATATGAATATTAATTAAGTCAATAATAACATCAGAAAGATGAGTCAAGAAATATCAAGATGTGTTTGGTTCACGGATTTTGATAAAAATATTAAGACTAAATTAGTGTAAAATATTTTAAAATTATGAAAATTAATGGGTTTTTTTTTTGTATTAATTAAAAAAACCACAAATCTAAATTTCAAAATTAGTAGACACATTTATTAAACTTGTAAACTTCCAAACTCCTTATCCAAACTCGTAAATCAAACACGTCAACGTGCATTGTAGAAACAATCAAAATAGAATAGTGTTGGGAATGGACTACTTCCCTTAAAGTCGCCCCGGTTCATCCGCAAACTCCATCTATTAAAAAAGTCAACAATCTATCTACATTAAAAAACAAAAAATATTATTTTATACCATTTAATTTACAAAGATACTTTTTATTCGTCCAAAACATTAAAATCAGTGACAGAGATGTTCACAAAGGATAAAACCTTCCTAATAAATACGTTGGGAAGTTTATCCAATATTAAAATATTACATATTTATATTAAGTTATAAATTTATCGGTTAATAATTATATAAGAGTGATTAATACATTAAAAGAAAAAACAAAATAAATAAAATATTGTTTTCATTTTCTATTGTTTTTTGTTTTAAAACTGCTTTTAGTATCTATCTTGCCAAACAAGTTTTATGAATTAAAAAATGATAATTTCTAAATTTTTTTAAATAAAATGTGATTTTAAACATGGTAACTTTTTTTAAAACGAGATGAATAAAAATCACATACTTATGTTTTGCCCAGTTTGTAAATCATATTTATATAATTTTTAAATAGTTTTCAAAACAAATCACACCCCTCTACATATTAGTTATTACGAATTTAAGACATGTGTTTATTATATATCGTCAAGTATCCATTAAAAATAATTAAAAACAATTTAAATGATAAGTGTAAATTGATCAAGATTTTACATCTTATTAACAATGACTTGTTCTACAAATCAAACTCATTTATCAGTTATTTATTTATATTTTTAATATAAATGTAACACATGACAAATATAAAATAAATATGTACCCTGAATCCGTAAAAAATAATTGATAGAAGAATATGATTTACAATTTTACAAATTATAAGTCGGTTTAACCCGTGTTTTTATACTTCTACCTTTTAAAAATTTTAAAAACACATAAAAACGGATTTTAAAACTCAAACTAAAAAAAAGTGGGGGTGATTTACCTTACTTAATCATTTATGGTAGTGGCATTGCATTTTATGGGAGGACTATTTGTGTTTGGTCCCCATTTGCTAATTGCTATGAAGCTTCCGTTTTTTCCTTCTCATTGAAAAGTATAAAGATTTTCAAAAGTCATTTAATTTTTTGACAAAGGTGGTTTACCAAAAATTTAAATGTCTTAAAAAAGAGTCGTGTCCAAAAATCTCTTATCCATTTTACATAGTTTCTTTATTTATTGAACTTTCTACTAGATTATAGTATTCTCATGGCAGAAAATAAATATATAAATGGAATATTATTTGATTCGCTACATCACTCTCATTTTTTTTATAAATCATATCAAATTAAACGAGGAAACTTGAATATTCAATATTATGAAAGAAATAATAATGTCTAACTAATTGAGTTATAATCAGGTTGACACAACATCTTATCTTTTTCCTTTATATGTATATTTATATTCTAGCGAGTGATTAGAATCGAAGAAATTCTATTATATTATACATTTAATCTATATACTCATCACTTCTATCAATTTAATATTTGTAATTAGTCTTTGCACTTGTTTCACTTATGTTAACTTTGATTATGCACTGAATTTTTTTATATCAATTAATAAAATTGTATATTGCATGATTTTCATTTCACATTTCAAAACTATCATTTTTTAACTGTAAACTAAAAAAAAATGGAACCGGGGTAACAAATTAACAAATAATAGAAATTGGATGACAAAAAAAAAGTGTTGATTTTGGGCCATGTGGCACTTTCTAATTGGATGTAAGAGATAATGCTCTTTACAATCAAGCAAAGCTTAAAAAACACCCTTTTTTTTCACTTTGTAGCAAAATAATGAAGTGATTTTTTTTTTTTTTAAATTTCACTTACTTAAAAAAGAACATATGACACCATTCACACTTGAGACCTCAGCCTCTAAAATTATATTTTTTAGGATAACTGGTCTACAAAATTAACAAGAATTTTGACCCCTCATATATATATATATATATATATATATACACACGAGATAATTGTAAATCACACACACACACACACACACATATATATATATATATACACACACGAGATAATTGTAAATCACACATTAGTGGTTTACTTGATAAGATAAGCAAATCGGGTCCCTGGTAGTTTTATAAAATAATTTTAAACATCCTGTAGTTCGTAAAAATTGCAAATAATAGACAAATCATGCTGAATAATTTACACAACAAATGACCAGAAAAATATTCTAAATTATAGCTATCGACAAAATGCAGATCTAGTGAGCTGACTATACACTATACAGTCACAAACAAGGTTCCTAAACTCAATTTCTGCACAAATTTCAGACATAAAATCATACAAATGATTCAACTACAAGGCATCCTGACCAACATTTGGAGCTTTGTAAGTTTAAAATATGCATACAAAGAATAACGAGCATACCGGGAATTCGATGCACAGTTCCGTGTTTAGCATTAGACTGGTTCATATCCTTTTAGAA
Organism: Gynostemma pentaphyllum; assembly: GCA_028015215.1. NCBI lineage: Eukaryota > Viridiplantae > Streptophyta > Magnoliopsida > Cucurbitales > Cucurbitaceae > Gynostemma > Gynostemma pentaphyllum. The sequence continues at coordinate 1,060,571 of CM051345.1, read as the reverse complement.
TGCTGAACTTGCAAAGAGGACATGTCGCATTCATCTTGAGCCATTTCGTGATACATGCACAGTGGAAATGGTGATTGCAGGGAAGAACATGAAGCTCGACTCCATCCTCATATTGATTAAGACATATACAGCACTCCTAAAAGAAGAGCAGGGGTCATATCATTGCAGAGAAAAAAGAAAATTGAATCAGTACCAGAAGGAAGAAATATCATGATGACTGTTATAATTAAATACACTTTCTTATTTAACTAACATTCACCTCTTCTTTCCATTCTTTTAGACTATCTTTGGACCTTAATGAAGGAGTATATTGGGATTTAAACATCTATGACTACAGTACATGAAGTTACATCACGCCCAGTTTCTCTTTGTTCGCAATTCACACACAACATACAAGTATACATACAAATGTATAAAATGTCTACTTACTGCATCCTCGTGGAAAAGAACCCGTTCAGTCATCAAGTATCTGCTGCTTGTTTCTACTGGAACCATCAATCCAGCCCCCGTTGAAGGCTCGTTTAAAACTTGATATCTATATTTGGGAAGCATACTTAAATCTGCATCCGATGCACCTATCTGTTCAGACACACAATGGGGAAGGGGAGAAAAGAAAAGAAATTAGCAGGTTTGTGGATCGTCGATTTGCTAATAACTTTGTGACAAAACGTATAACAGAGATTTTCCTCTTACCTCGCCTGCAACAGCATAAAGAATAGCAATAATGCAAGGCAAGCAGCAACAGAGAGCAATTCCAATCAAACATGCCAACACAACACAAAAGACGGCAAATAACACGTCAAATGCCAGAAAAACAACAGCCAGCCTGCACAAATTCAGAAATAGAAATCCCTAAGATAATTCATTTGAATTAGAAACAGAAAAAATAATATATGCAAAAACGATCCCCCGTATACTTATAATCCTTGTTGCTTGGCTGATGACCTGTTGTCACAATTCGATATCTACGTAAGAAAAGGCAATAGAAGTACTTTTAAACTTTCAATTATACTGTTAACATATCTCTACCTCAAAAATTATGTTGGTTAATCTTAATTTAGTAGATTGGTGACGCTAGATAAACGATATTTTTGTCAAAAATCGATAAAGTTTTCCTTCAAGGTGAAAGTGAAACATATTGCAATCAATTATAAACAAAAACACATTTACAGATAAATACTACAGACAGCAGAAGGATGTCATACATACCAGTACAAAGAAGGAGCATTCTGCAAGAGGACAACACCGCCAGACAGAATCCAGTAAAAACCGAGCATCCACCAGATAAATGACACCAATGTGTTCAGTGACTCACATCTTTTGGTAACACTGCACATCCACGATCAAGTCAATTGCATACTAACAACTTATAAATCATCTAATCAGTAATCACTAACTGAAGCAACATAGAATAACAGATGCAATTGCAGAAAGGAAAAAATTGGAAGAGTGAAAGAAATAATAATATAGTAGCATAAATTTGCATCTGAAAGTGTTGAATGTTGAGCATATATTAAAAATACTAAATTTACCTCATCCAACAACTTAAATTTTTTGTAATACTGCATATTTAACATGGTATCGAAGTAAGAGTTCCTAAGTTCAAATATTTGTATATTTACTACTTCCCTATATGTTTAAGACTCGTGTTAATATCCGAACTCATACATGAGAGGGGTGTCGAACAAATGTTAAAAGAATTAAATTTATCTTAACCCAATAGTTAAATTTTTGGGTCAAGTAATGATTCTCACTGACAACGTGAATCAATATTATAAAGGTAGGACAATCTATTCCGAATAATAGATAAATAACTTGGTTATTCCCGGTAACATTGATGTCTCGAAATCTTGTACAATAACAAAGATGTCTTCCCAAAATTTTATCTAACAACATCATGCATGTGCAGAAGAATGCTAACTTATCTAAACAATCAACACAACATTCAAAATCAAGAATCCAATTTGTAAATATAGAAAGTACTTATAAATATAGCAGAGTTTTAGCACATTAATTAGTGGTTTACTATGATTGATGAGACGATTACATCGAAATTTCCGTTATCTCGTAATTCAATCAATAATTAAGCTAAAACCCAAGTCAAATATCAGCAAAAAGATCCAATTATTGAAAAAAATAAAAATAAATCTTACTCACATAGATTGATTCCTCGAACCAGCATCTTCATCATCACCAACTCCATCCTGATTCCTTCTCTTGAACTCTAACCAAACAATCACGACATGAACCAAACACTGCCCAGCATAAACTATAATCCAAACACGAATTGGAGTATTGGGTTTTTCATCAAGAGAGAGAAAAAGTATTATCATGGAAACAATAACAAAACTCATGTTCCATATAATGTCAAGAGCTACCACTGGCTTCGAGTATCCCCAATCGATGCGGCGCTCCGACAGCTCACGTGCTGCTGTTTCTCTCACCACCATCGACGTGCCGCGCCGGCCTGTGAGGCGGCTTAATACGGCGGCGAGTGTGCCGGTGGTGGAGGGGGAATCATCGGTGTTGGCGCGTAGGAGTGGTGCGTGTTGCCCAGACGCCGCCGTGGATGGAGGAAATTGCGGTGATGACATCGTTAAAACTTAAAGGAGCTAGCTTGGGATTGGATTTTGAGGTTTTTGATTAAAAAAAAAAATTGTATGGGTTTGTTTTCTTTGAGAGTAGAAAGTGGAAAATTCAGGAATCGTCGATTGGTCGGACGAAGCGACAAGGCCACGAATTCAATGGCTGCCCATAATTCGTCTACATTGGCCAATATCTCTATTTCTTAGAACTAGTTTTCTACCACGTGCTATGCACGTGTGTAATTCTTAATTTTAATTATTTTAATACGATAGATTTTAATAAATTTCATAGAATATAGATGAATTTAAGATTATTAAAAAATAGTATACACTTTGAGTCTTTAATAAATTGTCTGGTATAGAATACACGTAGATCAATATTTTACATTTATTTTTTAAATTAATAAAATCTAATCTAATAATAAATTTAAACTATAAAAATATATTATTTTGAGATTTAATAGCTTTTAATTTTTTTTATCCTCATTGTGTGTGTGTGTATATATATATATATATAATATAATGATTTGTATTATTAAAAATAAATATGGTTTAATTAGTAAAATTTAAAGTTTTTATGTTAGAAATTTTAAAAAAAAATCATAATTTTGGGATTCATAAAATATTATTATTTTAAAAATCGAAAAAATAATGATTATTTATTAAATAGTTTCATCAATTTAATTAAAAATGAACGTTTTATGAATTGAAGATTTAAAAAATAACACTCTTTTTCATATGAATTTTTCTTTATTAAAAATCAAAATTTCAAAATCATAAAATGTAGTAAAACTTGAAAAATTATTAAATTTTAATATTAAACATCCCAAATAGAAACATTAAAAAACAATAATGATATTGCTCATTCAATAATACAAAGAAAAAAAAGTATACCTAATTTATAAATTTATTGAACAACCAAATACAAATTCTACGCCCAACTCAATTAGACTAATTTATTTTGATCTTGGAAAATTATGATTTTCATGAATCCATAGCCCAATGGGGACATGACATTGGAAGATCTCTCACTTTGCCTTCTTCCCCAAATTCCCTTGGTCAGACCTTTTACTTTTCTCTAATTACGTCTATTTCTTTTCCTCTAAAGTCTTGGACCCTTTCTAATTCTAACAATTAAAGTTTTTGTGCTTTCTTCTTCATCTTCAGTCTTTTAAAAATACCATCGAAATTGCAACATATCTGAATTGATATAAGTCTTCTTTGATGGGTTTTCACATTTTGTGGGTGGAAATTGAGATTAAATAGAAAGTAAAAATAAAACTGAAATGGAATGTCATGCATTGCTCACAACTTTGTAACCGTTTGTTTATATGAATAGTAATGCAATGAGTTTAAAACAATAAATATTGATATAAAAAGCCACCACACCGTTTTAAGTAAGAGGATGAAGAAAAGTTTTTCAAATAAGAGATTATATATTTTAAGATTTTTAAATAGGAATGGCAATCCCCACTTTTATGATTAGTAAAGATTATATATATATATATATATATATATATATATATATATATATATATATATATATATATATATATTTCGATAGTCAAAGCCCTAAGTGGGCAAAACAAAAGCTAAACAGCAATATTAAATTCTATTTTAAAAAATATAAAATAAATTAAATTAGAGAAAAGATTTGAAAATTCCCTTCAAGCCACTTTTTAGATAGTATAGATATAGAAGATATATAGATATGAAATTTGTTTGTTTTATTTTATTTAATAATAAGAAAGTATATTTAGAAAAATTTAGATAGTATAAAATTTGTTTTTTGTATTTAATTAATTAGTATTTGCAAATACTTTTTTGAGTTGAGATTTTTACAAATATTGTATAAAAATCTGTCACCCAATGAAATTTCTCATATAGATAGATATAAAATTTGTTTGTTTTATTTAATTAATTTAATAATAAGAAAGTGTATTTAGAAAAATTTAGATTGTATAATTTTTTTTTGTATTTTATTAATTGGTATTGTATTTAATTAATTGATACTAAAATGATTATTAATTTTGAATGATGACATTATAGAAATTTAAATGAATCATAAGGGTAAAAATGGAAATCAAAAGTTTTTCCTCTAAGCCACTTTTTAGATAGTATAGATAATTGGTATTGTATTTAATTAATTGATACTAAAATGATTATTAATTTTGAATGATGACATTGTAGAAATTTAAATGAATCATAAGGGTAAAAATGGAAATCAAAAGTTTTTCCTCTAAGCCACTTTTTAGATAGTATAGATTAAATCAACAAATTATTAAAATTAGAAATAAGATAATCAAAATTAAATTAACATGATAAAATTACATAAAACTAGCGGTTATTATACTAATAAATTTTTAATCTAAGTAAATAACATCTTGAGTTATATAAAATGTTAAAATTTGGCCCGTATAATTTTAGTTTGATATATTATTTTCTTAAATTGTTAAATTATACCCTAAAACATCACCTTAGAGAATAGAGACAATCTGTAATACATCTCTAATATCAATAGGACGTGAATGGATGAGATCGAAGAAGAAATCTTTGTCTCTGTCATCACGAGGGTTTTAGGGTTGGGATCAACGACGAGGTTGGACATCTGTCAAATCAGGCTTTAAAGAAGCCATGAAATTGTTTCATCTGATCTGTTCCAATGTGCCTTTTGAAAGTGACAATAGTAATTCATCCTTAATTCATCGAAACTGGCAACATTTATGGCATCTGAAGGCTCCCATAAATTGAAGAATTTTCTTTGGAAGGCTTGTAAAGGTTATCTTGTTTCAAATTTGAATATGTCCAATCGAGGTATGGCTATCAATCCTCATTGTAATCACTTTCCAAACCAGTTAGAATCTGTTTCTCATATTTTGCTGACTTGTGATCTTGTCAAAAGATTTTGGTTTGCCTCTCCAATCTCAATGGATACTTCTCGTTTTGCTGATTGTAATTTTCAAGTTTGTTGGGATATTATCTACTCATTATTAATTGACAAATCTGGGAATAAATCCTTCTTGGATTTCTTCTCCTTTGGAGCTTGGAGGCTTTGGAAAATGAGGAATAATCGTCGTTTCAATAGTTGTTCGGAGGATGCTATTCAGGGTGTTTCAAAAGCTATTGAGGATTATACTGAATTCACTCATACCATTTTCAAAATCCTTCTATATCTGTTTCTTCGGATGTCCGAAATGAGAGTTTTATTGGTCTGAAATTTTTTTGTGATGCTTCATGGAACTCTAACACTCTTATGACAGGATTTGGTTGGCTCTTTAACTTTAATGGCTCTGAGTTATCTTCTTCAAGTCTCTTAGGTCCTTCCTGCCATATTGCTTATCATGTTGAGGCTCGATGTATTATGGCTGCAATGGAGCACGCTTTAGCTCGTGGTTTTAAGGAGATTAAAATCTTTTCTGATGCCAAGATGGTTATTGATATCTTTCAAAGCTCTTCATTATGTCCTCTATTTTTTTTTGTATTTTAGATGATTTTCTTCATCTTAGTTCTTGCTTTCATTTAGTTTCTCTTTGCTTTATCTCTAGAGATTTGAACTTTGATGCCTATCTTCTTGCTAAAAGAGCATTGGGCCTAGTCTGTAATTCCTTTGATCTTTAATTCAAGTCTATCTTTGACAAAAAAAAAATTCCTCAAATTGAAAATTTAAGATTACTTTATAATTTAGGGGTAATTTATGCAATTTTTACGATTAACTTTTAATTTATAAGGACATAATCCAGTCCATAATAAATATTAAAAGTCAACTGTATACTATTTTTATGGAATTTTAAATGTCGTGCTAATTGAAAAAATACAATCAATATCATTTTTTACCTTATTTTCAAAATTATTTTAATTATTTTTTGTATAATGATAAATTTCATTATTTCTCTAAATGATTTTTTTATTAAAATCCCGTAAATTTTCAAGTTTTATTAGTTTTTTACTATTTTGACAAATTCCTTATAACACATCTACTTTCTACTATCTATCTACTACTACCAGAGATGGCAACGAGGCGGGACGGGGTTAGGGATACATTTTTCATCCCCTAATCCGTGGGGATTTTTAATCCTTATACCCTACCCTATCCCCTAATTAAAAAATCGGGGGCAGGTTCGGGGATTCCCCGTTCGAAGATCGGGTTACCCGCAGGGAAAATTGCTCGTTTTATATTTTTATTATTATTTAAAAAGGAATTTAAAAATGAAATATATATTTAAAATATACATTTTAAGACAAAAAGAAAACATAATACTAAACATTTTATAATTTATTAGTTAACATAACCATATTTGTAACGTCCCGTTATTTTGAAGTGAAATTTTTTTTTTATTTTAATTAAAGTATTTAAGGTTAATTTAAAAGTAGTGATTTCGATTTTAGTAGTTATTTTAGTCCGAAATTCTTTTTAATCGTTTTAATACTTTAAATTTTGCTTTGGTGACATTAATAATTATTAACGGGCCAATTAATAATTATTAATCACCTTTAGATTAATTTAAGAGCTTCGGGTTTCGATTTATGAGTTAAATTCATTTAAGGGACGTAACCGTCATTTTTCAATTTCTTAAAATATCTAAAATCACTATTCACTCATCTTTAAAAATCACAAATTTGACCAAAAATTACATTTTCTCTTTTTCTTCTTCTCTCATTGCCGTGGCCATCATCTTCCATGGATGTGGTTTTGGTTTTCTTCGTTTCTCGGCGGATCGGCTTGATTTCGGTTGCATTGGATTAGTAGGGACGAGGGGTACCTATCCAACCTACCTTTTCGGAGTTTCCCGTTCTCTAAGGGAAGTCCCAAAAAGTAATTTTTCAAAACTTTTTATATGGTTTTGTTCGTTTTTTATTATAAATGAGTTTTGAAGTTGAAATCATGAATTTCTATCATGGAAATTGACGATTTTGAGCCTGGATTTTCGAAAAATACTATTCACCCGAAATTACTATTCATCCGAAATCACTATTCATCCAAAAATTCAAACTTTTTCTCATATTAGATATGAGTTGTAATATGTTGTGCAATTGATGAATTGTAGGTGTGATTGCTCGGTTGTTGATTTGTGGGAAATTGGAGATTTGGAGCAAAACTAAATGGGCCAAGGTGAGAATAAATAGGATTTAAAGTAACTTTAGAAACCGAATAAGTAGAACGGTTTGTAAAACCGGAGGTTAAGATTAAGATTTGAATCTAAAAAGAAAAGAAAGTGAGCTAGTGCCCTTAGGATTAGGGCTCGTTCTTTGAGTGAAAACTTTGGAGTTTCTCGAGGGAACGTTGAACTTTTGAAAGTTCTAAGTTAGAATCGTTCCGGAGATTAGAATAGATCATTGGAAGTTAAAGGGTCCAAACTTTTAGATAGAATGGTTTAAGGAATTCGAAAATAGAACCTTGGATTTTATTTGGAAGTTTAGAATCCTTGGAAGTGTAGATTACTTATTTAAGATAAGATCTACTTTATTTAAAGTATCGGAAGTTCAATCTACTTATTGTTCTTCCGGAATTCCTATTTATTTACTTTATGCATAAGGACGTCTATGATCCTTTTACTTTATGCACTTTACTTTATGCATTTTACCTTTATGTCTTTTCGATTATGTTGAAAGTTTATATTTATTTACTTTTGAAAGCATATGCATATCATATTGCATCATCACGATCTATTTACTTTTATCCACTTTCAATTATGATGAATGATTATATTTATTTTACTTGTTATTGAAAAAGTTTTCATAGCATATCACAAAGCCTGTGGGAGCTTACACATAGCCTACGGGAGCTATCACATAGCCTGAGGGAGCTATCACAAAGCCTGCGGGAGCTTACACATAGTCTGCGGAAGCTATTATTATTGTCATTCATCACAAAACTGTTTTTATTTAAATATGTTAAGACCGAGAGAGCTTAGCATAAGTTATTCTTGAGTTTTGGAGGTTTTGATAAGAAAATGTAAACTTTTATAGCCTGAGTTGCTATAGAGAAAAGAGATGAAAGATTATGTAAAAAGTACATTTCTAGAGAGAAAAGAAAAGAAATTGATGTATAGCCGAGTGCTATAGGAAAAAGGAATGAGATTGAATTGGATAATGAGAGAATACAAGGGTGTATGGAACCTTGTATAATTATTATGTGATACATATGTAAGAGAATTAGTTTCTCAATAAATTACATATGTAAGAGAACTAGTTTCTCACTATATTGGAAGATCTCATTTTGGGAGAATAAGATTTGATGTAAACCTTGTATATAGTATAAGGTATATAAAGAAAATGAGATATAAATGCTATATGCATTTACGAAACCATACCCAGAAATGCTTGGAATGTAGTTCCACAATTATATTGGAGAATTGGTAAGTAAAAGTGGAACACTTGATATAAAACTCTTTGAATGGATTGATAGCAAAGAGTAAGTATGTTCTTGGACACGAATCTGGATACGGGTTTGGGGTCTAACTTTACTTTTTATTCTGTTTATTCTCACTGGGCTTTGTTGTTAGCTCATGATATTACAAACATTTTCAAGTAATGTTCGGGTCATGAGAGAGGAGCTGGTGCGGCTTGATTGAGATGATGATGATGAGGAGATGGACTAGATGTACATTTAAAAGTCCCGGGGCTTATCTTATTTTGTTTTGTTTTCGGTCTTTAAGATGTAAATTTGTTTGTAAGCTCTTAAGAGCTTCTTATTTCACTTTTATGATTATAAACCTCTTTGAACTTCTGAATAGGAACTTGAGTTTCCTTGTGTTTTAGATTTCGGAATTTAAATTGTAAACAGGTTATGGATAGTCCGAGTTTTAAACATATCCATGCAAAAAATTTATTAAATTTAAAGTCTTCCGCTGTCAATCTGATTTTAAATTATTTAAAAAGAGTCGGGTCGTCACAATATTATATAAAAAAAATTCAATAAATAAAAATAAAAGTAAACAAAATACATAAGATGTTATTAAAATATCGGGTTTGGGGTCAGGGGTGGGGCGGGGGAATATATTCCCATCCCCGTACCCTATAAGAAATCAGGGGAAATTTTCCCTCTTAACCCTAACCCTAATAAAACGGGGATTTCCAACCCCTATAGGGTCGGGGCCCCGTGGGGAATTTTGTCATCCCTAACTACTACTCTAAAAGTGGCCAATTGTGGAGAAACATTCGCTTCCCATTCTACCTATTGTTTTTTTAACAATTACCCATTCTATCCTTTCTTTATTTCTTTATCATATCCTTATCCTTATCCTTACCATTACCCTTAATATATAATATATAAAATGAGGGATGTTTGATAATTTTTTTAGACTATTTTATCCCTACATGATTTTTAAATTTACAAATATGCAATTACCACTTAATTATTTTGCCTTTCATTATTTTTTTAAAATTATTGATCAATTTATCAAAAATTCATTAAAATTAGGACAATAAATTATTATATACATTGTTGATATTAATTTTTGGGCAAATTACAAATTTATCCCCTGTACTATTCGTTTTGATCAATTTTACCCCTAAACTATGTTAAGTGTTGAAATTTTATCTTACCATCAAATTCCATCATTCTTTGTTAATTTTTCTATTTATTATTCTCTGATCTTTGCCCCCTCTTTCAATTCTCCCTCTTTGAAATCTCAACTCAAGTTTTATTTTCTACATCTCTCCTTATCTTCATAAATCAAACTCACACTTTTCTCTTATTAAATTTAAGAGTTTAAAAGTAGGAAGAAACCCGAGGCCATTAAAAACCCTCTTGTGCCATTTTCAATGTAGAGAGAAAGCATGCACAACTTCTCCAATAAATTTAAGAGTAAAAATGTCAAAAGGGCCACCTTTCCATGCATCTTTTTCCCAATAGCCACACTTTTCATTTGTTTTTTTAGCCACCTCTAATTGTAAAAAGACATCTATGCCCTTAATGTCAAATCACACTTTCTCTCTCCTCTCTCTCCTCCTTTCCTTACCGTGCATCTTACTTCCTTCTTTTTTTTTTTAGTTAAATAACTCTCTCTACTTTTTCATAAATATTTCAAATAAAATTTCCCTCCTATTCCCCCCCCCCTTTTATTTTATATATTAGATTTTCTCTCTACATCTCTCATTTTTTCATTTTTCTCTCATCTTTTCTTCCTTCTCTCTCTCATTTCTTTATCCATTCTCTATCATTTTCTCCCAAACCTCCATTGATTCTCTTATTCTTTCTCTTTCCTTTTCAAAAATCTACCATTTTTATCTTCTACAAATGTTTATCTTACAAACTTCCTACACTTTTTTAATTTACTATCTCTCCCCTTAATTTCTTCTCATTCTCGTTTTTTTTATAAATATTTTTCACCGTTTTGTTAGGATCTAAGGCAATCCTAGAGGGGGGGGGGGGGTGAATAGGGTTTATTAAAAATTTATAAAAAAATTTCAATCAATTCAAAGTTTAAGATTAACAAAACAATTACACTTTTTAAATTCAATCAATATAAGGATTCAAAATAATTGGTCTTTATAAGTTCAAGAAATTTACACTTAAAATTCTTTTTTTTTTTTTAGCAAAGTGAGCAAATATGATATGATAATAGAAAATATTGTATCACAATTAATTTCTAACCATTCAATTATGCTTTGATAAATTAGGAGAATAAATATGTAAAGCAATAATTAAAGAGTAAGGGTTAGAGAAAGTGGCACCAATATTTATAGTGGTTCGGCCAAAAATGCGGCCTAGTCCACTCCCCGAGCGCCTCTCGGGAATTTGTATTCACTTTTTGCGGGAGCAAGTGCAACCCAATCCTTTTAGTGGGATCAAGATCAAACCCGAACAATGACCCTTTCCACGGAGCAAGGACAACCGTTATCTATCACTCTTTTTACTAAGGTCTAAGAGTTGACCTTTTACAATGATAAATTCTCACAAAGGATAGATGTTACAATAATTTTGCTCACAATTAGAGATAAAAATCTCAACAAATTAGCCCTCAAGAATGGCTAGAAATACACAAATTTTTAGCTCACAAAGAGATTAAAAATGAAGAGCTTTCTGATTTAGCAATGAGAAGAAGCTTCTGTTTTCGTTGGTGTAAAATCTGTCATTTTCGAGCTCCTTTTATAGCCAAAAAAAATGTTACTATTTCATCCACCTTCTTAATTATCTTTGACTTTAATTGTGTGAATGGAAGAAGAATGAAGCTCCATTTTTGACAAAAAGGGAGGAAGAAACTGCCATTTCCGGACTGAAAATTTCCAGAAGTGAGGTTGAGGAAGAAGGGCGTGAAATGACGTTTCTGTCCTTTGAAGTCTTCATATAAATTCAAATAAAAAAGGGTAAAGTATTAATCTCCCATATTGTGCAATAATTGCTTCCAGAAAAGTCAATAAGAGAGTCCACGTGTCAAAACGTCATTGGATGAGCCATTTCTGATTTTGAAATTAATAATAATAATATTATTAATAAAAATTCGGGCAGCAGGGGCAAATTGGGCAGCCAACCGTTGAGAGAGAGATTTAAAATTCGGTCAGCAAAGTCAAATAATATAGGTCAGGACATGAGAGGCATTAACAAAAGCTGAGGGGCAAATAGGACATTTCGCGTGCATCAGAAAAGCAAAACAGCTGTAGTGGGGAACAAGCAGGACACGTGTCACACAGGGATAGGTGGAGGCAGCTGCTGCGTTAGGCGTGGGACCCGCGACGTCAGCAGGCAGCAGGGCGCGTCAGGCGCTTGGCTACACGTGCGGCTACGTGTCAGAATATCACGCGTTAGATGCGAGCGAAGGCGAGATCGAACGGCTGGAATTTGATTCTGAATTTAATTTTTCTTTTTCCTTTATTTTCAATTCGAAATTATATATATATAAATATATATTGATTGATTAATGAGAACCGTTGGATGAGCTTCAGTGCGCTATCGAACGACTGAAATAAAATCTGAGATTTTCCTTTTTCTTTAATTCAAAAATTGTGAATCAATCTTGGCCTTCCATCTCAACTACTAACAGATCTGACGGCTGAAAAACTGAGCGCAAAAAATACCAGATGAGCTCACTATATACGATCCGGATGAAATAATTAATTTAATTCCAATATTCTACAATCAATATCTCGCTCGTTTGAAGTCTGATTGAGTCGATTCCAATTGCGTTGGATTCGTTATAATTTTCTCTACACAGAGGACTATCAAAACACAGAAAATTGATTAGTAACAAAAACACGTTTGTTATCATCAAAATAAGAATAAGATTAATTGGCTTAGAAAGTCAACACGTTTTTGTTTCGAATTTCGAAGATCTAAACCAAAAATAGTATGAATTTGACGAAAGATATTATTTTTTTAAGTGTTTTAGTTTGATTTATGTCTTTTGTTGTTTTATGTAATATACATAATTTCTTAATACTGTTTTTCTGCTATACATATAATATTTGCAATATACGTTTTTTTTGCAATATACGTAATATACATATTTTGTCTCTCGTATGTTTCTGTTTTGCTTAATGTACAGTCTGTAATGTACGTAATATACATAATACACATTTTTTCTATGGTCTGTTTAAATATATATTTTGTAATATATAGTATAACGCCCCGTTACAAGGTAAGATTAATTTTGAATTAAATTAAAATTTTCTTTAATTTAATTAACGGGTTTGGAATTATTGATAAATATTTATTTTTATTATTTTAGGCTTTTGGGTGACACTTTATGAAAAGTGTCACATTTGCTTTTAGAGAGTTGTTGTATTTGGAAATAAGGGATGAGGTGGCAAAATAGGTCCAAAACCTAATTTTTAACTAAGGAAAGGAAGGAGAAAATTTTCCTCATCTTCTCCCACAACCCCTTGCCGCCGCCCCCTTTAGAGAAAGAGAAGAAGGATCCGTCGTTTCGTCTCATTCTTCGTTTAATCGAGAATCGGGTCATGAATTCAAGCGTTTTGGAAATCGATTTTGGACACGAAGGTAACGAAAATCCTCCTTTCTCTTTTCCTTCTTGTTGCCGTGGAGCCTAGGGTAGAGATTGATGAGTTTTTCGTCAATTTGTTAATTATGAGATCGGTTGAATCGCACGGAATCGAAGAGGGAAAATCGGAAGCCCTTTTCTTGAAATTCAAGTAACGGGTAAGCATTCGTGATTGATTATTCAATCATTTAAATTCTGGAATTTAATTATTTATTCTTCATATGAACACCAAGAACCCTAACCCTTGATCCAACCTCCATAATTGTCAATTTTCCAAACCATGGCCAAACACCCAATCGATTTTGATTACTGATACCTAGAACCATCAAGATCGATCACCATATCTATGAAACCGCGACCAAACCACGACCCGAAGGTCATGGCCAGCCGCGGCCCACACACCACCCACGCTCCCAATTTTAGCCAATTCCCTTTGTCGTTTGTTTTCCGTTTTTTGATCCATCGAACCCCAAACCTTTTGTATAAATTTAGTATATTTCAATTTGTGTTTTAAGTATTTTAGGACCTTCGTTTCAGGTCTGGTTCGTCAAGGAAGTAGCGTTAATTTTTGGATTTAAGCGATTTCGAGGTGAGTTAACGGATTAATTAATGGTTAAGGTTTTGGAGAAATCTAAAGCCCAAAACGCAGCAGAATGTTTTCTTATATTTATTATTAATATTCTGGAAGTTTTGGATTGAATTGGATCATTGGAAGTATGAGAAATAAATTAAGAAAACTAATTTTTCGGTTAAGACTAGTTTAGGCCTTTTTGGTAGAAATTGTATGATTCTTTGTTTAAATCGATTATGATGGATGTTCTTTTGTATTCTGGGATTATTTTGGAGTTTAAGGTTGTTTATGGCCAAAAGAATCGATTAGAAAGTATTTTTAGTGAATTTTAGCTTTTCGGCAGTTTTTACCCGTTTTCGGTAGTTTTGTGTTTTGCTTGTAATTCTGATTGGGCTGCTGCGTTTTGATTCATAATGATGAATTTTATACTGATTGTAAAGAGCATGATATGTATAATTGTTGTGTTAGGAATGATGTCCTAGAACTTGTAATTATTTAATTATAATAATTTATTTCGAATAAATTAAATAAATAAACATAAGTTCTTTATATTATCTAGATTGATTCAATTGAAGATATTAGGAATATATGGAAATATATAAATATCAAACATTCAAATAGTAAAACCCTAAGTCACTCTTATGAAATCACGACTTAGTATGTGAGTCATACTAGAGGATTAAAGTCGAGATGAGTAACTTAAAAGTGTCTACAGTAAATGGATAACGTTTGGGAACCTTATCCTGGCAACACTGTTGATAGCTTCACATTTTTTTTATAGACAAATGATCTAATCCTGATCATTCATGTGGGAGACATGAAATGGAAGTATCATATGCAATGTTGATTGTATAAGACAGGACCACGATGTTCGATCAAATTTCTCATTAGTACCGTTTACGAGAAATGATCGAATATCAAACTAAGTTTATCAACCGTGATAGATCTCAATCCTGAGTGAAATGCGGACTCCTATTTATAGAGTTTTGTTCTTTGATTCACATGGTTGAGAGGGATCTGTAAGAACGCTCAATACACTCCTGTTTTGGGAACATGGCTAGATAAGTAGTTGGGAACTCATTTACACGAGATGGAATTCATAACTTTCCTAAAGAATTAACGGTATCAGTGCGATACCTAACCATTCTAGGAACTTTAGGAAGCTCCCTTGATGTACTGATTCGAGACATGAACAAGTGGCGCCACGACTTCTATTGATCACAGAAGTATATTATCTCTAGTTCGACTA
Organism: Gynostemma pentaphyllum; assembly: GCA_028015215.1. Classification (NCBI taxonomy): domain Eukaryota; kingdom Viridiplantae; phylum Streptophyta; class Magnoliopsida; order Cucurbitales; family Cucurbitaceae; genus Gynostemma; species Gynostemma pentaphyllum. Next base: position 1,045,226 of record CM051345.1, on the reverse strand, counting down.
AAGATAATGTTCATTGGAGAATCAGCGGGAACACAAGGATAAAGCGGTAATTATAGGGGCAAAACGGTAAATTTATCCGCCTGTAATTATGAGGGTTCCACGTGAAGGATATATCACAGATATAAATAAAGATAAACTAAATGAACATAACTCATCTTAGTGAGGGGAGTTCAGCTATGAATCTATAGTGGAATTATTCATAGTTAGATAATAAGTAATTAACTGATTATGAGTTAATCAATTAATTGACTAATTATTAAGCTCATGATCTATAGGCCCATCGGGTCCCTATGCTAGCCTAAATATCGTAGTCGCGAAATCAAGTAGAAGAAATGGAAAGTTTAAGTAAAGTGAATTACTTAAATAGGCAATATTAATTGTTTAAATATTGAGTATATTTAAATGGTAATTAATATAAACATTATTAATTGTTTAAATAATGAGTTTATTTGAACAGAAAATTAATAATGAAATATTATTAATTAGACATTATTAATTATTTAAATATTGAGTATATTTAAATGGTAATTAATAATTTGAAATTAATTAACAATTATTAATTGTTTAAATAATTAATTTTATTTGAACGGAAATTAATAATTAAAATTAATTAATTAATAATAAAATATTATCAATAAAGTTATTAATTAAATAATGAGATTATTTAATGGAAATTAATAATTAAAATATTTATTATTAATTATTTAAATAATGAAAATTATTTAAATGGAAATCAATAATATAATTTGATAATATTTAGTCGAGAGAAAATATTAATATTATTAATTGTTTAAATAAAATATTTTATTTAAATGGAAATTAATAAATAAATTAATTAAGTTGGACTTATTAATTTAAGAGAGAGTTTCAAGCCCAATTGGTTTAATGAACCCAATTGCAATTGGCCCAAAATAATTAATTAAATAAATTTGATTTATTAATTATTTATTATTAATTTTGGCCATCATAGATAACTTGTAGGAGATAATTATTTGAATTATATCCTATAATAATTATATAGATTTATTTACCCAAGATAAATAAAATAAAGAAAAGAAAATATTCTCTTATTTATCTATGGCATTTTAGAAATACCAAGATAAAGGAAAGAGATAATTCTTTTTTCTTTTTGTATTTATCTCCATGGATTAATCCTAATGTGATTAGGATTCCTATTTTCCTATAAATAGGAGCTTGGGTCATTCATAAATCACACAATTCAATTCCTAAGAAATTTGGAATTCTCTCTTTCTCCTTCTCCCCCCTTGGCCGATTTTCCCTCTTGATATTGGGAAGAAAAATATTTTTTCTTCTTCCCAATTTCTTCTAAAGTTCGATCCCACAATCGAGTTTCGTTTGATCGATCGGGATATAGCGTAGAAGATCCGTTGTTGCAGAGGATTGATGCTGTAAAGAAACCTCCAACCGATTCTCCATATTTTACTCAATGTAAGTAAAGGGTTTTAATTTTCGAAAAACAAGCATGAATCTACATGTTTTTATCACAAATTGCATGATATTAATAGATCCGTAATTAAATGTTAGTTAGTTTACTAAATAAAATTCCGCTAGTTTAGTAAATCATCCCTTCATGTTGTTGAGAAAGTTGGAGAATTGATTTGCCTGCAAGTTGTATTTAATAGTATTAAGGCTACGAGCTTAAGTACTATGTTATTTCTGTTATGAAAAAGATTCATAACCAAGTGCTAATAATCATTGCTCGTAAGAATGATTTATTAGAGGATATAGTTATAGATGTTTCTATAACCGGGTACTAGGAAGTGTTAGTAGTCCCGAGGGACCGCCTTCTTAGTGATGCATGCTAGTGTAGCTTTTTTTGTTAATCGATGGATTAGAATGTTTTGATGACGGGTTGAGAATAAGCATATTAGTGAATGAATGCCTTGAGTATGAAACTAGTGAGAGTTGTCTATCCATGTAAAGTGAGATTATCGAGAAACCTTGAATATGAAATTTTGGATTAATTGCCTATTCATGTAAAACATTGAGATTGAGTTTTAAGTGACGTTTGAGCGTAGAAGATTTTGGAGAGTGTTGAGTGTTGGGACTCGGTTTGGTTTGTTTAGAGACTATTTGAAATCTTACCTGTTAGTTAGTTTGTTTTCTCATTGGCTTTAGCCTCACAGTGCTATAATGTTGTTTTTCAGGTAACAATGGATCGAGAGGTGGCGGTTGATGAAGTGGAAGAGATGAGGGTTCATGTCGTGGTGGCCACCTATTGCTTATTCGTTATTCATTTTGTTAATGAATAAAGTATTGGATTTTATTGGTTTTTAGTTGGATTATTTGTTTTTAAGAATTCTTACTTTTATTTGTTTTGAATGGTTTAAGAACTATGCCTTAGTTCATTGATATTTGTTTTAAGGATTTTAACTCCGGAGTTATTATTTTAATAAATAGGTATTTGATTTGGTTGTTTTGTGTTTTTCAATAAATGATATTTATTGAGTCTTCCGCTGCTTAAAAATGTGTTATTTATTACTCTGAAAAGTCGGGTCTTTACATATAGTTTGATTTATGTTTCTGTTTTGCTTAATGTACAGTCTGTAATATATATAATATACGTAATATACATAATATAGTATACATTTCTTTTTGTTTTGTTTGCATATTAAGTTGTTTTTTTTTTTTTTTTTTTTTTTTTTTTTTTTTTGCATTAAGTATTATGGAATTAACATATTTTTTGTTTTTTATTTGCAGATTAAATGATATGTATATTTTGTATAGTACATACATTCACATTTTTCTCAAATACAGTTACGATGTGAAAAGACAATATACTCAATATACCTACATGAGATGGGTAACTATAAATAATATATAAAACAAGTTTATGAAATTGAATTAAAAATTGAAATATGTAGTATAAAATCAAAATACAAAATAATAAAAATATACAACATATACTAAATACACTGAAGAACTATGAACACTATACTGAATATACCAAAAAACTAGGGATAGAAAGAATGCATTGGGAAAGAAAAATATCAGAAGTGTCAGACTATACGTGTCAGATGTGTCAGACTATACCTGCCATACAAAAAGGGCAAAATAGGTATATTGAAAAATTGAATAGTAAAAAGTGGCTAAATATCATACTTTTCCAACCACATGGCTATAGGGGAAAAGACTCTCTTCCAAGTGGCTTTTTGATTTTTCACCCTAAATTTAATCCAATAGAGAAAAGGAAGTAGAAAAAAGGGAGAATTTTTCCGTGTCTGCCAACTAGTAATAAAAAAAAAGTAGACAAATTTCAACCAATAACATTTTTTTATACGAGTAATTTTAAAAGTAACAAAAGTTTTAAAATATTTAAAAACTGACATTTCTCATTCTAAAAAATGACATTTTTGAAAACCCTAGAGGGAATGTTTGGTATGCGGACATTGGCCATGGGAATGAGTTTTATTGTTTCCCTTAAATCTTCTCCAATTTTGTGTTGTTTCCTCCGTTAATAAGGGACGCTTTGATATTTCTAATAGAAATAAATAAATATTAGGAGCATTTTAATACTTTACAATGAACATAATAAAATTAAAAAAATACATTTTTTTTAAATCATCAATCTTACATTGAACTCAATATATTTTACCTAATTAAATTAAAAGAAATATGTTCAAAACAATACACTCAGTAATTTAGATAAATTTTAATTTATAGTACTTTGTTCAAGCTTAATTTCAAATACATCATTTTTTTTATAACACATTTTCACTTTCTTTAAATTAATAAATTTGTTTTCATTGAGTTTTTCTCTCATGTCATACAATAAAAATCACACTAATATTTCCTATAAAAGTTATTTTAATCTTACGAAATATAATTTATCAAATTTTGTTAGATTTTACTTTTTTTAGTTCATTAATTTAATGATTTTGTTTCATTAATTAATGAATGTTAAAAAGTTATACTTTAAAAAAATCATTTTTTTGCCACTTTTGAAACTTTTTATTAAAAATATGTCATGTTTTAGAATACCCCAAATATTTAATGGCAACAATCATCTATTTTGTACCGTCAATTAATATCCAAATATTTTATATAATAATACATGATTTTAAGTATATAATTCATCAATTTTATTTTATTTTATGAAATAATACTTAAAAAGAGATATAAAAAAAAACCAAACTTATAAATAAAATATAGTTGATAATCTTAATTTAATTAAATTTAATATCATTAATTAATTTTTCAATATTTTGTATTAAATTTTAGATGATAATTAAATAAAAAAAATATCAAATCATATTTCTTCTTACTAATCACAACAATCATATTTCCCATTAATCCAAATCCATTCCAACACACTCCAAACACAAACATCATATTTTCAGGTATTTTAATATCATTCCAGCACACTTCAAAAACATATACATCATATTCTTATTTATTATATTCTCATACTACTTATTCTCAAACATTTGATTTTCAAACATTTGATGCCAACATACTAAACGCCCCTAAAAAAGTAAAACAAGGCCGAATTTTCAACAAGACAACAAAGGCATATTTCGCTCCAAAATAATAAAAAACCAAACATTTTTATTCATTCAAACAATCAAAAAAGTCATTGCTTTCCTCTCTTTGTTTCAAGTTTCAGCGACCGTTTTTCCTGTTTCTTCTCTCTCTCAATCTCCTCTCTTTCCATTTTCCACCTTCTCTGATTTGATCTCTTTACCTAAATCACCATTTCATTTCTGATCCCCAAAACCCAGATCCCAGATCTCAAATCCCTAATCTCATTTTCCATTTCCCTCAAAAAATTTCTCATAGATCTTGACCACATTTTCATCTTCCAATGGCTACAATGGAAAGCTTGATCGGTTTAGTCAATCGAATTCAACGAGCTTGTACTGTTTTGGGAGATTATGGCGGTGAGGGAATGTCTCTTTGGGAAGCTCTTCCTTCTGTTGCCGTTGTTGGAGGACAGGTTTTTTTTAATCCTTTTCGTATTTTGTTTGTTTTATTATGTTTAATTAGTGGTTGTCAAATCGGACTGATTTCTTTCTTTTATGGATGTTAGAGTTCTGGTAAATCTTCGGTGTTGGAAAGCGTTGTCGGGAGAGATTTTCTTCCTCGTGGATCCGGTAAATTTCATAGATTTGTTATCTGTTAGTTGTTGTATGTATGTATGTGAGTTGAATTTACTGAAACTGAATGAACAGTGTGCATAACATTTGAAATTAAAGGCAGTGTTTTTTTATCCTTAACTTTTATTTTCATACTCTCTCTCTTTTTGCCCGATTTTTGCTAATTTGCGTGGCTCGAGAGGGATAGGAAGTTATGTAGTAATGTTGGACTTTTGGATGCTAAGAAATTATTCTGGTTCAGATGAAATGATCCTAGTAGAATGCTAGATTAACTAGTCAATGCACTAGATAAGAGTTTCATGTACAAAAGAGAGAAAAGAAATCTAACACCATGGAATGAATTCTCACCATACCCCTCTCACGTTGGAATAAGTTCGTAAGAAACAAAAACATGTTCTTTTCCTCTTTTCTCAACTTATTAAACTCATGGTAGAAATTAACACTCAATGAAAGCAGGCCTCCTATTAATAAACCAACTATTGGTTAAAATCAACTAAACAAAATAACCATATTTAACAGTTACTCATTGAAACTAAAAATTCCAATACTGATCAGAATGTCCGATGTAGAATTGTGCTTGGTTACTAACTTACTATACTGATGATTGATGAAGAATAGTTTCTTTCATCCTCTGATTTATCTACCTTATTGATAGGCATTGTAACGCGAAGACCATTAGTGTTGCAACTCCATAAGACAGATGAAGGACGGCCAGAATATGCAGAGTTTCTCCATGCCCCAAAGAAGAAGTTTTCTGATTTTGGTACATCGTATTTCATTTTCTCATTCAGACTAGGATCTTTTCAATTTATTTATTTCTCGGAAATCTAACTTTTCAATTCTTTTGTCAATGTTGAAAGGCTTGATTTTCCACATTTTTGCTCACATATCCTACCATTCCTTAGAATTCTGGAGATAATGCTTAAATGTTGAGTGTTGTGTATCTATGAATTTATTTATGTCAACTGCGGAGCTAAAATCTATGTGATGTTGCTAAATATTGTATTCTCATCAATATTAAGTTTTCGTTTCATGTGCACGTTTATGATTATATATTGTGCTTGTACTCATGGCTTTCTGATGTATTAATTTAGCTTCCATGAGCTTGCCTTTAATTAGTCTTTAACTTTCAGCTTTTATTTTTGTTTTCAGGATTTCTCATCCTCTAAATTGTATTGTATTTTTTCCCTTGATCAATGAAAGTTTATCTTTCTATCACAATTTTTTTTAGCACATTCTCTAGAAGCTAATTGCAATAAACATGGGAGAAGTGGAAGCCTAGCTGAAAGTTGAACATGCATTAAATTTCTCCATCTTAGTGTTTGTAGATGTTGTATGTTTCCTGCTTTGGACTAGCATGATAAAATTATCATCCTAATTTTTTTGTTTGGGCATTTGCAAATCTAGCAAATTTTTTAGTAATATTTGTAAAAATAAAAGCTCAATTTTTTTTTTTGCAAATATAGCAAATTTAGATCCGGTTTATCATTGATAAACGTTGAATTACATATTTTTACACTATGTTTATCACTGATTTTTTTTTTTGATGGAAAGATAAACTTTCATTAATCAATAAGGGTTAAAATGAAATACAATACAAAGAGGATGAGAAATCCTCCAAAAAAACAGAAATAAAGTAAAAAATAAAATTACAAAAAAGAATTCCATTTATAGAACATGGAATGCGATGGAAAATCAAAATCTAAACTATTTACAACTTTAGCCCAACTAAAAGTTCTTGAAACAAAAGAATCCCATAAGACAAACCAAGATTTGGATTCATCCATAAAAAGTCGAGAATTACGTTCCAACCAAATAGTCCATAGTAAAGCAGCCACTGCGCATTTGAAAAAAGTCTTCTTTTTTGTGAATTCTTAGAAACAAAAAAATCCATAATCAAAAGATCCCTAGCATCCTTTGGAGGAACCCAACTCAAATCAAATTGTGAAAGAAGTTTGAACCAAAGTTTGCTTGTGTAATTACAATGAAGAAAAAGGTGAGAAGCCGATTCACAACTCTTATAACACAAAAAACAAATATGTGGAGACAAATAGAAAGTGGACAAACGTGATTGCAAAACATCTCCGGTGACAAGTTTCCCCAAATAAAAAGTCCAAAGAAAGAATTGGAGTTTGGGTTGAAAACCCGAAAACCAAATAGATTTATAAGGGAAAGAGTCCAAGAGAATAGAATGAGAAAGAAAAGAAAAGAAAAGTAAGATTTGCAAGTAAAAGAACCTGAAGAATGAAAAGACCAAGAAATACGATCATTGGAGGTAGAGGGGGAAATATGAGAAGTAAGACTAAGAAGAGAAGAAAATTCCAGAAATTCCTCATCTTTAAAATTTCTAAAGAAAGAAAGATCCCAAGACTTAGAATGCAAATTGAAAAGAGAGGAAATGGTGGCAAAGCGATTTTTAGTGATACGATAAAGAAGAGGAAAAGAATTTGAGAGAGGGGAATCAGAAATCCAAATATCTTCCCAAAAACGAATATGAAGTCCATTACCAAGAATAATTTTTGCACCCTTAGATAAAGAGGGAACACATTTTGAAATTGATTTCCAAGGGCTACGAAGTGTCCCAAATTTAACAATCAAAGAATTCCAATCAAAACTAAAAGATCCGAACTTGCTTTTAATGAAAGAAGCCCAAAAAGAATTTGATCCGAACTATGTTTATCACTGATAAACACATAAATCATTGTTAATCATTGATAAACATGATAAAAATTGCTATATTTGCAAATACTTTTTTAAGTAGATATTTTTACAAATATTGCATAAAAATCTGCCACCCAATGAAATTTCCTTTTTTTTTTTATAGGAGATGATGTATCATTTTAAAAAATTTCTATCTCATATTTAATTACCCGCTCTTTTTCCCCCTCCCCTCCATCCCTTCCATATTTATTGAAAGTGTAATCATTTTACAAATTACAACCATGGATATCTTACCTAGTATCTATTTTTCTCACATACAGCTGCTGTGCGTAAAGAAATAGCAGACGAAACCGATCGGATAACTGGGAAGTCAAAGCAAATCTCAAATATTCCTATTCATTTGAGTATATATTCTCCAAACGGTAAGTAATATGAAAATATGAATATTAAAACATGGAATTAAAACATTGAATATTGTTATTCTTATCCACCAGTATTTTCAATGTGTTAATTCCATGGTTTAATATTTATCCACCGGCTCACACATTTTCATTTTACATGTTCAAATGTGAACCCTTTTGAATTAAAACCTTAAGTTTTTTTCTACTATTTTGGTTCTTACTTGGATAGATTCATGCAAGAGCAAGAGTACACTTGTAAATACTCGAATCCTCAACCACATTTGTATTTGATTCCTCAACTCAGATGCAGCTTTTGGATCTGATCCTTGGCATTTGAAGTTCTTGAATGATAGGTTATAGAGTATTCTACAGTTGATACTCAGTCGTATATATCCTTGTATGGCCAACATGTTTCTATATGACGTCTTCTCTTCCTAGCAACACTTGACTCTAGCATAGCCCTTTTAGAAAAGCAGGAGTCCCTTCTCTTCTTATTTTCAAAATTTCCCTTTTCTTTTTGAAGAGAGCTAATACTTTCAAAAATAAATAAATTATTTATTAACATCACCATTTCATCTAAAACATTGACATCATCAAACACCTACTATTTTTTTTGTTATGTCAACATTTTAGTTTCGTATACAGTGTGCAGGCTTCTTTTAATTTCTTGGGAATGAAAGTTGTTAATAATCTGATTATGAAACTGATGTTTTTCTTGCAGTTGTAAACTTGACCCTTGTAGATCTTCCTGGGTTGACAAAGGTTGCTGTAGGTAATTTCTATGAAATTTTGTCTTGGACTTCTTTTAAACTTGTTCTTATTGTTAGACACATTTTTTAACACATGCATTTTTATATCTCGCCTTTTGCAGAAGGACAATCTGACTCTATTGTTGAAGATATTGAAAACATGGTTCGCTCTTATGTTGAGAAAGTAAGGATCCTTCATATCAAATTTGATGAAAACTTCAAATCAGTTTCTCAAATAGTGTGGTGTTTTTACTGTTTTCCCCCCTTCCTTTTGGCTTTGAATTCAGAACATGGCAGTACATCAACATCATAAGTTTGTAATATCAGTAGACTCATCTGTTTACAATTATGGCCTTTGGGTTATCCCTAGTTCTTTAGAATCTTCTTTTTTACTTAGAACCATTGCTGCACTTCGATGTTCCCATGACATTTTTTTATATATATGGGAGTATCCGAGCCAGTTTATGAACACCTCAACTAATCTCACGGGCCAACCACACGACCCTACAACACTTGATATTGGGAAACTCATAGGATAATATCCTAGGTAGGTGGCCACATATGGATTTGAACCCAAGACCTCAAGGCTTAAACTTGTTCCCATGACATTTTAAAGATAAAGGGAAGTCATGGCTTTCGTTTTTGTTGTGAACCAAATGACATTCTCTTTGAAAACTTTTTCACTTATATGTTCATGTTATTTTAGTTATTACTCTTGGTTCAAGGGCATGTGGTTGTCATAGATTATCAAGAATATTTTTGTCTCATGTTTAGATTCTTACAGTTAGTGGCACACTTACATATTTATGTCCATTTATTAACCCATGTATTAATTCATTTTCCCTGGTTTTGTAGCCTAACAGCATTATACTAGCGATTTCTCCGGCTAATCAAGATATTGCTACCTCAGATGCTATAAAGCTTGCAAAGGAAGTTGATCCTTCAGGTAATGATATTAACTTTTGGGTATGGAGATTTAGGTTATCTGTGAAACTTTGATCAATTGGCTAAAGTATTTGTTTTTTTCCATTACTTTTTTTAGGTGAAAGAACATTTGGAGTGCTTACAAAACTTGACCTGATGGACAAGGGAACTAATGCTCTGGATGTATGATTTCAGTTATCTTGCAATATTGATCATACCATAACAAGTATATTGAATTTTATTAAACAACAATATAATAGGAATGACCATCATCTGATTATGCGTGAAATATAAATCTTCTTTTGATATTCTGTATGACTTGGAAAGTTTTGAATTGCAATAAGATAGCAGCGAGAATTGTTCTTTTTGTTTTATAATGTATTTGATTGTAATATCTTTTTCCTGTTAATTGTTTGTGCTAATTTGCTACCAATGCTAAACAAGGCAGTTAAAGAAGTATAAAGTCCTAAAAGTTTCTCTAAATGAATGTTCAAGGTTCTTGAAGGAAAGGCATACAGGTTGCAACATCCGTGGGTTGGAATTGTAAATCGTTCACAAGCTGATATTAATAAGAATGTTGACATGATTATTGCTCGCAAAAAGGAGCGAGAATATTTTGAATCAAGCCCCGAGTATGGACATCTAGCCCGTAAGATGGGCTCAGAATATCTTGCCAAACTTTTGTCCCAGGTCCTAATCTCATTTTTTAATTATCTCTATCTTGTTAGCTCTACTTCTGTTTTTTCCTTTACAATCATGAATTTTATTGCAGTTTGGTGCAACTGATTCTGTCTACTAATGTCCTTGTTTTTCAGCACTTGGAGAAAGTTATTAGGCAGCGGATACCTAGTATTATTTCCTTGATAAATAAGACAATTGATGAACTGAATGCTGAATTGGACAGAATTGGTAGACCTATAGCAGTAGACTCTGGGGTAATGCATTAGCCCGTGTGGATATCGTATTTCAGTTTCTGAATCATAAAATTACAACCCTTTATTCATTTATGCAGGCTCAACTGTACACTATCTTAGAACTGTGTCGTGCATTTGACCGCGTATTCAAGGAACATCTGGATGGAGGGTAATACTAAGACTTTTTTTTAAGCATTTGTTGCTTGAAGGCATCTTATGGAAGTAATTTCTAAATGCTATCATGTTATGAAGACTATTTACTTTTTTTTTTTGGAGTTTGAACCAAAGTCATGGTAGAACAAAAATCGTTTCCTTAAGAAAGGTTGCTTGTTGCACTGTGCCTGGCAAAGTTTTTTTTCTTCCATGCATGGATGGATTTATACTTGACCAAGTAGAATTATAAAATTCCTCTTCCGAAATATTTTCTTCTTCTTCTTGATTTCCTGGGCATTTTGTATTATTTAGAGTCTACAAATATGCAATACTTTTCATTTCTCTTTGTCTTCTTATTATTTTAAGGCCATAACCAACATGGGTTGGCCCAATGGCTAAAAGGTTTTCCTTCAAACCTTGAGGTCATGGGTTCAAACCCATGTGTGGCCACCTACCTAGGGTATTATCCTATGAGTTTCCCGACGCCAAGTGTTGTATGGTCGTGTGATTGTCCCGTGAGATTAGTTGAGGTGCGAGTAAGCTGGCTCGAACACTCACGGATATAAAAAAAAAAAATTGTTGTTCATTAAAAAAATATCAATTCAAAACTTGAAATTTTTTCAAGTAGTACACGTTCATCAGGTTGAGATTTTAATATTATTACCATTTTCAAAGAACTAGTGGTCTCCAAATATTTTTAATCTATCTTCTTTCATTATTATTTAATAAGATATTTAAAAATAAAAAAACTTGCATAATTCGGGGTATACTTTTGCATAATTCTCTATTTTGGATGGTGAGCATTTTTATAGTTCAGTTTTTTTAGTTCTCTCTCTTTGAAAGCTCTTGAGCTAGCATTTAGAAGTAAAAAAATAAATAAAAAATTACAAGTTTGCAATCTCTCTTGTGAGTTCTGACTAACATGACAAGTTTGGAGCTATTGAAATATAATCTATGCTGGAAGCGTGTCACGATTTCTTTCTCCAACTGATATTTACATGCTATATCATTAATAACAGGCGACCTGGCGGAGATCGAATATATGGAGTTTTTGACCATCAACTACCTGCTGCTTTGAAGAAATTACCATTTGATCGTCATCTTTCTTTAAAAAATGTTCAAAAGGTAGTAAGTGAAGCTGATGGTTATCAACCTCATTTAATTGCTCCAGAACAAGGATACAGAAGGCTTATAGATAGTTCAATCAGCTATTTCAAGGGCCCAGCTGAAGCCTCTGTTGATGCTGTAATATTCTAATTTTATCTCCACTTAATCTGATAATCTTAGTCTATGTAATGGTGATTTATATTATGGTTATTTTATTAATTCCAACCTAAAATTCTAGGAGAGTTTTATCGTCTTTTATATGAAAAAAAGGTATCAATGCACTTTTCCTACACTATTTTTAAATGGACGATGGTGTTTTGGTTATATGTTATGATGGAAAGAAACTTAGTAATTTATACATTTGAGAGATGCTGAAGGCCTGACTATTGGCTTGCTGCTCCCAATCCCATGTTATGTCATTTCATGAATAGTTTAAGTTTAGGTTCATTCTGGATCTTGGGTTCTGACATCCCATTGGTGTATTCTTTTTTATGTAACACCTTCATTCAGAGGATGACTTGTGATATTTTGTGTCAGTTATACTATTATACCATTGTGAGAACGTAAGAGGATTTTTGGAAAGAATTTGATTGGGGTAATAAAACTCAATAGAATGTTCATGTAAAAAATTATGATTTTCTGGAAGAGGTTATGAAGGCAACTTTATATAAACCTTTTAAAGAATCGTGATTTGTTTTTTCTTTTCTCTTTCATTTGTATGAAACTCAGCTTTCTAGCTACGAGGAATTTGTTTACAAATATAATGTTTTAGATAGACATTTTCAATTCTTATTTAGAAAATGCATATTATATATGTTGTTAGTTCTTCAATCTAGAGCATTTCTTTGTTTTTGAAGCTGTGTAGAATTATTCGTTAGAGTGTCATCAGTCTGAACATTCTTTTTTTGAAAAATTACTCAGGACATTTTTCATTTGGTTATGGAAGCTCAATATCTAATGTTCTACGCAGTCCATCTGAGTATTTTTGAGCTCTTTAGAAAAGAATTATAGAAATATTACATATAGCAGACTTTTTTGGAGTTCTCTTGTAAAATAATAGCGTTTGATTTCGGGAACCTCTATGCATTTCTAAGATATACTAAGAACATGCATGATAGTGAAGGCGGGCTTTGTATATATGCATTTTAAAAGGAATTTACAGCCAGTACTTATTTCTGTAAGAAGAACAATTTTCCAACTTTCTTAGTTTGTTTCAAGATAAAATCAACTAATTATCTTGTACTCTTGTTTTCAGGTGCATTTTGTATTAAAAGAACTTGTTCGGAAATCTATAGCCGAAACAGAGGTAAATCTTTTTAGCAAACATACCTTCCTGATAGAGTCTTGAGAATTTTGAGAATTATTCTTAGTGATAATAGGGATTCTATCTGCAGCTTATTTGAATTAACCATATGACAAATCACATAAATTTCTCAGTTACATTAGAATATGGTGCTTGAGAGTTAATTTGCTCCTACAGGACTTCTCTCTCTCTCACACACACACATAAAGAGGGGGGAGGGAGGCTAGAGTAAGTTAATTCGAGTATTCGACAGAATAGAGATATTCTTCTCGTCTTTATGAATAGCAAAATGCAGTTGTGCCTATTTTATTATATGCAATTTTTTTCGTAAGTGAAACACGAACATACTGGGGAAATTGGAAAATACTTGAAGAAAGTACCTTGGAGGGGATTATTTGTATGGTAACTTCCTCTTTCTAATTAGACATTAAGTAACAATTGGAAATTGGCTAATCATTGATACGTAAGAGTTTTTACTTGCAGGCATTTTTGTGATCAATTTAAACTAAATTAATTAAAAGTCCTTACCTAAATAAGGGTTTTTTAGGGTTTAGGGTTTAGGGTTTTTTAGGGTTTAGGGTTTAGGGATTAGGGTTTAGATGAAGTAACAATTGGAAATTGGCTAATCATTGATACGTAAGAGTTTTTACTTGCAGGCATTTTTGTGATCAATTTAAACTAAATTAATTAAATATGTACATTTTGCTATTATTTATGAATCAATAAAGATGAATTTAGGTAAGGACTTTTAATTATGTGTTTAGCCAAAAAATTTCCCTCATGCCACATGTGACACATCTATAGTGGTGGTGCACCTTATTTAAAATCACTCATGAGAGGATGTTTGGAATTTTACATATACACAACTCTTTGCCACAAATTTGTGTGATAACTGATAACTTTTGCTAATTTTTCTATTTTTATTGTCGATTCACACAATTTTCAGGAACTGAAAAGATTTCCGACACTTTCATCTGACATTGCATTAGCTGCAACAGAGTCATTGGAGAAATTCCGCGAAGAAAGCCGAAAAACAGTTTTACGGTTGGTTGATATGGAGTCTAGCTACCTTACTGTAGAATTTTTCCGGAAACTGCATATGGAACCAGAAAAAAATCCTGGCCAACCACCAGCAGGAGGAGGGCCAAACATGGACCGTTACACAGATAATAATTTCAGAAGGATTGGTATGGTTTCTGCTTGTTTATGTGTGCATGAGCAAGAGTGCTACATGAGTCTATAATTTAAGTAATAAGGAAATTTAGTATTTAAATTTCAGATTCAAATTGCTAGTTTTGGAGATTAGCTTCAATTTCACTTCTGTAAGATGAAGTGAAGTGTTAATTGTTATATGCCTAACACTCGGTCCATAGTTGAATAAAGTAAACTAAAGCACAAATCTGAGTCTGCCATGATCACTGAGGCATTTTTTAATTGTTTTAGGATCAAATGTCAGTTCTTATATTGGGATGGTTTGTGAGACACTGAAAAATTCAATTCCGAAGGCTGTGGTTTACTGTCAAGTTCGAGAGGCCAAGAGATCGCTACTGAACTTCTTTTATGTTCAAGTTGGGAAAAGGGAGGTAAGCTTTCTTAACGAGCTCAGTCATAAGTTGGAAGAGGATATTCTGTTTTGAGTTTTTAATTTACCCTGAAAAGAATGCAAACTTTTAGTTGTTATCTTAATCTTCATATAACTTTTTTTTTATTGTGGCACTGAAAATATTACTATATTACTATAACCTGCTAATGTTTGCAGAAGGAACGGCTTGGTGCCATGTTAGACGAGGACCCGGCACTGATGGAGAGGAGAGCAACCATAGCTAAGAGGCTTGAACTATACAAGTCAGCTAGAGACGAAATCGACTCAGTTGCCTGGAAATGAGGATCCTTTCTTTCCGAGATTCAAGCTATTTGTGTTAAGTTTCTACCACATAAGTTCGGCTAGATCGATCTCCCTGTGGACAAACTTGTTGCATATTCTTTTTTGCAAGAACTCTTATTCTTGGCAAAATAGGAAAGAAAGATGAGTGATGCAAGCCTGAGTAGGTTGCTAGTGCTTGCCATTGACAATATGATGGTCATTTTTCCATTCATTCATACCTTTTTTTTGGGTCTCTCTCTATTCTTCATTCCATTCTTGAGCCATTGTGTACAATAAATAACCCTTAAAAATATTTTACTTTATAGTTTTGGTCAGACAACATTCTTATCAAGGAATTTGTTCTCTTAGATTTACTGAATAGCAGTTAACGAATGCAGTGAGTTATAACTTATATGGATTGCTTTTATTCATGGTTTCTATAATTACTATTTCACTCAACCAACCATGAGTTAGTCCATTGGTCGAGGTGCTGAACTTTGAACTTTTAGGGTCATGAGTTCAAATCTTATGAGTTTCCTAACATCAAGTGTTGTAGGGTCGTGTGGTTGTTCTATGAGATTAATTGAGGTTGCGTTCAAGTTGGTTTGAACACACGATTAAAAAGGAAAAAAAAACAAAATTTACTATTTCACTTATGACAACTTTGTTCATGACTTGGCTTAATCTGTCACCTGCATCTTTCTCTCTCTTTTTTTTTTTACTATTCATTGAAATCTCCTCAACGTCACTCGCTTTTTTCATCTGAAAATCAGATTCATTGTAAAAAAAAAGAGAATTTTGATTAAATCTTTTGTTTTAGTGATTTTGGACTAAGGGGATTAAGGGAATAAAATGGAGGCATTTGCAGATTTGGCCATATAAGAAGTGGATTTTAAGAAAATGGTAAGAATTAAAGTAGTTGTTTGTATTTAAGAAATGCATCTCATGTCTGCATCCATAAAATTATAACATGGAGAATGATTCTCTTCCTCAAATATTTTGACAGGAATTTATAGTGTGTAGCCATTTTTAAAATTTGATTGCTTCTTAGTTATGAGATCTGAACCCCTAACTTCTCCAAATAGTATGATTTTTATAATTGTAAATCAATTTAACCCTAATTTTGGTGTTTACCTAAAATGTTTGTAAAGAAAAGTGTTTTTAAACAAAAATATTATTTGCTATATTACTTGCAATTTTTAGACATCAATTTTTTGGTGATCTAATATATTACTTGCGATCGACATAGAAGAGGCATAGAAATAACAAAATATTACTTTCTAAGTATTTTTATACAAAAATCGTCTCAAATAAGAGATTTTTAAGATATGTATATTCATGCCACTACTATTGATTTTTCCTTTTTTAATTTAAATAAAGGATTTTTCTTTATAATAATCTATTAATCTCAAAGCAATAAATTATTGAACTAAGAAATAAATTTTAAAATTAAATTAACGTTTATTAACTTATAATAAAATAAAAGTTCTAGTTCTTAAAAACTCATTTTGATAACAAATATTCATCATAAAATAAAAGTTAAAATATCAAATATTAAAAGTCAACAATTCAATAATTTATTGAAAAACCATGTTATTTTGATAAATTTTTAAAAATTATACTATATTAGTATTTATATTTTTTTCCCTGTTATTTTAGTAATTCCCCCTATTTTATAACAATTCATTTGTGTATTAGAAACCTTTGCGACTAAGGAAAATTTGTAAAGTTTATTCCTTTCCCCCCTTCAAATGAATGACTATGCCTTTTGGCTCTTACTCAACAAATTCTCTTTCATGAATGTAAATTTTCAACCAAATCATCTTTAGCTATTAACACATTATTCAAAGTTTCAAACCCACCACTTTTTTCCAATAAATAAGAATATAATAATATATTGTCATCTTGGCCATTCACTTTTCAAATTTAATTGATCATTTTAAGAATCACTTTACTCTCTCTTTCCTTTTTCATTTTTCTACAATAGATCCTTTTGGGAAGAAGAAAAAAATATTGATAGGATTTTGTTTGGAAGAATATGTATATAATAATAATATAAATCTTTCAATAATAATATAATAATTATATATGGATTTTTCTTCAAATGTATGGTTTAATTTGATACTTTTCTAGGTAGACAATCTTGTTCTCTTCAACAACATCTCATTTCATAAGGGTCAAGTCAAAGCATTCTTCTAATTTTTTTTAACATTATATTTTATTGGGGAATAGATTGCTTCGATCTCATGAGAAGAGAATGAATATCTAACCAGTTGAGCTATATATCGAAAATACCTACACATGTGATATAAATTATTTATTGCAAAGACGATTTTACAATCAAATATCTAGTCAAACACCATAAAACAAAACGTATATTTTTAGAAATAGTTTAAAATGACTATATTTTAAAATAAGTTTGAAAAGTAGATCCACCAGGAAATGGGAGTATTTGGTGTGCCCGCCATGGTTTCCATATAGCAAATTTCTATATTATCAATTTATTAAAACCAAAGGATAATTCCCGGGCAAACGGGGGGCTAGCTTGAATCCAATTAAGGGGCGGCCTTAATCCTTTGGAAATCTCTATATCAAATTAGAAAAAAAAAGAAAACCCAAATAAAAAAACACGCATGTTTAAGATTTAAAAAAAAAACTTTAAATGATGTTAATTGATGGAAGCATATTTCAATGATTAACAGAAATATTTTTTTGTTAATAAAAAAATTATAAAATTTAGATCATTCGAAAACCCTTTAAAAATAAGATAAAATAATTCAAGACAATTTCACATATATAATATCAAAATATGGTGTAAAATTAAGGATTGATATCGATTTTAACAAATAAATTGATAAAATTTAATTCCTATAAAGTTGAAAGAAAATTTTAATAGTAAAATGTCAAATTAGAGATAGAATTATTGTGGTATAATTCAAAATAATAAATTAAAGTAGAAGTAGAATTAAAAATCAATAAAAAAATTTCATATTGAAAAAGTTTTTTTTTTTTTTGCTGTCTTCCGCTTTTTTTTTCTAAATTTAAGTTACAAATATATACACCCAATTAGATTTTAAGGCTGCCCATTGGAAAGAAATAAAATAATGTTTATATATTAGCAATCTTTTGATAAGTGAAAAACAAAATTGAAAGCAAAATATCACATATATGGAAACAGCCTCATTGAGGCGGGCACACTGTAGAATTTCTCCAGGAAATGGGAGGATTTTTTTAAATAAAAAGTATGCTTATTTTCAGTTTCAGTTTCAGTTTCAGTTAGAAATGGTGGGCTCCATGATGAGAAATTTGGTTACTTTTCTGAAGAAAAAACCGTTTCTAATGATTAGTACAGTTTTCTTCCTTTTCCAAAATTCCAACTCCACTTTATTTTATTTTTAAAAAAATGTTCTTTAAAGACGTGTTGTAGAAGGAGAAAATTTGTCAAATTACAAATTGCCAAGTAATTATTTAAACCAATGACAAAATTACATGTCATTAAAATATAGATAAATCCAAATTCGACACGTGTCTTTAAATAAAATTAAAAGACATTAAATTGGCAAATCAAATAATGTCACGTGTCTTCTTTATGACCATTGGATGACACAAAATTTGTCCAATAAAATTATGCCACATGGCAATTGGGCTCAAAGTCAAATGAAGCCCATATCCACTAGAAGCCCACCAAAAACTCTATAAATAGAGAGATCATTCATTCATTAAAGGGGGTTGAAAAATATTCAGAAGCCAGAAGACTTTGAAGATTAAAAACTTTTCGAAGACTCCTCGAAGAACTCCTTGAATATCGCTTTGAAGACCAAAGTTTCAACAACATCAACACTTTGATCCGAGAAATACACCGACGGCCCTCGCATCGAAGTTTATACTTGTGTGAAAGAATCAGAGGAACAATTTATTAGAGATTGTAACGCTAAATTCATCAAATACAAATATATTTCATTCCGCATTCTAATTTCTTTACTTAGAAATTTCTTTGTGTGAACAAATTGGCACGCCCAGTGGGACAATCTCTACCTCTCATCTCTTTTTCATCAACTTCAAGTTTCATCAAGAAATCAATGGCATCGAAGAAGACATCTTCAAAGACTGCTGCTGCAACTAACTCCCAATCGGGCCCTATCACTCGTAGTCGTTCTAAAGATATTCGACTACAAGAGAACCAATCTCTTTCTGTTGCTGAGAGTAAAATGAAGAAGCAACAACAATCATCACTTCCTAAAAAGAATGTTGCCGTCAAAGCTAGCCTTCTTTTTGAACATGAATCTGAAGACAAATCGTCTTATTCTCTTGAACATTCAGAAGGATCTCATGTTTCCGTCATGATGGCGAATGCTGCTACTATTGAAGAACATATGGCAGAGATGGAGAAAAGACCTTTCCACCCTGGCTAAGGCAAATGATGAAAAAGATCAAAAGATTGCCTTTCTTATGAAGAAGCTGGAGATTCATGATGATGGTGAATCAAGTCATAGTGCTTCTCAAAACAAAATTACTGAAGATAATAACAAAGAGAAGTCCAAGCTAGAAGCTCATCAAGATCAACACTCCATATCGATTGCTTCTTTATCTGTTCAACAGCTACATGACATGATAATGAATTCCATTAGAGCTCAATATGGTGGACCATCTCAAACTTCTCTTTTATATTCTAAACCATATACAAAGAGAATCGATAGTCTGAAAATGCCGACTGGTTACCAACCACCCAAGTTTCAGCAATTCGACGGAAAAGGCAATCCAAAGCAACATATAGCTCATTTTGTAGAAACTTGTGAAAACGCTGGAACTCGCGGAGATTTACTTGTCAAGCAATTCGTCCGAACACTGAAGGGGAATGCCTTTGACTGGTACATAGACTTAGAGCCTGAGGTTATTGATGATTGGGAGCAGTTTGAAAAAGAATTCTTGAATCGCTTTTACAGCACGTGGCGGACAGTCAGCATGATGGAACTCACCAACACACGACAACGAAAAGATGAGCCAGTTGTCGACTACATTAACCGTTGGAGATCCCTAAGTTTGGATTGCAAAGATCGTTTAACGGAAGCATCTGCTGTCGAGATGTGTATTCAAGGCATGCATTGGAATTTTCTTTATATCTTACAAGGTATAAAACCTCGAACATTCGAAGAACTGGCAACCCGTGCTCATGATATGGAGTTGAGTAGGGGTGAAAGAAAACCTCCCCGCCCCGACCCCGCCAAACCCGCTTCGTAAATGGGGCAGGGCAGGCATGGGCGGGGGGGAAAAATTTCCCCCGTTTAGTAAACGGGCGGGCGGTCATGGGTAATGGCCCCGGGGCCCCGCCCCTCGTTTAAGAAGGTTTCTTTTTTTTTTTTTTTAATTTTTTATTTTTTACACAAAGCTAAAAATATATTAAAAAAAAAAGAGGTGAAACCCACTGCCCATAGCACACAGCCCACGATTTCCCTTTCCTTTTCCTTTTCTCTTTTTTCTTTTCTTTTCTTTTCTTTTTCTTTTTCTCTTATCCTTTCGTGAATCCACGCAGCAACCAACAATTTTCAGTTTCTCATCTTCTCAGTCACACCGCCCACCCACACAACAACTAGCCTGAACAAATCAACGACCTCGTCTGCAAATTCCTTCAGTTTCTTGTTTAAGAAGGTTTCTTCTTTTGTTATCCACGACAGATTCCTTCTCTTTTGACGCTTCTCATCTTCACAACTACGTCTCGCCAGCAACTCACCTCCCCACGCCAGGTTAGCTAGCCATCACCACCGCCTCACCGTCGCCATCCACTGCCACCCCCACCGCCCCAAATCGCCAACCCCATGCTAAAAAAAAAAAACCCCCCGCCCATAAACGGGGGGTGAGGCAAGGGGGGGAAAACCCTTAGTGGGGAGGGGGCGGGGTGAAGCTTTTCTCTTTAAACGGGGTGGGGGATAAACGGGAGACCCCGTCCCCTCCCCACCCCGCCCCATTTACACCCCTAGAGTTGAGCATTGCTAGTAGAGGGAGCAAAGAACTTTTAGTTCCAGAGCGCAAGGAAAAGAATGAAGTCAAAAAGGTAGAGAAGACTTCAAAGCCTGTTACGAAAGAATCACTTGTTGTTAACACAACCCCATTCAAATTTCAAGGAAAAGATAAGAAAGATGAAAAGCGACCAGGAAATGAAAAGCGTCGTTTAACTTTAAAGGAAAGACAAGAAAAAGTCTATCCTTTTCCCGATTCAGACATTCCAGACATGCTAGAACAGTTATTGAAGAACCAACTGATCGAATTACCAGAGTGTAAAAGATCGGAAGAATCAGAAAAAGTTAATGATCCCAACTACTACAAATATCACCGAGTCGTCAGTCACCCGGTGGAAAAATGTTTTGTTCTGAAGGAAATAATCTTAAAATTAGCCCAAGAACGAAAGATTGAGTTGGACCTTAATGAAGTTGCTCAATCAAACCATACTGCAGTAGCATCAACGGTGAACAATCAAGGGTTTAAGAATCTGAAAGTCAGCCTAATTCAGTTTGGGACTTTAGAACCAATTGTTATTTGGTTCGAGATTGAGACTCCCATAGAGACATTGCAGTATGAAGTTAAGCTTGAACACAATGAATATGAAGTTAGGCTTGAACATAATGAAGATAGAGTCAAGTCCGAAAATGATGAAGATGGATGGACTCTTGTAACCCGACGAAAGCCACGAAAAGGTCATTATGTTGAAAAGAAATCTCTCCCTTTTAGAAAGAGAAATAAGAAAGGAAATGGAAAGAAGAATAGGCATTTTAAGAAGAAGAAAAGTAAGAAGACAGTGAAGATGCCTAAATTTGTTGTAGAAGAAAGTGAAGAAATTCCTCGACCACGCAGAAAGATAACTCTACAAGATTTTATTCCTATGAATTTTTTAAGTGACACTGATGGAGAAGATTGTGACATTGTTACATGCAACACCATAAGTGTAGTGGACAGTGATATCCCCGCTACAAATAAAATTGAAGCCGTGGTGAATTTAGAGGAATTGTCTTCTTTCACGATGAACGATCTTCTTTCACTACCCCATAAAGTAAAAGATACTCTCGCTAAGGTATTACAAGGTTCTAGTACTTCTCATTCACAAAGTTCTGAAAAGCATGTATATGCCTCATGTTTCATGGCCATTTCCTTTAAAGATGAAGACTTACTACTAGGGTCCAAGCCGCATAATAGACCTCTATTTGTTTTCGGATATCTCCGTGAGCAAAGAGTTAGTCGAATTCTCATTGATAATGGCTCAGCTGTCAATATAATGCCTAAATCAACTATGAAGCAGTTAGGCATCACAATGGAAGAATTATCGAAAAGTCGGCTAGTGATCCAAGGCTTTAATCAAGGAGGACAACGAGCAATAGGGATGATTCGCCTAGGGCTCACCATTGGAGATTTGAAAGCTTGCACTATATTTCATGTGATTGATTGTAAGACCACCTACAAGTTGCTATTAGGTCGTCCTTGGATTCATGGAAATGGAGTAATAACTTTCTCTTTACATCAATGCTTCAAGTTTTATCAAAATGGTGTAAAGAAAGTAGAGGCTGATACCCAACCTTTTACGGAGGCAGAATCTCACTTTGCAGATGCGAAATTTTATATGCAAAGTAATGTGGCAGAAGAAATTGTACCAGTGGAGATTCCTATGATCGAAGGTTCTGGTGAAAAACAAGTAAAGTTGATGGAAGAAATGTCCAATTCAAAAATAGATACTTCGGATGTACAAGCACAAGAAGTATCGAAGGCAGAAACTTCACAACATTCTTCTATTTTACGTTATGTGCCTTTGTCCCGACGGAAGGAAGGTCAGTCACCGTTTTCCGAATGCCCAAAAGGTGTAAAAGTTGGAGATGTTGAAATTTTGAAGGAAGGATTTACGATTCCACTTACAAAAATAGTGAACCAAGAAATCAAGAATCCATCTACGGGCTTTACTCGTGATGAAGGGATAAACAAGGATGAATATCTTCCCAGTAAACGAATGAAAGAAGGATTCGATCCAAATGCATACAAGCTGTTTGTAAAGGCGGGTTACGATTTTAAAACTTTTCCAGAGTTGAAAGGTTTGAAAATATTTGATGATGACAAGCCCGAACTCTTTGAAACACAGAAGAAGCTTTTAAAGAAAGGTTACACCATACCTATTTCTAAAGAGGGAATCGGTTATAAACCATCTGAGCCTGTACGTATAACTAGAAAAGGAAAGAAGAAAGCTGTAAATATGAACTACATCACAGCTGAAGAAATTGATAACTCTGAAACGGAAGAAACAATAGTTGACGAAAGAATTTCTGTCTTTGATCGTATAAAATGTCCAGTTGTTCGCCCTCCCGTGTTCGAAAGGTTGAGTGAATCTACTATAGTGAAGAAAAATCGACATTATACTTCAGTCCGTTCTTCGGTTTTTCAGAGACTGAGCTTAGCTGCGAAAAAAGAAAAGAAGCAAGGTCGGATTTCTGTATTTGATCGCCTTAAAGTAACAAGTGATCAACATGAAAGCGAAATAAAAGCCTTGAAGAAGAGATCGTCAACAGAAGAGGAAGATAAGAAGGAAATTCGAAGCATTGTCCCTTCAAGAATGAAGAGAAAATCTTCCCTTCTCATAAAAACAGAAGGCTCTTTAAAGGTGAAGCAACATTTCATTATCTCCACTAATTCCTCAGAAGAAGAACATGATGAGACTTTTGAAAAGAATGATGTGGCTTGTCATCATATTACAATCGAGGAGACTTTAGATTCAGAAACATATGAAGAAGGTGCTGATGAAGCTCCACCAACATTAGAAGATGGTAATCAGCCAACAGTCGATGAACTTAAAGAAGTGAATCTTGGAACGAAAGAAGAGCCTCGTTTAACCTTTTTAAGTGCATCACTTACTGAAGACGAAGAAAATGAGTATGTTAATTTACTTACTGAATACAAGGACGTCTTTGCTTGGTCGTATAAAGAAATGCCAGGACTTGACCCTAAAATTGCAGTTCATCATCTTGCAATTAAGGACGGGCATGGGCCAATTAAGCAAGCACAATGTCGTTTTCGACCAGAGCTTATTCCTCAAATAGAAATCGAAGTCAATAAGCTAATTGAAGCTGGATTTATTCGTGAAGTGCAATATCCAACATGGATAGCAAATATCGTTCCGGTAAAAAAGAAAAATGGACAACTTCGTGTTTGTGTTGACTTTCGCGGCGTGCCCAAAAGATGACTTCCCATTACCAATCACAGAAATTATGGTAGATGCCACTACAGGACATGAAGCTTTGTCTTTTATGGATGGATCATCAGGGTATAATCAAATACGGATGGCTCTTGAAGATGAAGAATTGACTGCTTTTCGCACACCAGAAGGTATATATTGCTACAAAGTAATGCCGTTTGGTTTGAAGAATGCTGGAGCCACATACCAACGAGCTATGCAAAAGATTTTTGATGATACGCTACATAAACATGTTGAATGTTACGTAGACGATCTGGTAGTAAAATCAAAAACAAGGACAGAGCATTCACAAGATCTACGGATGGTTTTTGAACGATTGAGGAAGTATCAACTGAAGATGAATCCCCTCAAATGTGCATTTGGTGTAACTTCAGGAAAGTTCCTTGGTTTTGTCGTGAGACATCGAGGAATTGAAATCGATCAAACAAAAATTTGATGCCATTCATAAAATGCCCGAGCCTCAAAATTTACAACAGCTAAGAAGTATTCAAGGACGATTAGCTTACATTAGAAGGTTCATCTCAAACTTGGCAGGTCGTTGTCAGCCTTTTCAGAGATTGATGAAGAAAGATACAAATTTTGAATGGGATAAAGCATGCCAAAATGCTTTTGATAGCATAAAAAAATACTTGCTTAATCCACCAGTCCTAGGTGCACCCATCGCAGGGAAACCTTTGATCCTATACATTGCTGCACAGGAAAGATCACTTGGAGCTTTACTTGCACAAGAATGTAAAAAAGGCAAAGAACGAGCGCTTTACTATTTGAGTAGAACTTTGATTGGAGCTGAATTAAACTATTCACCAATCGAGAAAATGTGTCTTTCACTCTTTTTCGCCATTGAAAAGTTGAGACATTACATGCAAGCTTTCACAGTTCATTTGTTAGCAAAGGCAGATCCAATTAAGTACATCTTATCTAGGCCAGTTCTTTCTGGACGATTGGCTAAATGGGCAATTCTACTTCAACAATATGATATTGTCTATGTCCCGCAAAAAGCAATCAAGGGACAATCATTGGCAGATTTCCTAGCAGATCACCCAATCCCGCAAATTGGAAATTATCCGAAGATTTTCCAGATGATGAAGTCTTTTGTGTTGAAGTAGCGAACCTTGGACTATGTACTTTGATGGAGCAGCTCGAAGAAATGGAGCAGAAGCAGGTGTAATTTTCATTTTACCGGAAAAGCACATGTTGCCATACAACTTCACATTTGGTGAATTATGCTCGAATAATGTCGCAGAGTATCAAGCACTCATTATTGGTCTTCAAATGGCATTAGAGATTGAAATATCATATATAAACATCTACGGGGATTCAAAGTTGATAATCAACCAGTTATTGTCAGAATATGATGTCAAACATGAAGACCTTATACCCTACTTCAAACTTGCCAAAAATCTTTTAGACAAGTTTGAAAGTGTAGCCTTAGAGCATATTCCAAGAGCAGAAAATAATAAAGCAGACGCTTGGGCAAATCTTGTAACTGCATTAACATTTGACGAGGAAGGAGTCTTAAATATCCCTCTCTATCAGAAATGGATCGTGCCAATAGCTGAAAACGAACATCTTGAAATAAATATGATATCCGCCTACGTCATAGAAGAGGAAGATTGGCGGCAACCCATTATAGACTATCTTCAATATGGAATACTCCCTTCAGGCTCCCGTCATAGGAATGAGGTTCGGAGAAGAGCGGCTCGATTCATATATTATAAAGATACGCTATATCGTCGTTCGTACGAGGGATTTTTCCTTCGATGTCTGGGAAAAGAAGAATCAAGCCAAGCACTAGAAGAAGCTCATTCAGGTGTTTGTGGTGCTCATCAACCAGGTCCTAAACTTCACGTTCAATTGAAGAGAATAGGATATTATTGGCCTACAATGGTCCAAGACTCTATGGAATATACCAAAAAGTGTGAAGCTTGTCAATTTCACGCGAACTTTATTCATCAGCCTCCAGAGCCATTACATCCAACTGTGGCTTCTTGGCCTTTTGAAGCATGGGGACTTGATCTTGTTGGACCTTCGCAGTCATCTGCGGGACACTTTACATTCTTGCAGAACCGATTATTTCTCCAAATGGGCGTAAGCCATTGCGTTGAAAGAAGCTAAGAAAGAACAGTAGCGATTTCATTCGACTCACATCATCTATCAATATGGTATTCCCCGCTATATTGGACAGATAACGGAAGACAGTTTTCTAATAGATTCATTGACAAATTAGTGAAAAGTTTTCCTCAAACAATATAATTCTTCATGTACAATGTCGGAAAGAAATGGTCTTGTAGAAGCTTTCAATAAGACGCTTGCAACTTGTTGAAAGAAAGTTGTGTCAAAGACAAAGAAAGATTGGCAAGAAAAGATTGGAGAATCATTGTGGGCATACGGACAACTATCGCACTCCTACCAAGCTACGCCTTATTCTCTTGTTTATGGTGTGGAGCCGTCCTTCCTCCTGGAAAGAGAAATTCCATCTTTACGGATGGCGATTCAAGAAGGATTAACTGAAGAAGATAACGCAAAGATACGCCTTCAAGAGTTAGAAGCTCTCGATGAAATAAGACTTGATGCTCAACAGTCTTTAGAATGTTATCAAGCACGAATGTCCAAAGCCTTTAACAAAAAAGTGCGACCTCGGTCATTTCAAGTTGTCGATCTTGTACTTGCAGTTCGAAGACCAATCATCACGACTCGACATACTGGGAACAAGTTTACCTCCAAATGAGATGAACCTTATGTTGTGAAAGAAGTCTACACAAACGGAGCATACAAGATAATTGATAAAGATGGATTAAGAATCGGCCCCATAAATGGCAAATTTCTTAAAAAATATTACGCTTGAAATAATAAACATTTTGTACTTGAACTACGTTTGACTTGATCCCTGTTCATATAAAGGGTACGTAGGTAGCTTAAAGGAAACTTTAAGTCCAGTTCACTTAAAAAAGAAGAAGAACTTCTCTGTATTGGAACTACGTTTGACTTGATCCTTATTCATATAAAGGGTACGTAGGCAGCTTAAAGGAAACTTTAAGTTCAGTTAACAAAAAAAAACGAAAGACATGTTGTGATGTTCATCCAATTGAAAGCAATAAAAAAAAAAAAGAGACATTTCATTGATAAATAAAAAAAAAACAAACAGGACATGTGTTTAGCTATAAAAAAAAAAGAGGCATATTCTAAATGTTTAAAAAAAAATCATCAATGAAATAGTTTGTAGTTTTTCAACTCGCTAATATGGGCTCCGGGGCCGAAATATCTTTGAATTCTTGACATCAACATCCGTCATGGTGGGAGCGCTTTCAATAACGCTAAGTTCATCATGAATTTGAGAAGTCTCGGCTCGTTGTCTCCTCAAATCTTCTTCACTCTCAAGCATCAACTTTTCAACTTCTCTATTATCGGCTTTATAGATTCTATCTGCGCTTTCAAGTCTTCAATCCTCGCAAGCCCTTTATCTCTACGCCCCGAAATGCATCCCGCTCGCCAATATGTTCTTCTCCAAAGATGACGCTTCATTCAAACGGATTTTAAGAGCTGATAATTGGTGATCCTGGGTCATTAAAGTTAACCGCGAAGATAACGATGATTGCAAATCATTTCCCGCCTAACCTTTTGAAAATACTCATTCACAATAGTCGAGCGGCACTAAATCAACTACGTCGCTTTCACTCATGGCTTTAAATATCTTTTGTACTTCACCCTCAAGATGGGACTTTATCAAAAAGAAGTAAAGAGTCAATTCTGAATGCTCTCCCACATGCCGAAACAATTTGGCGCCTAAAACTAGAAATTACAACGTCCGCGCAGTAATGGGAAACTTCATGGGTTTGAATTTCTTTCCCTCTATTTTCCTCTTTATTGGTAGTAATTTTAACAGGAGCTTCATCCAGGATTACAACTTCATCATTATCTGGGCCTTCGAATTTTGTATTTTGGTGACTACAAGATCAAAAGTATTAGGGCCCACGCAAGATTGATCACTGTATTGTTGCTCTTCTTGAACAAAATCTTCACAAGGAGGCTAAAAAAAAATATAGAAAAGATGAAGAAACAATGAGAAATTTAATGAGTATAAAAAAAAAGGGACTACAAAAAAAAAAAAAAATAATTACCAAATCATCGACGTGATCCAGGAAGGTTTGAAACGCTTTGAACACCGTAAAAAAAATCGTCATTCGATAAAGATAGCCTTTGTGGTTTCTTAAGTCTCTTCCAGTGTTGGTCTCCATTACTACCGTGACTCTCACTATCTTCTCTACAAGCTGGAGATTTCAATAGCTTAGATTCAAGAATACGAAGCTTCTTACCTCCTTTCTTTATGGCATGATCATTCTTTAATCATTTAGGATTTGGTAGAGGAAGAAGAGCATTTGTCGCCAAATATTGCACGTTATTTTTAAGATAATCCCAATGTTTACGTGCCCACCAATTCTTATAACGCCGAGTAACTTGATTGTGAGGATTCAAACTTCGTGCTGGAAAGTATACTTTGGATGATGTTCCAAGTTGAGTGCATATTCTCCAAAAATACAGAGCATTATCTAAGTTAACTGGGGGCATATCTCCTTCAAGATCACCAGGTATATCTTGATAGAATCCAAATTGTCGACTAAACCGGCATGGACTATAAGGCTCAATGGTTATAGATTTCCCATGTCGTGATGTTAGAAAACCCGATCGAATACTTATTAAGTACAAAGAGAAAATAGGGACTATATTGTCATCATCCTTACAAGCTCCCCCCTATTCCTAAAGTGAAGGTTCACATGCCACGCTATTGATATGCCTTTATGGATTAAATCACGGGCTTCAATGTCACTAAAATATTTGGCACCACATTCTCCAGAAAAATTAACCATCATTGGGCCTCTAACCTCTCGTGGAACTTTAAAATGAGTGTTGAAATAATGAGCCAACCAACCATATACATAATGAGGTAGAAAACAAGCCTCAGAACGCCCTGCTGAATGAGAAGTATTAGAAATTTTACCCAACCCATAATAAATATTCGCCAAGACTAGAACAGCAAGGCTAAAAGCGTAACCACCAGCCATAAAGCTAGCAGCCTTAAAGACTTCTAGTCGAATAAGATTAATATCTTCAACAGGAAAGACAAACACACAAAGCCAACATGAGAGAAAAGCAGCTAAATAAGTCTTTTCTTTGAGTTCTTCCTGGACACCAAGGCCACGAAACATGTCTTCCTCTTCATTAGACCAAGCACCATACTTGATAGGCGAACCATCTGGATTATGTGTAGATTGGGGACGCGTGTTCTTCTTTGCCCTTCTGGGAGGAGGTTTCACATATTTTGACTTTCCTTTGAACCAGAAGGAGATCCATGTCGTGATAGAAACTTTAGAACAACCTTTCTCGGGAATTGCATTGTGATAATAAGCGGCAAAAGATACTCACAAATCTTGAAGATATGTCCGCCTTGAATGTAAGAATATGTCAATTCCTTGCAACAGGGAACAACCTCCTCATAAAACCTTCCTTTTATAGAAAGACCTCCGAAATGCCATAAATCCCATAAAGAGATGGATAATTCCCACTTGAAGTGTGAAGTGTATTCGTCAAAGGACACCATGCTTCACAAAAGGCTCGAATAACATCACCATTACGATCATATGAATAAAGGGAAGCAATCAAGGCATCGAGCAAACGAGCTTTAATAAGAACCTCTTCACTTCGAGCAATTGTAGTTTTCAACCATTCCCAATAAAGTGGGATGTAGCTGAATTCTCCGCGCATCCTTAGTGTTGAGCCCCAACGAACGTCGCCAGTAATTATTCGACGACCTAATGTTAATTCTGGATTTTCATTAAATTGCTTGTTGTGTATCGACGATTGTAAAACCCAAATTGTCGAAGGAGGATCTCGATCTAACTGCTTCTTCACAGGCCATTCAGACAGAAAGCTCGAATCATCTAAAGATGACCATGTCTTCGCAAAACAACCATGTTTTGGTTCAACCACTACTAGCTTGACTCCATCCTTAACATTCTGATCTTTATCCTTCAAAATCACTAGATACTTCTTCCCAGAGCTGATATATTCTCTAAAGTATACCATAATTCCTATAAAACAATAAAAAGGAGAATAGATAAGAAGGATGATGAGTGCGAATATTTAAAAAAAAAAAGGCAAGTGTGAATTTAAAATAAAATAAACAATGCATGTCAACAAGTCAAAATAAAGGTGACCACCGCCCTGGTGCTATTGGGGAGTGTCATCACTGTAAAAGGAAGGTGACCACCGCCCTGGTGCTATTAGGAAGTGTCATCACTGTTAAAAGTGAATGTGATGTATGTACATGCACTGCAACAAAGTTCAAATAGTACATGCAATGCAACAAAGTTTAAAATAAAAAAAAATCTGAAAAATTCCAGAATTTAAAAGGAAAATTCCAGAATTTAAAAAAAAAAATATTTCTGGAAAATTCCAGAATTAAAAAAAAAAAAACAACCTAAACAGCCAAACTCGCCGGGACCCTCCAAACTGATTGGAAAACTCGTCGGAAACCGCCAAACTCGCCGGAAAACACCAAATCTCGCCGGAAACTGCCAAACTTGCAAGGAATCTCGCCGGAAAACCACCAAATCTCGCTGGAAATTCACCAAATCTCACAGGAAATTTGTTGGAGACCCCACCAATTTTTGAATGCAAAATATGAGAAGTCTAAGGCTCTTTTTATAGAGGGTTTATGATTAGGAAAATCCTCCATCTCCTAATCTATGGAAAGATTAGATTGAGATTAAAAAAAAAAAAACAAGCAAATTGACATTTCAAATTATATATATATATATATATATATATATATATATATATATATATATATATATATATATATTCTATCATAACTTTTTATTCCGGGCTCCGATTATAAATCCGTGAATTGCGTTAGAATCGTAACGACAAGACGATTGCACCGGAACATTTAGAATTTGAATGTCATGAATTCCGAAAAATGAGCAAATTACCAATATGCCCCTCATTTCAAATTCGGATTTTTTTTTAGAGATATATTTTCAAGATTCACCCACGACCAAACTTGTGCATAAATCTCGAAAAGGGGGCATTTGTAGAAGGAGAAAATTTGTCAAATTACAAATTGCCAAGTAATTATTTAAACCAATGACAAAATTACATGTCATTAAAATATAGACAAATCCAAATTCGACACGTGTCTTTAAATAAAATTAAAAGACATAAAATTGGCAAATCAAATAATGTCACGTGTCTTCTTTATGACCATTGGATGACACAAAATTTGTCCAATAAAATTATGCCACATGGAAATTGGGCTCAAAGTCAAATGAAGCCCATATCCACTAGAAGCCTACCAAAAACTCTATAAATAGAGAGATCATTCATTCATTAAAGGGGGTTGAAAAATGTTCAGAAGCCAGAAGACTCAGAAGACTTTAAAGATTAAAGACTTTTCGAAGACTCCTTGAAGAACTCCTTGAAGATCGCTTTGAAGACCAAAGTTTCAACAACATCAACACTTTGATCCGAGAAATACGCCGACGGCCCTCGCATCGAAGTTTATACTTGTGAGAAAGAATCAGAGGAACAATTTATTAGAGATTGTAACGCTAAATTCATCAAATACAAATATATTTCATTCCGCATTCTAATTTCTTTACTTAGAAATTTCTTTGTGTGAACACGTGTGGACCCCACTTCTGATCAATTTTGGTTTAGTTTCCTTTTTTTTTTATGAATTTATCAAAGTTATTAAATGTGTAAATGTATAAAAACTTAACCTAGTTACCAGCATGATATTATTAAAATGAAAACAAAACATTAGAAATTTTTTAGAGATGTTGATAATCTAACAATTTTTTTTATGATATTTATAAAAATAACATATTTTAAAGATATTTATCAATATAATTAATTTTGAACCAGTCAATTAATGATTAAGTATTGAATTATATGCTTATATAATAAATTCATCATCGATTCATACACTAATCAATACTAATCACTAATTAACATAATTAATACTGTTATATTTGTAAACGATTTAGATTTAGGCAATGGTATATTTATTAATACTTAAAAAAATCTCTATCAAATGAAATTCCTAATTTTTTTTTATGCGTATCAAATTTTTATGTAATATTTATAAATCTATGATCTTTATAAGGTATTTATAAATATCACTAATTAACTATTAAATAGAATAACTATAACTATGGATTGATTATGATATTCATTGATTACGTGTGTTAAATAATGATGATATATTTATAAATATTATCAAAAAATTTAATAGATTTGCAATTACCTTAAAAACAATTGAAATTAAAAAAGAAAAATAGAAAACATAAAAAAGAAAAAAAGAACATTATAGATTTTTACACTAGGGTGTGCCCTAGGGAATCATTCCTCGTCCAACGGCAAGGAAAGAAAAAAAAAGATCATTGGGAAAAAAATAAAATTCTCCACACATTCGCTCACTTTCAGTTAATGTGGGGTTGGTAGTGGGCTCCACCCCTAAGCCAACAAATAACAAGAGAGATCCTTATGCCTATATAATAATAATAATAAAAAAAAAGATTAAAAAAAAAGTATAATCTTTAAACATAAATTGTAGCAAGCAATAAAATTTAAAGTTGCGAACCTGAGCATAGCTCAATTAGTCAGATACTTACTCTCCTTCTTTTTGGGGTTGAAAATTTGAGTCTCCCCTTCCCAATTTAATGTAATATCTCAAAAAAATAAAATTTAAGATTAAAATTATATATAAAAAATAAAGAATAAAAGATAAATAATACTTATGAATTATGATATATATGTGTGTGAGATTCTCCAATTAAGCAATCAACCAAACCATTACCCAATTTAGTAACATCTAATTATGGTTAAAATTAATGTTGGGAATGACAAATATTTTAATTACATGATAGGAAGGTTGAGTATGTCTTAAAATTAATCTTGATTATTGATAATATTAGGTGGGAGGTGTTTGATTTTTTAATTCGAGAACGATAATAGATATTAAAAAATATTTTTAAATGATAGAGGTGGTTTGTAAATGACTTAAACAACATAAGTATTGTATTTTACCCTTATATAAATTAGGTTAAGTATTGTAATTCTAAAATTTTAATTATAGTCTATTGTATTCAATCATAGTTTGTCAATTTAGTTTATATACTTTTAAAACTTTCATTTTAATCCTTGTATCTTTAGTTAATTCTTATCAATAATATAATTATAGCTATTAGGTGAATGATATTGATTTTGATTACTAAGTTAATTTTAATGAGTTGTTAATTAATTTGCTATGATAAATTTTTAATCATTTTAATAAAATTTATCATGATAGAGGGGACTATTCTTGATAAGATTGAATTAAAGTACAATGAAAATTCTTTTTTAATAGTATAAGAATCAAATTGATTATACGTAATACTAGAAATAACGATACATTGAAAAATATATGAATCCAATTGATATAAGTGATAAAATATATAGATGGATCACAATTTAACACATAAATTTTGAGTTAAGACCCTATTTGATAATAATCTTATTTTTAATTTTTGAAATCAAACTTAGTCAGTAGTAATTTCTATAAATTTTTTTCCAACAAGCATTAAAATAAAAATAAAATTAATGCAGACAATAGTAATTTAACATGCTAATTATTATACATAATCATTATATATTTCAATAATTTAAATATTTTTTTCCATGTAATTTTGATCTCAATTTTTTTGTTGTTAATTTTAGAAAGAGAAATTGATGACGTAAACAAAAAAAAGTTGGTAACGAATAGCGTACCGTCGCGACAACAGGGAATATTTTTTTCTAGTCAACTGGAACTTGGTGGGTCCTTGACTTAATTTGAAGAATTCTGTCACTTTCCCGGGAAATTTTTTTAATTGTAAATTTGTCACCAATTTCTTTATACAACATTAAGATCGGGGATTTAACCACTCATTTAAAAATAAAAATAAAATAATTACACAGAATAATTAAAGAGCTATTTCTTAAAACGAAAAATTATCTTAAATAGTAGATTCTAGCTAGATGTATATTTATATATATATATATATATATATATATATATTACTATTTTTAATTTTTTACTAAATTTTTATAATTATTGTTCGATAATTTATAAAAATTAAAATAATAAGTTATTGAAAAAAATATATTATTAAAACTTGTAATGGAATGATAGTTTTAGTTTCTAAAAATTTATTTAAATAACAATTATTCAAGTCTAAAATAAAAATAATAAATATTAAAAATCATAATAAAATAATATATTGTTTTTGGTAATTTCTCTGTAAAAAATATATGATAAAAATTGTAAATTTTAGATAGGGTGAAAAGTTATTTTGATTTTTTAATTTTTAAGATTCATTTGTATATATAATTATCTTTTAATTTTTTATAATGCTTATTTTTATTTATTTACTTACTCACATAAATGTGAATTTGAGGTTTTTTTTCTTTCTATTATTTTAGTTAGTTCTCTTCTCTATATGTTTTAATTTTTTTTTTTGGTTGTACATGAAAGTAATTTAATAACTTAATAAAAATATTACGATTGGTTAGTCATTAACTTGAACTAAGGTTAACTAGGTTAGACATTATTGAAGGTTCGAAATCATTTTTCCTAATTTGATATAATGTAATATTGATTTTTTTTTTAAAAATAAAAAACATATATTTTACTACTAAATTAAATTAATTTTTTTTACCAATAAATATAAATTTTTCAAATGCCATTCTCTCTTCTCCAAATCCTTACATAAGTACATTTTTTCCATCTCTAAACTAAACGTGTGGTGCATCTCTCTCTTTTTTTCTTTAATATATATTTGACTACTATTATGCATCAACTTTTTCAAATAAAAAAAAGGCAAAAAAATTAGTACGATCCTTTGGAAGAATAAGCAAAACCTTCTTAACGAAGTTGGATACTTGTCAAGCAAGAAAGAATATAGAGTCATTAGATTACTACCTCGAATAAAATAAATTCTTCAATTTTTAATTTTTAATTTTTGATTCTAATATTTATTATTTTAATTTTTGTTTTGGATTGAATGATTGTCTCTTAAACAAGCCCTTGGTGCCAAAAATTATATCGAATTAACTTACAATTTATAAAATTGATACCTAATCAATTGAATAGACTAAAAATTACGTTGAATAGAAAATGTGTTAAAAGATAAACTAAACTCACTTTTATAATTACTCAAAAATTATATTTTAATTAACATATAAAAAAGTAGAATATAAAATGATTGATAAAGAGGGTGTAATAAAATAAATAAACTAGCCTTGGTGCCAAAGGAGGAACATACTTGCTTGGAAGCTGACTGATGACTTGACTTCAAACTGTGAAAATGCTTTTTTTTTCTCTATAAATAGCATTTTGTACTCTTCCTATTTTCTCCACAAAACTCTCATATTCTCATTTCAATATTTTTCTTAGAAGGTAACATCTCTTTCATTCCATTTCTGTTTTCCTTCTTCTCTCAACTTATTTTTATTAATTAAGTGAAAATAATTATGTTTCTCTATTTCTATTTCTCTATTTTTCTTTTTGGAAATTTCAAGGGTTAGGTTTTTTTAATGCAGTATTTGTAATTATATCATCAATTAAAACTATTTGTAAATATTATAATTTTTCTTGCGTTAATCAATGATTAAAGTGTAAATTAGTGATTCACTTATTATAATAATATGTAATTCAATGTTGTTCATTGATTCATTAGCTCAAAATTTATTATATTTATGAAAAAATTTAAACCATGATATTTTTATAAATGTTGTAGAAAAACTTGCTGGATTTGCTATTAACGTCCTATAAATAAATTCTCAATTGTTTTTTCCCATAATTATTCTATTTGCTTCAAAATTTTGAATAGAAGACTTATTTTTATTAATTAAGTGAAAATAATTATGTTTCTCTATTTCCATTTCTCTATTTTCTTTTCTTTTTTTGGGAAATTTCAAGGGTTAGGTTTTTTTAATGCAATATTTGTAATTATATCATCAATTAAAACTATTTGTAATTATTATAATTTTTATTACGTTAATCAGTGATTAATGTGTGAATTAGTGATTCACTTATTATAATAATATGTATGTGGTTCATTAATTCATCAGCTCAAAATTTGTTATATTTATGAAGAAAATTTAAACCATGGAATTTTTATAAATGTTGTAGAAAAACTTGATGGATTTGCTATTAACGTCCTATAAATAAATTTTCAATTGTTTTTCCCCATAATTATTTTATTTGTTTTCATCCAAAGCTAGCTTCAAAATTTTGAATAGAAGACTAATGCATGAAATAAAACTTGCAGTTGCCAACAAATGACTACAGATATCATGAAAAAGACCATAGAGATTTATGGATTCCATCCCGACGTCACGGCCGACGAAGTGAAGGAATTTCTGGAGAATCACACCGGAGATCGATCGGTCTCCGACGTCAAAATTTCAAAACCGAACAACGAAAGCTCAAGGTTCACATTCGTGAAAGTTGAGTTCACAAGTAGACTGGCAGCCGATCACATAGTGTCTTTGACATCGGCGAGGCGCTTATGGTTCGGGGATTCCTACTTGAAAGCTTGGGAAGCGAAGCATGAGAGCACGGCGGAGCGGAGGATTCCTCGCGGTGGCTTGGGATTGGAGAGGATGGAGAATTTGAGGGTGCATTTTGGATGCAAGATTTCCAAGGAAAGGTTTTGTGTGCTTTGGGAAGGGGGAGATGTTTCAATGGAATATGGATTAATGGGAATTGGAGTAAGAAAATTATACTTTTATTTTGAATATGAGAATGTTGAATATAAATTGGAGCTTTGCTATGAGAGTATTTGCCAAGTTGAGATGATTTGCCCATTGGATGATCAAGCTCCCAACCTTCTTCTAATTCAGGTTTTTCTTCTTTTTCTTCTTCTCTAAAATAAGTTTGATTCAATACTTCAATAATCTTATAGTTCATAATAAATAAATAAAATAAAAATTTCACCTAGATAATTTATAGTTTTTTTAAGACAAATATATGTGACGTTGAAGAGATTCGAACTTAACTTAACTAGATGTATATAGTTTGTTAAATGTTAAAAGTTACTTACTCATTTTTTAGAATTGCTTTTCGCATGTGACATTATGATAAAATTAAGTCTCTTTTTTAAGATACTTCCATGATGTTATATTATTACAAATATATTTTATAGTCTTTCATGTCATATTAAGACAGTGTTTTAGATTTATAGTGTTTTCTCATTAATATTATGGAAATAATAACAAAATACAGTTGGTAAATCTAAAACTATATAAATTAATTATTAATTTAATTTTAATAACTATTATTTTGATATCAAACGTTATTGAACTCTTTTATTTAAGACAATTTATGTTTAATCATTATGATTGATCAATAATCATCTAAAGATCATCAATCACTTATCATCGTAAGGTAATTATTGAAATAATATATTTTTATACACTAATTACTGAAATGTCAAGAACTTTTAAAAAAATACTCAAATAGCATAATTATAGTTTAATAAATTTATTGAACTAAAAAAGTAAAAAAAAACTAATAAATCCATTAAAAATAATAATGAGAAATAATCAAATAATTTGATAAATTATTGAATATGAACTTAAAAAAGCAAAAACAAATAAATTCATTAAAAAATACTCATGAAAAATAGTTCAATAAATTTATTGAACTATAATTATGCTATTTGAATATATTTTTTTTTAAAATTATGATATTTTAATAATTAGTATATAGATTTATGCTATTGAAGACAAATATAAATACTAAAAGAAAAACAGAAATCACACTAACTAGGATTTTTTTCTACCTAAATTATAAATATTCTATAAATTTGATTTATTTTCTAAAATAATTTTTTTAATTCCATTAAATTAATAAATCGTTTTCATTACCCCTTTTCACTATCTCTTGTTACAAAATTATGAATCTCATCATTTTTTATAATAATAGATTTTGAATAATATATTTTTGAAAATTTATTCTTTTGATAAATTCAAACAATAAAAAATAGTTATTTTATTATATATATATATATAAAAAAAGTGGACATTTTTGCCCCTAAAATAAATTTCCTTGTTGAATTGGCAGTTGCAGGGTGGTCCAAGGATCTTCAAGAAAGATCCATCCTTTTATTCTCGTTGGATTAGGGATATCGATTTCACTCCTTCTTCTTCCATCGGTCAATCTTCTTCTTTATGCTTACAATTTCCCCTTCAAATCCCCATTCCCAATTTCTTCCAAACCCTAATTGGATTCAAGAAAACCCATGGCCCTTTCAATCTCGAATCAGGTTCTTCTTTCTCCTCCAATCCAATTCTTGTTCCTATTATTACTCCACCGATTCAAGACTTTGATTCCTCATATAAAATCCTGTTCAAAATCAATTCTTTAGTTCAACATGGTTATCTTCCTGCTCCTTTACTGGATGATAATTTCTTCCGACTAGTCGATCCCTATCGATTTAGCCCTACATGTATTGAATTTGCCCTAGATAAGTTGCTTAGTTTGAAGGAATGTTGTTATGAACCTCAAAAATGGCTCAAAGAACAGTATTTGGGATTCTATAGCTCTAAGCAACTTCAATGGAAGTCTGGTATAAGTTTGGAGGAGCGTTTGGTTTCTGTTCATAGGGTTCTAATTACACCTTGTAAAGTTCATTTTCGTGGTCCTGAGCCTAATCTTTCGAATCGTGTTGTACGTCATTTTATTTATGATATAGACAATTTTATTCGCGTTTCTTTTGTTGATGAGGAGTTGGATAAACTTCGTTCGATTGATATATCTCAGCGTATGTCTAATGGGGAGAGTGAAAGGACTAGAGTTTATGATAGAATACTATCTATTTTAAGAAATGGTGTTGTTATTGGTCAGAAGAAGTTTGAGTTTCTTGCTTTCTCGTCAAGTCAACTACGGGAAAGTTCGGTTTGGATGTTTGCTTCAAGGGAGGGGCTTAGTGCCGCAGATATTAGACAGTGGATGGGTGATTTTAGTCAGATAAGAAATGTGGCAAAGTATGCTGCTCGACTTGGTCAATCTTTTGGCTCTTCAAGAAAAACTTTGAGTGTTGAACAACATGAAATTGAAGTTATTCCTGATGTAGAAGTCGAAAGGAATGGCATCAAATATTGTTTCTCTGATGGGATAGGAAAAATATCTGATGCATTGGCTCAAAAGGTTGCTGAAAAATGTGGCTTAAAGCATTACACACCATCTGCCTACCAGATTCGATACGCTGGATACAAAGGTGTTGTTGCTGTTGATCCAACGTCAAAAGAGAAATTGTCACTAAGAAAGAGTATGCTGAAGTATAAGTCACCTGACACACAACTTGATGTTTTGGCATGGAGCAAGTATCAGCCTTGTTTTCTCAATCGTCAGGTGATCAATCTTTTGTCCACACTTGGAATTCAGGACCATGTTTTTGAAAAAAAACAAAAGGAGGCTATAGATCAGCTAGATGCTATTTTAAAAGATTCATCAAGGGCATTGGAGGTATTGGAGCTGATATCCCCCGGGGAAATGACTAGTGTTCTTAAGGAAATGCTTTCATGTGATTACAAGCCAGATGAAGAGCCCTTTCTTTCTAGGATGCTATGTACATTTCGGGCTGTCAAATTGTTAGACTTGAGGATCAAATCAAGGATATTCGTGCCCAATGGAAGAACCTTAATGGGTTGTCTAGATGAAACAGGAACACTAGAATATGGGCAGGTGTTTATACAGTGTTCTATCCCTGGCAGATCAAGTGAGAGCAATTTCATTGTTCAAGGAGAAGTAGTTGTTGCTAAAAATCCCTGTTTACACCCAGGGGATGTGCGTCTGCTCAATGCTGTTGATGTTGAAGCTTTGCATCATATGGTAGATTGTGTCGTTTTTCCACGGAAAGGACCTAGGTAACATCTAGTCTATGTACTCATTCATTATTCCTGTATTCAACGCACTTCTAATGACTACATATACGGGTTTACATTATTGCAGCTTTTATACCTCAGTGCTCACAAATCTGTTTGCAAAATTCTATGTTTTTGCACATAACTTATTTCTCTAGATTTTGTGGTAGGATTACTCACATATATTTCATTAGTTTTCTATTAACTAGACTTTTGTTTTTGGAACTAGGTAATAGTATTTTTATTTTTAAAACTTCAGATAATTTTTTGACCGTCTTAGTTAATTGCCTTACTATTTAGTTATTTAATCATTTTTGTTTAATATTTTTTATGACTCTCTGCAGTGATGCACCTTTACTTATATTTCTATTTTGTCATGTTAGACCTCACCCAAATGAATGTTCTGGGAGTGATTTGGATGGTGATTTGTACTTTGCTTCTTGGGATCCGGAGCTGACGCGTATTCGACCTGTTGAACCTATGGACTATGAGCCTGCACCAAATATGCAGTTGGATCATGACGTCACAATTGAGGTATGGTTTTATTAATAGGAATAAGTTACTTCTGTTATGAACACTTCTTCAAACCACAACAAACGATCTCTTTCCATGTAGCTTTCTCAATCAACTGAAATTTGTTTGTTCAGCTGTATTATTGTTCATTCAAATATTGTTCATATTATTATTAATTTTATGTGTGTTCTTGTTCAAGAGATTTACAGTAGCAATTGATTTTCTTTATTTCTGCAGTCAATGCGGATAAGTTTATCCTGATGATTAGGGGCAAATTATTACCTGGCGTTCTTCACAATTTTCATCTGAAATACTTTTAATTATAAACATAGTTATTATTTTATATAAATATAAGCTCACCAGTTATATCTCATCATTTTGATACAGGAAGTGCAGAAATATTTTGCAGACTTCATGGTCAATGATGGTATTGGAACCATCTCAAATGCACACACCGTCTTTGCAGATAGGAAGCCGAAGAAGGCAATGAGTGCTGAGTGCATCCAACTTGCAAAATTATTCTCAATTGCTGTTGACTTCCCGAAGACCGGTGTTCCAGCAAATTTGCCACGTTCTCTTCGTGTCCATGAATTTCCAGATTTCATGGAAAAGATAGATAGACCCACCTATGAATCAAATGGTGTCATTGGGAAGCTTTTCCGAGGAGTTAAAGATGTTTCATATAACGCAAACTCTATCGAATCGTACACTAGAGAAGTTGCTACTAAGTGCTATGATCCAGACATGGAAGTAATTGGGTTTGAGAATTATTTGAGTGATGCTTTTAATTACAAAACCAGGTATGATTACAAGTTGGGGAACCTGATGGATTATTATGGTATCGAAACGGAGCCTGAATTAATTAGTGGAAATATCCTAAGAATGGCCAATTCATTTGATAGAAAGAACGACTGGGAACAAATTTCTTTCGCCATGAAGTCACTTAGAAAGGAAGCTAAGACTTGGTTCAACGAGAAGGCCGGAAACAATTCTCCTTCCGATGACGACAGTGACGAGGATGATGAATATGCAAAAGCATCAGCTTGGTACCATGTCACATACCACCCAAATTATTGTGGTCGCTACAATGAAGGACTGAATAGAGATCATTTCTTAAGTTTTCCATGGTGTGTTTACGACAAGCTTATTCAGATCAAGAGGAACAAGATGTGTGATATTATTCGAACTATATTAATACAATAATAGAACAATTACAACTCTCCCCTTACAATAGTCTAAAGACTACAATACTCAAAATATCGATAAAGAACTCACTCACTCAATCCCTATTTATAACAACCCACCTCTAACTAACTCTTTCATTATTTACTATTATGCCCCTATAATCCCATCCTAACAATGTGCAAATGTCGATGTCGATGAAAATGTCGAGGTTCAAATTTATAGAAATATCGATGTCCACGGACATTCCAGGAAAAATCACGGAAACGAAGGAAACATATGTGAATTTTTGGACATATTGATTGAAACTTTCCCAATAGCTTAATTTAGTCATAATCTATCATATAATAGAGTTATATACCTACAAGTGATGTTAAACATATCACAATATAAAAAATATAATAAATGCTTGTGAAATATAATATTAAAATATGTTTTTTTTTTCACAATAATAAAAAATCTCCATCGATTAGCATGTAATTAACTCAAGAATAATAACAAATCAGAGATGAAAGGAATTGTGTAGATTACCCAAGAATTCGAAAATAATTGAAGTTGAATTCTTTGAATTTTCGGTGAAGAACGGAGCTCTAAAAAGACCTTAAATCACAGCCAAAAGGATTAGAAATCGATTCGAACTTAACGGGAAAACGACGATTAACAATGAATGATCAATACCTTTCGAGGAAACGAAACGGAACTACGCCTTGAGGAGATGCGGCTGGTCGAGAGTAAGAGAACGTGAAAAGAAAAATAAAATATATATCCTAGGGTTTTGTGTCAACCTAATAGCTGGACAATTACGATAATGCCCCTGAAATGAATAATAAGAGTTAGGGACGTAAACGGTAATCAGGCCATATCTTTTTACTCGAGACTCGGAATTGAATGAAGTCAAT
Organism: Gynostemma pentaphyllum; assembly: GCA_028015215.1. Lineage (NCBI taxonomy): Eukaryota > Viridiplantae > Streptophyta > Magnoliopsida > Cucurbitales > Cucurbitaceae > Gynostemma > Gynostemma pentaphyllum. The sequence continues at coordinate 1,002,268 of CM051345.1, read as the reverse complement.
GGTGTTGGACTCGTATAGACGCGACGGTTAATAATAACCCAAAATAAAATTATTTAGATCAAAATCGAGAAAAGACCAAAATACCCTTACCGAAAACTCGGGTTGTTACAGATTTTGCTGGAGACAGATCAGATAAGAGAAGATCTCTAACAGGATATGCCTTCACTCTATTTGGAGGCACTGTCAGCTGGAAATCAGTATTGCAACTTGTTGTTGCCTTGTCTTCAACTAAGGCAGAATACGTAGTTGCAACTGAAAGCATAAAGGAAGCAATATGGTTAAATGGCTTAATCAACGAATTAGGCCTAGAACAAGAGAAGGTAAAGGTGTATTGTGATAATCAAGGAGCAATCTATCTCAGCAAGAATCAAATGTTCCATGAGAGAACTAAACATATAGATATCAAGCTCCACTTCATTCGAGACATAATATCACAAGGAGAAGTTTTACTTGAAAAGATCCACACTAATGACAATCCTTCTAACATGTTAACCAAGGCTGTTACAACATCAAAGTTCAGCAAATGTATGGAGATCTTGAAGCTGACTGAATATAGACCTCCATAAGTCTGATTGATGAAGGTTTATCACAAGCTCTGAATCTCTGTTTTTGGTTCTAGCCTCAAGGTGGAGATTTGTTAAATATGAGGCTAAAACTGTCTTTATCCCAGCTCTTGGAAATTACCTTATTGCCATTAAAACTTATTTCAAGCTAGGGGCATTTGTTCATTTTACTAGGTTTGATATAAGCTCCTTCCTGAAGATGAGATTGTAATTTCAATTTTCTTGTTTAAAATATATATTATATATATAAGAGAGAGCTTTTTGTTTGAACTTCCACTCTTCATGGCATAGCAGTGAATTCAAGTGAGAAAACAAGCTTTAGATCAAGAAAATTGACTCATTTTTAAGGACATTCATGATATTCACTAGGGCCATTGTGAAATTAGTTGTTGAATTAGAGCATGTTTAAGATGAGTAAAAATATTTTTCCTCAAGGGATTTAAAAAAAAGAAACTTTAATCAAAGTGTTTGTTTTGAAAGCACCCGACTATCCATGTATGTTAGGATGGTAATAAAGGACATATTAATAAATTAGAATTTATCTCAAATTACATAATCCTGAATATTAATTATTAAAATGTCATAATTTTTTAAAAATTACTCAAATAGACATAATTATAATTCATTAAATTATTGAACTATAGTTCATTAAATTATTGAACTATTTTTCATGAGTATTTAATGAATTTATATATATTTGTTTTTACTTTTTTGAGTGCAAGTTCAATAATTTATCGAGTTATTTGATTATCTTTCATTATTATTTTTAATGAATTTGTTAGTTTTTTTTTTTTTTTTTTACTTTTTTTAGTTCAATAAATTATTATATTATATTCATTAAATTATTGAATTACAATTATGGTATTTTAGTAAATTTTGAAAAGTTCTAACATTTCAATAATTAGTATGTAAAAGTATGTTATTTCAGTAACTGTCCCTAATGAACTAATTGAGATTAACACGACAGACAAAAATATTTTTTCTTTACAAATATACCTAAAAAAAAAAAAGTCTATACTCACAAATCAATTAATACGAGTTACTCCTTAATTACATTATACAAATAATTACATGTGTAAAAAACTATTATAATTTCACTTAAAATATCAAAAAATTATAAATGGGATTTTAATAATCTTTTCACCAACAAAGTCAAACTAATTAAACCACTCTTGTTCTTCATCTTCTTCTTCTTCCATTGTTAAATAACTTTCACTCTCTGAAATCACATGTAGCAATCCAAACTTGACATGCAAAGAAATCTTCCATTTCTCCAAATTAAGCTTAGCTCCGGTCACTAGCCAATGTCCTGGACTATCCTGTGGCTCTTTACATACTTGTGTCATATCCATGAAAAACCCCTGAATCGTCAATCACTACCTCCGGTTTCTCCTTCACCGTGCCCCCGACTGAAATCGATGTACTAATAGCCGAAAAAATTCCTGACTTATGTGAATCAGAGGATATTCTAGCCCAATTGGATTGAACAATGTGAGAGTGTGAGACTTTGGAGTAGAGAAGGCGAAGATGGAGGACGTTTTTTGAATCTTGCTTCTTTACGTGTAGTTGAGCTCCCATGACGATGAACGATGTCGAGCTGCTTCCGTTGTCGTTGTCGAGGAGGGAGGTCCAGTGGGGGGAGTACTTGACTGGAGCTGTACAAACATGGGAGAATCTGTTTCGATTTACAGCTTCGATGGAACGATCATCTTCTGAACCTTGCCATCGAGAACTGGTTTCTTCTATCTTTTTTTCACGAAGCAATGGACTGTTTAATAGATGTTGGATATGGATTGTGTTAAATATGAGGCTAAAACTGTCTTTATCTCAGCTCTTGAAAATTACCTTATTGCCATTAAAACTTATTTCAAGTCAGGGGCATTTTGGTCATTTCATTCGGAGCCCTCTTCTTCACTCAGTTAGCTCGTGTTTTTTATTTCTTTGGCCGAGAAGAAAATAACAGTTAAAAGGCTTGTATAAAAGAGAGAGAGAGTGGTTGAGATTGATGATGATGTACTGAGAAAAATTCCATTGATGAATAAAAGAGATTCTTGCTTGTGAGAGAGGACGTAGGATTATCCGAACCTCTATAAATCTCCGTGTCTTTAATTTCTGTTTTCTGATTCTTGTTCTTATTGATTTCCATTGCTGAATTTGAGAGAGATTGTGAGTTCTTGAGATTGATTTCATAACAAATTGGTATCAGAGCGTTGGTTCAAGATCGAATCAATTCGTAATTGAAAATCAGAGAAGATGAGCTTCACCAGATTTGAGGTGGAGAAATACGATGGGAAAGGATATTTCTCTTTGTGGAAGAGGAAGATCAAGGTTGTTCTTGTTCAACAGAAAGTATCGGGTGCACTACAAGAACCAGAAGCCATGCCTGCTGAATTGAAGGAATTGGTGAAGAAGGAGATGCAAGAAGTTGCCTACAGTATCATCATCCTCCATTTATCAGATAATGTTCTAAGGCTTATTGGGGAAGAGGAGACAGCAGCAACCCTTTGGGTAAAATTGGACAGTCTATACCTTGCCAAATCCTTACCCAACACCATCTTCTTGAAAGAAAAATTGTTCAGTTTCAAGATGGACAATTTCAAATCCCTCGATGACAATCTAGATGAATTCAAGAAACTGATTAGCACACTGGCAGGTGTAGGGGAGAAGGTAAATGAAAAGGACCAATGTATTATCCTATTGAACTCATTACCTGATACATTCAAAGATATAAAGAATGCCATGAAGTATGAAAGAACAACCCTGACCATGGAGGAAGTCATTGATTCCTTGAGGTCCAAAGATCTTGAAATCCAGATTGATAAAAAGAGAAAGAACAATGGAGAATCTTTATTTGTAAAGTCCAAGAATTACAGAAATCACACAAAGACAAAGACAGATTACAAGAAGAAACCAAATGGAAATCCTTCAAATGCTATCATTGCAACAAAGAGGGACATATCAGAAGAAATTGCTATCAATGGAAGAGGGAGAACAAGGAGAGGGAAACTCAAGGGGAAGTGAAGACTGCTGCAACAGACCAAGCAAACCAAGTAGAAGCTGATGCTGAAATTCTGGCAATCACAGAAAAGAACATTGACAAACAATGGATTCTTGATTCTGGATGCTCCTATCACATGATACCCAACAAGGATTGGTTTGAAACCTATGAAGTTCTTGAAGGGGGGCAAGTGTTGCTTGGAAATAACAAGCCTTGCAAGGTGATATGAAGAGGAAATTTAAGAATCAAGATGTTTGTTGGCCTAGAAAGAATCTTGTCTGATGTAAGGCATGTCCCTGAGTTGAGAAGAATCTGATCTCCCTTGGCACTCTTGATCAAAAGGGGTATTCATATGATGGTAAGAATGGCATCCTAAAGATCATGAAAGGTTCAAGAGTGGTAATGAAAGCCATAAGAATCAATGGCCTGTACCATCTGTTTGGCAGCACACTGGTAGGGGGAACTACTGTGGAAGAGGCTGCTACTGTGAAATCAAATGACAAAATAGATGCAAACGTATGGCATAGGAGACTTGGTCACATAGGGGAAAGAGGCCTGACTGAACTTAAAAAACAGAAGCTATTGGGGGAAGTAAACCTGAAAGAGCTGAAGACTTGTGATCACTACATCTATGGCAAAACAACCAGGCAGCCCTTCCCAAGATCAACATACAAATCAAAAGATATTCTTGCTTACATCCATTCTGATCTTTGGGGGTGAGCAAAGGTAGACTAAATTGGAGGAAACAAGTACATTATGAGTATTATTGATGATTACTCAAGAATGTTATGGATCTATATGCTGAAGACCAAAGATCAGGTGATATCCAAATTCAGAGAATGGAAGAGGATGGTAGAAACTCAGACAGGAATAAAGGTCAAGAAACTGAGAACTACTAATGGCCTCGAATATGTCAATGAAGAGTTTGAGAAACTATGCAAGGAAGAAGGCATGGTGAGGCATAAAACTGTTAGATATACACCCCAACAGAATGGCCTTGCTGAAAAAATGAACAGGACCATTTTGGAGAGGGTTAGAGCAGTCTTGTCTGAAGCCAAATTGCCAAAAAAATTCTGGCAGAGGCAGCACATACTGTAGCATATCTGATAAATAGAACCCCCTCCACTGCCATTGATTTCAAAACACCATTGGAGATGTGGAATGGAGAACCTCCAAATCTAGAAAACTTAAGGGTTTTTGGCAGCCTTGCTTTTGCACATGTAAATGATAGGAAGTTAGAACCAAGAGCAAAGAAGTGCATGTTCTTGGGATATCCTGAAGGAGTCAAGGGCTACAAGTTGTGGTATCAAGAAGGAAACACAACAAAGACCTTCATCAGTAGAGATGTAGTATTCAGAGAAGGGGATATGTATATGGCTACCAAAACAGATCTTGAAAACCAGAAGGAGAAAACCACTGCTGTTCCAATTGAGGTGGAGAATCTGCAAATCAATCCTATCCAAAATGAAGAAACACAAACTGATGATCATGAGAGTCTGCCTGAATCTCAGGACCCTCAATCATATCAGCTTGCAAGGGACAGGACAAGAAGGACCAATATTCCATCTACAAGGTACAGTGATACTGACTATATAGCTTTTGCCCTGTCTGTCTCTGAACTATTGAATGAGCAAGAGCCTGACTCTTTCAAGGCTGCAATGAAATGCAAAGATAAGAATAGATGGTCTGAAGCTATGGAAGAAGAAATGAATTCCTTAATTAAAAACCAGACATGGGAATTGGTAGAAAGGAAGCCTAAATAGATGCTAGTCCAATGTAAATGGCTGTTCAAATTGAAACCAGGAAATGAAGAGGGATCTCAACCTAGGTATAAAGCAAGACTTGTTGCCAAAGGATTCACTCAGAGAGAAGGAATTGACTACAATGAAATCTTCTCTCCAATAATAAAACACACTTCTATCAGAATCCTAATGGCCATTACAGCTCACTATGACCTTGAATTGGAGTAGCTGGATGTGAAGACTGCCTTCCTCCATGGGGTCTTTGATGAGCAGATTTATATGGCACAGCCTGAGGGGTTTATCAGTCAAGGAAATGAAGGCAAAGTATGTCTGTTGAAAAGGTCCTTATATGGCCTAAAACAGTCTCCAAGACAATGGTACCTTAGGTTTGATGAATTTATGCTAAAGAACAATTTTAGCAGCAGTAAATTTGATAGCTGCATCTACCAAAGGAAAACAGATAAGCATCTTGGAGTCATACTTCTACTTTATGTAGATGATATGCTTATAGCTTCATCTAAAATCTCAGAAATTAAAAGGGTCAAAACCATGCTCAGTGATGAATTTGAAATGAAAGACCTTGGGGCAGCAACAAGGATTCTAGGCATCAACATATTGAGAGACAGACCAAGAAGACTCTTACACCTAAACCAAAGTAGTTATGTTGAAAAGGTGCTCAAGAAGTTCAATATGCAAGATGCTAAACCAATGTCTGTTCCCATAGCCCAACATTTGAAGTTGTCTCAAGAACAGTCACCTACTGATGATGAATCCCTAGCTGAAATGAGTTACATTCCCTATGCAAATGCAATTGGCTGTATAATGTATTGTATGGTATGTTCCAGACCTGATATTGCCCATGCCTCTAACCTATTGAGCAGGTACATGTCAAACCTAGGGAAGCAACATTGGCAAGCTTTGAAAGGGGTAATGAGGTACTTGGCAGGAACAAGATCTACTGGTCTGCTGTTTGAGAGCTCACAGAATAGAAGCTCAATACTTGAAGGATTTGTTGACTCTGATTTTGCTGGAGACAGAGATAAGAGAAGATCTCTAACAGGATATGCCTTCACTCTATTTGGAGGCACTGTCAGCTGGAAATCAGTATTGCACCCTATTGTTGCCTTGTCTTCAACTAAGGCAGAATACGTAGTTGCAACTGAAAGCATAAAGGAAGCAATATGGTTAGATGGCTTAATCAACGAATTAGGCCTAGAACAAGAGAAGGTAAAGGTGTATTGTGATAATCAAGGAGCGATCTATCTCAGCAAGAATCAAATGTTCCATGAGAGAACTAAACATATAGATATCAAGCTCCACTTCATTCGAGACATAATATCACAAGGAGAAGTTTTACTTGAAAAGATCCACACTGATGACAATCCTTCTAACATGTTAACCAAGACTGTTACAACATCAAAGTTCAGAAAATGTATGGAGATCTTGAAGCTGACTGAATATAGACCTCCATAAGTCTGATTGATGAAGGTTTATCACAAGCTCTGAATCTCTGTTTTTGGTTCTAGCCTCAAGGTGGAGATTTGTTAAATATGAGGCTAAAACTGTCTTTATCCCAGCTCTTGGAAATTACCTTATTGCCATTAAAACTTATTTCAAGTCAGGGGCATTTTGGTCATTTCATTCAGACCCCTCTTCTTCACTCAGTTAGCTCGTGTTTTCTATTTCTTTGGCTGAGAAGAAAATAGCCGTTAAAAAGCTGGTATAAAAGAGAGATAGTGGCTGAGATAGATGATGATGTACTGAGAAAAATTCCATTGATGAATAAAAGAGATTCTTGCTTGTGAGAGAGGACGTATGATTATCCAAACCTCTATAAATCTCTGTGTCTTTAATTTCTGTTTTCTGATTCTTGTTCTTATTGATTTCCATTGCTAAATTTGAGAGAGATTGTGAATTCTTGAGATTGATTTCGTAATAGATTGCTAGCCTGCGAGGAAAGATATGATATTTCTCTTTGTTAAGATCCAATATATATATAGGAAATGCTCGAGTCCTAGTCGGTCAAGAGAAGTTCTTTCGACTTTCATACGTGTCTAATTTCTATTGAATAAAATATATTAGTGGATAATAAATATATGAGTTTTTTAATATATAAATAAGACTCACTGATATATTTTTTCGTATAGAATTGAGACATGTCGAAAAATCAGGAAGAACTCCTAGACCTAAATATTGTTATATAAATGGTCAATCTATTATGATGATTAGTTGGACATATATATTATTTTGGAAAATTTATTTAATATATGGAGGTAAGATTCACATACTTATTGAATAAATATCATTATTTTTATTTTCCATTAAAATCATGCATTTAATAATTACGAGTGAAAGAGTCGTATTTTGATTTTTAAGTCACACCGAATAAGTTCTATTTTTTCACTCACTTAGAATATTAAAACAACTAGAAATTAAGCTTTAATAAGTGATAATGGTTTTGTTTTTTGTTTTCCATTTTTAAAATTAAGTTTGTAAAAAAAAAAATTATCTTGTTTTTCTTTTTTTAAGTTATTATAATTTGGTTAAAATTTCAAAAAAAAAAAAAAAAGTTGATTACAAAATAAATAAAATAATGAGTATTTAGTGATATATTTTCCTATTAGATTTGATGCCCTCTAGATACAATCTCATCCCCGTGACCGGTTTATTTCCAGCTGTAACCTGTAAACAAAATTTGGAAGGAAGCAATTTTTTTTAGTAATATTTATAAAAATAGCAGTTCTAAAAAATGTTTGTAAACATAGTAAATTTTTATCGGATGAAAAGTGATAAATGTTGAATTAGATATTTTTACACTAAGTTTATCATTGATACACACATTAATTTAATAATTGATTAACATAGTAAAAATTGTTATATTTACAAATACTTTTTAGAATTGCTATATATTTTTACAAATATTACATCAAAATCTGCTATTTACATGGTGTATCATTAATAACAGGCGACCTGGTGGAGATCGAATATATGGAGTTTTATTGTTTTTTATATGAAAAAAAGGTGACTTTCCTACACTAATTTTAAATGGACAATAGTGTTTTGGTTATATTATATGTTATGATGGAAATGAACATAGTAATTTATACATTTGAGAAATGCTGAAGGCCTGTCTATTGGCTTGCTGCTCCCGATCCCATGTTATGTCATTTCATGAATAGTTTATATTTAGGTTCATTCTGGATCTTGGGTTCTGACATCCCATTCAGAGGATGACTTGTGATATTTTGTGTCAATTATACCATTGTGAGAAATGGAAAGAAAAACTCAATAATCATTTCAGAAGGTTTGGTATGGTTTCTGCTTGTTTATGTGTGCATGAGCAAGAGCTCTACATGAGTCTATAATTTAAGTAATAAAGAAATTTAGTATTTAAATTTCAGATTCAAATTGCTAGTTTTGGAGATTAGCTTCAATTTCACTTCTGTAAGATGAAGTGAAGTGTTAATTGGTCCATAGTTGAATAAAGTAAACTAAAGCACATATTTTTATAATATGTATTCCAATTCATGTCACTACTATTAATTTTATTTTTAATTTAAATAAACAATTTTTTTTAATAATTTATTAAACTCAAAACAATAAATTATTAAACTAAGAATATATTTAAAAATTAAATTAACGTTTAACTTATAATAAAATAAAAGTTTTAATTCCTAAAAGGATAACAAATAATCAACACAAAATAAAAGTTAAAATAGCAAACATTTAAAAGCCAACAATTCGATAATTTATTAAACTACAAACAATATGCTATTTTGATAAAATTTTTAAAAATTATACTATACAAGTATTTATACTTTTTTCCTTGTTATTTTAGTAATTCCCCCTATTTTATAATAACTCATTTGTGTATTAGAATTTAGAAACCTTTACGACTAAGAAATTTTTGTAAAGTTTATTCCTTTCCCCCCCTTCAAATGAATGACTATGCCTCTGTTTCTTGGCTCTTACTCAACAAATCCTCTTTCATGAATGTAAATTTCCAACCAAATCATCTTTAGCTATTAACACATTATTCAAATTCACCACTTTTTTCCAATAAATAAGAATATAATAATATATTGTCATCTTGGCCATTCTCTTTTCAAATTTAATTGATCATTTTAAGAATCACTTTCCTCTCTCTTTCCTTTTCATTTTTCTACAATAGATCCTTTTGAGAAGAAGAAAAAATCTTGATAGGATTTTTGTTTGGAAGAATATGTATATAATATAAATCTTTCGATAATAAATATAATAATTATATATAGATTTTTCTTTAAATGTATGGTTTAATTTGATACTTTGCTAGGTAGACAATCTGGTTCTCTTTAACAACATCCCATTTCATAAGGGTCAAGTCAAAGCATTCTTCTAATTTTTTTTTAATATTACATCTTATTAAAGAGGAGAGACTCGGGCCTTCAACTTTATAAGAAGAGAGAGTATCTAACCAATTATGCTATGCATTGAAAAAACATACACATTTGATACAAATTATTTATTGAAAAGATGATTTTACAGTCAAACATCTATCTAGTCAAACACCATAAAACAATACATGTACATTTTTAGAAATAGTTTAAAATGACTATATTTTTAAACTAAGTTTGAAAAGTAGATCAACCAGAAAATGGGAGGATTTTTTTTAATAAAAAGTATGCTTATTTTCAGTTTCAGTTAGAAATGGTGGGCTCCATGATGAGAAAATTTGGTTACTTTTCTGAAGAAAAAACTGTTTCTAATGATTAGTACAGTTTTCTTCCTTTTCCAAAATTCCAACTCCACTTTATTTTATTGGAAAAAAAATGTTCTTTAAAGACGTGTGGACCCCACTTCTGATCAATCTTGGTTTAGTTTCCATTTTTTTCCTCATGAATTTATCAAAGTTTTTTTTTTTTTTTTTTGAAAATGAATTTATCAAAGTTATTAAATGTGTAAATGTATAAAAACTTTGATATTATTAAAATGAAAAAAAAACATTAGAAATTTTTTAGCGATGTTGATTATCTAACAATTTTTGTATGATATTTATAAAAATAACACGTTTTAAAAATATTTATCAATGTAATTAATTTTGAGCCAGTCAATTAATGATTAAGTATTGAATTATATATTTATATAATAAATTCATCATCGATTCATACACTAATCACTAATTAACACAGTATTATATTTGTAAACAGATTTAGGATGGATCACAATTGATAAGATTGAATTAAAGTACAATGAAAACTCTTTTTTAATAGTATAAGAATCAAATTGATTGTACATAATACTAGAAAGAACAATACTTTGAAAAATATACGAATCTAATTGATATGAGTGATAAAATATATAGATGGATCACAATTTAACCTATAAATTTTGAGTTAAGACCCTATTTAATAATAATCTTATTTTTAATTTTTGAAATCAAACTCACTCAGTAGTAATTTCTATAATTTTTTTTCCAACAAGCATTAAAATGAAAATAAAATTAATGCAGACAATAGTAATTTAGCACGCTAATTATTATACATAATCATTATATATTTCAATAATTTAAATACTTTTTTTCCATGTAATTTTGAACTCAATTTTTTTTTTTTTGTTAATTTTAGAAAGATAAATGGATGACGTAAACAAAAAAAGTTATAGCGTACGGTCGCGACAACAGCGAATCTTTTTTTCTCGTCAACTGGAACTGGTGGAAACTTGACTTAATTTGAAGAATTCTATCACTTTCCCAAGAAATTTGTTTCATATTTTTTTTAATGTAAATTTCCCCCTAATTTCTTTATAGAGCATTAAGAACGGGGATTTAACCACTCATTTAAAAATAAAAATAAAATAATTACACAAATAATTAAAGAGCTATTTCTTAAAAAGAAAAATTATCTTAAATAGTAGATTCTAGCTAGATGTATATTTTTATTTATATTACTACTTTTACTTTTTTACTAAAATATTATAATTATTGTTCGATAATTTATCAAAATCAAAATAATAAATTATTGAAAAAAATATATTATTAAGATTAAATTAACAATAAAGTTGAAATCGAATGATAGTTTTAGTTTCTAAATATTTTATTTAAATGATAATTATTCAATCTAAAATAAAAATAAAAATAACAAATATTAAAAGTCATAATAAAGTAATATATTATTTTTGGTAATTTCTCCGTAAAAAATGTATGATAAAAATTGTAAACTTTTGATAGGGTAAAAAGTTATTTTAATTTTTTAATTTTTAAGATTCATTTGTATATATAATTATTTTTAATTTTTTTATAATGCCTATTTTTATTCATTTACTTACTCACATAAAATGTGAATTTGAGGTTTTTTTTTTACTATCATTTTAGTTAGTTCTCTTCTCTATATGTTTTAAAAAATAGTTTTTTTTTTTGGTTGTACATGAAAGTAATTTAATAACTTAATCAAAATATTACGATTGGTTAGACTTTAACTTGAACTTAGGTTAATCGGGTTAGACATTATTGAAGGTTGGAAATCATTTTTCCTAATTTGATATAATGTAATATTGATTCTTTTTTAAAAAATAAAAAACATATATTTTACTACTAAATTAAATTATTATTTTTTTACCAATAAATATTAATTTGACAATTCAAATGCCAGTCTCTAAACTAAACGTGTGGGGGCATCTCTCTCTCTTTTTCTTTAATATATATTTGACTACTATTATGCATCAACTTTTTCAAATAAAAAAAAAGCAAAAAAATTAGTACGATCCTTTGGAAGAATAAGCAAAACCTTCTTAACGAAGTTGGATACTTGTCAAGGAAGAAAGAATATAGAGTCATTAACTACCTCGAATAAAATAAATTCTTCAATTTTTTTTTTATTACTAATAAATTCTTCAATTGTTGATTTTAATATTTAATATTTTAATTTTTGTTTTCGATTGAATGATTGTCTCCTAAATAAATTTTTAGGAAAAAAATTATTTTATTATTAATTTAATTTTGATAATCTGTTCCCAATTCAATAATTTTGACTTGGTTTTAATAAAGCCGTTATTTCAAGGAAAAAACCAAAAGTAATGATATAAATCGAAATACATATCTAAAATTTGTCATTTGTCATTTGACACATCTTCTGTTGAATTTAAAAAGAAGTTAATTAGAGCCCATTTGATAATGTTCGTGTTTACCGTCACTGATTAAAAAAATGTTTTTTTAATGTTAAAATTAAGATAATTTTTTTTTGAATTTTTAATACATTTGATCTATTTACCCTCTTTATTTCTTAAAAACAACCCTATAAAAAATTTACCCTGAAAAATAATTCTTGACGACACCCAATTGTTTACTGTTTTTTCTTTCCTTTTCGTTCCCATTTTCTATTTTTTGTTTACTTTTTTATTATAAAGATAATTTTCTAAAGTTTTTAATTAAAAAAAATAAATTTTATTAGAAAATTAAATTTTTGAAAAATGAAATATTTAAAATTATTAAAAAAATTAAGATTATATAATGTGATTCAGGCATAAGAGGATCAATATCATATTATTATTATTGTAATTATTTTTAAAAAAATTATATCGAATTAACTTACAATTTATAAAATTGATACCTAATCAATTGAATAGACTAAAAATTTAACGTTGAATAGAAAATGTGTTAAAGATAAAATAAACTCACTTTTATAATTACTTAAAAATTATATTTTAATTAACATATAAAAAAGAAGAATAGAAAATGATTGATAAAGAGGGTGTAATAAAATAAATAAACTAGCCTTGGTGCCAAAGGAGGAACATACTTGCTTGGAAGCTGACTGATGACTTGACTTCAAACTGTGAAAATGCTTTTTTTTTCTCTATAAATAGCATTTTACTCTTCCTATTTTCTCCACAAAACTCTCATATTCTCATTTCAATATTTTTCTTATAAGGTAACATCTCTTTCATTCCATTTCTGTTTTTCCTTCTTCTCTCAACTTATTTTTATTAATTAAGTGAAAATAATTATGTTTCTCTATTTTCTTTTCATTTTTGGAAATTTCTAGGGTTAGGTTTTTATAATGCAATATTTGTAATTATAACATCAATTAAAACTATTTGTAAATATTATAATTTTTATTGAGTTAATCAGTGATTAATGTGTGAACTAGTGATTCACTTGTGATTCAATGTTGTTCATTGATTCATTAGCTCAAAATTTATTATATTTATGAAAAACATTTAAACCATGATATTTTTATAAATGTTGTAGAAAAACTTGCTGGATTTGCTATTAACGTCCTATAAATAAATTTTCAATTGTTTTTCCCCATAATTATTCTATTTGTTTTTCATCCAAAGCTAGTTTCAAAATTTTGAATAGAAGACTAATGCATGAAATGAAACTTGCAGTTGCAAACAAAATGACTACAGATATCATGAAAAAGACCATAGAGATTTATGGATTCCATCCCGACGTCACGGCCGACGAAGTGAAGGAATTTATGGAGAATCACACCGGAGATCGATCGGTCTCCAATGTCAAAATTTCAAAACCGAACGATGAAAGCTCAAGGTTCACATTCGTGAAAGTTGAGTTCACAAGTAAACTTGCAGCCGATCACATAGTGTCTTTGACATCGGCGACCGAGAAGCGCTTATGGTTCAGGGATTCCTACTTGAAAGCTCGGGAAGCGAAGCATGAGAGCACGGCGGAGCTGAGGATTCGTCGCAGTGGCTGGGGATTGGAGAGGATGGAGAATTTAAGGGTGCATTTTGGATGCAAGATTTCCAAGGAAAGATTTTGTGTGCTTTTGGAAGGGGAAGATGTTTCAATGGAATATGGAATGGGAATTGGAGTAAGAAAATTATACTTTTATTTTGGATATGAGAATGTTGAATATAAATTGGAGCTTTGCTATGAGAGTATTTACCAAGTTGAGATGATTTGCCCATTGGATGATCAAGCTCCCAACCTTCTTCTAATTCAGGTTTTTTCTTCTTCTTCTTCTCTTAAATAAGTTTGATTCCTCTTTAATCTTTTATAAAGAATATCTTTGGCAAAAAAAAAAAAAAATAAGTTTGATTCAATACTTCAATAATCTTATAGTTCATAATAAATAAATAAAATAAAAATTTCACCCAGATAATTTATAATTTTTTTAAGACAAATATGTGTGACGTTGAAGAGATTCGAACTTCTAACTTCTAACTAGTAGATGTATATAGTTTGTTAAATGTTAAAAGTTACTTACTCATTTTTTAGCATTGTCTGTCGCATGTGACATTATGATAAAATTAAGTCCATTAAAAATAATAATGGAAAATAATCAAATAATTGAATTTGAACTTAAAAAAAGCAAAAACAAACAAGTTCATTAAAACATACTCATGAAAAATAGTTCAATAAATTTATTGAACTATAATTATGCTATTTGAATATTTTTTTAAAAAATTATGATATTTTAATAATTAATATATAGATTTATGCTATTGGAGACAAATATAAATACTAAAAGAAAAAAGAAAAACAAAAATCACACTAACTAGGATTTTTTCCTACCTAAATTATAAATATTCTATAAATTTGATTTATTTTCTAAAATATTTTTTTTAATTTCATTAAATTAATAAATCGTTTTCATTACCCTTTTTTCTCTCTCTTTTGTTACAAAATTATGACTCTCATCATTTTTTATAATAATTATTAGAGTGATTTAAAATAATATATTTTTGAAAAATTATTCTTTTGATAAATTCAAACAAAAAAAAAAAATAGTTATTTTATTATATATATAAAAAAGTGGACATTTTTGCCCCTAAAGTAAATTTCCTTATTGAATTGGCAGTTGCAGGGTGGTCCAAGGATCTTCAAGAAAATTTCATCTTCTTCTTCTTCTCGTTGGATTAGGGATATCGATTTCACTCCTTATTCTTCCATTGGTCAATCTTCTTCTTTATGCTTACAATTTCCCCTTCAAATCCCTCTTCCCAATTTCTTCCAAACCCTAATTGGATTCAAGAAAACCCATGGCCATTTCAATCTCGAATCAGGTTCTTCTTTCTCTTCCAATTCAATTCTTGTTCCTAATATTACTCCACCGATTCAAGACTTTGATTCCTCATATAAAATCCTGTTCAAAATTAATTCTTTAGTTCAACATGGTTATCTTCCTGCTCCTCTACTGGATGATAATTTCTTTCGATTAGTCGATCCCTATCGATTTAGCTCTAAATTTATTGAATTTGCCCTAGATAAGCTGTTTAGTTTGAAGGAATGTTGTTATGAACCTGAAAAATGGCTCAAAGAACAGTTTTTGGAATTCTATAGCTCTAAGCAACTTCAATGGAAGTCTGATATATGTTTGGAGGAGGGTTTGGTTTATGTTAATAGGGTTCTAATTACACCTTGTAAAGTTTATTTTCGTGGTCCTGAGGCTAATCTTTCGAATCGTGTTGTACGTCATTTTATTGATGATATAGATAATTTTCTTCGCGTTTCTTTTGTTGATGAGGAGTTGGATAAACTTCGTTCGATTGATCTATCTCCGCGTATATCTAATGGGGAGAGTGAAAGGACTAGAGTTTATGATAGAATACTTTCTATTTTAAGAAATGGTGTTGTTATTGGTGAGAAGAAGTTTGAGTTTCTTGCTTTCTCGGCAAGTCAACTACGGGAAAATTCGGTTTGGATGTTTGCTTCGAGGGAGGGGCTTAGTGCTGCAGATATTAGACATTGGATGGGTGATTTTAGTCAAATAAGAAATGTGGCAAAGTATGCTGCTCGACTTGGTCAATCTTTTGGCTCTTCGACAAAAACTTTGAGTGTTGAACAAGATGAAATTGAAGTTATTCCTGATGTAGAAGTCGAAAGGAATGGCATCAAATATTGTTTCTCTGATGGGATAGGAAAAATATCTGAGGCATTGGCTCAAAAGGTTGCTGAAAAATGTGGCTTAAACCATCACACACCATGTGCCTACCAGTTTCGATACGCTGGATACAAAGGTGTTGTTGCTGTTGATCCAACGTCAAAAGAGAAATTGTCACTAAGAAAGAGTATGCTGAAGTATAAGTCACCTGACACACAACTTGATGTTTTGGCATGGAGCAAGTATCAGCCTTGTTTTCTCAATCGTCAGGTGATCAATCTTTTGTCCACACTTGGAATTAAGGACCGTGTTTTTGAAAAAAAACAAAAGGAGGCTATAGATCAGCTAGATGCTATTTTAACAGATTCATCAAGGGCATTGGAGGTATTGGAGCTGATGTCCCCAGGGGAAATGACTAGTGTTCTTAAGGAAATGCTTTCATGTGATTACAAGCCAGATGAAGAGCCCTTTCTTTATATGATGCTATGTACATTTCGGGCCGTCAAATTGTTAGACTTGAGGATCAAATCAAGGATATTCGTGCCCAAGGGAAGAACCTTAATGGGTTGTCTAGATGAAACAGGAACACTAGAATATGGGCAGGTGTTTATACAGTGTTCTATCCCTGGCAGATCAAGCGAGAGCAATTTCATTGTTAAAGGAAAAGTAGTTGTTGCTAAAAATCCCTGTTTACACCCAGGGGATGTGCGTCTGCTCAATGCTGTTGATGTTGAAGCTTTGCATCATATGGTAGATTGTGTCGTTTTTCCACAGAAAGGACATAGGTAACATCTAGTCTATGTACTCATTCATTATTCCTGTATTCAACGCACTTCTAATGACTACATATACGGGTTTACATTATTGCAGCTTTTATACCTCAGTGCTCACCAATCTGTTTGCACAATTCTATGTTTTTGCACATAACTTATTTCTCTAGATTTTGTGGTAGGATTACTCACATATATTTCATTAGTTTTCTATTAACTAGACTTTTGTTTTTGGAACTAGGTACTATAATTTTTATTTTTAAAACTTCAGATAATTTTTTGTCCATCTTAGTTAATTGCCTTACTATTTAGTAATTTAATCGTTTTTGTTTAATATTTTTTATGACTCTGCAGTGATGCACCTTTACTTATATTTCTATTTTGTCATGTTAGACCTCACCCAAATGAATGTTCTGGGAGTGATTTGGATGGTGATTTGTACTTTGCTTCTTGGGATCCTGAGCTGACTCGTATTCGACCTGTTAAACCTATGAACTATGAGCCTGCACCAAATATGCAGTTGGATCATGATGTCACAATTGAGGTATGGTTTTATGTTAATAGGAATAAGTTACTTCTGTTATGAACACTTCTTCAAACCACAACAAACGATCTCTTTCCATGTAGGTTTCTCAATCAACTGAAATTTGTTTGTTCAGCTGCATTCATTGGCTTTATGATTTTTTTTTACATGTGTATTATTGTTCATTCAAATATTGTTCATACTATTATTAATTTTATGTGTGTTCTTGTTCAAGAGATTTAGAGTAGCAATTGATTTTCTTTATGTCTGCAGTCAATGCGGATAAGTTTAACCTGATAATTAGGGGCAAATTATTACCTGGCGTTCTTCACAATTTTCATCTGAAATACTTTTAATTATAAAGATAGTTATTATTTTATATAAATATAAGCTCACCAGTTATATCTCATCATTTTGATACAGGAAGTGCAGAAATATTTTGTAGACTTCATGGTCAATGATGGTATTGGAACCATTTCAAATGCACACACTGTCTTTGCAGATAGGAAGCCGAAGAAGGCAATGAGTGCTGAGTGCATTAAACTTGCAAAATTATTCTCAATTGCTGTTGACTTCCCGAAGACTGGTGTTCCAGCAAATTTGCCACGTTCTCTTCGTGTCCATGAATTTCCAGATTTCATGGAAAAGATAGATAGATCCACCTATGAATCAAATGGTGTCATTGGGAAGCTTTTCCGAGGAGTTAAAGATGTTTCATATGCCACAAACTCTATCGAATCCTACACTAGAGAAGTTGCTATTAAGTGCTATGATCCAGACATGGAAGTAGATGGGTTTGAGAATTATTTGAGTGATGCTTTTAATTACAAAACCAGGTATGATTACAAGTTGGGGAACCTGATGGATTATTATGGTATCGAAACGGAGCCTGAATTAGTTAGTGGAAATATCCTAAGAATGGCCAAGTCATTTGATAAAAAGAACGACTTGGAACAAATTTGTTTCGCCATGAAGTCACTTAGAAAGGAAGCTAAGACTTGGTTCAACAAGAAGGCCGGAAACAAGTCTCCTTCCGATGACGAGGATGAAGAATACGCAAAAGCATCAGCTTGGTACCATGTCACATACCACCCAAATTATTGGGGTCGCTACAATGAAGGACTGAATAGAGATCATTTCTTAAGTTTTCCGTGGTGTGTTTACGACAAGCTTATTCAGATCAAGAGGAACAAGATGTGCTAGAGAAATTCTTCACGAATTTTGTCCATGATACACCAATTTCGCCCGCTGCGTTTCTACCAACTATGGGGCTAATAATATATGCTCTGCCCTTTGATTTTCTCTTTTCTTGTTGGGTATAAGATTTAATGTTATGTTGTTATTGTAAATTGTACTTTGTGTGCTTATTTCAGCATTTTACTAGGTTTGATATAAGCTCCTTCTTGGAGATGAGATTGTAATTTCAATTTTCTTGTTTAAAATATATTATATATATATATATATATATATATATATATATAAGAGAGCTTTTTGTTTGAACTTCTACTCTTCATGGCATAGCAGTGAAAAAACATTCTTGAGATCAAGAAAATTGACACGTTTTTAAGGACATTCGTGATATTCACTAAGGCCATTGTGGGAAAGGGATAAGAAAAATTGGAATTTACTCTGTGAAATTAGTTGTTGAATTGCAGCATGTTTGAATGAGTAAAAATATTTTTCCTCAAGGGATTTAAAAAAAAAAAAAAAAAACTTTAATCAAAGTGTTGGTTTTGAAAGCACCCGACCATAAATGAATGTTAGCACGGTAAATAGCGTAATTCTGAATACTAATTATTAAAATGTCAAAACTTTTTAAAAATTACTCAAACAGATATAATTATAATTCATTAAATTATTGAACTATATTTTTCATGAGTATTTAATGAAATGGACCATTGGTATGTATTTTTTTACCTTTTTAAGTATAAGTTCAATAATTTATCAAGATATTTGATTATCTTTCATTATTATTTTTAATGAATTTATTAGTTTTTTTTAGTTCAATAAATTATTGAATTATAATTCATTAAATTATTGAACTATAATTATGCTATTTTAATAATTTTTGAAAAGTTCTAACATTTCAATAATTAGAATGTGAAAATATGCTATTAACACGACAGATAAAAATATTTTTTTTTTCTTTACAAATATACAGGTACCTAAAAAAAAAGTCTATACTCACAAATTAATAAATAGGAGTTACTCCTTAATTACATTATACAAATAATTACATGTGAAAAAAACTATTATAATTTCACTTAAAATATCAAAAAATTATAAATGGGATTTTAATAATATTTTCACCAACAAACTGAAGCTAATTAAACCACTCTTGTTCTTCATCTTCTTCTTCTTCCATTGTTAAATCACTTTCATTCTCTGAAATCACATGTAGCAATCCAAACTTGACATGCAAAGAAATCTTTCCTTTCTCCAAATTAAGCTTAGCTCCTGTCACTAGCCAATGTCCTGGACTATCCTGTGGCCCTTTACATACTTGTGTCATATCCACAAACTTCAAAAGCTTTTGTGTTTGCACCGGTGCCGGCGGGCCGCAATGAAACACCCCCGAATCGACAATCACTGCCTCCGGTTTCTCCTTCATCGTGCCACCGCCCGAAATCGATGTACTAATAGCCGAAAAAATTCCTGACTTCTGTGAATCAGAGGATATTCTAGCCCAATTGGATTGAACAATGTGAGAGTGTGAGACTTTGGAGTAGAGAAGGCGAAGATGGAGGACGTTCTTTGAATCTTGCTTCTTTACGTGTAGTTGAGCTCCCGTGACGATGAACGATGTCGAGCTGCTTCTGTTGCCGAGGAGGGAGGTCCAGTGGGGGGAGTACTTGACTGGAGCTGTACAAACATGAGAGAATCTGTTTCTGTTTACAGCTTCAATGTAACGATCATCTTCTGAATCTTCTGATCCTTGCCATCGAGAACTGGTTTCTTCTATCTTTTTTTCAAGAAGCAATGGACTGTTTAATAGATGTTGGATATGGATTGCTAGCCTGCGAGGAAAGATATGATATTTCTCTTTGTTAAGATCCAATATATATAGGAAAATGCTCGAGTCCTAGTCGTCAAGAGAAGTTCTTTCCGACTTTCATACGTGTCTAATTTCTATTGAATAGAATATATTAGTGGATAATAAATATATGAGTTTTTTAATATATAAATAAGATTCACGTACTGATATATTTTATCATATAGAATTGAGACACGTAGGAAAATTAGGAAAAACTCCTGATCGATCAATACCTAAATATTTTTCATATATATAACATAAAACTAATATGGAAATATATATTATTTTGGAAAATTTATTTAATATGGAAGTAAGATTCACCTACTTATTGAATAAATATCATTATTTTTTATTTTTCATTAAAATCATGCATCTAATAATTACGAGTGAAGAGAGTCGTATTTTGATTTTTAAGTCACACCGAATAAGTTCCATTTTTTTCACTCACTTAGAATATTAAAACAACTAGAAATTAAGGTTTTTAATAAGTGATAATGGTTTTTTTTTTGGTTTTCTATTTTTAAAATTAAGTTTGGTAAAAAAAAAACCATCTTGTTTTTCTATTTTTAAGTTTTGAAAATTTGGTTAAAATTTCAAAAAAAAGGTTTTTAAAAAGTAGATTACAAAATAAATAAAAATAGATGGGAAAAAAAAAATAATACGAGTATTTACTGATATATTTACCTATTAGATTTGATGCCCTCTAGGTACAATCTCATCCCAGTGAGTGGTTTATTTCCAGCTGTAACCTGTAAACAAAATTTTGAGGGACATTTGCAAAGTTAGCAATTTTTTTTAGTAATATTCGTGAAAATAACAACTCTAAAAATGTTTGTAAATATAGTAAATTTTGATCTGATGAATCAATGATAAATATTGAATTAGAGTTTATCATTGATACACACATTAATCACCGTTAATCATTGATTAACATAGTAAAAATTGCTATATTTTACAAATACTTTTTAGAGTTGCTATTTTTTTAAAAATATTGCATCAAAATCTGCTACCTAATTGAATTTCCCAAATTTTAATACTTTCATTGACAAGGTTCAAAATTAAACACTCATTTATTAAATCAAATTTTAATAATTCATTATTAGAGTGTAATTAAGTTGGTTTTTTTGTTTAGTTTTTTGGAAATTTTTTTTAATATATATATATATATATATAACCATATTGGATCATCTAACAATTGATAATGAAGGTAACCTATGATCTTATCAATTTAGTTAGTTCCATTCATTTTTTCGATATAAATAAAAACTGACTAAACCAATTGAAATATAAGTGATTTTAAATTTATCTAAAATCAAATCGAACAATACTAATTCATCAAACCAACCAAAACTAATTAAATTCGATCGATTTCATCGGCTTTTTCGAATTTTAGCAAGAAACTATATTTAAGACTTATAACTTTTTGTGCAAGAGACAGAGTTTGGAAATACCTTAGTAGTATTTACATAGAGCTTGGGACCCATCAAGTTGAGTTGAAGAGAAGGAGAAGTGGTAATATTTGGAGTAGGTCCTAATGGAAGGTCATTGTGAATGGGTGCCCAAATCTTGTGCACTTGAAAGTCCAAAAAATACTGTAAATCTGCAATTGGAGGCTTATCTACATATAACCAACATTCATATCATCAGAAAGAAAAGCAAAAGAGCATAAAATGAGGTTAAGAATATATTGAAAAGATTAATGATTTAACATGACCTATGAATACGGGGTCTTGAGTTCGAAATACTTCTATTATTATTTCTTTCCAAATTTTAAACGATTTACGGATTTTGATCTTGTACTAATATCCGATCCCCACACGTGAAGAGGATGTCAGGAATATATTGAAATGATTAGATATTTATTCTAATCCAACAATTTAAGTTCCAGGGTTTAGTGGTGAGTTAACTGAAGAAGATAAAGAAAAACCAGAAATTTACAATGAATTTAATTATGGTATTAAAATTGGAGAGTATCTTAAAAAACCGAAACATTTATATAATTATTTTCTTCCAATTTATTAGTAGTCATATATATTTAGGACTCGTATTATTTATTAATATCCGAACCCACGAGTGAAAGGATATGCTATGAATATATGGAAAAAAAATAAAACATATCGAAGAGAATCAAACTTACATCTAAGATAAAGGTTGATGGCATGGGAGAGGAAGCCTTTGCCAGGAACACCTTTGAGAAGAGAAACAATTGGAATAAATTGGAAGTGAATTGCATCAGGTGATTTTTGCACTGTTGGAAGCCATTCAATGTGGCTTCCTGCTGATCCATTCCCTCCTTTTTTTGAACTTATTACTATTATTCCCTGTCCAAATAAATTTAAATTATTTTATAAATTGTTATTTTTTTTAAAAAAAAATATTTTTCTTTATCGAATATTAGAATCATTTCAGAAATTGTTAAAATTTAATATATATCTATATATATTTTGGTTAAAAAACTTACATCTTTTGCACTAACAGATGAGAAGTTGCTATATGCCACTTGTTGTGGATCAAACAAATTGAAGGCCTGTGGTGTCTGCAAAAAATCAAATGCTAATTAATTCAATAGATATAATCAAAACTTGATTCTAATTAGTGAATTATTATTTATTTGATTGATTATATTTTTATTTTTATTTTCTATTGTTAAAAATTATTTTGTTAGATCTTCTTTATTTGTAATTCATATTTTAAAAAGGGTTATTTAATCTTTTTTCTTTTATATAAAATTTATAAATACATTACTTTTCTTTTTATAAAAATAATGGCATGTATCATGACTTTTTATAACATTTACAAATACGTCATTTTAATACAATCGATGATTTATTATGATTATTATCAATCAATATCTAAATCAATCACTGATATACATGTAAATCTCTAGTTATCACGTGAAGTTAATTATCATATATCACACAGTTTTTAAATAAATTATTTCTCATGGACAATCAATATTCAACTTTTTTTTTTTTTTTTTTTTTAATATCATGTTACAAATATTATAGAAAATTTTGTTACTCGCTACAATTTTCCTTTAAAAATGTTTTTGAAATCCAAATTAAATAATAATAAAAAAAGGTACTTTTCTAAGAACTTACCCTTTCTACTTTTGAATTTTGATTAAGATTTTAATTTTTTTATAAAAAAAGTAGAAAAATAAGATAAAGATAATGTTAGTAAACAAGCTTACTTTTTATCAATATAAAATAAACCAGGCCTAATCTATTGAATAATTGCCTTAAAAAAAACAAATTCACAATTTTAAAAGAAAGAAAAAGAAAATTGATTGATTGAAAAGAACCTTAGTTCTTGGATGGTCTTTGGTTTGATGATGTAAAGTGCAGGTCCCAGTAAAAAGCTGATCACCAAGCTCTTCCAAGTGTGTTTTGAGCTCTGATGGTTCCAAATTGGAAGACTTATCTTGCCTTACTAATACCACATCATGACCTCCTATGCTCAGCCCTACTATTATATGTGTTCCATACTTCTTTATGAATCTGCTCATTTCATCCATTTTCAAACATCAAATTCTCCATGTAATGGGGTTCGGGTTAGTTTTTGGTCGAAACCGACTCACGAATCAATAGTAAGTTCAGTTTTAAATTAAGAACAACAATATTTATTAGTTAGATTGACAGAATGAATCATCAGTTTTTCGATTTTGGATTTATACCTCTAATTTTATTTTTCTTCTTCGAGTTTTTACTTTCCCTATTCTCTTTATAAAATAGATATTACATCAAATTGGAGAAGGAAAAATTCGAACATTCAACTCTAAAAGGAAGGAACATGAGTCTAATCATTTAAGCTATCGTATAGTAATTTTGACTTTATTATACCTCGAGAAGATTATGACAATAGAATGAAGTAATACATCATAATTTTAAAAATATTGTCTTCATTTCACGCTTTAAAAGACATTGTTCATACAACTTTTTCTTTGTAGTAAAAGAAATGACTTGATTATTCATACTATGCTTACATATATAATCTTTTATTACGACGAACTAACTCTGTATGGATGATTTAATAATAAATAGTATTTTCTTGGTTTGAAAACCACATTTTCCTACTTCATTTTCTTGGTAACCAAACACTAATGCTAGCAAATAACTAAAACACTATTACACTAGCAATAACCACAACCAACATGTGATTAAGTAGTGAGAAAGTATGACCCGGAAATGTGGAAAATAGTTTTTTCTTATCCTACAACCTCGATCAATGGGTCATGACTAATTCAAAGTTGAAAAAAAAAGTTTAGAAAATGAACCATTACATTTAAGAAACATTATAAATTACACCTTTTTTTTATTTAAAAAAAGCCATCGTTGTAATTTAAAAATGATTTTAAAAACCTTTAATTTATAAAGCTGCAAATCCAACCATTCAATTAATTATTTTAATGAATTTTGGTACTTATTCTAAGTCTGACACACGTTCTTACTATTGAAAATAAATGAAACATTTTAATAAATGGAGTACAATTTCTAGAATATACCATTGTTAAAAAAGTCTAAAATTTAAAATTCTCATACTTGTTAAATAAATAACGTGTCTTAAATTCGTAAAAACAAATCATTAGAGTGGTGTGATTAACGAATTTATAAATCACACGAGGTGTTTTAAATCGTTTTTATACTAACAAACAACATGGATGACACGCTTATTCTCCAATAAAGAAATAAAATTATTTGTCTAGCCTAGCGGTTGGATTAGTTTGACTTTGTTCAGCAACGAGGCACAAGATCTATGAAGAAGTTGCTAAAATGTTCAAAATTATGAACCAAGAAATGAAACATAAATCTAGCCGTTTGATCAGTTGACTTTTTTGAAGAATCAAGGGTAGGAGATTCATTTGAGCCAGCTTGAAAAAAATTCCTCATGACTTGGGTGATATGCATTAGTCATTTAACAACGTATTGTTTGTTGGTGATAAGCTGTTATTTTAGACTTTATAGTTTTATTTTAAATTATAATTTTTAGTCAAAATATTTGTTTTGTTTTGTCAACACATTACAATAAAGAAATTAATTTCTTAATTAAAATATTAATTATTAACCAATATCATATATCTAATGGACCCATTTTTTTAATTGTGATCCCCCACTACATAATAAAAATTATTTCGACGCCTACCTATTTTCATTTTAGAAAAGTTCAATTTTAGACCCTTAAATTTAACCTGGTATTTTAGTTTAAACCATAAATTTTTAAATGTCAATCTATTCCCGAACTTTCTTAAATAGTGTAATTTATATAATTTATTAGTTAAATTACTAATATTTTTAGAGATTATAATTAGGTGTGAGCGATTATGTAGCTCGATGAAATATTATTGTGGATATTGAATTTTATGATTGTGTTGAACTTTTTTTTCTGGTTATTTTGGTACCATATTTGAACTTTTTTTTTTGTTTGATATTGTGACCGAGATCTTGTGGTTGAGATTATGTGTTTACCAATTCAGAGTTTAAATTGATACACCCTACTAAATTCAGGTTATAAATTCAACTTTTCTCTCTAGTTTTCATTTTTTACTTTGAATTATGATTTAAAAAAAAGCTCTTCTTTGTTTGGACAAGGACAACTTCATTCTTTTTCTTCAACTAGTCCAATATGTCAGTGGGGATAAATTTATTAATATTTAGTAAAACATCCTATATTTTTTTTTCTTAGTCTCACAAAATTTTGAGGAAATAAAATTACTATTTTCCATATGGAATCTCATGAGAACCAAACAATTAATTTGGCAACATGTAAGGGATGTCTCCCTCTCTCCCTCTTGATTTCTTTGTCTTGACAGGTGAAGGGTTGGTTTAGGTAATATTTTCCCTCTTGCATAAGTCAAATGGCTTGAACCTAATTCACACATTTATTCCAACTTTCCTCTTTCTACACTTTCTTCAAAATTCCTTTCCAAATTCCAAAAAAAAAACCCTACCCTCTTATGGAAAAAATAAAAATTTTGAATTTTTTTATAAATGATATTTTTCATATTGAAATTGGTCTAACCTCAATGCCCATTTAAATTGAGATTGATGAAACTTCAGTCTTAATTTTTTTTAAGACATTTATTATTTTTTAAATTATTCATAAAAAAATTGTCATATGTTGGAATTTCTCAATTTTTTATTAAGAAAGAGTAGAAAGAGGAAAGTTGGAATAAATATGTGAATTTTTAATATGTTTTTTTTCTTTCTAATTTTTATTATTTTGTCTCACCGTTTTTTTATCACAATTTTTAATATGTGATTTTTTAATTTATTATTTTATTAATATATAGTTGAATATGAATTTTACCCCTTAAAATAATTTCTGGTTCTAACCTAAGTAAAAACAACTTAAAAAAATCTATATAGATAGATAGCTAAGGACCATAAGGTTCCATATGGACCACTTAAATTTAACTTTAATCATCGAGATGTGGAATACATTCAACGAAAAAAATTAATAATATCAATTTTCACACTATAAATCCACAATTGTTATTAAAAAAAAAAAAAACCTCCAATAATGGAAGTTGCTTAAAAGATAATGTAGCCATTATTCAACATCCTTCATCAAAGCACCAACTCATCTAAATATTAATATTATTATTATTATTATTATTATTTTGTTAAAAAAAAAACTTAATTATTTTAAATTAAAAAGTCACGCTAATTATAAAATATTTATAAATATAATAATTTTTTAACGTGCTACGTTAGTAAATCACTGATTGACACGTTAAAAAATATTCTACTACGAACCTGGCAATTGCAGAGGGATCCCAAGACGTCGGGACCGCCGCGCAAACCTCGTCGGAGAATCGGAGCGGATACCGATCAATATGAACATTGAAAAGAGTGATGAAATATCCATCAAGACCCAAGTATTTAGTATTAACAGCATCACTCGCCCAACATCCACTTTGAAATCCAAACATTGAATTGAAAGAACCCGACGGAATCTTCCCCGGAATCGAACATTTCTGATTGAAAAGCTCCGACATCTAAAACAAAATCGCCATTGATTCCGATCGAAAAAGTTCAAAAAAAAAAAAAGAAAACGGAAAATCGGAATCGGATGAATTGAATTGAATTACCTGATTGAAATTGAGGATATCAGATTGATACCTCGTTCGATCTCCTTTATCGGATTTGATATCGATGGAGACGTTTTGGACGGGGGAGAAACCGGGAACGATTAGGGTTTTAGTAAGGGATTGATTGAGAAGAACTAATGGTTGATTTCCTTTGCAATATTTGAGTTTGAAATCGGAAGTTAAATCGAAGCCTTTTCCTAAACTGTTGATGGCTAATTCTACTATTCCATTTCCATTTCCATCTTCTTCCATTTTCTCTCTCTCTCTAAGAAACTTGAAGAAGTTTGTTAATGGAAATGGAAGACTTTATATTTGATTTGAAGAAGTTGAAAGAATGATGAGTTTTTGTTTTTGTTTTTTTTTAATAAGATAAAAATGAGAAAATGGTTATGGTGTTTTTTGGAAGTTTCATTCACTTTCATTTGATTGAGCTAATTTAACTCTAACTTTGACTCTCTCTCTAAATTTTCTCTTTATTTTATAGAATTTTAGTTAAGGAATATTTTGAAGTTGTCTCAATAACAATATGTTTGATAAAGTCTCATGTGTCTCTAATAATTAAATAATATATATATATATATATAGAGTGTTGTTGTTGTGTGGATGATTAAGTGGACGAAATTGTCAATCAAGGCATAACTTATTGGTTAAAGCAAGCAACTCCATTTTAAAAAAAGTGGTTCAATCCCCACCCGACTAGTGAAGGGAATTATTTTTGTCAATATTGATTTTTACGTTGTATAGAATATTTTTTAATAGATAATCAAGGTAATTTAATATCGAGTTTGAACTTTATTTTTGTTCTTTGATTTTGTACTTAGATGGAGTGTTTTTGCAATTGAAATGGTACGTTTTTATTATTAACGTTGTTTTGTTGACTTTTATTTTTTTTTTTAGTGTTTTATTAGTTTTTTTTTTGTTTTTTTTGATAATTTTATAGTTTTTGTTTCAACGATTGAGGAAACTTTATTAATATAATGAAAAGAATATGTAATTGTGTGAGATATTTTTTCTCTCACAGTTGAGCACGCTTGGTCACGTGCTAGACTCTCGCCGACGTAACTACCTGAAACGGATTAACGAATGATTAGAAGGGCACCGATGTGGTACCAGTCAAAGACCCTCCGGCGATCAAGTTAGGTGGTGGTAGGTGAACAAGTAGCGTGCGCCGCAAGAATGTATTAGGGTTTAGGATTGTGTCCCTTACTTGATTTGATAGGTCAAGTGATCTTTTATAGTCTCTTGATTGTGAACCTCTTGACAGGGCTAGTGCACTAGGCTTAGTGAATCTTCTAATGGCCCGGTGAGGAGTAGCTCCCCAAGCGATGATCTCGATGGACCTGAATCCATGTGGACCGGTCTAATATACCCGATCTGTGTGAGGGCTATTTTTTCCCTAGTAATTAGTTATATATAACAACTTTCGAAAATATACTTAAATAACATATTGTAACTATTTCAATGAATTAATGGACACTTAACTTTTAATTTAGGTCGAATAATTATCATATAAATAATATTTTTAGGAACTAAAAGTCTCATTTTATTATATTTTTTGTTTTCAATATTTTCTTGTTTTGATTGCAATAAATTATTGAAAAAAATATGTTATTTAAGTAAAAAATCAAAAGTTATAACATAAATAAAAATGCATATCTAAAAGAGAAATTTCAACAAATACACTATTTTATTATGAGTAATTTCAAAAATAGCAAACTTTTTTGAAAACTTTTAAAATAATATTAGATTCTATCAATATGAGTATGAGATTGATGGATCTTAGTCTGAGAAATATCATTAATTTTTTATTAATTTTTTTTTTAAATATCAATTCTTAAAATGTCATTTTTGAAAAACCCCTATCTAAAATAAGTTATTTGAGATAATTTTTATACTAATTACTCCATTCATTTAATTCACAGTTCAATTTGATGAAATTAAAATCTTGTTATACTTCACTCACGTAATTAAATATATATGTAAAAATATTTTTCCATATTATAATTGCATTTTATCTCCTCATTACACCATAGTTTATCCAAATCTCTCTGCCAAGTCAATCAACCAACTTAAAATTTTATTAGTGTTTATATATATTAAAACTCTCATCAACAAAAATTATTTGCTAGTCAAATTTAATTTAGTTGTTAAATATAATAGATGTAACATTTGAATAGTTTTAAAATAATTTTGAATTGTCAAGTCCAATAAAAATTGGTCTATAATTATCTCATATACTTCACTTTCGTCTTTGTCAATCTATTATAACTCTAATGATTTTGATCAAATAATAATTTAATTAAACTCACTACTTTACAGTAAGAGTTTTCATTCTTTTTAAACGAATCATTTTTTTTATTAGTCATTCAACATTCAACACGAATTTTTAATAATTATGAGGTAAAAGTCATCATTTTATCTTATATTATGTAGTATTTTTCTTTTATTTTTCTCAAAATGTTAATCCATTATATTTATATAGGTTGATTATGACCCAAAACAATTTCAAGATCATATTTTCATTTTTCTTTTACTTATTTAAGAACACGACTGATTTAAATTAAATTATTAGTTTATTATACATTCATAAAAAGTTAAACAATTCTAAAGGAAAAAAACATTCAAATATTTTTTCTTTCTCTATTATATTTTAAGTCTAAAAGCTTGTTTTAAAAAAGGGCTAATAACACCAATATTCATATAAGATATCTTAATTACAAAAAAAACGGAATGTAAGAATTAATTACAATTTTAAACGCCTGCCACCTGCTAGAGTAACAAAAGTACAATAATGCCCTTGCACGTGTAAAGGAAAAACGGAAAAGGAAATGAAACCACCTCCCACGATTTCAGCTCATTAATTGGGGATTTTAAAAATAAAAAGCGGATAGATTTGGGAATTTCGAAATCAAGGGAGATTCAAAAACCAAAAATTAAAACCTAAATTCAAAACTGATTTTGTTCAAAATCGTGAGAAACAAAACATAAGATTTACATAAAACAATGATAACGAAGAAGGAAATCTTGGAGGTGAGGAAGAAATTATTTGAAGAATCGAAGAAAGAAGAAATGAGAAGTCTGGAGAAAAAAGGAGGAGTTAGTGACTACGAGGATAATCAAGAAATCAGAGGAGAAAATGAAGAGACAAGAGATGATCAACATGCAAAGGTATGAACTTTATCTAATCATTGAAATAAAATTCGAATTAATTTTTATTTAACATTTTCTTGAACAAAATAAACAGGATTCAAATCTATATGATGAACAAACATAGGAAGAATACATCGAAGAAGATGTTGATAGTGAATATGAAGATGAAGAAATTGAAGAGGATAATATTGAGGAAGAGGAATATTTGACAGAAAAAGAAGACATTGAAGAAAAGCAGAAGAAAAAAAATGGCAAAATCCTAAAAGAAACAAGGAAAAACACTGAAAGAAAAAAGTAACAAGAAGAAGAGTGAGATGAACGAGAAGGTGAACAATGCCACACAGAGAAGAATCCAAAATGTAATTCTTGGATAAAATTAAATAGATTTGAACAATAAAATTATTGAATAATTTTAAATCTGTAACATCTAATTGCATATTGTTAAACATTCCTGATTAATGAATTTACACAGGGGCCTCCTTTCATTGTAACTCTTGAGAACTGACAAAAGGATAAGAAGACCGATCCATACACAAAACAGACAAAAATAATGGATTTGATGAAGAGACTAAAGGGGGAAGCAAAGACGAAAATGACAGAGAGATGCTTCAAGGATATTATAGAGTTGGGTATTATCAACCTCCCACCAAAATTAATGCAGCATATGATAGGGAAGATAGTCTGTAATTCAAATCCAGATGTGCTGAGTTTCAATTTTGACGGAAAGATAAAAACTTTCAGTATAAAAGAATCATTAATTAGACCTAATGGACAAAATAACATTAACAAACTATTTGACAATATTCAATAGAAAATGTAAAGTATCTATGTAACTAAAATGATTGAATAAATTTAAATTACAAAAATATTTAACAATATACAACGATAAAAAGATGATAAGATTATAAGATTATAAATCATAATAGAACAAAATCCAATTCAATATAACATCAGAACATAGTTAGTTCAAAATAAACATGAGTTAAAAAAAAATAGAGAATCTATGTAACTTAAACAGATCGAACTATTTGACAATATACAATAGATAATGTAAAGTAGCTATATAATTAAAAATGTTGGACAAAATTAAATTATCCAAATATAGATAGCAAAACCCTAACTCTACAAAAAAGAAGAAGGAGGAGGAAACGTAACAAAACAAGGAAGAAAGAGGAAAAAAAGGAATCAATACATAAATTAATGAGAAGATATGGAAATTTTGAAAATAAAAATTGTAATTTTTAAAAAAAATTACCAAATCTGAAACGATTTGAAAAAACAAATTCATAATATTAATTGGAAATTAATTATCAAGATTTGGAAACAATAATTAAAACGAAATCATAAATAAAAAAACAAATCAATGTCAAATTCATTTATTAATCAAATAATTAAAGAGAGAGAAATCAAAGGGTAAACTAGGAAGTAAAAATTGAAAAACCGTCAAAAGTGGCCTAGAATTGATACTATTGTAATTAAAATCGAAACACCAATATACTTGTAAATAAGTACTCCGATTTGATTTAATGAGTAAATATTTCTTTAAAAAAGGAAAATCTACTTATCTAATAAATTTTAAATTAAAGTATATTTTAGTCCATTAAATTCTAAATGTAGTCTTTACTATTAAAATTTAATTTAAAAAAATTACATAATCTATTTATTACAATCATAAATTTTATATTTTTGCCTTAATCATTAGTATCATTTTATATTTTCATTAAAACTTGACCCAAGTTTTAAAAATAAAGACTTCATCATGAACTTATTAGCACTTCAACTAATTTTTCTTTTAAAAAGAAAAAGGTTATTTTCAATTTTTAAATATTATATTATAAATCAAAGGAGAAGAAAACTCAAACTTATACTAAATGAGATAGAATATTAATATCCAACCAATCGGACAAATACTTAACTTTTCAAGGAAGGGGAGTCCAAGTGTGAAAGATGGGAAGCAAATTGGAGATAAAGTTTCTATATTTTATTAGTATAAATAAACAATAAGACAAATCATTTCATCTTTTCATTAAATATTGACTTAAAATTTTCTTTTCACATTATTCATTAAAAAATATAAAGTCTTTAATATATATAACTACCAGTTTAACATAATTTTTTTTTACCACATTTTAGAATTTTTAGGTTTTGTTAATTTTAAAATTAAAATTACTTTTCAATTGTTGTAGAAATAAATAATTATTTTCAAAAAAAATTATAATTATAATTACATTAACCGATATTTAATTTAAATAATGTAGAAGTGAGTAAATTAAGAGAGATATTTTGTTTAATTACATAGTTTTTTTTTTTTAATTTTTAATTGGAAAATTTTAAATTCTTTTAAACCTATATGTTTGCTAAAATTATTTTAGATATAGTAATTATAAATAGTCATTATATAATAAAAAAGAGATTAAATTCAACTTTTCAGTTAATATTAAAGTGAGAATAAATATCAATAATATGTTTAGTAATTTAACGAATAGAAAAAGATATAATGTAATGACACGTTGAGTAATTTGAAAATTTTAAAAATGGTCTGTTAGTAAAAAAATGGTTATTTAATAGTAAGTAGGTTATAATTATATATAATATCTTTTAATTAGTTTGACGACTTGCAAATAATATATATAATTACATGTTTTGTTAAATAAAAATTTGAAAAAAAAAAGTGGTAGTCCAAAAATATTTCTCCCCTCTTTTAATGTTCTTTTAAAGTAGTAGAGATGTGAAGAAAATGTGAGATCTAAGTGTGAACGATGGGAAGCAAATAGAACCATCTTGTATATGGGCTTTGTGTGTATATTTGCATATGGTCGACGTTTCGTGTGGAAATCTACTTTGAATTTAATTAATATTTTTGTCTCCACATTGGTAGATTCAATCATTAAATCTATTGTAAAGGGATCCCAGATGAGGGAACCCTAAGAGAGCCGCCGACTCCAACTACCGTCCATATACGATCTATATGGTCGAAGATTATCTCTCCTCTCTCAATTTGATGTAATATTTCAAAAAAAAAAAAAAAACATCGATCAAACCTATTTTTATTCATTTAATATTTCATTCCCCATTTTTTAATACCATTTTAACTATTGAAATTAATGATTAACTTAAAAATCATTACTCTTTTGACAATATGTTTTAAAATCTGGGACATGAAGATCTCCAAGTTGTTATTGAATCTGATTGATAAATAAGAAATCCCATGATCTCACTGAAGCTATGGATGTGATTTCTGAGGTTTGGTCATTTGTTGAGAATGTTGATTCTTTTAGCTTTCAACATATAAATCGAACATGCTATCGAGGGAGTGTCTTCAAGATGGGAAGGCTCTGTTCCTTTAAGGATGGAGTTTATTTTAGATTTTCTTTAATGTCTGTTTTTTTTTGTTTTTAGCATATAAAAAAAGATATTTTCAGTTTTTTATTTTAAAAGAAAACTTTTAAAAATATTTTAGAGTAATTTCCCTCAAAAGAGGGTGTGAGTTTGGCCTTTAATCTTTGATTTTTTAAAAGTTATTCTAAACATGCCCCAATTTTATTTATTTCAATGTGTCTATTATCATCTTTATAAAATAGAATTATTATTAATTAATGTTGTGGGGTGAAATTGGATAACTCTGTTGTGGGGTAAAATTGGATAACACATGAAATTTTATAACTTGATAAAAATGTCTACGCACGCCCTCTGAGCACAATACATGGGCACGCCATCTAAGCACAGTACCTGGGAATGCCGTCTATGCACAATATCTAGTTATAAAGTCTACGCACCTGACAAGACAAAGCTATGCAGTCTCCAATACAGACTTACATATACTTGAGATCGAATACAAATATCCATTTTGGGAAATGACACGTGGTGTAACCCGCAAGCGATACATAATTTAGAAACCACATATGGCCCAATCCCGACGTGATACGTGGTACGATGATGTCATCAACTTATTCTCCTTTAAAGAGGAGAAGACATTCATTCATTAGGTAGCTAACTCTACTCTAATTCTTTTTGGCACACTAGCTCTGAGTTTAGCATTGGAGGGTGTTAGGCCGGCACCACACCAGTACTCTTTTCGTTTTCTGTGCAGGTACATACAAGGCTTGTCAACTACACAGCTCACTGCCTACGCAGCACCTCCAGTGTAACTAACGACCTCTAATTCATCCCATCTTCTAAGTTCGTTGTTTACGTGGAAGCTTTTTATTTTTAAGCAAAGAAGAATTAATTTGTTGACATGGACATTTTGATTAATAAATAAATGATATAAAAATTTGGGAAAAAAAAATTGATGTGGAAAATATTTCGGATTGCAAGAGGTACGTACAATGTAAACACTGGGCTTGTAAAAGGTAGTGTGTTCACCCGTCACTGTATTAGTAGAGGACGACTTGACGACTGAGTCAAAGTCTTGCTTGACAAAATGGAAAAATATCTTATTTTCAACAAAATTTCTTTTTAATCTCTATATTTTATAGTATTAATATGAGATATTGATGTTAATAGAAAGTTAATAATTCTAAAAAATTTTAAAGTATAGAATGAAAATTAAACTTTTAAAAGTTTGTGAAATTATAATTGTAAATAAGAATGAAAAATATTATTTCAGCCTTTGGATTAAGTTTTATTTAGTTTTCTAAGTTCGAAAAGTCACAATTGAATGGTTTTAAAAATAGTTCAGAATGATCCATAATGTTGGTTATAGTTAACAAAAAAAGGTGGTTTAATAATAACTCTATGAGACTTTTTTTTTAAATTAGTTTTTAATGTTTTATTTTATATTTTATTTATATATTTTTATACTTGTTCAGAAGCAAAATAGTATAAAAATTGATTAATAAAAGTCACATAAATAATTCCATATTATTATTTGATTTAACCCTGAGGGATTATACTGTCATCAAATTTAGAGACTGTTAGGGGACACCGGGCCTAGGCCCGCATGGATTTACTTTTGGTTTCACCCAAAATGTCTCATACCAATGGAGATGTGTCATTCCCCTTATATACCATGATCATCTTCTTCCCTAACCGATGTGAGATTTTGTTCGCTCCCAACAAAGTCTTAATGAAATCTATTTTTAAAAAACGGTTGATTTTCAAGAGTTTCTTTATATAATTTAAATAAATAATAGATTTTATAGTAAATTTCTTTAATTTTGACTCGGAATTGAACTTTCATGAAGATAAAGGTTTTCCTTCAAAGGTATGAATAGACGCGTAAGGATTCACATTATGAATAATAATTTTAAAGTTAAACCAACTGATTAAACTAAACAAGTTGTCACTAGTAAGTCAATAAAAATTAATTTCCAATGCATATTTTTAGTCAAGTTTTCTTCAACTTCCATTTGTTAAAATGAAAAAAAAAACATATATTGTAAGATGGATTTTTATGCCAATCAGTCTCTTTATGCATTACAAGGAAATTACTTTCAAATTTTCACAAATTGCCTCAAGAGTATTTATCTATATTAACATTTGTATATTTGGTATATTATATTCGAGTTATTATAATTAAGGATTATTCTCTCAATAACGGGATTCTAATACCATGATAATCAATAGACTAATTGTATTGATTAATTATTGTTTGAATTGTACAAGAAAGAAATCCTACCTTGGCTCCGACCCCGCCAGGTTTATTTATCTAGTTTCGCGGGGTGGCGGTTAAGTTTTTTTAAACTCCTTATTAAATATGTTAAATCACCACTACACAAAAAAATTTAAGCCATTGGATAAGAATAAATTTAATCATATATCTCAACACTCTCCCTCACATGTGGGCTTGAATATTTATACAAGATCTAAACATGTAGAATTTAAATGAGGAGAAAATGTCACCATAGAGGTTCGAACTCAGGACCTCCCGCTCTGATACCATATTAAATATATTAAATCACCACTATATCCAAAAGGTTAAACCAATGGGTAAAGGTAAATTTAATCATATATCTCTAACACCCCTAAATTCTTTTTCAAATTGACCTAAATTTTAGGTGATTAAATAGTTTTATAACTAATATAATTTTATGCAATTGATTTTATGTAGTTATTGCCCTGGGTAATTCAATTTCAGTACTTAAAGATTTGTTTATTAATTTTTAATTAAATCCATAAAAATTTACTCTTTTTTATAGGAAGGATGAGATGAGAACGAGAATTTTTTTAATAGGTTATATGCTTTATAAATGTGAAGACCCGAACCAAGTAACATAATAAATATGCTAAAGCATTAGAAAGCAGCGGAAGATCTTTCAAAAGCTTCATTCTTAAATTCATTTCAAACGGATTCTGGAATCCAAAGAGTTTAGATAAAACATCATCAAATCATAATATAAAAATCTCAAGTAGTTATAGAATAAACAAAAATGAAGTAGAATGAAAGCAATGTCTAAACCCAAAATATAATCCTAAGACAAAAGTACAATAATAATCCATCGTCTCACCATGCCGATAAATCATCAAGGCCTGATGCCCCGTTCAATACCTGAAATGTTTTTGATAATAATTAGCTACACTAGCTAAGTGAGAAAATAAAAATAAAAATGAGTAGTTACTTGTAAACGGACTCAACAATTCACTTAAAAAAAAACATTATGTGACGACCCGACCCTAAATCAATAATAAATTTGCTAAAACATGCTAAAATATAAATAAACAGCGGAATGCTTAATTTAAAATTGTTCATCTTTAAATTCATTTCAAAAGAATTCCGGAATTCAAGTTTCGTAAAAGCATTCTTTAAACCATAGCAAAAACATCTCAAAAGTTATAAGGTTTGACAAACGTTCAATAAAAGTTCAAGGAAACAAAATTTCTGGAAATAAACCAAACATCCTAAACAAGGTGCAACAGTCCATTATCTCGTCGTGCCATCGATCATCAAGGCTTGGTGTCTTGTCCAGTACCTGAAATGTTTTTGGTATGCAATACCATTAGCTACACTAGCTAAGTGAGAAAAGAAATAGAAAATGAGTAGTTTTTTGCAAACGAACTCAACAACTCACTTGAGAGTTTTAAAACATTTCTTTTCTTGTAAAACAACCCTTTCGAAAACCAAATTACATCTGAATAAAATTACCTCACCATGAGGTAGAAAATAACAAACAATCTTTAGTACGTAGCCTTATGTGCCATTTTCTTCCTTGGATCCATAAGACTAGAGTACACAACTAGAATATATGGTCCAATTATCAAGTAACAAGTAAGACTTGGCTTACATATCCTAAATGGTTACTAGGTGATCACGGGTACACAACCTTAAGCTATGAGTACGCGGCATAGCCTCACCTCCATCTAGGGACCATAACTATGCCCTTCTATAGTAGCTACAATATAAAGACACTAAATGCTACCTTCTCACAAACATGAAATGAAATCCTAATCTCTTTGCTTACTTGGACCCATAAGACTAGAGTACGCGGCTAGAATATATGGTCCACAACTATGAGTATGTGGCATAGCTAGAAAAGAGGAGACGATTTCATTTCAACAATCACATGCAATACATTTCTCTTGGCAACACATGCCGGATCCCCAATGAACATTTGCTAAATAATTTACCATGCAATCCAGTGATTAGAGCATATTATATAGTTAAACAATCAATTGGCCTTGAAGGTCCATTTCCAAATACCCATCCATTTTCCACCTCTTAAATCACCTTCTTTGTATTCAAACTCCCTTTACCGAATCAAAATGTGAAAGAAATAAATTCCAGATTAAGTCAATTTCCACCAACAAAAGGTAAAATCACAAATAGCACAATTTTAATTACTAATCTATTAATACAATTTAAAAACCAGAGAGAAACTAAAAGAAAAGAAAAACACAACTCGGACTCAAATATGTGGTAATATCGGAGTCTCGGTCACCGGCGAGACCATTAACCATGAAGAACAAGACAACAATAAAGGGCTCAGGTTTGGCATGGTTAAGTGTATGATCATGGGGTTTTGTTTCAAGGTTTTAATCAGAAATTCCAGTAAAAGCCTTAATATAACTATATATATTGAAACTAAATCTAAATAAAAAATTATATATATATATATATTAAAATAAAATTTAAACAAAAAGTTATGTATATAAGACAAAATTTAAATGAAAGTTTACACACACACACACACACACACACACACACACACACACACATATATATATATATATATACTTTAAAAACGTAATTCAATGTACAACTCCTTGTTTTATATATAATATCAGTTGCCAAAAGCTTACCCAACGACAACATTGGACAATCACGATGAGACAGACTCGGTCGGTGGACACAAGGCAGGCGTGGATATGATTTGAAGACAAAAGCTTAAAGAATTGAGTTTTGCCTTTTCTACAACAAAAGCAATGAAAACCCTTTATGTAACTCCTTAGTAGCAAAAGTAATGAGAGATAAAAAGAAAAGAAGCTAAATTTCTGGGTTGTTTGGTGAAGCATGGTCAGCGGTAGTGTTGGGAAGAGGAGGGGAAAAGAAAATGAACAACCAAATATTAAGGATGTCTCTTGCCCAATGAACACTAAGTAAGTTCAACCTAGAATTTAGGAGGAGGGGGGGGGGGGGGGATGGCATATTGACTAATGGCCTACAAATTTATTTTGATACAAAGGCCCCAATCAATTAAAACCCACCCTTTCTAATCATTAAAGTCTAAGCTTATTTCCATCTTAATTGTTCAACAAGGCTTCATCCCAGTCTATTTCATTTTCAAATAAATTTCATTTTTTCATAACCATTCTTTCTACAAAGATAAAAGATACTTCTAATTTCAAGATCATAAGTAAATAGAAACCATCTGTTTAAACTTCAATATTTTAAACAAAATTTTTTTATAGAATTTTAAATCTCACAATTACATGAAAATTCTGGGTCTTTACACCGTTTTACCCTTGTAATTACCACTTTATCCTTATTTTCATGCTTATTCTCCAATGAACATTATTTATAGTCAAACTACAGGATAATATACGTCTATGATCAATCTTGTTCACGTTTCGAATCAGTACATCAAAAGAGTTTTCTAAAGTTCTTAAAATGTTTAGGTATCGCATTGATACCGTTAATTTATAAGAAAATTATTAATTATATCTCGTGTAAATGTGTTCCCAACTGCTATTTCGTTATATTACCAAAACAAGAGTGTATTGAGCGTTTATATCAAATTGCTTTCTACCATGTAAATTAAAAAAGATAACTTCATGAATAAGTCTACATTTCACTCAGGATTGAGAATTATCAGGGTTGATAAACTTAATTTGATATTCGATCATTTCTCGTAAACAAGACTAATGAGAAATTTGATCCAATATCGTGGTCCTATCTTATACAATCAACATTGCATATAATACTTCCATTTCATGTCACCCATAGAAACAATTAGGATTAGATCACATGTGTATATACAAAATGGATAACTATCAACAGTGTTTCTAGGATAAGGTTCTCAAACTTTAAGTTACTCATCTCGACTTTAATTCTCTCGTATAACTCACATACTTAGTCATGATTTCATAAGAGTGACTTAGGGTTTTACTATTTGAATGTTTGATATCAATATATTTCCATATATTTCTGATATCGTTCATTGAATCAATATAGATAATAGAAAGAACTTATGTATATTTATTTAATTTATTCTAAATAAATTATCTTTACTAAAAAATTATAAGTTCCAAGACACCATTCCTAACAAGTTTATATATATAGGTGACATAATATAGTCTTACATATTGCAAATTTTAGCATGTTGTTAGTGAGATGAAATTTATTTTCTGATGCGTTTTTTTTTTTTTTTTTTTTAAAAACAAGTTTATAATTGCGATTTTTTCAATAACTCATAGTAATAGTCATTGCAATTATAGTAGATTTGATTAAAGGTCAAAAATTAATTTTTTTTACAACAGCTATTAGAGATTTCAATAAATTCGTAGCATTGACTAACCTACAACTATGTCAAAGGTTTTTAATCCATACATTTGATTGTGGGCGGCAAGCCACAGGCCCTCGTAATAGATATGAATTAAGTATTTATTTATTTATTTATTTTCTTTTTATTCATCAAATGTGTTTTCTTATTAATAACTTTTCTTCACATGAGCTAATACAACACTCACCCGCATTAATCTTTTTTACCGTGTTTGAAATGTTTACTATAGATCTCATGGGACCGAACCTCAACTAGTGGTTGTTGAATAGATTGAATACTATGAAGATGATGGTAATGTTGCCCCAACCTTAACTAGTTATGGATGAAGAGCTTGAGGACCATGGAAATCATGATAATGATTATCATTATCATTATCGTGACTATAGCCCCTCGCCTCTTCCCCTGGACCGCATGCTTACAATTTGCAGGATCATCAAATTTCCAATACCGCCCATCAAAATTGTTTTATTAACAATCCACGTAGACATCGAGGCAAACCTTCATTCCAACAAGGAGGACATGGGAAGAGGCAAACCTTCATTCAAACCTTAACAAGTTAAATGTGATCTTAACCTGTATCCTCCAGACGTAACCCTGTTATAACCTGTAATCCCCCGTCTAAATCATGTCCTAACCATAGCCCCTTGTTCTAACTTTAGCTCTCCATCGTATTTGCTCTTGGGGTCGTTTTTTTATTATATTTTCATTGTTTTGATGCCTATTTTTATTCAATCATTTTTGTAATCTTTTTTTTTTTTTTGTTATTATGTACCGTTTTTTAGCATAGATGAATATAAGAAACAAAGGCCATATCCTCAAGATTTTCACGGTATTTTTTGTTCAAATTTTTGTTTGTTTTTTGTTTTTAATTTAATTTGGTTTTTATTCAACAATTACCAACCAAAAGTTATGTCGATTTTTTTAATAGATACTTTTAATTGTGGCTTGCAAGCCACGGAAGCCTTTAAGGAAGTTTATTATTATTATTATTTATTTTATATATATTTCTACATACTGCATAAATGTTCACATAGTAAGATATGTTCATCACTTGAGATGAACTAATAAAAGCATTTCATAACTATTTATATTCCTAAATATTGCATATAAATGAAACTCTATATTCCTACATACTACATAAATGTCCATATAGTAAGATATGTTCTTGGCTTATAAATATCTCCAGAGGTTGTTGGCCATCTTTTATCTTTTTTTATGTGTTAAATGTGATCCTAACTTGTTACATCTTGTCTTACCCATAGTCCACCATCCTCAACTTTATGGTCTGCTTAATCCCAACTCCACGTTCTCTTTGATCATTATCTCACGTCCTCGATCAACATCCCCATGTTGTACTTGATTCTCAACTTCATGTCCTCATTCGACAAAAGGTTGACCTCAACATTCATGTAGATTTTTTATAGCACGATTTTGATAGACAGTAGTAGAAATTTAACGATCCCACAAATTATTTGTGTAGGGGGCCAGGGGAAGAGGTAGGAGCGACGATGAGGGGCCATTGTCATGATAATGAGGGCTAAGACGGGGGCTATAGGTCAAATTTTACGTTTATTTTTATTTATTGGTTAAATGTGAACCTAACCCGTACCCTCCTATCCTAACCCTATTTTAACCCCATAATCTCCTATCTAAACCCTCTCCTAATCGTAGCCCCCTAAATTAACTATAGTCTTTCGTCGTATTTCCTCTTGAGGTCAATTTTAATTATGTTTATATTATTTTGAGGCCTATTTTGATTCGGTCATTTTTGTAATATTCTCTATTTTTCTTTGTTATTTTGTACTATTTTTTTAGATAGATCAGATGAATTTACTGATCAAAGGTTCTCTTTTTAAGATTTTTATGGTATTTTTTGTTTGTTTTTCTTAAAATTTAATTTGTTATTTATTCAGCAACTACCAACTAAGAACTATGTCGACTTTTTTTACATATACTTTTATTGTGGCTTGCCAGCCACTAGAGCCCGTAATATATATGAACTAAGGAAGTTTTATTATTATTATTACTATTATTTATTATATATATATATTTCTACACATTGCATAAATGTTCATATAGTAAGATATGTTAATCAATTGAGATGAACTAATAAAAGCATTCTATAACTATTCATATTCATAAATACTACATATAGACTGTATATTCCTA
The DNA here is from genome assembly GCA_028015215.1 of Gynostemma pentaphyllum. Classification (NCBI taxonomy): domain Eukaryota; kingdom Viridiplantae; phylum Streptophyta; class Magnoliopsida; order Cucurbitales; family Cucurbitaceae; genus Gynostemma; species Gynostemma pentaphyllum. The sequence continues at coordinate 959,468 of CM051345.1, read as the reverse complement.
CATACTACATAAATGTCCATATATCCATATAGTAATATATGTTCTTGGCTTATATTGAAATATGAAGTACAATGAAGTATCTCCAGAGGTTATAGCCCATCTTTTATCATTTTCGACCTAAAAAGAATTTTCAATATAAAAAAAAAGAATCAACTAATAACAAAACAATTGTCTATCAACACTATCAACAATTATTTTTATCATAAAAAATAGAACAATACCATCATTTAGATGACGATTCACTATTTACTTAACTACATCTTAAACTTAAAAAAGGCATACCCTATTTCTTTCCAATTGAGAAATATCTACTTCGAGCATTTATAAATTCCTCTAAATTTGTCCCTTCAATAGATTGCAACAAAACATTATAACCAATTTTTTAGTTCTTTAATCCAAAAATAGACGTGAAGGTTTATAAAAGTACAGACAATGTACATGGGTTAAATGTTTTACCCTCATTTTTATGGGTTAAAGGTGATCCTAACCTGTAGCCTCTCGTCCTAACCCATAGCCTCCGTTTGAACCACGTCCTAACTATTGCCCTTTATCCTTAACTGTAGCCCTCCATTGTATTCCATTATATCTCCAGAGGTTATTGCCCATCTTTTAACCTTTTTAACCCAAAAAGAATTTCTAATATAAAAAAAAGAATCAATTACTAACAAAACAATTGCCTATCAACACTATCAACAATTGTTTTTATCATAGAAAATAGAACAATACCATCATACGGATGGTTAGTTCCGACTTCATTATCTACATTTTGAGTTCCTGATTCATTTTCTTTATACTTTTGGATAATCCCTAAAACACAAATTTATGAAAGAAAAACATATTAACATATAAACAGTTCACTATCAACTTAACTATATCTTAAACTTAAAAATAGCATAACCTATTTCTATCCAATTGAGAAATATCTACTTCGAGCATTAATAAATTTGTTCCTTCAATAGGCCGCAATAAAATATTATAACCAAATTGTTAGTGCTTTAATCCAAAATTAGACTTGGAAGTTAATGAAAGCACATACAATGTAAATGGGTTAAAACTTTTACCTTCATTTTTATGGGTTAAATGTGATCCTAACCTGTAGCTTCTCGTCCTAACCTATAGCCCCCATTTGAACTATGTCCTAACTATTGCCCTCTATCCTTAACTGTAGCCCTCCGTCGTATTCCAATATATCTCCAGAGGTTATTGCCCATTATTTATCTTTTTTGATCTAAAAAGAATTTTCAATATAAAAAAAGAATCAATTTAATAACAAAATAATTGCATATCAACACTATTAATAATTATTTTATCATAAAAAATAGAACAATACCATCATTTGGATTGCTGGTTCCTACTTCATTACCAACATTTCAAGGTTGGGATTCATTTTCTTTATACTTTTAGATAATCCTTAAAACACAAATCTACGAGAGAAAAACATATTAACTATCAACTTAACTACATCTTAAACTTAAAAAAAGCATAACCTATTTCATTCCAATTGAGAAATATCTACTTCGAGCATTAATAAATTCTTCTAAATGTGTCCATTTAATAGCTTGCAACAAAACATTATAACCAAAATTTTAGTGTTTTAATCCAAAAATAGACGTGAAGGTTAATACAAGCACAAGCAATGTACATGGGTTAAATGTTTTACCCTCATTTTTATAGGTTAAATGTGATCCTAACCTGTAGCCTCCCGTCCTAACCCATAGTCCCCCGTTTGAACCACGTCCTAGCATTTGTATTCCCTCTTGGAGTAGTTTTGATTATGTCTCCAATGTTTTGACGCCTATTTTATATTGTTCGAAAATTACATTTTCACGTCCTTTTTGTATTATTTGACATTAAACTTTTATATGTATGTATGTATGTATGTATGTATGTATGTATGTATGTATGTATGTATGTATATCCTGAAGATCTCCAACATCCTGAAGATAACCAACATCCTGAAAATCTCCTAACTCTGCCTAATCCCCAACTGCATCTTAAAAATCCTAATGCTGCCCCACCTCCTCCACCTCCTGATTCTGAACATCCCGAAGATCTCCATCCTGGAGATCACCAACATCCTGAAAATCTCCTAACTCTACCTAATCACTAACTGCATTCTGAAAATCCTAATGTTGCCCCACCTCGTGCTCCTGAACATTCTGAAGATCATCAGCAACATCCTAAAGATCACCAACATGATGCTGAAGATCCCCAACTGCATCATAATGATGCCCCACCTCTTGCTGCTCTAGTGGATGCTCTTGGTCTTGAAGATGATAATGACTCCCTGCCATCGGCCTACAATTTTCGGGATCATCTAAATTTTAACACCGCCCATCAAAATCAAGCCGTTAACAAGCCACATGGATGTCACAATCCATGGGAGCGTGGAGGCCAGGGGCGTGGAGAAATCCCTCCCAGTTATGAACTTGTTAGTGAATTTATACTTCCTACTAATCTTGAAGAGTTGGAGCGAACGCTGGAGGAAATAGTAGCTCCTATTGGAAGATTTTTTTTTATGACCCATTATTTTCTTACTATCAACACCCATTGCTTTTTTGTTCAAACTTCAAAAACCTCATTATATGATGTTTTGTTCCAGGTTAGAGATAGTATAAATTTGGCTCTATTGGTGAGAAAGAGGGTAAGTTTTTTTTAAGTTTAAGACTTAGTTTCAAGTTAACAATGAAATGTTTGTATTTATATGTTTTTCTATCTTAGAATTTTGTTGTAGAGCTTATCAAAAAGGGTTAAGAAAATGAATCTCACTCTCAAAATGCAGGTAATGAAGTCGGAACTAGCCATCCGAGTGATGGTATTGTTCTAATTTGTACGATAAATTTAATTGTTGACAGTGAATAATTGTTTTGTTATTAATTGATTTTTTTTTAATATCGGAAATTCTTTTAGGTCGAGGAAGATGAAGATAGGCAAGAATCTTTGGAGATCGAATATGAATAGTTATATTGGAAATCGATATTTTTTTTCTGTGTATGTGCTTTTGTAGTAGATAGATCTAAGGTTTCAGATTTAGGACAAATCTTAGATTTTGTTTCTGGTAAACATTTGATTTTGACGTATCTTGATGTTGATAATTAGGTTTCCACATGTGACTGGTACATCTGTGGTTGCATCATCACCAAATATAAAGATTCTATTCAGAAAATTGATTGTGTTCATTTTAACTGCTTTAAAGTTGTTGACAGCCATAAAATGAGGGTAAATTTTGACCCGTAGTCCCCGTCCTACTTTCATTATTAGGACAATGGCCCCTCATCGTCACTCCTGCCTCTTCCTCTACCCCCCTGCATGTCTACAATTTATGTGATAGTAAAATTTCCACTACTATCTATCAAAATGGTATTATGAACAATCCACATGAATGTCGAGGTCAACCTTATGTCCAACAAGGAGGACATGCAGTTGAGAATCAAGTAGAATGTGGAGATGTTGATCGAGGACGTGGAGTTGAAGATCTATTACGAGCTCCTGTAGCTTGCAAGCCACAATTAAAAGTATGTATTAAAAAAGTCGACATAGTTGTTGGTTGGTAGTTTCTGAATAAAAATCAAATTATTTTTTTTTAAAAAAAAAACAAAATTTCAAACAAAAATACCATGAAAATCTTGAGAATAGGGCCTTTGATCCGTAAATTCATCTGTCATGTCTATAAAAAATAATACAAAAGAACAAAGAAAGATGGAGAAGATTACAAAAATTATCAAATCAAAATAGGCATCAAAATATTGGAAACATAATCAAAACCGACCACAAGAGGAAATACGACGGAGGGCTACAGTTAGAACAGGGTTTAAACGGGAGATTATAGGTTAGAACGAGGTTAGGATCACATTTAACCCATAAAAATGGGGGTAAAAGTTGACCCTTAGCCCCCGCCCTAACCCACACTATCATGACAATGGCCCATCTTTGTAACTCACACCTCTTCCCCTGGCCCCCCGCATGCCTACAATTTGTGGGATTGTCAAATTTCCACTACCGTCTATCAAAATTGCGCTATGACCAATCCACGTGAATGTCGAGGTCAACATTCTCTCCAATAAGGAGGACATGAAGTTTAGAATCAAGTAGAACGTGGAGATATTGACGGGTTCACCATTTATATGTGTTATATGTGATCCTAACTCGTAACCTCTCGTCCTAACGCATAGTCCCCCATCCTCAACTTCATGTTCTGCTTGATCCTCAATTCCACGTCCTCTTTGATTCTTATCTCCACGTCTTCGATCATCATCTTCACAATCTACCTTGATTCTCAACTCCATGTCCTCCTTGTTGGAATGAAAGGTTTGCCTCGATGTCCATGTGGATTGTCAACTTAACTACATCTTAAACATAAAAAAAGCATAACCTATTTCTATCCAATTGATAAATATTTGCTTCGAGCATTAATAAATTTGTTCATTCAATAGCCCGCAACAAAACATTATAACCAAAATTTTAGTGCTTTAATACAAAATTAGACGTGGAAGTTAATAAAATCACAAGCAATGTACATGAGTTAAATGTTTTACCCTCATTTTTATAGGTTTAATGTGATCCTAACCTGTAGCCTCCCGTCCTAACCCATAGTCCCCGTTTGAACCATGCCCTAACTATTGTTCTCTATCCTTAACTGTAGCCCTCCATCGTATTCCAATATATCTCCAGATGCTATTGCCCATTATTTATCTTTTTCGACCTAAAAAGAATTTCCAATATAAAAAAAAATCAATTTAATAAGAAAATATTTGCCTATCAACACTATTAATAATTATTTTTATCATAAAAAATAGAACAATACCATCATTCGGATGGCTGGTTCTGACTTCATTACCAACATTTCAAGGTTGTGATTCATTTTCTTTATACTTTTGGATAATCCTTAAAACACAAATCTACGAGAGAAAAACATATTAACATATAAACAGTTCACTATCAACTTAACTACATCTTAAACTTAAAAAAAGCATAACCTACTTCATTCCAATTGAGAAATATCTACTTCGAGTATTAATAAATTCTTCTAAATGTGTCCATTTAATAGCCTGCAACAAAACATTATAACCAAAATTTTAGTGCTTTAATCCAAAAATAGATGTGAAGGTTAATGAAAGCACAAGCAATGTATATGGGTTAAATGTTTTACCCTCATTTTTATGGGTTAAATGTGATCCTAACCCATAGTCCCCCATTTGAACCATGTCCTAGCTGTTGTATTCCCTCTTGGGGTAGTTTTGATTATGTCTCCAATGTTTTGACACCTATTTTATATTATTCGAAAATTACATTTTCACGTCCATTTTGTATTATTTGACATTAAACTTTTATATCTATCTATCTATCTATCTATCTATCATATATATATATATATATATATATATATATATATATATATATATCCTGAAGATCATCCCCAACATGATCCTGAAGATCCCCAACATCCTACAGATCACCAACATCCTAAAAATCTCCCAACTCTGCCTAATCCCCAACTGTATCCTGAAAATCCTAATGCTGGCCCACCTCCTGCTCCTGAACATCCTGAAGATCCCTAACTGCATCCTGAAAATCCTAATCCTTCCCCACCTCGTGCAACTGAACATCCTGAAGATCATCACCAACATCCTGAAGATCACTAACATGATCCTGAAGATCACCAACTGCATCATAATGATGCCCCACCTCCTGCTGCCCCAGTGGATGCCCTTGGTCTTGAAGATGATAATGACTCCCCGCCACCGGCCTACAATTTGCGGGATCAACTAAATTTTTACACCGCCCATCAAAAACAAGTCGTTAACAATCCACGTGGACGTTGCAATCCACGGGGGCGTGGAGAAATCCCTCCCGGTTATGAACTTGTTAGTGAATTTATACTTCCTACTAATCTTGAAGAGTTGGAGCGAACGCTGGAGGAAATAGATGCTTCTATTGTAAGATTTTTTTTATGATCCATTATTTTTCTTATTATCAACACCCATTGCTTTTTTGTTCAAACTTAAAAACTTCATTATATAATGTTTTGTTGCAGGCTAGAGATAGTACAAATTTGGCTCTATTGGACAGAAAGAGGGTAAGTTTTTTTTTTTTTTTTTTAGTTTAAGACTTAGTTTCAAGTTAATAGTGAATATGTTTTTCTATCTTAGAATTTTGTTGTAGAGCTTATCAAAAAGGGTAAAGAAAATGAATCTCACTCTCGAAATGCCGGTAATGAAGCCGGAACCAGCCATCTGAATGATGGTATTGTTCTAATTTGTACGATAAATTTAATTGTTGACAGTGAATAATTGTTTTATTATTAATTGATTTTTTTTTTAATATTGGAAATTCTTTTAGGTCAAGGAAGATGAAGATAGGTAGGAGTGTTCATGGGGCGGGGGAGGGGATGGGAAATCCCCGTCTCTGGTAAATTCCCTGTTCAAAGAGGTCGGGGACAGGAATTCCCTGCGGGGAAATTATGGGGAACGAGGAATATAGAGGGGAATTTTCTCCGTTTTCACCTAAAACAAAAAAAAAGCAACAAATTTTAATTAAAAAAATTACAATTAAAAAAAACAAAAAATCTGTAAAAATAATGATATGAAAATAGTTAAAAAACAGTTTATAAATTTTTTTCATCCCCGGCCCCGTCCCCATCCCCGTTGGGAATGGGGATTCCCTGCTACTTTCAGGACGGGTCTTCGCGGGGAAAATGAACACCCCTAAAGATAAGCAAGAATCTTTGGAGATCGAATATGAATAGTTATATTGGAAATCAGTATTTTTTTATGTGTATGTGCTTTTGTAGTAGATATATCTAAGGTTTCAGATTTAGGGCAAATCTTAGATTTTGTTTCTGGTAAACATCTGATTTTGACGTATCTTGATGTTGATAATTAGGTATCCATATGTGACTAGTACATCTGTGGTTGCATCATTATCAAATATAAAGATTATATTCACAAAATTGATTGTGTTCATTTTAACTACTTTAAAGTTGTTGACAGCATAAATTCTTGAAGCAATGTTTTTTTTTATATAAGAATCTGGCTCAGAGTTATGAGAATTTCGATGTGTATTAATTGAATGGCGTTTTTAACTATTTAATTAATAGGGATCCATACAAGAGTTTTGGACAAAAACATTCTGTTGTTGGTGGTGCTAGTGAAGAGATTAGTGATTTTATTACGGAATCTTGATGTAAGCCTTTAATTCTTACTTTAAATAATGGGTACCGTATCTAAATGGAGTACAGAGGCTTGTTAATTTTTACTTTTGATTTTCTCCTCTTAATATCTTTTCCCCTTCTCCTCCTTCTCTCTATTTTTACTTTTCCAAAAATTCCACTTTCTCAATATTTCTATTTACCATTGAAACTCAACTTCCCTCATCTGATATGCTAATGCAATTTTTTTTCCTTTTTTTTTTTGGTATGGTTTTTTCATGATGGACTTTCTAGATTTTTTTTTTTCATTTTTTTTCAGGACTTTCTGTTTTTTTTAATGGGGTAATTCTATTTTGGGGGGAAAGTCAAAGAGGTTAATGAGTTCATCTATTCATTGGATTTTTTCTTTGGTTTGTTATTTTGATTGATTTTTGAGATATATTTGTGTAAATATATGATGCCTTCCACAATTTTCCATCTAGAAAAGTTAAATTTATTTTTTAGTTGAAGCAAAACGTTCAAGTGTGTGGTGTTTTGATCCATTGTGAAAGGAGCCAAACAAGTAAGTAACTCCAACTTTCTCTTTTTTTTTTTTTAAAAAAATAATAATAATAATAATTTACTTTTCTTTTAAGGTCGCTCAAATTCAATGAAGGATTATTTGAAATAGTTTTAATAATTTTTAGGGTCAATTACTGAAATAACATATTTTTGTATATCAATAACTAAAATGTAAGAATTTTTTAAAAATTACTCAAATAGCATACTTATAGTTCAATTATTCATTGAAAATAACAATGAATGATAATCAAACAATTCGATAAATTATTGAAGTTGAACTTAAAAAGCAAAAATCAAACAAATTCATTGAATATACTCACGAAAAGTAATAAAGTATAGTTCAATTATTTATTAAACTATAATTATGTTATTTGAGTAATTTTAAAAAGTTTATGATATTTTAGTAATTAGTAAGCAAATTTATACTATTTAAGATAAATTATATAATTTTTATTAGAGTATATTAATTTAAATGATAATCAATTCATTCGATAATTATTGGAAAATTGTGTATATATGGGTACCTCATCATGAAATCAAGCCAAGCTTGGGTAGTCTTCTTTAGAGCCATGACACAGGCCCATATTCATGTGGTTCAATTCCATATTGGGCCAAATCTCTGCCACTTCAGCAGCTTCTGAATTTCAAAAACTTAGCCCATTCAGTTTTATCTAGGCCCAACTCAATCGGCCCATCACTTGTCCAATATAGTATCTAAAAAAATATATCTTTTGGTGATTTGGTCAATTTTAAGCATATAAATGTGTTATATTAAAAAAAAAAAAAAGCCTATAAATGTTAATTATATGTTTGGTTTTTATTGTCACTCGAGCCAATTTGATTATTATACCTTTAAACGATAGTTTGTATGATAGTAAATTATATAACTTCACTCTTAAAACTGTCACAAATCTTATTAATATTACTATTGCATAAAAAGCAATGATATTCAATACTACTGAAATTAAAAAACATTGTTAGTAAGGTTGCTAAAATGATATAGTCCGACCAATTAGATATCAATATTCTTTCTCACAATGTTAAAACTTAATAATTTGAGTCATCCCTCCCTTTTTATTTAATGTAATATCTTAAAAAATAATAATTTATGAAAATCAAATTGACCACAAATGAAATTAAAACGATTTACTTATTTTTATTAGTTGTAAAAAAAATTAGCAGATGACACCTTTTTTTTATGATTAATTTAAAAAATAACAAAACTTTTGAAATATTTCTTTTTAAAAAAACTACATTCCTTGTCTTTCACTAGATATTAAAAACATGATGGTGGATTGAAACTAGAGGTAAAAAGATATCGTCCCTTGCAATAACCATGTTTGAATTTAGTTCTTGACGTTTTTAAAAGTTTCAATTTCATCTATAATATATGAACAAAATCAGTGGTAGAAACCACCAAGCACTAAAACAACAAATGCCAATCAATTGTTACACAAAAAATATTGGCCCATTTAATTACAAAGCTAGCTCACATCACATGGTGTTTTGAAAACTCAAACCAACAATCACTAGAAAGCTTTTATGAACAACACCATACCAGGTTTGATGGTGTGATTCATCATTTCTTCAGACATTTCGGATTTTGATTTTTTTTTTCCATCCAAGTTCATTTCAATCAATCATATAGAAATTGAAGGACGCCTGTCGTTGTGAATGGTGTTTGATGTTGATGTTGATGTCGATTTCGATGGATTATTAATTATTTGTATTCAAAATAAAATTTAAGAATTAATTATTTGTATTTAACAGAAAATTTAAGAATTATATCAAATCTTTTTTTGTCATACTTGATATTAAAGATTTAATATTATTTGTCACAAATCTTCTGTAGTATTGTTTCATATTATTTACATCAGTCATCAAGTAGAAGAATTTAGTGTCAAAGTTAATGAAAAATTAAAAAGACTGAAATTTAAATCGACACTATTAAAAATTTAGAAGTATATATAACTTTTTCTCTTTATTTAATCTTGTTTTACTTGTCATTTCAATTGGTTTAAAAATTATTAATTTAATCTTCCACTAAAATGCTTAATTAAAATCAAAACTTCATATAATTGTCACAAAATCTCAATAATGGGTTTAAAATAAAATGAAGAAGATAAGAGAGTGCTATGAATCTTTTTAACTACCAGCTCCATTCTCAACTTTATCACATCTTATCTTATTCAACCTACCTCTTATTCCTAATTATATCACATTAATAATCGATTAAGAAAAAGGAAAAAAAAATTTAGTGAAATTTGATCCCATGACACTTTTTCAATCGATATTTTTAAAAATGACAAAAGTTTTGAAAAAAATTCAAAAATGATTTTTTTTTTCAAAATGAAACTTTATTTTCATTAATTTTTTTCTTTTATATTATTGAATCATCAGTATTATTATTGTATTTTTTGTTCTAATTGAAATGTTTCAATTAAAACTCCATATTTTTTCAAATTTAATATGTTTTTTTTATGATAATGAAATTTCTCATTATTTTAATGAGAGTGCTATTTCTAAAAGTTCTAAATTTTTTTTGCTATTTTTGAAATTTACCATTAAAAAAATTCTATTTTTGAAAAATACCCATTTTTTATTGATAATTTTAACATCAAATATAGAAGATAAGTTTGTAATTATATTTTGCACATCCATTTAATTAAGATATCACATGATGGAGATATTGAGAAGAAAAAACAAGAGAGATTTTTCATTACTTAAACAAACAAATTGTGTAGATTACAACATTCAAATTAAAACCACAAGAGATGAATTTGCAATCACATAAAAAAACCATACCAATAACATAAACATAATGTAATAATATCATCTACATAAACACACTAGGGTCACAGATGAATGACCTAAGCCATGCCGAAGGCGGCGGCCGATGTGATGGCTCCGATGAAGGCGGTTTGGATGGCGCTCTTGACGGGTTTATTGCCGGTGAAAATAGCCCTTAGCAAAGCCAAAAATGAGTAGAGCCACCAAGGTTAAGGCCACAGAAGCAATCACAGCCTCTGAGGCTTTTGGAAGAAACATGTAAGGAATTAAGTGCACTAACCCTCCCAAAATGTAAGATATACCGTCGACATTTATCTGATTCCGTCGACGGAATCATTTTATTCAGTAAAACTCCAAAACGTGAGCATCTATATCTTGCAAATCCTGTCACAAAGCAACACTTGACAATTCACCTCCCTACAAATTCTGGTGTCCTCATACATAGCTCATACTCAAGAAATTAAAATTATTTGTAGGTTCCAGCCTGGACCTTCAATCGTTTCCACGATTCGCTGTAATAATAACGATATGTCATGGAAAATATTGGGGCAAACCTGTTTACAGGATTTCTCTCATGCACGTTTTTCTTTCTCCACCGGCAGTCTAGTTATTTATTGGTGTTGCTATGATTTTACTACTAAACATAGGTATTGGGCTATTGACCTTGATGATGAATCCGTACACTCATTCCATATTCCTTTAAATCGTTGGGCCGTTGCATACGTCATGCCAATGGGGAGAGATTTATATGTTGCTTCCAGATCTTTTAGTGGTTTTTCACCTGATGAATTAGTTATATGGAAGTTAAGGGACGTCTGTCGTTGTGAATGGGTTGAAGTTTTTAGGATTACGACCGTTCAATTGGGACTATTGAGACGATCGGGCGATAAGTATCATGCTTGGTTCAAAAGAAAAGATATTGATTTATTCTACTTATGACTCGCACTCTTTAGTTTGCTCATATATTGCCTTTGATTTTATACGGTGAAGGAAATGGGATTTGGCACCTTTTGATGATCAAACGACAACTACTACGATTCAGAGTTATATAACCAGTCTTGTTTCTTTTTGAGCTGGAAAATGATGGTTTTGACTACATATTTTACAATTCTTCTATGAGAAAGCATCACCAACCTTTTTCTTTTCTTGGGTAAGATACTTAATTATGCTCTTTGTATTGTTAAATTTATTTCTTTTCTTTTTTCCCTATTATGTGAAGGTGGTTTAGCCCCTTGAACAGTTTGTAAGGTATCACTCCATTTCATTATTATTGTAAGATGATCTTGGTTTCTGTATTGTTGACATAATTTGTTTACTTTAAGACTTGTATGGTTTACAATTAGTTTTAAATATTGCAAATTAGTGGATACCTTAAAGGGTTGTTTGGTAGGAAGGTTTTGTAGTTTGAGATTGGAAGCCTAGATTTATGTAAATTTTGTCAACTTTTGTTTTTACGTGGAGGAAAACGAGTTTAGGTTTATGTAGCTTTTGTTTGGTTTGTGGGTTGGAGTTTGAGTTAGGTGTTAATAAAATGACTAAATCATACAAAATACTTCTGATTTCAATTTGTACTTCTAATGTTTTAAACAATTCAGAAATCTACCCTCAATTTTCAAAAAAAATTTCCCCCGAAAATGACACTTTTGTTAAGTTTAACCGATATTAAAAGCATGAGAGTAGAATTGAAACTAGGGGTAAAAAGATATGATCCTTGTAGTAGTCAGGTTTCAATTTAGTTTTTGACGTTTTAAAAGTTTCAAAATCATCTATGTTATGAACAAAATCAGTGGTAGAATCCACCAAGCACTAAAACAACAAATGCCAATCAATTGTCACATAAAAAATATTGGTCCATTTAATTAGAAAGCTAGCTCACTTCATATTGGTTCTGAAAACTCAAACAAAAAATCAATAGATTTCCTCATGTTAGCTCTCTGAACAACACCATACCAGGTTTGATGGTGTGATTCATCATGTCTTCAAACTCTGTTCTTCAGGCAGCCAAAATTGGAAGAAACTTCTATTCCGGATTTTGAATTTTTTTCCATCCAAGTTCATCTCAATTGATCATATAAAAATTGAAGGACGACTGTCGTTGTGAATTAGTCAGCTTATAGGACTAACAACATCGACTTAACTTGAGAGCAAGGTGTTTGATGTCGATGTTAAAAAATTATTGATTGTTTGTATTAAAAATAAAATTTAAGGATTTAAAGATTAATGAGTAGGGAAAGAGTCATGTTTTTAATTAATAATATCAAATCTTTTTTGTCACACTTTTGATATTATTTGTCACAAATATTTTGTAGTCTTGTTTCATATCATTTACATCAAGTAGATAAATTTAGGGGCATTTGCAAATCTAGCAATTTTTTTAGTAATATTTATAAAAATAAAAGCTGAAAAAAATATTTGTAAATATAACAAATTTTGATCAGGTTTATCGGTGATAAACATTGAATTACATATTTTTACACTACGTTTATCACTATGTTTATATAACTTTTTTCTTTAATTAATCTTGTTTTACTTGTCATTTCAATTGGTTTAAAAGTTATTAATTTAATCTTCCACTAAAATGCTTAATTAAAATCAAAACTTCATATAATTGTCACAAAATCACAATAATGGGTATAAAATCACAAACTCCCAGCCCACAGCCAACCTCCCACCCACGCCCAGCCCAAGCATTTTCTTTTCTTTTCTTTTTTCTTTTGTTTAACTTTCAGAATCTCTCGCTTGCTCTCCCAGCAAACCTCCCACGCCCAAGTGGCCAACCTCTCGCCCGCTAGCGTAGCGTCTCCCTCCATTAGTTCACGCCGCCGCCTCCTCCGCCGCCATCGATCACCACGCGTCTCCGCTGATAGAAAGTAAATACTCTAACTAAACCCTAAATGCAAAATCATTGATTAGGTTTTTAGTTATCAGATCTGATCTGGGTTGTAGGTTTTTTTCTTTTTCCCATTCACTGATTAGGCTTTTTATTTAACTGCTCTCTCTACCAATTCCCTAGATTTTTTCAAGGCGGATCTGTTTACGGACATTAGGCCCTATCCTCACGATTTGCTTCGTAATTTTTGTTTGAATCTTGTATTTCTTTTTTATCTGTTTTTTTAATTTGATTTTTTTCCAGCAACTATGGGAGATTTTAACAAATCTCTAAGATTAACCAACCAACATATATGTCGATGGTTTCTCATACACGCTTTTGATTGGAGCACGGAACCTGTATGAATTAAGTAAGGTTTTTTTTTCTTCATGAAATTGTTTTTTTATTGATAGTTTTTCTTGACAGGGGCTAATTCAACGCTCACACGCGTTCGAATTTTTGACAAGGTCCGAAACGTATTTTACCGTTCTCACGGTACCCAAGCTCAACCTCCTGAAAATCCCCAAGCTCAGCCTAATCCGGAAATTCCCAATGCTGCCCCAACTTTGCTTTTGAACATGATCCTGAAGATCACCAACATCATGCCGAAAATCTTAATCTCCAACCTGGAAATCTTAATCCCCATGCCGAAAATCTTAATCCCCAACCTGGAAATCTTAATCCCCAACCTGGAAATCTTAATCCCCAACCTGGAAATCCTAATCCCAACCTGGAAATCCTAATCCCCAACCTGGAAATCTTAATCCAATCTTAATCCGTAACCTGGAAATCCTAATCCCCAACCTGAAAATCTTAATCCCAACCTGGAAATCCTAATCCCCAACCTGGAAATCCTAATCCCCGGATTAGGATTTCCAAGTTGGGGATTAGGATTTCCAGGTTGGGATTAAGATTTAATTTAGGATTTCAATTAATGATTTCGAAGGGGATTAAGATTTCCGTGATTTTGGATTAATATCTCGCAATCCAGGGAGCGTGGAGGCCATCCTGAAAATCAACCCCAACAACTTCATCCTGAAAATCCCCCCCAACCTCAAGGTGCCCCCTAACCTCAGGTGCCCCCCCAACCTCAAGCGCCCCCCAACCTCAAGTTGCCCCCAACCTCAAGCGCCCCCCCAACCTCCTTTTAAGCAGGAAGATCATGATTTGCGGGATCGTCGAGGTATTAAAAATCCTCGAGGAGATGATGAGTGTGGAGATGAGGATCAAATCACTCCCGGTTTTCAACTTGTGCTACCTCTCTTTCTGAGTTGAGGCAGGTTTTGAAGCATATCGAGGTAAGATTTTTTTTTTATGGTTTTATATTTTTTTTCACAGAATGCTACTTTGCTTGTTCTAACTTTAAATGGTTTATAATGTTTTGTTGCAGAAAGAAACAGAGATGTTAACTGTTACTCATGAACTAGGAATTTCTCAACTTGGGAAGAAGAGGGTAAGTTATTTCTTTTCTTTTTTCCCTATTATGTGAAGGTGGTTTAGCCCCTTGAACGGTTTGTAAGGTATCACTCCATTTCATTATTATTGTAAGATGATCTTGGTTTCTGTATTGTTGACATAATTTGTTTACTTTAAGACTTGTATGGTTTACAATTAGTTTTAAATATTGCAAATTAGTGGATACCTTAAAGGGTTGTTTGGTAGGAAGGTTTTGTAGTCTGAGATTGGAAGCCTAGATTTATGTAAATTTTGTCAACTTTTGTTTTTACGTGGAGGAAAACGAGTTTCAAAAACCTAGGTTTATGTAGCTTTTGTTTGGTTTGTGGTTGGAGTTTGAGTTAGGTGTTAATAAAATGACTAAATTATACAAAATACTTCTGATTTCAATTTGTACTTCTAATGTTTTAAACAATTCAGAAATCTACCCTCAATTTTCAAAAAAAAATTCCCCCAAAAATGACACTTTTGTTAAGTTTAACCGATATTAAAAGCATGAGAGTAGAATTGAAACTAGGGGTAAAAAGATATGATCCTTGTAGTAGTTAGGTTTCAATTTAGTTTTTGGCGATTTAAAAGTTTCAAAATCATCTATGTTATGAACAAAATCAGTGGTAGAATCCACCAAGCACTAAAACAACAAATGCCAATCAATTGTCACATAAAAAATATTGGTCCATTTAATTACAAAGCTAGCTCACTTCACATTGGTTCTGAAAACTCAAACAAAAAATCAATAGATTTCCTCATGTTAGCTCTCTGAACAACACCATACCAGGTTTGATGGTATGATTCATCATGTCTTCAAACTTTGTTCTTCAGACAGCCAAAATTGGAAGAAACTTCTATTCCGGATTTTGAATTTTTTTCCATCCAAGTTTATCTCAATTGATCATATAAAAATTGAAGGACAACTATCGTTGTGAATAAGTCAGCTTATAGGACTAACAACATCGACTTAACTTGAGAGCAAGGTGTTTGATGTCGATGTCAAAAAATTATTGATTGTTTATATTAAAAATAAAATTTAAGGATTTAAAGATTAATGAGTAGGGAAAGAGTCATGTTTTTAATTAATAATATCATATCTTTTTTGTCATACTTTTAATATTATTTGTCACAAATATTCTGTAGTCTTGTTTCATATCATTTACATCAAGTAGATAAATTTAGGGGCATTTGCAAATCTAGCAATTTTTTTTAGTAATATTTATAAAAATAAAAGTTGAAAAAAATATTTGTAAATATAGCAAATTTTGATCAGGTTTATCGGTGATAAACATTGAATTACATATTTTTACAATATGTTTATCACTGATAAACATATAAATTTGGTTTATCACTATGTTTATATAACTTTTTCTCTTTAATTAATCTTGTTTTACTTGTCATTTCAATTGGTTTAAAAGTTATTAATTTAATCTTCCACTAAAATGCTTAATTAAAATCAAAACTTCATATAATTGTCACAAAATCACAATAATGGGTATAAAATCACAAACTCCCAGCCCACAGCCAACCTCTCACCCACGCCCAGCCCAAGCATTTTCTTTTCTTTTCTTTTTTCTTTTGTTTAACTTTCAGAATCTCTCGCTTGCTCTCCCCAGCCAACCTCCCACGCCCAGCCCAGCCAACCTCTCGCTCGCTCGTCGGTCGTCTCCCTCCATTAGTTCACGCCGCCGCCGCCTCCTCCTCACCGCCGCCTTCATCAGATCACCACGCGTCTCCGCTGATAGAAAGTAAATACTCTAACTAAACCCTAAATGCAAAATCATTGATTAGATTTTTAGTTATCAGATTTGATCTGGGTTGTAGGTTTTTTTTCTTTTTCCCATTCACTGATTAGGCTTTTTATTTAACTGCTCTCTCTACCAATTCCCTAGATTTTTTCATGGCGGATCTGTTTACGGACATTAGGCCCTATCCTCACGATTTTCTTGGTAATTTTTGTTTGAATCTTGTATTTCTTTTTTATCTGTTTTTTTTTAATTTGATTTTTTTTCCAGCAACTATGGGAGATTTTAACAAATCTCTAAGATTAACCAACCAACATATATGTCGACGGTTTCTCATACACGCTTTTGATTGTGGCTTGCAAGCCACTGGAGCACGGAACCTGTATGAATTAAGTAAGGTTTTTTTTTTCTTCATGAAATTCTTTTTTTATTGATAGTTTTTCTTGACAGGGGCTAATTCAATGCTCACATGCGTTCGAATTTTTGATAAGGTTCGAAACGTATTTTACCGTTCTCACGGGACCCAAACTCAACCTCCTGAAAATCCCCAAGCTCAGCCTAATCCTGAAATTCCCAATGCTGCCCCACCTCTTGCTCTTGAACATGATCCTGAAGATCACCAACATCATGTCGAAAATCTTAATCTCCAACCTGGAAATCTTAATCCCCATGCCGAAAATCTTAATCCCCAACCTGGAAATCTTAATCCCCAACCTGGAAATCTTAATCCCCTGGGGATTAAGATTTCCAGGTGGGGATTAAGATTTCCAGGTTGGGGATTAAGATCTCGCAATCCACGGGGGCGTGGAGGCCATCCTGAAAATCAACCCCAACAACTGCAACATGAAAATCCCCCCCAACCTCAAGGTGCCCCCAACCTGAGGTGCCCCCCCAACCTCAGCGCCCCACCTCAAGCGCCCCTGCGCCCCAACCTCAAGCGCCCCCCCAACCACTTTTGAGCAGGAAGATCATGATTTGCGGGATCGTCGAGGTATTAAAAATCCTCGAGGAGATGATGAGCGTGGGGATGAGGATCAAATCACTCCCAGTTTTCAACTTGTGGGTGAATTTCTTCTTCCTACCTCTCTTTCTAAGTTGAGGCAGGTTTTGAAGCATATCGAGGTAAGATTTTTTTTTTTATGGTTTTATATTTTTTTTTCACAGAATGCTACTCTGCTTGTTCTAACTTTAAATGGTTTATAATGTTTTGTTGCAGAAAGAAACAGAGATGTTAACTGTTACTCATGAACTAGGAATTTCTCAACTTGGGAAGAAGAGGGTAAGTTTTTTTTTTTTTTAGTTTAAGATAATTTTTGTTCTTTTTCCACTCAGGTAAACTAAAGCTTTGTTTTTTTCAATAATTTTCAGTCTATTTTTCTTTTTCTCTCTCTTTTTTAATATTTTCAGTCTATTTCCGGCTGTGTTTCTTGTTGGGTTCTTCATTGAGAGCTTGGTTTTTCTAAGGATTAATCTCTATGTTTGATTATTTAATGGAAGTGAAACAGATAGCTGATGATGTGTTTTATGGCTTATCAAAAAGCTTGAAGAAAGTGAATCCCAACCTCAAAACGTTGGTAATGAAGCTGGAACTAGCAAATGATGGTATTGTTCTAATCTGTACAATAAATTTAATTGTTGACAGTGAATAATTGTTATGTTATTAATTGATTTTTTTTTTAATATTGGAAATTCGTTTAGGTCGAGGAAGATGAAGATAGACAACTTTGGAGATCGAATATGAATAGTTTTTTCGTTCTCGTAAACATTTGATTTTGACATATCTTGATGTTGATAATTAGGTATCCATATGTGACTGGTACATCCTAAATCCTTAGATTTTTTTCTAGTAAACATTTGATTTTGACATATCTTGATGTTGATAATTAGGTATCCATATGTGACTGGTACATCTGTGGTTGCATCATCAAATATAAAGATTCTATTCAGAAAATTGATTGTGTTAATTTTAACTGCTTTAAAGTTGTTGACAGCATAAATTCTTGAAGCAATGTTTTTTATTTATTTATAAGAATCTGGCTCAGAGTTATGAGAATTTTGATGTGTATTAATTGAATGGCGGTTTAATTAATAGGGATCCACGTTGGGATACTAGAGTTTTGGACTGAATCGAAAAACATTCTGTTGTTGGTGGTGCTTGTGAAGAGATTCAAGAGTTTATTAGGGAATCTTGATGTAAGCCTTTGATTCTTACTTTAAATAATGGGTATCGTATCTAAATGGAGTACAGAGGCTTGTTTGTTAATGTGAATGTATTTTGATTTATTTAATTGAGTGTGATACCTGCAGCAGCCAGCATGTAATCTATTTTGATTTACATAATTTGAAGACTCTTTAGTTTTGGTTAAGGATTCTATTGTTTTGTAGTTAATTAGTTAATTCGATTAAAGAAAAGAAAGTTCGAGTGTTAGTTTTTTTTATTTGATTTTGTCCAATCATTCATTAAGAATTAGCTATGAATATTTGTTGACATGAATGATTGATTGATTTTGTCCAACTCACCCACACAATCCTACATTCCTTCGTTAGCCTTTGTTCAATCTATTGTTCATGTTCTTAGCCAATCAGGTGCTCTATTTGTTTCCTCTTCTTTTTACA
Organism: Gynostemma pentaphyllum; assembly: GCA_028015215.1. Classification (NCBI taxonomy): domain Eukaryota; kingdom Viridiplantae; phylum Streptophyta; class Magnoliopsida; order Cucurbitales; family Cucurbitaceae; genus Gynostemma; species Gynostemma pentaphyllum. Next base: position 940,294 of record CM051345.1, on the reverse strand, counting down.
ATCCTACATTCCTTTTCTGTCTAGCTTTTTTTTAAAAAAAAAAATAATTTACTTTTCTTTCTTAAATTTTTTTCCTCAAACTTTTTAGGGTTCTGATATATTTTGTTCTCTTTATCTTGATGGCCGGTTCTCAATGATGGACGGAAGCCAAGTATTCCAGTCGTTGAAGATGATTTTTCTTCCTATTTTTTTTTTTAATCTCTTTATAATTTTAATAGATTTATTAGCATCTTATTGTGTATGATTACAAAGTTGTAAAAAAAAAAAAGGTTGTGATTATTTAGAATTTGTTCAAGAACTGACTTTACAATATTTATATAAATTTGATTTTATATAAATTTTGATGTCTTTTTAATTAATAGTAGCTCCTCAACTTCTAAGTTAAGGATGCTTTAAAAATTTATTTACATTATTCTTTCATCTGAATCCGTCGGTGTGGATACATGATTGAAACAATTTTATTAGTTCCTCGTAGTCTCATGTTTTTTTTTTTTTTTTAATATGTTGTAACTTGCAAAATAAAGACATTAAAAATTTAACTGTTTTTCCTTTCTGATAAACATCATAAATGAGTTGCTACAATTCTATTGCCTTGGTAGTAAAATTCAACCGTTTTTCCTTATAGTTTTTTCTGACAATGATTCTTTTACATCATAAAACAATCACAGTATTCTATTGGCTTTTGATAGACTATTTGTGTATTAAGTTTTTCATCTGGGTTAGTTTTTAAGATTATTGAAATTGAATTTTGCGATGAAACACTAAAAATAACTCGTATTCTTTGGACAATGATTTTGGTGGGATCTAATAATTTGATAATTCAATTGTTACAATTTCAATATTTAATAGTTCAAAAATTATTTTGATAATGAATTTTAAAATTTAAAATTGAATAGAAATATAAAATCAATTACGTAAACACAACTATTTTTTTTTTTAAATTTGTATAGTGCATTTATGGAGCGTTAAAATGAAAGAACAAATTTTAATTATATATTTTTTAAAAAATAAAACAGTAAACTTCATTCATTAGATGACAAAAATTTGAAAGAAATATTAAGTAGGGGGAAACTAAAATTGTTTCATTACCATTTGAAACTTAATTAAGTTCGCTCAAATTTAATGAAGGATTATTTGAATTAGTTTTACTAATTTTTAAAAATTATTCAAATAGCATACTTATAGTTCAATTACTCATTGAAAATAACAATGAATGATAATCAAATAATTCGATAAATTATTGAAGTTGAACTTAATAGGCAAAAATCAAACAAATTCATTGAATATACCCACGAAAAGTAATAAAGTATAGTTCAATTATTTATTAAACTAATTATGTTATTTGAGTAATTTTGAAAAGTTTATGATATTTTAGTAATTAGTAAGCAAATTTATTGGGATTTTTAATGAATAAAAGTTTATAAAGTATAGTTCAACAATCACTAGATTTTCTCATGTTAGCTCTATGAACAACACCATACCAGGTTTGATGGTGTGATTCATCATGTCTTCAAACTCATTGGGATTTTTTTTTCATCCAAGTTCATCTCAATCAATCATATAGAAATTGAAGGATGATTGTCGTTGTGAATGGTGTTTGATGTCGATGTCGATGGTTTATTAATTATTTGTATTAAGAATAAAATTTAAGAATTATATCAAATCTTTTTTGTCATACATGATACTTGATATTATGTGTCACAAATCTTACATAGCCTTGTTTCATATTATTTACATCAAGTAGATAAATTTAGTGTCGAAGTTAATGAAATTAAAAAGACTGAAATTTAAATTTAAATCGACACTCTATTAAAAATTTAGAAGTATATATAACTTTTTCTCTTTATTTAATCTTGTTTTACTTGTCATTTCAATTGGTTTAAAAATTATTAATTTAATCTTCCACTAAAATACTTAATTAAAATCAAAACTTCATATAATTGTCACAAAAATCGAAATAATGGGTATAAAATAAGATGAAGAAGATAAGAGAGTGTTATGAATTTTTTAACTACCAGCTTCCATTCTCAATGTTATTATATCTTATCTTATTTAACCTACCTCTTATTCCTAATTATATCCCATTAATAATCGAATACCAAAAAAATTTTTTTTTTAGTGAAATTTGATCCCATGACAAATTTTCAGTCGATATTTGTAAAAATAGTAAAAGTTTTGAAAAAACTTTAAAAATGATTTTTTTTCATTAATATTTTTCTTTTATACTATTGAATGATCAGTATTATTATTGTATTTTATGTTTCAATTAAAACTAAATATTTTTCATATTTATTGAGTTTTCGAATAGATCTAATTGCAACTTCGAATATGGAATTCAAAGGGATCAAATAGGAAATGATACTCTGAATCATAGAACTATAATGAAATATACGATCAACCAACATTTATTAAATTTGAAAAAGGGTCAGAAGAAATGGTTCGATCCTCTTATTTTGATTTCTCGAACCGAGAGATCCATGAATCGGGATCCTAATGCATATAGATACAAATGGTCCAATGGGAGCAAGAATTTCCAGGAACATTTCATTTCTGAGCAGAAGAGCCATTTTCATTTTCAAGTAGTGTTCGATCGATTACGTATTAATCAATATTATTGAAAGTTTTCATTATTTTAATGAGAGTGCTATTTGTTCTATTCTTTTTTTTTTTTTTGTTATTTTTGAAATTTACCATTCAAAAAATTCCATTTTTGAAAATACCCGTTTATATTGATAATTTTAACATCAAATATATAGAAGATAAGTTTGTAATTATATCAAATCACATAATAATATTTTACACATCCATTTAATTAAGATATTAGACATCACATCATGGATGGAGATATTGAGAAGAAAGAACAAGAGAGATTTTTCATTACTTAACAAACAAATTGTGTAGATAACAACATTCAAATAAAAACCACAAGAGATGAATTTGCAATCACATAATAAAAACCATACCAATAACATAAACATGATGTAATAATATCATCCACATAAATACACGAGGGGTCACGGATGAATGGCCTTAGCCATGCCGAAGGCGGCGGCTGACGCGATGGCTCCGATGAAGGCGGTTTGGATGGCGCTCTTGACGGGTTTATTGCCGGTGAAGTAGCCCTTGGCAAAGCCAAAAATGAGTAGAGCCACCAATGTTAAGGCCACAGAAGCAAGCACGGCCTCTGAGGCTTTTGGAAGAAACATGTAAGGAATTAAGGGCACTAAGCCTCCCAAAATGTAAGATATGGCAATGGTTAAGGCACTTTGGATTGCTCTTTTTGGCTCTGGCTTTTCCAATCCTAGCTCAAACCTATAATTTCCAAACACTAATTTTCAAAAGTAATTCTTTTTTTTTTTTTAATTTCAAAAAAATTATTTGAATTATTCTTAATAATTTTTATTAGATAATATTAATTTAAAGGGATAATTACAAATTTCACTCCTCTAATTTGTCTAAATTGTAAATCACACTCACGTGGTTTAAAAATACTTGTAAATATTCTTGTGATTTGGTAAATTGCAAAACGAATCCCTCTTTTGGTTTTTATCAAAATTTTAAATACGTGCTTATTCTACTGGTGTCACGTGTTCCAATTACATTTAAATAATAAGAAAATTTTCAATAATTGAGTGCAAGTTGTTGAAAATATCATTATCAAAAGAGTGTAAAATCTAAAATTCGCATATATCTGTTAATTTTTTTTAATTATTTATGGAATTGGAGCACATAACATTCGTAGAATAAGTATATGTCCGAAATTTCAATGAACTAGGGTGCATTTAGCAATTTGCCAAACCACATGAGTATTTACAAGAATTTTTAAACCGTGGGAGTGCGATTTTACAATTTAGATAAATCACAGAGGTATAATTTATAATTATTCCTAATTTAAATGATAATCAACTCATACGATAATTATGGAAAAATGTGAATATGGTACCTCATCATGAAATCAAGCCAAGCTTGAGGATTCTTCCTTAGAGCAGTGACAACAGGCCCATATTCATGTGGTTCAATTCCGTATTGGGCCAGAATCCCTCCCACTTCAGCAGCTTCTGCATTTCAAAAAATTGGCCCATTCAGTTTACTTAGGCCCAACTCACTCGGCCCATAACTTGTCCAATAATATTATTAGAAGCCTGTAAACAAATTGTAATATAGTATCTAAAAAATATCTCTTTTGGTTATTTGGTCAATTTTAAGCCTATAAAAGTTAATTACAATATCAATTTGATTTTTATACCTTTAAACAATAGTATTGTATTATAGTAAATTATATAACTTTACCACTCTTAAAACGGTCACAAGTCTTATGAATATTAATATTCCATAAAAAAAAAATATCAATAATACTTAAACTACGAAAAAAAAATGTTGGTAAAGTTGTTAAAATGAATATAGTTCAATTAGTTATATATCAATATTCTTTCTCACAATATTTAAACCTAATAGTTCGAGTCCTCTCCTTCCCTTTTTATTTAATATAATATCTAAAAGAAAAAAAAAAATCTAAGTTACGGAAATCAAGTTGACCCACAAATGAAATTAAAACAATTTACTTACTTTTTGGTATATATATCAATAGATGACACTTTTTTTATGAATAAAGAAAAATACTTGACTACTTTATGTGTTTTATTTCCATTTGTTAAAACAAACTAATGGGTATCATATAGTTAATAAAAAATAATATATTTATTATTTATTATTTTGTTTCATTCAATGGGGAGAACACACATCGGGCAGTCAGGATAAGCTCCAGACGAGTGTTATTAAAATTATCAATTTTCAAAATACCATTTTTGTAAAAAAAAAAAAGGGTGTTAAATGGAAAAAAGAGAGACCAGACCAGTTTCAGGAACAGAGATGATTTCCTGTTCTTCTCTTTTGAGCTCTTTCTTATATTGATCAGCTTCACTTTTAGCCGCCAAATAACCGCCGAGACCCATAGAAATAGATCCGGCGACAACTTCAGCAATTCCGGCAGTAAGAACAATTGAAGAAGAAGCATTGGCGCCTGATAATCCAGCTGCTAATGCAAACGGTACTGTCAGACCATCGGAAACTCCGATGATTATGTCTCTGACAATTTCTCCGGCCGTGAAATGTTTCTCCTTATGCTCCTGAAGAAGAAGAGAAACACTTTGTCTCTCTGGATCAAAGTCACCCATTTTTTGTTTTCTTTCTGATTTTTTTTTTTCCCTTTTTGGATCGAAATAGAAGAAGAAGACAGTGGGAATTCTATTATGAGAAAGTTATTCCTTTATACCCTTGTCAACTCATTTCTGTCTTTTTCTCTCTCCCTTTTTTAATTCTAATATTTTTATGTTTTTTCTGAATATTTTTATATTTATATTAATTTTTTTTTTATATTTAATAAATATTTGCACATATAATGTTTTAAATAAATAATTTGTAATTAGATATCTTTGATTACAAAGAGATGTCGGATATTTATAAGTTTTCAAGATTATATTACCGCTGTAATCTTTTTTTTTTCCTTCAATAATATTTAAACACCCTTTTCTTCAATCATAATTTTTTCCCCTTTAATGAATTGTCAATAACGAGAGTAAATCTTTATGTTTTTTTTTATTAAAATAATTAAAATATATTGATTTATCAAGAATAGATATTAATTTAAATTAGACTGTAGAATTTATTAATAAGAAATTTATTACATGGGTATTATTAAACGAAGTGTTAATTTCGTACCATCTAATAATATTTTAAAAAAAACACTGTAATCTTTCATAAATGCATTATTATTTATATACCTAAACAATCTTAGATAATATGCTATCTTTTAGAATTAAAATAACTTACTAATTTGTAATGAGAAATTTATTTGATTATAATTGTCGATTGATAAAACAAAAGGGGACATTATATTAATTAAAACCAACTAATAATTTATCACCAAAGTCAATAAAGTGCTTTCTACATGATGTTTTTTTTTTTTTTTTAATTCTAATAAATATGCCTATTCTATTATACTCTTATATAATAAATAATCGGTATTTTTTTAATGTTAGTGGTATATATTCCCACAAAATAGAAGTGATTTCCTAAGTTTAGAGGTGTTAAAAAAATTGATAACCTTATAAAACCTAAGCAATCAAACCCAATTTTAATAATTGAACTGACCTTGTAATATTTTTTTATTAATCTAGATTAAAAATAATTCAAAATTGATTACGAAAATAATTAGTTTAAATTAAACTAACTTCAATTATATTAACTTTTCAAAACCATCACCTTATGATAAAGCTAACTTGATTTAACTTATACTCAAATGTTTTTCTCTTAAACTTAGTTTCTACTTATCATAATTCTGCAAGCAATGAGTTAAAATACAAGAGTCAATGAAATGCTATTTTTCATAAAATAAAAGGTTATTGAAGTCATATATTTTATTTCATTTGTTAAAATATATTAAAAAAAAATAACATTTACGTACTATTTTTCATAAAACAATTCGAATAAAATAAATCTAATTTTCATCATGAATCATGCTTCCCAATTTGTTGAAACCACGTTTACAATTTACCAATCAAACAAAAATGGTGATGTGCTTTAGTACTTGAAAAATTATGAAATTAAAAATGAATTAATTTATTTATTGTCAAAATACATAAGTTGGGGGGGGGGGGGGGGTTTTTTTTTTTTTTTTTTTTTAAAATATTTTTTTTTTTTTTTTTTTTTTGTGTTTTTTTTTTTTTTTTTTTTTTTATTTTAAAAAAATTTTTTTTTTTTTAAAAATATTTTTTTTTTTTTTTTTTTTTTTAATTTTTTTTTTTTTTTTTTTTTTTTTTTTTTTATAAAAATTTTTTTTTTTTTTTTTTTTTTTTTATTTTTTTTTTTTTTAATAAAAAAAAAAAAAAAAAAAATATTTTTTTTTTTTTTTAAAAAAAAAAAAAAAAAAATTATAAAAAATTTTTTTTAAAAAATTTATAAACTTCACCCAAACAATGGACTCCCAAAATAAATTTAAAGATAAAATATTATAAAAGTGATAAATTATATTACATTTTAATTAGTAACTATAAATTATCAATAATTTATTATCACATCAACTTATTATCCTTTATCAAAATTAAATAATGATTATAGAAATTTTAAATTGGTAAGAGATGGAAAAAAAAAAAACTAAAGAGAAAATATTAGGTCAAGGATTCGATTAAATATTGCTGTCTTATCTGGTCCTTATTCTTCTGCATTTAGCATGCTGTAGAAGACGTGGTGGAAATGATAATTTGGTTCTTTTTTAGCTGTCTTTTTCAATTTAGGTATTTTTCCCCCTTTAATTTTTTTCAGTTTGGACATGTCTTTCCCCAACCTAGGAAAGCTAGATAGAAATGGATTGTGAGCGATTTATCGGGTTTTATTTTACTTTATAAAAATAATTGAAAATATTTGATAAATCATCTGTAAAATAAAATAATCTTAGTCCAAATCTAATTTGATTTCGTTCCACATAAAAAATTGTCTACATTTAACTCTTTTGTTAAAAAAAATTGAACTAAAATTGTCTTTCGAATAAACGATTTAAGTTAAAAAGAAAAAAAAATCTTCTTTCTATGCCACCTTAACAAGACTACCATAATTTTAAAATATTTTATATTAATAAGAAAGTCTGAGTCTTTTACCACACCCATTTTACAAAATAATTATACCTTTTGTTATAATTGTTTATTGAGGACAAACTTGTAATAATATAATTAGTTAGCTTCTTGTTAGTTAGTTAACTCAATTAGTTACAAATACATTGTATATATATTACATCAGATTATTGTAATAAAGCAATTCTAGAATTATTCATTTCTTACTCTCAATATGGTATAAGCTTAGACCAACACGCGTCTTCCGCACCTCTCTCCTTGAAATTCACGCAATTTCATTCCTTTCCTTTTTCTACTTTTCACTCACCGATTTTTCATTCCTTTCTCAATTCGAATCGCAATTTCATCTTGCAATCCGCCATTTTCAATCACATAAACCTTCAATTCCAGTTTTCAAATCTCAAAATTCTTCAGATTCTGTTACACAATCATCATTCAACATCAACATTCTTGAAAATCTTCAATTATGTCTACCACAGAAGCTTCTGATCCATCTCCAAATTCATCAACTACTTCGCATCCTGATTCATTTTCCAATCATCAATCCAGTTCTTATTACCTTCATCATTATGATGGATCATCCACGGTTCTTGTTTCTCCTCCTTTGAATGGTGATAATTACCATTCTTGGCTTCGATCAATGCTTTTGCTGCTTTCCGTGGTAATACATCTCATACTTCTCAGTCCTCAAGAAACGTGAAGAAAGACACTACAAAAAATAAGGTCTTTACCCACGAAATATTTCGTGGCTAATACCTCACATTTCGTGGGTAATGGGTTTTGCCGACGATTGCAAATCGTCGGCAAGGATCGTCGGTATTGCCTCGTCGGTGTTACCTTTGCCGACGATATTATTTAATCGTGGGTATTAGTCATAATTATTACCGACCAATCGTTTCCATCGGCAATAGTATAACCATTACCCACGATATTCGTGGGCTATAGTACCCATTTATCCATGAATTGCGTGGGCAATGGTCACTAGTACCCACAAATAAATTTCGTGGGTAATGATTGTACTATTTGGTTTTTTTACCAATCATTGCCCACGATATTCGTGGGCAAAGGATACTATTGCCCACGAATATCGTGGTTAATAGCCTTCCCGTTTAAAATTTTTTTTTTAAAAAATGCACTACCCTTTTCAGTACATTAAAACCTGTAATAAAGACATTCTATTCCACATAACCAATTTTCAGCAAGATTCAAACATAATATAAATATTTCATATAAACCGTTTACAACTAAATCAATTTAAAACATCGTAAAGACAAGTTAAAAAAAAATTTTGTTCTTAACATAACCAGATACATAATCAAAGCTAGTCATCATGTGGTGGAGGCTGTTGAGATCTACTCATGAACGTCATGAACATAGCAATCTTATCATCTTGTTCCTTTAATCTTGCTTCAGTCATAGATACATACTCTTCTCTTTTTTCCCTTTCAGCTGTTAATGCACGCTCTAACTCTATAACACGTTGACTCTCTTGATAATATGAGCTAGAGTTAGAAGAACTCTCACATCTCGAGGGGGGCTTTGGACCTTTACCCATTCCCTTGATATAACCTGGACGATGACCTAGAAAATTGATGAGTACCTCACGAGGTGTTTGACGTGACAGACGATCAACAGAACTATCTTCTTCGGCCTCATTTTAGATTTGTTGTTGGCTTGCTTTCAAAGTTCCTTCCATTTGTTGCTGTACTATGAAAACAATTTAAAACTAATATTCAAGTCATTACATGTATTTATAAAATAATGAGATAGTTAATGTGATAAAAACATACATGATCAGATTTTGCCTGATCACTTGACCATACACCGTCACTATTTGAATACACTGCTTGAAAAAGATCAACTTCATAAAAAGCGGGATTCACCTCTCTCTGCAAATAAAAATATCATATACGTATAATTTTTTGGGTGTATTGTATAATACAAATGAAAAAATAGAAATGATTTAGTGTAATGTTTACCATCTCTTGAAACTTCGTAGTAAACGGTGTTGATCCAGATTTGTGGAGGTATGGTATTTTGCTCCGATTCTCAGAGTTTTTGGTAGAAATACTCTATACAAATTTCAATACATGAAAGTTGTTTAAATAAAATATATTTAAATTGAAAAACTTTGATGTTTTACAAGTTTACCTGAAAGCGCGGGGTCTCCCATCGATCACATAACATTTGCCAATCATCCATGCTTTCCACACTATCATGCTTGTCAGCACGAGCTTCAGCAGCAGAAGATTGTCCCTTTTTTTCTTTATAATACTTATGAAGCTCGCTACGATAATCCTTGTACTGCTCATTCACTAAGTCATTGACACAACGTCTAAGTTTTGGATTTGAGAAATCAAGTATATATTCTTCCTACAAAAGTTATTGTCACAAAACATAATATTGATAAGAATGTTAAAATAAAATGACATACTAATACATAAGCGAAATAAAATGACATTATACTAACGAGAATTCGAAGGTCAATCCCTTCTCTTATAGCTGGTGTGATACCAATATATGTCTCGACACTAAGTGGTATCCAGTGCCTAACCAACACCCAATAGATCGTGACAACCAACCACCAAACATGCCAATGAATTTTCCATGTTCGTTTGAAAACTGGACAAGTACCTTAGTACCATGTTCTTCCATATATTTCCGCGCATTGGTAGCTTTTGCACGACCTCGACGTCTCGGTTCTTGACACTTGTTGCGCTTGTCTTGCTAGAATGAAAGGCTCATCCTTGTACCACATACGAGAAATATTGATAGACAGGTAACCGAAGTCATCATGTACTCTACTAAGACTAGTGTCAATCAAATCACATCTAAATACTAACAATTGATTGCCATTGATGTAGCTGCACTCAAGCACCTCATTCAGCAAGCCATAGTAAGTGATTGCACCTGTTTCCGGGTCTCCAGGAACTGATATTCCACTACTATGCGTGGTTCGACTATTCGATCGGTCCACTGTGTGAAATCGTATCCCATTTACACAACATGCATTATACGATCGTGCCCTAAGATCTGGACCAAACGCAAGTGCGTACAAATCCTCACTTATCTTACCTTGACTACGTAATTCACGGGCCTACCATTTCAATCAAATAAAACTGTTAGATATGTTTACAAGTGCGTAAAAACCTCCCTTAGGTAATGCATAAAACTTACATGTAATCCAAACCATTTTAGAAATTGGTTTCGTTGTCTTGTGTATATGTTTACTGTCGAACATTCCGTGCGAAGTTTTCGCATGTGTTGCCTAAATGTGATCATGTACACATTAATGTGCTGTACTTTAACTTATTTATTGTAAAATGAGAAATTAAAAAGAATTACCTTAGGAATGGTTCCACTTCCTCACAATTGTTTAGGATGTACCAATGCGCTTTGTCCATCTCAGTGTGTGTCAGTTCTCGGACCAAAACTTTTCCAAACGGTCGAGTATTTGGTTGGAAAATTGATAAAAGACTATCTGAAGGACTTACTCCAACCGCATCTTCATTGCGCTCATTACGCTTTGTCCATTCAACTATATGTCACTGGTCCGACAATTTTGGCTTCCAAGGGTAAATGTATAGCAAGATGGATCATGACATCAAAAAACGTCGGTGGAAATATACGTTCTAATTTACATAGAATGAGACTTATATCACTCTCCAATTTTTCCAAATCATCCAAGCGCACTATTTTTGTACAGAGCGAACGGAAAAATTACTAAATTCACATATCACCCTGCTTAGATCTTTGTCCACATAACTGTGAATTGCTATAGGGAGGAGACGCTGAAAAAATACATGACAATCATGACTTTTCATTCTGGACAATTTACCTGAGTTGACGTTTATGCATCGAGATATGTTTGAAGCAAAACCATCGGGAAATTTCACATCCTTAAGAAAGTTACATATCTCAATAGGCTCATTCGGTGTCAATGTGTAGCGTGCTTGAGGTTTGCTATATGTATCCCCTATTTTTTTTTAACTGCAACTCACTTCGTATATTCAACTCCTTCAAATCCAATCGTGCCTTAAGTGTATCTTTATTCTTTCCTTCAATCGAGAACAATGTGCCGACCAAGTTATCACATATATTCTCTCAATATGCATGACATCTAACTTGTGGCGCAACAATAAATGAGACCAATATGGTAGGCGAAAGAAAATAATTTTCTTCGTCCAATTATGATTTACTAAAGGTTGTTTACGCTTCTTATCTTGCGTAGAAGGATTTTTACCAAATCCTGGAAACTGCAATTGATTTAAACCATCCAAAATCTCAGTCCCAGATTTAATTTTAGGAGCTTCTTTAAATTCACGTTCTCCTTCATGGAACGTGCAGCTTCTACGCCATCTATGATCCATTGGTAAATACCTACGATGGCCCATGTAACAAATCTTCCTTCGTAATCCTAAAGAAGATGTATCCTCTAAACATATAGGACATGCTTTATACCCCTTCGTACTCCAACCCGACAAATCACCATAGGCGGGGAAGTCATTTATAGTCCACAATAACGCAACATGAAGTTGAAAGTACTCAGACTTCGAAATATCAAACGTTTTAATGCACTCACTCCATAAATCATTCAATTCTTCAATTAATGGTTGTAGGAATACATCTATATCTTTTCTAGGAGATCTCGGACCGGGGATAAGCAAAGACATAAAGAAATTTGACTCTTTCAAGCACTTCCAAGAAGGCAAGTTATAAGGGATCAAAATTATGGGCCACATGCTATAAGTTGTGCTCATATTACCAAAAGGGTTAAATCCGTCTGAGGCTAAAGCAAACCGCACATTTCGAGCCTCAGATGCAAAAATAGGTAACTTTTCATCAAAATGTTTCCATCCTAAAGCATCAGCCGGGTGTCGTAAAACACCCTCAGTTTCTACCCGAGCTTCTTTGTGCCATCTCATATCAGAAGCAATGTGTTTGGATATGAAAAATCTTTGCAATCTCGGCTTTAAAGGAAAATGTCATAGAACTTTTTGAGGTATTTTTTTTTTCTTGCTAGCATTTTCCTTATAACGTGGTTCCGCACACACCGGGCATATCTCACACTCTGCGTACTCTTTTCTAAATAATACACAGTCGTACTTGCAAGCATGGATCGACTCATATCCTAAACCTAACCCGCGTAACTTCTTCTTACTCTCATAATAAGAATTAGGCAGAACGGAATCCATGGGTAATGCATCCTTTAGCAATTGGAGTAACATGTCAAAATATTTGTTACTCCACTTATTTAACACCTTAATGTGAATTAGTTTCACAAGAAAATTAAGAGATGAGAATCGAGTGCAACCCGGGTATAATGCTCTTTGAGCTTCATCCATCAAGTTCGTGAAGTTGTCTTCCGAAATACCCTCATTCACACCTTGGTAACTACTCTCATCATCATCAAATTGACCACCTTGTACTCATGTAATAAATCAAACATTTCATCCTCCCGGCCCAGACCCTGACCCACTGAACTTGAACCAACATTCATCTCTTCAACATATAAATTAGATTGTCTCATTAATAGTGTTCGATCTACCTCCTCTCTATGGAATATCCAATGAGTGTAAGTCGTCGACATACCATACATGTGTAAATGTCTCTCTATACCATCCACTTCCTCAAACCTTGTATTCATACATTTCACACAGGGGCAACGAGTCCTTCCATTCTTGTTCAAAACTTTTTTTGCAAACTCTAAGAATGACTTAACTCCCATAATATAATCTGAACAAAACCTATCTCGACATTTTATCCAGTCTCTACCCATTTCAACTCTGTACACAAAATTCAAAGTAACATGATATGATCAATAACTTATACATCATATGCGTAGTTGGATCTTTTATGGTTTCCTAAAAAACACTAAAAACGACTTAACCCTCAAATACTTTCACTACTTGTAAATTATTATGACTACCATAACTGCAGGATAGTCATAATTCCACACACAAACCTTCTAAATTATAATTATAAAATTATTATGACTACCATAACTGCAGAACAGTCATAATTCCACATACAAAAACCTTCTAAATTATAATTATAAAATTATTATGACTACTGTAACTACAGGATAATCATAATGCCACAAATCTGAAGCACAATGGACAAATATAAAATAAAATACTAGATTGATTGATTGGGTTTAAAGTAAATGAACATTACCTTTCAGTGTTCGACATACGTGTTTACTTCGAACAAAATCCTCGTAATTTAACACCAAAAAATTACCTTCCAAAACCAAGATATATCAAGTAGTATTAAAAACAACTTTAAAAATTAAAGCAAAGAAAATGAGAGAAAGAGAAGAAAGGAAGCAGAAAACTTTTTTTGTTTATTTTACATAGAGAAAAGAAAAGAGTTTATTTTACAATACCAAACACATACATAGAGAAAAGAGTTTATAATGAAACCTAAAAATATTGTTTTTAAAACCTTCAATTCTGGATCCTGATAATAAGTAGTTATTTTAAAGAAAACAATTCATTCTTTTAATGAAATCTAAAAATGTTGTTTAGTTTATTTATAGTTTCTATTTAAGTTACTATTTGTTCAGTCTAAATTGTTGATTAATTTTGAAATTTGTTGGGAAATAAAAAATATAAAACGAAAGTACGTTGAACAAGAAATGCTTAGAAAAAGAAATATGAAATTATTGGTCAGGAAGAATAATTATGAAAAATGACTAAAACTACCATTATTTGATGGATCTAATCTAACACATACTTTAAATCATGGAAGAATAAAAAATAGTAACTTTACGCTAACGCTACATCTCTCTCTCAATCAATCTCCTCATCAATTGATAAAAAAAAAAGACAAAATTTTCTCACATCAGTTTTGATAAGTTCAACTTTAACTTTGTTATGGAAAAAAAAAAACTTTACCTTTGTAATCATCGTTAAACCAAGCCAAACAAAAATTCAACGGCTTCTGCCCTAATTTTTTTTATATCACCAAATTTCTATAAATAAACTAATATTTTTTATGATTTTCTTAAAATTAGTTCATAAATTGTTGAAAAAAACTAATGAAATTAACAAACTTAGCAATAATAATCTATTTCAAGCATATAAAAACTTAAAATTTCAAAAACCCCTAAATTTTTTATAAACCCTAACTATGAAAAACCTAAGAAAATATGAGTTTTTTTGCAAAAATATCTTAAAAAACACTTCTAAACCATAACAATTAACAAATTAATAGAGAAAAATAAAAGAAAACTAACCGGGATAGCAAATCTTGGCGGCGGAGGAAAGCAGGCCGAGACAGAAAAAAAGGAACAATAAAGAAAAAAGAAAGAAGTGATCGAGGGAGAAGAAGGACTCTGCACGCTGGAAGCAAATCTTAGCCTCTTTTTTTTTACCAATGCCGACGGTTCATTTAAACTGTTGGCATTAATAGGTAGTGGCCACGATTTACCTTAATCGTGGGCACTTCGTTTTATTATTTTTTTAATATGATTTTTTTAATGTCGACGGTTCATTTAAACCGTTGGCATTAATAGGTAGTGCCTATGGTTTAATTAAATCGTGGGCACTTCGTTTTATTTATTTTTATATAATTTTTTTAATACCGACGATTTTACTCTATGCGTCGGTAATGGTTGATCAGTGCCCACAAATATAGAAATTTTGTGGGCAATGCCTAGACTATTGCCAACGATAACCAATTTGTAAGCAAAAGTCTACATTGCCCACGATTTATCTATTGTGGGCAGTACTCTCGTCGGTAAAAACGTCTTTTTTTGTAGTGAGATAAGCCAATTTGTACTCATTGCAACATTCCTGGCCACACTGTAGAAAAATGTTACAGACTTCATGGGTTTCCTCCAGGTTTCAAGTTCACAAAATCTCAATCTGGCATTACACCAATGGTTAATCAGATTTCTTCTTCTACAATTGGTCCTGTTTCCACTCCCAACAACACTGTTCCATAAATCAATGCTGACAAGTACACACAACTCATGAACTTGTTGACAGCCCATCTTGCTCCATCTCATCTCGATTCTTATACTTCTTCTTGTTCTTCTACTCCTCATGTGGCAGGTATGAACTATTCCATGAATATATCATCTATTTTTAATCCTCAACATATGTGGATTATTGATTCTGGAGCATCCATACATATTTGTTGTTCAAAGCTACATTTTCTTACACTGACTATTGTGACAAATACTTTTGTCACTCTGCCTGATTTTCAACAAGTCCCTGTTACTAGTATTGGTAGTATTATTTTAAATGAACAGCTCAATCTGAATAGGGTATTTTATATCTCATATTTTACATTCAATTTTATCCGTGTTAGCAAACTGACAAGACATTCTAGTGTAGATGTTCAGTTTTCAAATAATTGTTGTTTTATTCAGGACAAATGCAATTTGAGGATGATTGGCAAGGGTGATCTCTTCAATGATTTGTATGTTCTAAATTCAAGTACTGCTGTGGAAAATCTGTCTGCCAGAATTGATGTGAACTGTCTTGCTGCTTCTATTTCTAATAAATGCCCTTTATCCTTGTGGCATAGTAGATTAGGACATCTATCTTACAAAAGATTGTCTCTTTTACATGATAAACTGGCTATTACTAGTTCTCTGAATAATACTGCATCTTCTGATTTATGTGATACATGCCCTTTAGCTAAACATCGTCGTTTATCCTTTCCTTCACACAATAACATGTGCAAATCACCTTTTGATCTTATACATTGTGATACATGGGGACCATATCACACTCCTACCCACCAAGGTTTTGTCTATTTTCTAACTTTGGTTGATAATTGCACAAGATTTACGTGTATCTTATGAGACATAAATCAGATGCATTGAATCTCATTCCTAAATTCTTTACACTTGTTCAAACACAATTTGGAGTTCCAATTAAGGGTATTAGATCTGATAATGCCCCTGAACTAAGTTTTGAGCAATTTTTCAAAGAAAATGAGTTTTGCACCAATATTCCTGCATTGAGACACCACAACAAAACTCTATTGTTGAGAGAAAACATCAACACCTCTTGAATGTAGCTAGATCACTTTATTTTCAATCCAAGTTACCTATTTCTTTTTGGGGATATTGTATCCTCATAGCTACATTTCTGATTAATAGAACCCCAACCGCTTTATTGTCAAATCAGACTCCTTTTGAGCTTCTGTTCAAGACAGTAGTTGATTACAGCTTGATTAGTTGTCTTGCATATGCATCTACCTTGATTGTCAATAGAAGGAAATTCGATCCAAGAGCCAGAAAATGTGTTTTTCTTGGTTACACACTAGGAATCAAAGGTTACAAGCTCTATGACCTTACTACTCACCAGATTTTTCTGTCCAGAGATGTTACATTCCATGAAAATCAATTTCCTTTTTATCAGATCACCACCACTATTCACCTTGACATCTTCTCTGATTTTGTTCTCCCTTTACCATTACCTGACAGAATACAACCATTTTACTCACTTAATTCCACCTCCCACATCAATATCCAATCTCCCATTCCCATTTCTCAAATTCCAGAGAACCCTCCTACAATACAAATACACCCCCACCCATCACGGTTTCATCTAGACAATCAAATAAACATTCAAAACCACCAGCCTACTTGGCTGATTATCATTGTAATCTTCTCACTAATCAACCAGCCCCTTCCACAAACCAAAAATACCCATTACACAAATATCTTTCCTACACTGCCTTCTCCCTTGCTCATAAACAGTTTCTCTTCAATATATCTCTTGAATATGAACCAAGTTTCTATCATCAGGCTGCTAAATATGACCATTGGAGGAAAGCCATGGACATTCAACTTGTTGCAATGGAAAGAACTTCAACTTGGTCTGTATTGATTATACCCATTACACAAATATCTTTCCTACACTGCCTTCTCCCTAAACTCTAAACACTTACTCCTTAATTGATGATGCCTTGTATTGACGGGAGTCTATTATTAGATCCATGGATCGGAATGAAGTCGTAACTTAAAAAAAAATAGGACTATTCTTTGAGCTATTCCAAGAGAGCTCGAGAATGTGAAGTAGATATACCTAAGACATATTTTATGACTCGTTATAGTTATTTCGAGTTTGTGGTGGTGATTTCTTTTGGTTTGATGAATGTACCGACCACTTTTATGATTGTGATTAATACTGTATTTCAGAGAATCCTGGATTCGTCGTGATTGTTTTCATTGATAACTTTCTAGTTTATTTGAGATCAGAAGAGTAGCATACTAAGCATTTGAGAGTACTTTTACTCATATTATGGAATGAATGATTTTACGTCAAATATCGTCAGTGTAAATTTTGGATAAAGAAAGATGCATTTCTAGGACACGGGGTGTCGATTGAGAGTATTTCAGTTGATCTCTCTAAGATAGAAGCAATGAGTGGTTTGCCCGACCAACTATTGTTGTAGAGATTTATAATTTCTTAGGTTTGATAGGGCTATTATCGTAGATTTATGCAAGATCTTGCAAGAATAGCCTCACTAATAACCAAGCTTCCTATAAAAGGAAATAAGTATGATTAGGAAGCAGATTGTGAAAAGAGCTTCGAGAAACTCAAGAAAAGGCTTGTATCCTGCACAAGTTCTTGTTACACCAGATGATTCTAGGAGTTTGACTATGTAAAGTGATGTGTCAAAGAAAAGATTGAGTTGTGTGTTAATGCAACATGGAAATGTAATCATCTATGCTTTGGTACAATTAATGTTGCATGAAAAGAAATATCCAACACATGATATAGAATTGGCAGTTGTGGTTCATGCTTGAAAGATTTGAAAACACTACTTATGGAGAAAATATTTTAATTTTTACGGATCAGAAGTCTCAAATATTTCTTCTTTTAGAATGAATTGAATAAGACACATCATAGATGCTTTGAGCTTTTGAAAGATTATGATCGTGACATATTGTACCATCTAGATAAAACTAATATGGTTGCAGATTTTCATTCTTCTGTTATTAGAGCCTACCCGCATAGACTACAATTAGAAATGGAATAAGGTGAGATGTCATCAATAACTTTTGAGATGACTGCTAGTTTGTCTTGATCAATGGTGGGACATACTTAAAGACAATAGATCATTGATGCACAGAGGGCAAATACTAGTCTAGCAGGTTATTTTTCTGAGGCTGAGTGAGAGTTATCTTGGTACTACAACTTCTCCACAAATAGTGCCATAGTGTATCGTGGGCGATTGTGTGAGCTTAAGAAAGTTACTTTGAGGTGGGAGTTGTCAGAAAGGGCATATATTTTTATATTTTCAGTGCATTCAGGTTGTAATAAAATGTATCAAGACTTGAATGGAAAAGAAAGTATCGAGACTTGGTGGCTTGTATGGAAAAGAAAGTTGTGTTTGAATTCGCGGAAAATTGTTTGAATTGTCACCAAGTCAAAGCTTTGAGAAGAAGTCCTCCTGAATATTGGACGTCTTTGCATGTTTTAGCGTGGAAATGGAAAAAGATCTAGATAGACTTTATTTTTTTTAATTACATAGGACTTTGAGGGGTAATAATGTGAATTAGGAGATTATGGATGGTTGACCTAATCATAGTGTTTCCTTCCAGGGAAGTCGAGTTATCATATTGAGACTTGGGCTCAAATGTGTCTCATGGAGATAGTAAGGTTGCACGAAGTGAAAGTGTTATTGTGTCAAATCAGGACAATAGATTTGTGTCAATGTTCAGGAATAGTTTACATAGTGCCATGGGTACTAAGTTACTTTTCAGTACCACTTTTCATCCTCAGACAGATGATCAAATTGAGATGGTGAATAAGATTTTAGAAAACATGTTTCGAGCTTATGTTTTAGAGTTTGGTGGTAACTGAGGTGCTAAGTTATATTTGTAGAATTCGATTATAATTATAGTTATCAAGCAATTATTAAGATGACTTCATTTGAGGCGTTCTATGAAGAAAAAAAAGGCGCAGATCATCTGTTTATTGGAATGCTGTTAGAGAGAGAAATCTATTGGAACCTGAGTTGTAATACATAACTAACTAGTCTATCAATGTGATTAGGGGCAGAAGAAAGAACAACATATTGATATTTTGGTAAAAGAACATAGGAGTTTGAGAAGAAAAAAAAACTTTTGATTTGGTAAAAGTGTTGTGCGGATTCAAAAAAAACACGAAGAATCAAATTAATAACGTGAAAATGATATGGGGAGTTCTTATCATCACCTATTTTCTAAGCAGTGAAACTTTTCGAGGACGAAAAGTTTTTTAAGGTGGTTAGTCTGTAACGACCTATTACCAAGTCAGAGTATAAAAAATTAGAAATTATTACAATTCTCTCAAACTGATACTAACGAAGTTGGATTGATGAATTTGGTGAAAAATACCTCATTTTCTCATAAGGGTATTTTGATAATTTCTCAAAATCTCAAAATTAAAACCAAAGTTTAATTTATTATTTTACATGATTCCAACGCAACTGACAGATCATCATTCGAAGTCCCGATGAATGAGTTATGATCGTTTTAATGCAGTGGCATTTTCATAATTAATTGAAATCTGGATTAAACCCCTAAAATCTGCTTCTTCCTCTTCTCTAATCCGAAAACCAGCCCTCATTTATCCCCTTTTCTCCCATTTTGGCCTAAAGAACATCTCCTGGAGTGATTTCTCCATAACTTCCTCATCCGGACTCCGATTTGCTCAAGTAATTAGTCCATTTTGATCAGATTTTTATTATCTTTCCATTGAGATTATTTTTACAGCAATCCAACATCTTTAGAAAACTTAATGGGGTAAAAACAAATTCGGACCTACTAAGGTTTATTCGAATTTAATTGATATTTTGTTTGTTTCTTCGTCGTAATAGGTGTTTCGATTGGAAGAGTTTGGTGGAGAATTGAGGAGTTCTCTTCAAGGTTAGGGTTGAAGGTGGTGACATTTCTTGGAAATAAAAGGATTTGAACCTTGAAATTCAAGAACCAAATGTGAGTAGAAATTCGTTAAGAACTAAATTATATCATGTTTGTATTTTCCTTTTTCTTTATAAGTTAGTCTCTGATTTTTGGATGTTTATATGATTATTAATAAGGTTTTGGGGTTTTTTATAAGATTTTATAATTGAGGTTTAAGTATGTACAACAAATTGGATTAAAGCATGTAAAAATTGTGACTATCGATATCGATTTACGTTAAAGTTGAAATTATGAGCTTTTCCTGATATCCTTGGCTGTATAAGCATATTCTTGGGTGTTTAAGATTACATTGAATGTTTAAAAGTAGATTAAACATTGTTAGATAAGAATTATCATGGTTGACTGATTAGTACCCATTAAATCGATAAATTAAAGCTTAGGTGGTTAGATGTTCGATATTATGATTCTCTGAATCGTTTGTGGCTATTTCCAAATGTATAGGGTTGTTTTGGGAGTCAATTTATAGCGTTATGCTGCTGGAAATTAGTTAGAAAATTATTAGTTTTAGAATGTCCGAAAAAGGAGCGAAACTACCTAGTTTAGGTTAGTTTCGTTTCTAGATTTGTAAATTGTTGGGAGTTGTTGGTAGGGATCCCAAAGTGGTATTTTGGGTGATTTTGGGACATTTTGGAGTGGTTTAAAAGGAAATGTTCCAGAATTTAATTTTAGGAAATTTTGGCCTAAAAAGATAGTTTTTGTGAAAATTGAGCTTAGGCTTTTTGAGCATCATGGTAGTGATGAGTGAAATCATATTACTTAAATACCTCGGGTAATATGGTAGTAGGTTTGCTTTAAGCAAAGGCCTTGCTTAAACAAGAATATTGTCGTTAAGGGAGATTATACGGTTGTGCACAACTCTATAGAAAAGAATATTTATCGTACAATGGAAAAGAATATTTCTCGTAAGGATTTAAATTGAGAAAATGGTGTTTAAATTTCTTATTGAGCGTAGTCTCTCTTTGTTTGCTGGCAAAGAAGAGATTAGAGGTATTAGTGAAAATTTTAAATCGAAAAGTTTTAAATTGAGAAAAGAGTGTTTAAAACTGTTTCGAGTATTTTATCTTGTTAATTTGAGGATTAAGAGATATGTTTATGTATTGGAATAATGGGTTCGACTCTGAGTGTTTTGGTGTATGTGAACTTTTGGGAGTCGGTGAGGCCGGTTATGAACTTAAAGTCTTAGAAAAATTTCTCATGGCATGATTTTTATTTTAACATTTTTCTACTCATTGGGTGTAGCCTCATGATGCTACAACTATTTTTTTTCAAGTAAAGGAAAAAAGAAACTCGATGGCTGATGTAGTTCGAGGTGGTGTTCGGTTGGCATGGATTTGCACGCCGGCGAGACTTATCTTCCTTTTATTTATTTTGGGATTTGATATGGATTCATGTTTTGCTTTATTTTAAAATAAGTATGTTGAGCATACTTTTATTGATGATTATTCTAAACATTGATTTTGAGGTTTTTTTTTTTTTTTTGCAAAATCAATATATAGAAAAGACAAAAAGGAGGATCTCACAGCCCGAGATCAAGGCAAAAAGAACATCTCTTTAGTACAACACTAAAGAGACGAACAAAACTAAAAAAGTAACATGGCAAAAGTCAAGAACAAAGAACCAACAAAGACAACAAGGCAAACAACCTAAGTGAGCAACTCCAATGGAGAACAGACCATGCGATCACTAACACCATGATTACTACCTCGCCAGGAGATAGCACGGTAGAAAATGTCCTGCTGCACACGAACAAGAGTAACCCTGGGAGAAGAAACCTCACGATCATGAAGACGGTGGTTCCTCTCCCGCCAAATATGGTAAATCATAGCACTCCAAGCAAGACGCCAAAGCCTATGAGTCGGATCTCTTCCCTTAGATCTAGTAATGATCCAAGGGAAGTCAGTCTTCCAGGTGGCGGGGCGATGACTGGAGCCAGCCCAGGCAAGGATCCCACGAAGCACAAACGAACTGTACGAACACTCGAAGAAGAGATGATCTCAACTCTCAATCCCATCAGGACAGAGGAGACAGCACGACGACATCGACTGGTCCGAAAGTTGAACGCGGTCAGCCGTAGAAAGTCGATCCAAGATAGTAAGCCAGGATATAAAAGAGTGGTGGGGAATGGAACCACCAAACCAGATAAGACGGAACCAAGGAACACGATCCCGCTGAGGTCTGATAGTATGCCACGCACTCACAATAGTGAACTGACGAGAAGTAGAGGCAGTCCACTCAAATCGATCCGCTCGACCAATAATCGGAGTGATCCCCAAAACAAGTTGATAAAGATAGCTCAACGCTGGAGAGCCCATAGGCCAGATCCAACCACCATCACCATCAATAAAAATGGACACTGAGGCAGAATGAGTACTCCCGGCATCACGGAAATTCCGCACAGTAACCAAGTATCGTACCAGACAGAGCAGCTGGAGCCGTCCCCCACCACACATCTGATATAGGGCCTGAAGGTCTCACGAACCTTCAGAATCTTCCTCAAACACCATGAGTACTCATAAGAGGGGCGAATAGCCCACACACTCTGGCCCCTAAAGATAACAGCCCGTACCCAAGCCACCCAAAGCGACCTTGCACGAGCAAACAGATGTCAAAGGTTCTTTATAACAGCAGCTTTATTCCAGATAGCAATAGGAATAAAGCCAAGTCCCCCATTTACCCTGGGGAAACAAACATCACTCCAAGAAACCTTGGCACCACCCCCACCACTCTACGTGCCTGGCCATAAGAAGCTGCGAAGAATACTCTCGATCTTTCTCACCACCTTAGTGGGGAGTAAAAACATGTTGCATCAGTACACATGAAAAGATTGGAGCACGGATCTAATAAATTGAGCTCTACCAGCAAAAGAAAGGGCACGAGAAGCCCAACTCCTAATACGGGCCGTGATCCGCTGGATAAGAGGCTGGCAAGCCGAGATGGTCAACTTGTCACAAATCAGAGGTAAACCCAGATAGCGGACACGAGGGAATCAATCCCAATCCCCAACATAGAAGAGAGCTCGTCAACCCTAATATCATCCATCCTTGCACAAAACAAAGAGCTCTTCCCGACATTGGCAGGCAAACCAAAGAGAGCCTCGAAACGGCTAAGACTCTCCTGGAGAAAGCCAATGGAATGGGAATCTACGAACTGAAAAGCATGAGATCATCAGCAAAACATAAGTGCGTAAGGCGAACCCTATCACACCTGGGATGAAACCGGAAGTAATCAGGAGTGGCAGTCAGAATACGAGTCAGAACCTCCATCGCCATCATAAAAAGATAAGGAGAAAGAGGATCGCCCTGGCGAAGACCCTTCCTCCCACTGGCAGTCAGAACTGAGGTTGTTTTGTTTTGACATTTCAAGTTTTTGAAGTAAAACCGATCGGTTATAATGGTGTTGAACTTGGTTTTAAGTAAAAGAACTGGATGTTATTTGTTTTCAATGCTTCCGCTGTTGAGATTATGTTTATATGTATTTTGGGATTTTTGGGGGTTGTTACAATATGCATCTACCTTTGGGGGAGCAAATGGTTTGTAAATTGAAACAAATCCATTTATGGCCTCAAGCAAGCTTCTAGGAAATAGTTTACCAAGTTCTCAACTTCATTACTTTCTTATGGTTTTCACCAATCTAAGGCAGATTTTTCTTTGTTTATAAAAGGCAATGGTTCCTCTTTTCTAGCTCTATTGGTATACATGGATGATATCATTATTACAAGGCCTTCAATGATTGATATTGATAAACTCAAATCTTATTTGCATACTCAGTTCCTTTTACAGGACTTTGGCTGCCTTAAATATTTCCTAGGGTTGGAAATTACAAGAACCAAGACTAGTTAATCTCTATGCCAAAGAAAATACTGTCTCCAATTATTAGAAGATACGGGTTTTCTGGGTTGTAAACCCAATTCATTACCAATGGATCCCAAATTCAAGATGAATTCAAATGATGGTGACTTGTTAGACAAAGATGCTGCTAGTTCTTATAGAAGACTGATGGGCCGCTTGCTTTATCTAACTATTTCACGTCCAGATATCACATACGTTGTTCATAAAACTAAGTCAATTTGTCTCACTGCCTCGGACTTCTCATTTAGTTGTTGTTCATCACTTGTTGAGGTAGTTAAAATCTGCCCCTTCACAAGATTTGTTGTTATCCAAATCTTATTCACTTTCTTTGCAATTAAAAGCATTTGTGGATGCCAATTGGGAAGCTTGTTTACATACACGTCGCTCTATAACTGGCTTTTGTATATTTTTGGGAGATTCTCTCATTTCATCTGTCGAGGCCTAGTGTCGAGCTCTAGCCGATGTTTCAAGTGAGCTTACATGGTTAACTTTTCTGCTTCATGATTTGAAAATTCAATGTCAGCCACTTGCTCTTGTTTATTGTGACAATTTGGCAGCTATCCACATTGCTCATAATCCGACTTTTCACGAGCGAACAAACCATATTGAATTATATTGTTATTTTGTGAGAGATAAGATAACTTCTGGCATCATTAAGCTACTGCCAATCCGCACAACTCGCAATTAGTTGACTTGTTTACAAAAGCCCTTCCACATCCTCAACTTTTTGCATTGTTATCTAAGGTGAGAGTTGCAAATCTACATCTCCCATCTTGAGGGGAGCATTGAGGACAAACTTATAATAATATAATTAGTTAGATTCTTGTTAGTTAGTTAACTCAATTAGTTACAAATACATTTTGTATATATATTACATCAGATTATTGTAATAAAGCAATTCTGGAATTATTCATTTCTTACTCTCAATATTATTAACGTGTTTTTATTATCGCAATTTCTTCTCATTTCTTTGCCACTATTTATTGTCGATTTTTGTTGTTATAATTTATGTTTAGTTTAAAATCTATTTTAGTCCCAAACTTTCACTTTTTTTTTTCAATTTGATCTTGAAATTTTTAAAGTTTCCATTTTAGTCTTTGAAGACATGATATTTTTAGTTCCTTCCCATTATCTCTTTGTCAATTTTTTAAGTACGGGAATTTTATGTGGTGCTATTTTTGAATTACTGTGTGAGCAAATAATATAATTATAATTTTTTCACCCCTCATTTTTAACATTGGGAAACACCTATCCCATTGATTTTTCCCTTTAGATCGAGCTAGTGTAATTATATCCTCAATTTTCGTTTCAATTCAAATATGAGTCACATTTTGATCTAACTTTAAATTTGAGTCATCTACTCAACATTATAAATTGAAAAATAGTATCACATGAGTTTTCTCTTAAAAAAACGGAGAGACGATATGACATGAAAGATTGAAAGATAAATATTATACAAAGTTTGAGTATTAAAATGAAACTTTAAAAAAGTTAAGGGACCACCATGAAAAAAAATGTAAAAAATTGAGGACTAAAATACAATTTCAACCTTTATATTTAGAACATTATCAAATAAGTTGTTATTATTGGGTGACCTAAATTCTATTGCCCAACCCAAAAAAACTCATTTAGTTTTAGTGTTGTCTTTTATGTATATTGTAACGCCCCGTTACAAGGTAAGATTAATTTTTGAATTAAATTAAAATTTTATTTAATTTAATTAAAGGGTTTGGAATTATTGATAAATAATCTATTTTATTTATTTAGGCTTTTGGGTGACCCTTTATGATAAGTGTCACTTTTGTAATTAGTGAGGAGTCATGGAATAGAGGATAGTCGATGACGTGGCAAGTTGGCCAAAACCTAATTTCTAACTAAGGAAAAGAAGAAGAGAATTTTTCCTCCTCCTTCCCCACACCCTTGCCGCCGCCCCCCTAAGAGAAAGAGAAGAGGAATCCGTCATTCGTCTCGTTTGTCGTTTGATCGTGAATCGGGATTGAATTCAAGCATTTTTGGAAATCGATTTTGGACACGAAGGTAACAAAAACTCTCCTTCTCTTTTCTTCCTTGTTGCCATGAATGCCTAGGGTAGGGATTGACGAGTTTTCGTCAATTTGTTAATTAGGAGATCGGTGGAATCGCACGAAATCAAAGAGGGAAAATCGGAAGCCCTTTTCTTGAAATTCAAGTGACGGGTAAGCTTTCTTGATTTATTATTCAATCATTTAAATTCTGGATTTTTATTAATTATTATTCATATGAACACCAAGAACCCTAACCCTTGATCCAACCTCCATATTGTCAATTTTCCAAACTATGGCCAAACACCCAATCGATCTTGATTACCGATACCTAGAACCATCAAGATCGATCACCCTAGCTATGAAACCGCGACCGAACCACGTCCCAAGGACCATGGCCAGCCGCGGCCCACACACCACCCACGCCCCCGAATTTTAGCCAATTCCCTTCGTCGTTTGTTTTCCACTCTTTGATCCATCGAACCCCAAACCTTTTGTATAAATTTAGTATATTTAAATTTTTATTTTAAGTATTTTAGGATCTCCGTTTCAGGTCTGGCTCGTTAAAGGAAGTAGCGTTGATTTTGGATTTAAGCGATTTCGAGGTGAGTTAACGGTTTATTCGTTGGTGGGGTTTTAGAGAAATCTAAAGCTTCTACCGTAGATATATTAAATTATGATATTCTGGAGCTTTAGGAAGTGAACGCATATTGGGAACATCGAAAAATCATTTGGTGAAAGAATTTTTCGATTAGAACTAGTTTAGTCGTTTTTCGGCAGTTTTTGATGTTTTTCGATTCTTTTTGTTTCTGATTGATTTGGGAGTTAATTCTGGGATATTATGGAGTATTTTATGATGATTTGGCATGATATTTGAGTTGAGTATGATTGAGAGCGAATAGTTAGTTTTGACGGTTTTCGGCAGTTTTATCGAAAAATGTATTTTTGCATGCTTTAATTAGAATCTTTGAGCTGCTGTATTTTAATTATCTTTGCTGATTTTGAATGATTATTATAAAGAGGATAATGTAAAGAGATTGTGGATTGATGGCTTGACAGGTGTGTTAAACTAGTATGAGACTACGAGCTCATACTTAGTGAAAATATAGTTATGAGAGTGAGCTCATAACGACTAATGGACGTTGCTCGTATGAACGATCCATTAGGGGATTAGTTATGGTTACGACTATAACTAAGTGCCTAAGAAAGGTTTGTAGTCCCGAGAGACCGCCTTCTTAGTGGATGGTTTGAATGATTGTTTGTTTATGTTTGTTAAATTAGAGTTGGCTTATTTTTCGGATTGAGATGTGTATTAGGAGGATGATTATGGATGTGGGTCTTGGATATGGAATTTAGTTAATAATTGCATATTCATGTAAAGAGATTGAATGTGAGGATTAAGAGATGTTATGTGTGAAAGAGTCATTAGAGAGTTTTGAGTGTTGGGACTTGGTTTAAGTTGTTAGAGACTATTTAAAACTTTACCTTCGTTTAGATCGTTCTCTCACTGGCTTTAGCCTCACAGTGCTATTTGTGGTTTCTTTTCAGGTAACAATGGACCTAGAGGTGGCGGTTGATGAAGTGGAAGAGATGAGAGTTCATGTCACGGTGGCTAGCCAATGCATCTTTTATTTTCATTAATTTTGAGAATAAAGTACTTGAATTATTTTAATGACTATATTTTGATTTTGTGAGATTTGAGATTATTGTTAGTTTCGAAACATTTTGTTATTTGATTTAACTCATTGTTTCTTTTGTTTTAAAGATTATAACTCCGGAGTTGTTGATTTTATTTAAATGACTATTTGGTTGAGGATTTTCATATTTTTCAATAAATGCCATTTATTGAGTCTTCCGCTGCATTAACTAAGTTTATTTTAAACTCTGAAAAGTCGGGTCTTTACATATATACTTATGCTAGTGTGGCTATAGCTATTTTTTAGTTACATCAAATTAAAAGAGGGTAAACTCGAATTTTTGACCTTGCAGAAGACATGTCTATAGAAATTTTATCAGTTGAGCTATACTCAGATTCATATTATTCGATTAAATTTAAACATTTAGAAGGTAAACATCAAATTTTGAAATTGCAAAATAATTTATTAACTAAATCAAAGTTCAACATTAAAGAGAAACTAAAGAAATTTTACATACAAAGATAGGGGGATGGGAGGGGTAGTTTAGGTACTAAAAGCCTTAGCAATAAGGTAAGCAGCAGCAGAAGCAATGGCACCAATAAGGGCAGTTTGTAAGGCATTTTTGAAAGGCGAATTACCAGTTAAATAACCCTTTGTAAAACCAAAGATTAGCAAAGCAATTAGGGTAATAATCACTGAGGCAATCACAGCCTCTTTAGCTATAGGGATAACCATGTAGGGCAATAAGGGCACCAACCCTCCAATTATGTAGGACATTGCTATTGTTATTGCACTTTGTAATGCCCTCATTGGGTCTGGTTTTTCCAACCCTAGCTCAAATCTGCATCCAAAATTATTTTTAAGGATGATTAGAGATTATGTTTTGAAAATAAAAATATCCATAGACAAATAATTGTAGATTGATATGATTGTAAACATGATGAAAAAATATGAGTATGTAGGTCGATCAGTGATTAGTACGATTATTATCAAATGAATATGTAGGTATATCATTGATTTGATGTAACTCGATAATTATTTTTAAATTTTTTGCCATACTACATTTATTCAAAATTAATTTAAAAAAAATACATATTTGTAATTTTTTTTCAGAAAATTAAGTGCTTATTTGAACATGATTTTGATTTTTTTTACTTTCTATTTTTTAAAATTTAAACTTGTTTCCTAAGAAATTTTGTTTCTTACAAAAAAAAAAAGTAGTTTTCGTTTTAAAAAAATTTAACCAATATTTCGAATGAGTTTTTAATTTGAGGAAACTAGGATAAGAGTTTTTTTGGTAAACAAGTTTAATTTTTAAAATTAGAAAATTAAAAACCAAATCATTATCAAGATAGGTGGAAGTTATTTAAGCATTTTTTTTTTTTAGTCCTTAAAAATTTTGAAACCTGGGTTTTGGTCTTTAAACTTTATCCATTTTCTATTTTGATATCTAGGAGTTTTATGACTGGATCAAAATTGGAGTTAAAAATAAAAGTTTAAAGACTAAAATTAAAAAATATATATATATTAAAAAATCAATTATCAAAACAAAGATTTAATAAATTAAAGGGCTAAAATAGAAAATATTTAAGGCCCATAAATAAAATAAAGAGAGATAAACATACTTCATCATGAAATCAACCCAGGCCTGAGGATTCCTTCTAAGGGCAGCAACAACAGGCCCATATTCATGTGCTTCAACCCCATACTGTCTTAATATATCTGCCACCTCAGCAGCCTCTGAAATTTTTTAATTATTTTTCAATGTAATTTAGCAAATATTAATATAGTGAGTTTTTTTTTTTTTTTTTTAGTAAATTAAAATAGTGAGTTTGAGAATATATATATATACACCCAAAAAAAAAACTTTGAAAAAATGTCATTTTTAGAGTTGTATTTTTAAATGATGATATTTTTTTAAAACACATGTGATTTTTTTAGAGTTTAAGGTAAAATACACATCTACACTTAAAGGTTATTGATAATTCATATTCTTATATTTTGAACATGATTTTAATTTAAACACACCTCTATATTTTATAAAATTATAAATCACACCATTCTATTAGTTAGTTTTAACGAAATAAGAACACATATATTATACGCATGCTAAATGTTCCAATTCCGTTAAAAGTAATGAAAAATTTGAACATAATAGGTATGATTTATTGATTTTACATCTTAATAACAACACGATTTAATTATTCTACAAATCGTACTCAATAGTCAAAATTTTCTGTTAGTTTTAATGAAATTAAACACATGGCACTGTAGAATATGCATGTGTCGTAATTTCGTGAAAACTAATTGAGAAGAGGGGTGTGAAGTGTAAGTTTACAAAGTATATACAAGTGTTTAAAATCATTTTCAAAATATAGGGATATGACTTAATAATAACCTAAAATGTAGAGGTGTATTTTATCTTTAACAATTTTTTTATTAAAAGAAAAAAAAACAGTCTATTTAGATATTATTTTGAGGACAATTTTTAAGAACAGATTTTTATAGTTATAATTTTTTTATATGTGAAATCACTATTCACAATTCATTATTTTAATAGAAAAAATAAATCTAGTTATTCTAAAATAAGTAAAATCCATGAAAAACAAAAGAGGTAATAACCTTTAAAAAGATTCCTTCAAAAAAAATTGATCAAATTTTATTTTAAAAGGTAAAAAAAGTTTTTTTTATATATATATATAAATTAAACAGCTAAAACTCATAATAAATAAATATATATACTTTAAATAAAAAATATGACAATATATAAATAACCAAACCTATATCAGGAACTGCTATGACCTCTTCTTGTTCTCTCTTTAGCTCTCTCACGTAGTGATCAGCTTCACTCTTAGCTGCTAGATATCTGCATCAAATTTGAGGCTTTTAAATTTTCACTTTCATTTCCTTTAAAAAAATTAAGGGTGAAATCCCTTTTCTACCGTTTATATTTACGAGCTGTTCGTTTTATGGAATGTATTTAATCATCAATAAATAAATAAAACTACGGAAATATTTCACTATAATTACCCTATATTTTCACTTTCTTCCATTCAAAAATTTAGGGGGAAAGGAAAATCATTTTTCTACCGTTTATATTTACGAGTTGTTCGTTTCATGAAATATATTTAATAATCAATAAATAAATAAAACTATGGAAATATTTTATTATAATTACCCTAAATTTTCATTTGGGGGAAATTTTTTTCTAACGTTTATATTTACGTGTTGTTTGTTTCATGAAATAATAAAACTACGGAAATATTTTATTATTATAATTACCCGCCAAGTCCCATAGAGATGGCTCCAGCCGCAACTTCAGCAAGACCGGCGGTGAGGATGATGGCGGAGGTAACATTGGCACCAGAGAGCCCCGCGGCGAGGGCGAACGGCACGGTGAGTCCGTCCGATACACCGATGATAATGTCGCGGACAACTTCACTAGACATGAAATGCTTCTCCTCATGGTCTTGCAAAAGCAACTTTTGCTTCTCTGGATCAGCTGTGAGACCAGTTTCAGCCATTGAGAGAAGTGAAAAAAGTGTGAAAAGAGAGAAATTTTTTATTATGGGGATTGAATTAATTGGGTGATAAGAGGAATAATATATATAGGAAAAAAAAGTGTAGAGATCAGTGTGTGAAGGGGAAATTATGTGAGAATGCAAATTAAGAAGAAAATTAAAAAAAAATTAAAGTTTTTAAATTTTTAAATTTTTTTAATTTTGCTGTTGATTTTCCAGCCTTTGGTGGAAAAAAGAAGGAAAAGTTATGGAAAAACAAATTAAGAAGGAATCTACTTTTTCAAAGGCTGCCTTAGGAGTGGAGACAAATTTTTAAAAAATTGTGTAATTGATTCTAGATCCATGTGTATATGTTATAAGCATAAATACATATACCGTAGATATCATGTTTTTTTTTTTTTTTTTTAAATTCTTATAATCATAAGTAATTTTTTTTATAGATATAATATCAAGTTGGAGGAGGTGAAAACTTGAACCTTCGACCATCATAGGTGTTTTAACACTATTTATTAAATTTAAAGCTCACTTCTCTAATTATCAATTGGTTTTGAGATGGAAGCTCGTGATTATTAATAATAGAAAAAGATGTCAAACCATTTGATTTATGCTCATATTTTTTCTCTAAAAATTTAAGAAATAATTCATTTATCTCGATTTACTTGTAGAAAATCTGAATTTAATATTAAGCCAATAAAACTGTTAACTAACAACTTAAAGATTAGAGCTGGGAAGGATAGTGACATAAGGAATTTTATTAAACCTTAACCGGGAGAAAAAATAACCATGTGGCCACGCCCAGAAAAGAGTTCCATAAAACAGATCAGTGTACATTCAACAAAAAAGTTTAAAGCAAAATAAAAGCACAAACGAAAAAACTCTTTTTTTTTAATCTTAGATTTCTTCTTGTTGATGATGATCTTCGAGTTAATTGATCTATAAGTTCCCTTTGTAGATCTCGAATCAAAAAAACTTTTTCCTTTGTGAAGAGTATCAACTAGAATCCTTTCAATGTATATTAGTTTTCTCTCAAAATTATCTTAATGTAAATAATGAAAACGCTAAGAAAAACACTCTCAAACATAAAATCTTGACAAGAGACTAAGGCCTTGTTTGGTATGCAATCTGAAAAGCAGAATTTGAATTTAGTGGATTCTAATGAATTCAGAGTTGTATTCTTGTGAATTTGTTGGTTCTGAAACTGTGTTTGGTAACAGATCCAGAATTTATAATTGAGATTCAGAAATTTGAAATATGTGTTTGGTTGGTTACTCAAAAAATTTAAAATCAGATTGTGAATCAGAATATGTGTTTAGATCATAATCCAAATTTTGGGTGACCCACTCATAAAAATAATACTTCCAACTTTAAATCATTCATTTTTAAGTTTGAAAAAACTAATAATTCATAACTTATAAATTAGAAATATCTTTATCCGCATCAACTATAACTATTCTCATTCTTAGGATATTTTTATTTTAAAAAAAATTATAATAAAAATAATAGAAGCATTACAAGTCTATCAAATAAACTCTTTAGATTAAACAACTCAATTTTTTCCAAAGGGAGAACTATACAAGACACAATGAGATCCATTCTAAAATTCATAAGAACCTAGTGCAACCAAAGAGAGAATTTCTCAATAAAAGAGAATCTGAAAAATATTTTCACACTGAATGGAGAGACCATCTGGGCATTGAAAACCTCCAATAGCGTTATTCAAATAGTACTACATACATTAGTAAACAAGAAGCAGAGAAAAATGTGAACAACAACCTCCAAAACATATATAAATATATATATATATATATATATATATATATATATATTATTTTTTTTATATTTAAATTAATCTTATATATAATTATAAAAACAAAGTATAAAAAAAAAATAGGCTATAATGAAAAAATAAATCAACTTTTTTTCCATCACTTTAGAATTAAGTTTAAGTTTAAAAAGTTAAAAATCAGCTTAAAAACATGCAATTAAAAATTTAATTAAATAAATAAAAGCTAGAACGGACCGAGTCAACCTCGAAAAATGGGCCCGACCCGACCCAAATCTGCAAAATGAGCCCGACTCGTATTTTTATCTCATGTGTTGAAACCCGTGGATTAAATTGTGTGGGTGATGTCAATCTGTTTTTTTCAGTTTTTGAGTTGGATATTTTGGATTTTTGTTTTAGTTGAATTCATTTTTTAGCCTAAAAAAGAAATTGAATCCAAATTGCTTTTTTCTGGATTGTAAACTAAACACAAAACAACGCAGATTCCTTTTATTCATTCAATCCAGATTCATAAAACTGAATCTGGATTGCATACCAAACAGTGCCTAAATAAAAAGAGTAATAAAGAGTGTATAATTTTGTTTGATGCTTATGTGGTTAAGAGGAAGCTTATTACCATATATTTTTATAACTGAAAAACTCAAAGAAATAAATTTGATTAAGGCCGCCAATGAACATAATTCAATGGAAGACCAATTTGATACTAAAATTCGAATGATAATGTTGTCAAAAAAAAAAAAATCCAATGATAATAAAATTAAATAAAAAATATATCAATCAAATTAATTAATTAACCAAATTTCAAAAGAGAGCAAACAGTCAACAGAGACGTTGGACATAAAGCTTAAGCCTAAAAACAAGGCTAATAAAAAGCACAACTTTTTCTCATCAATTTTCCTAAAAAAATTCGTTGGAGGTACATATTAAAAACTAATTAAGAATCAAGAGATTTTAAAGAGAAAATATAAATGATTAATATATATATTTTAAAAAAATATTTTTTACCAAAATAAAATTAATACTCATATTTATTAAGAGCCAATTAAAACTTGATTTCTTTCCATAAATCATTATCATTCACATTAATTGAAATTAAAATTTAATATCAATTTTCCATCAATCAAGTTCAATCATATTAATTCAAACTAAAATTTAATACTAAATATATGATAATAATTTAAGAAATATTATCAAGAATATCCACATTAATTCATATTTATTCATTAATACCGGTTGTGTTTTTTTAATATCAATTTTGCCCAAAAAACACCATAAATGGCGGTGATCCCATGTTTTCCGTTTTGAACAATTACCATCATGCCCTTTCCTTAAATATTGTAGACCATAATAAATAGAGGGCAGAAAACGTCTTTTCATTGTTCCCTTAAACGGCCCGTGGAGTTAAAGTGAGTAAGTTTGCTAATTTATAAAACATATAAGTATTAATGCTATTATACCTATTTATTATGGTCTAATATGAAATTAACCCTTAATTTAATAGATCATGTTAAAATAAAATATCAATCCAAAATTAATTCTAACATTAGCAATAATGACAATGAGTATGATTACTCCTTAATTATTATTCTAGTGACTGAATTACTACAATCAAATTGTTTTTACTTATAAAAAATTATGAAAGATTCAATCTGTACTAGTATGATGCTTTGCAAAATTTATTTTTGACAGCCAAGTAGAGATAATTGACCATAAAAATATTAGAACTTAAAAGATTTATTTATTTATTTATTTTTTAGATAAACTTTAGATTTATTTAGAATAAAGAAGAAAAGTGAAAGTGATTAGAGTATGATGTGTTGGATTGGATGACCTAAACGTGTGATAGGATTTCTTCACATAAATAGTTTGGTAACTACTTGATTTTTAATTCAAATTGGCTCACATTTAATTTGAGGATCTCTTATGTCTATAGACAACTCATTTGCCAAATCAAATGGAGACCTAAAATTTAAAAGGAGACCTAATTACTTGGTGAAACAAATTTCTAGATTTATTATTTTCTTCCAATAATGAATTTTTTAATATGGAATTGTAATCAATATTAATAAGGACATAGATAGAATAAATTTTAAAAGTGAAAAAGGGATTTTTGGGCGGTTCTATAGCTAAAAAGAAAAATATTGTATAAATAAAAATATTATGAAAGGCAAATTTGAAATTTTGTTTTTATTTTTTCCCTCTTAAACTATGAAATCCTATATACTTATAGGATTTCAGACTTTTCTTATTAAAAAAATTAAAATCAAATTTGTAATCGTATATAATATACAATTTACCATAATTTTAACATTAATTTTTTAGTTTACAATATTTTAAAATATGTAATAAAAAAATTGAAAGATTAGAAATTGAATGTGAATGGAGTGTGTTTGGTAATAATTATTAATTAATATGACAAAGATGAGTTAAAAAATACAAGATATTTGAATTATCCTAAAGATAAATACATTGACAAAAGCAACACATGGGCGTGGCGTGTGTTCAACACAGGCTGTATCGAGGAATGTCAAAAGCCTCATCATTACTACCAATACTATAATGTTGTGTACTAAAATGGACCAACGAACAAACAAAAGTTAGAAGATTAAAGCAATTTTGATATGATGGTTGGGTTTGAACATTCGCCTTCGTTGTTACATAGTTTTTGTCCCTCCACCAGATACATTTTATACGTTTGATGGGGCTTTTGATAATACTATCGAGGCACTTCACGTTCATATAATAACGTATTATCCATTTTAAGTGTAAAACCGTATAAATCTATTTTATAATTCTATCTAAAATGTCTCGTATAGAAAAAGATAATGTTTTTACTCATGATTAAACCCACAATCTTCTTTCACTTCCAATGAATTGTGGAATTTTGGTCATACCTCAACAATATATCAACATTATAGTACTAATGGAAGTGGTGATTTTGCGATACATATTGAGGGGGGTTTAAAAAGTATTCCTTTTAATGGGATTCCTTTTTTTTTTAATATTTTCTCTCATTCACCCCCTCCTATATGTGTAATCTCGGATATTAAAAATTAATGAGAGACTCAAACAATCAAACTTTTTAAAAAGAAAGTAATAATACACAGGTTTAAACTTAAGATTTCTCATACCAAGTTAAATTCGCCATTAAAAAATTCATAAGTTTGTTGGGATAAAAGTAAAATAAATACATTTTTAACCGTTCATCCTATGTTCACTTATAGTTAATTAAGAGTCACAACAAATACAAATGTAAGTCAGCTAGATCCACTGGGTTTGTCTGAAACTCACTAACGTCCAATTAAACATACACACATGGTGAGTGTGAGAGAGATAGAGAGCATTGATTTAAAAAAAGACAAGGTAAGTGTGTTAATTATTATGTTCTTCCAACTTTATGTATAGTTTTTTTAATGAAAAAAACAACTTAAAAAAAATACTTATATTAAAAAGATTAAATTTATCTTTATGCAACCACTTTAACTTTTTGGTTCATGATAAATTAATATGGTCAGAATATCAACTCCTAAATTCAAATTTCACTTCCTCTTTATTTATTAATATTTTATTTATTAATATTTTATGTCATTGTGACTTGCATAAATATCTAAACTCACATGTGAGAAGCAGTGTTACAAATATTTAAAAACGATTTAAATTTACTTTAAGCCCATATGTTAAACTTTTAGGTCTAGTTGATATTAAACAAAAACGTCATAGGTGAGTAGTTTCATCATCTATTTAAATTTTAAATATAAACCACCTAGTTTTCTTCAACAACAAATAAACAAATAAATTAAGGGTTCGCTTAGTTACTTAAGAATTTCAGATGATTGGAATCTTAAATATCGGGGAAAGAAACTTACTTGGTATTTGGATGACTTAGAATCAAAGATTTACTATGTTTGTTTGACAAGATTACCTTGAAGGAATGATATATGGAAATGTGGTATAATTGTAGATTATTCCGTTAATGCCCTTATATATTTTAATACACCTTATACCGATGATATATATAAATTTATTTGTTATTTTAAATAAAACCTTTTTAATTTTAATATACGACACAAATTATTTTATAGGATATTTTAAAAAATGGATTTTTTTTTTCATATTTTAAATTGTGATGATAAAAATTCATTGAATATAATTTCTTTAATTTTAATTAAATAAAAAAATGTCGTACTAACATTAATTGAACCATTTTTTTTACGTAGACTATGGTATATATTTAAGGACAAAAATGATAATGTAAAAAATATTTACATAAAAATGAATTGAACTTTATAGAAGTCTAAATTTTCAAACTTATCATATGGCAAAGGAAAAAAAAATGCTCACCTTTTAGAAGGTAGTAAATTTTCTACTATTCATGGTAATGGTAATATAATATGTCGGTAATGCAAAAAAGTGGAGCTCAATTTACAATTTAATGAAACATAGGGAATAGATTCCCACCACCGTCTTGTATTACCTTCTACCAATTTAATATTTGAGACCACAAATATAAATATTAAATGTGTATTTTAATTTTAATTAGTCAAATAAAGTGATCTACTAAAGTTTTAATATCGATTTAGGAGAGTAATTATGTAATTTCATGGATTTTAATAAACATAGATACCATATGTAATTTCTAATCTGATGAAGTGGCTAAATTAAAAAATTAGAAAACTTTATCTGGGGTTATAGTCCTCTGTACAATTTTTCCATAAACTTCTCATCCCCATTAAATAAGTGATTTTCTCTCTCTGAGAAGTACATTAAAAGATTATAGAATGTTTGGAAGATCCAAACCCGTATAATTATTTTCGATTATAAAATAAGGTATGCTTTCGCAATCCGATTATCTATCTCTTGAATTTGTCATTCCCAAAGTTTCTAACATTTCCAATGTGTGATCAATTTCTTGGACAAAAAATAAGACCTAAAAAGAGGCGATCAAAAAGTTGAATGAACACTTTAATAAAGCAAGAAGCAATGTAAAAGGAGTGTGTGGCCAGCACACGCATTGCCTTGGGTATTCCTACTTTATGGGTGATAAATTATTGAAGAGATAGAGGCAAAGGCAAACTTTGAAATGACTCGATTGATGATAAAAAGATGAGGATTTAAAGAAGAACAATGATTCCTCAACTTTTCTTCTCATTTTTGTCTATTTTCTTCTCTATAATTGAATTTTAATATTCTCATCCTTTTCTATTTAATCTTCTCTCAAAATATGATAATATGATATATTCTAGTTGTTATTGATAAGAAGGAAAGCAAATCGGGTCCTTTTTTTTCAATTATTTGAGAATTAGGTTGGTTAAATTTCACTATAGTAATTTCATTGTTACCATTTTTAGGTTGAGTACAAGAAAATTAATTTTCACATTATGGTTTATTTGTCTAATTTAGTGATTGATTTTACCACATTCTGGTTGTTATCTTAGTTTTTTTTTTTTTTTTTTGGCATTTGTAAATCTAGCAAAAAATTTAATAATATTTTATAAAAATAAAAGCTCAACAAAATATTTGCAAATATAGTAAATTTTGATTGGGTTTATCAGTGATAAACAATGAATTACATATATTTACACTAAGTTTATGACTGATAAACACATAAATCACTATTAATCACTAATAAACATGATAAAAATTGTTATATTTGTAAATACTTTTTTGAGTTGATATTTTTACAAATATTGCATAAAAATTTGTCACCCAATGAAAATTTTTCTTTTTTAAAAAAAAACCATATATGAACAACATGATGGTTTTTTTTAGGGATGATTGTAAATCTAGTAAATTTTTCTGTAACATTTATAAAAATATCATGGTTTATAGTAAATGTTGAGTTGGTCAATCAGTGATTAACACTGAATTTTATATTTTTACAATAAATGAATCAATGATTTACACATTGATTAACGCAATAAAAACTGTTATATTTATAAATATTGCATCAAAATCTACTTCTTAAAAAAATTATCCTTAGTTAAAATGGAAAGACTGTAATCATTATCATGTATCCATATCTTTTATTGAAAATTTTGAAATGATTATCTTATGATGTTATAAATATAATATTTTATTATTATTATTACGATATACAATTGTGATCACATGTCTTGATTTCATCCTCTATTTAAATATCTTCTAAAACATTTCAATTAAGATGTTAATAATCTTCTCTCACTGTCAAGGATCCAACAAATGGACTTCACAAAATTTATAGAATTATGCACTATTCCTCACTTTATCAATTGATTTTGACTATTTTTATAATAGAGTTAATATTTTTAGATATCATCTTTTTCCACAATTCCTTAGGCTATGTTTGATAATAATCTATTTTTCATTTTTATTTTTTTGTTATAAAAATTAAAATTTGTTCACAAACAATTTAAATTTTAAAAACAAAAATGAACTTTTGAAAACTACTTCTTTTTTTTAAGTTTTTAATTAACTAGGATTTCCAAAACATTTTAAAAGAGTGAATTATTACAAAAACAAAGAAATTGTTGATAAACAAATCAACAAAAATTAAATTCATTATTAAATGGATACCAAACTATTTTTAAAAAAAAATTAATTTATATTCACTTAAAGAAGAATGGGACCATTCCCATCACTAGAGACAATTAAAAAAAAATGATGATCATTTTGAGAAGGTGAGGAGTTAAAAAAGAATTCAAAACAAATTAAAAAAAATAAATGAATGAATGAAGTAAGAAAAGTC
This sequence comes from Gynostemma pentaphyllum, assembly GCA_028015215.1. Classification (NCBI taxonomy): domain Eukaryota; kingdom Viridiplantae; phylum Streptophyta; class Magnoliopsida; order Cucurbitales; family Cucurbitaceae; genus Gynostemma; species Gynostemma pentaphyllum. The sequence goes on along the minus strand of CM051345.1, from coordinate 900,198 downwards.
AGATTCTATTAGGTGTGTGTTTGAATTGACCACATGCTTTGGAAAACGTCAAAAAGCAAGATTCCTAGGCGTGTGTTAGGCACAATTCCCTTCTTCCAATTGCACCTCCATTTGCCGTTTGTCAAGTGAGAAAATCCAATAAAAATTTCTTAGAAAATGACTTAATCAAAACAACTAGGTTGTTGAAGTCACACAAGTAGTTATATATTTTTTTTTCTTCCAACTTGAATCTCATCAAGTTCTAAGAATTTGGTCACTCCATTAACAAAAATTGGAAGAAAAAAAAAATTGTCCAAAATGCGATCAAAGTCCAAATTTGAGAAGTAAGAAGTGAGGAAGATCGGGGTTTATTGATATACTATAGTTGAAAACGCGATCAGGGGCTTATATCATTAATAATATTATTCACTTTAATATGAGGCTTTTAGATACAATCAAATACATTAAATTCATGTTGTTTTTGTTATAAAGTGAACAATATCATATTGATATAGATTTTAGACTTCAATCTTCCCAGTTGGTACTCTCTAGGTTTAAGTGATTACACTTACATAGACGTACATCTAAATTGGGGTGCCTTTTTACGATCTAGATTTTGGGATTCTAGGCTGTATCATGTATATATTTATTTACTGATATTTTTATTCAAAGTTTTTGTATTTATCTTTAATTATATCAACGTGTAGAGATATATGATTAAATTCACTTTAACCTAGTTTTTTGGGTGCATTGGTGAATTAACATGGTATCTGGAAATTCAAATTCTTATCCATTTTAATTATTCATATTCTACGGGATTGGGTCTTGTATAAAATATCTAAACCTACTTGTAAGAAGAGTGACTCTTAACTCAATAATGTTGAAGCTTTTAGGTCTAAGAGATTTCAGAAGACCTGTTATCAAAGTCTTGTAAAAAACCAAAAAAATGATAAAAAGCTGAATACTTTATTAAAGGCAGAAACCCAATCGCCAATACACCTAAAAGAACGAGCATTGTAAATTGAAGTGGGAAAGGAGTGTGGCCAGCACGTTGTGTTTGATTCCTATTGGCCATCTCTTTCTCTATGGCTTTTCTAAACTCTCTAGATATATCTCTCTTTTGAAGCATAAACAAAATTAACATGTGTTTTGACACTGTGACAAATACTAAGTTAAAGACGGGTTTTTAAAATCCGCCCCGACTTTAGTAAAAAAAAGATATTTCTTTATACTTCAAATATTTTGGACATTTATTTAATTACATTACAAAAAGAGATTAACTAGCAAAAAAAAAAGTCTTTTGTTACTGAAGAAACATAGCCCCACATTGATTAGATCAAGGGATGATTGTAGGTACATAAAGAGATGACAACATCTTTTATTGGTGCAAGATCGTTTTAAGTTCAACCAAAATCTAAATTATGTAGAGATTCTGAAAGCTCGTTGTTTTCTAATAATATGGATTTTATATTTAAGTTAATAACGTAAATATTTTCTTTTCAATATGAGACTTTTTTTTTAATGGACATTGTTTAGCTGTTCCAAAAGCACACGCATGCAAGTAAGAAAAGAAAATGGACTATTTTTCTGTCACAAGGCTACCACTCTCTGCCTTTTGCTTCTCATTTTTTGTGTCTTTCTTTTCCTACTTTATCAGTGAATTGCAACATCAAATCTAATAATATTGCACATCCCAATCTTGGGGATTTTTTTATATTAGGGTTTCTAGATTTTACTAATACTGATTTTAGGCAAGAGTACTAACAATACATTTTCATGGGTGATTTTTTTATATATATTATTATTCTATTAATCCTAGTTGATATATAAATATTATTGAGTATTCAATCAAATGTAGGAATAGATCCATGACTGATTCGAGAGAATAATAGTGGAAGCGTATCTGAATCCATTGATGAATGCAATAACCGAGTTATGGTCTTCCAATTCCTCTGTAGTTTTCATTGTGAGAAGACTTCTATGAAGAGGAAGAGGTTACGTGAAAATCAAATAGAGAATGGGGACTATAACTCACCATGATAACTTTTTAAGCTGTTTACAGGTTTCTATATTTACAATTTAATGAGAGGCTAAATTGTAAATATTAAATGATATCTATGCTATATATTTATATATATATATATATATATATATATATATATATATATATATATAATTCCATGGAATTATTTAATTACCCTATTAAGTCAATACCCAAACTTTAGTAGATCACTTTAATTGGATAATTAAAAATAGCATACACATTTAATTAATTACATGTGTGGTCCCAATTATTAAATTTATTCCAACATCAAAATCTCACACGTTTAAAAATCGAATAGATTTTCAATTAATTTAACTAGATAATGTCGGTTGGTTCTATTTTGTATGACTTCAAATTGAAAAAATTCTATTAATTAGTTTAGTTTGGAAACAATTTGGCTAGTTTGGTTGGTCTTAGAAGGTCTTTTAGTCGACTTCGGTCCTTTTTAGTATTAGATTAATTAAAAAAAAATAGTGAATGTAAATAAAGCCTTTGTGATTTTGATCAAATATAAACACTCTCTATTCTTCAAAAATGTTAATTCATACCTTTGTAGTTTCAAAATTATGCAACTAGATTCCTTTCTCACTAACACTGTTAAATATTAAGAGTGGTCTCACTTTTCGTTTTTTTTCTTTACCTTCTTATATTCTCCTCTCTCATTTCTTCTTTAGCCCTACCTCCAATCACATAAATCTAATGGTTTATGAGTGTGGACTATTCACATTTTGGTGAGCACATCCAATAACTTTTTGAGAGGTTTATATATATATATATATATATATATATATATATATATAATATATATAACATCAAATTAGGGGAAGAGAGACTCGATTTTTCATCATTGTTCTAGAGAATATCGTGCATAATAAATTAAGTTGGGCTCAAATGGACAACTTTTTGAGAGGTTGAGTGTTTAGATTAACACATGACTTAAAATGGAACCTATGAATATTTAGAGCTAAAAACATATATTATATGGCAATGATAGTTTTCATCAATAAAAATAATATTGATAAAAAAAAGAAAATATTACAACATGAAACAAGTGATATAGAAGGAGAGAATATAGGGAGAGAGATCAAATTTCCATATTAATTTATTGTAATCTTCCTATGAATGATTTGTAATTCCAAAAACATGAAATAGGAGAAAATAATCAAAATGATAGCACTTTAGCTAAAAGAAATGAATGTAAAAACAACAATTATTTCATTGTACTTTAAAACCTTTTTAGCCTCGAAAACCCCTAATCATAGAAAGTTATAATGGTAATCAGAGTCAGAAAAATGAGATCAATTGCCCAAAAATATGCATATCTTTGTTCACTTTTGAGAGATATATCCAATTCAAACTTTTCCTTCTCTTTGATCTGTCAAAAGTATGGACACCGATCATCAGCAATAATATTTTTAAATATAAGGTAGGATCAGACTATTTCCCTATAAACTTTACAGAAATTATCTATCAAGTAGAGGATTTCATTAAGTCTTTTGAACTAGAATCGTCGAGGATGTTTGATATAGAATCAGTAGGTTGAGGTAGGATAACCTTCATTAACCTAACCATTGTTTGTTAAGGTAGGTTTAATTCGCCCGAGCTTAGTTTTCTTAAACCTAAAATTTTTAAATATTTAATTAAAAAATTCAACCTCACGAAATTTATATTGAAACTTATATTCTAACATATCCAAACACAGAATAAACAAATTCAAACTTGACTCGTCTAAACTACACAAAACTTAGGTTTGACAATTTCTCCTACCAAATATTATCTTACTCGCAATAAAACTACCGTAGATTTTTTAAAATAATTTCAAAACTACCATAGTACTTCTTAAAATATTATAAAATTATATAATATTAATAAAAAATAATTCCCCATCTGATGCCTCTAGAGTTGTTTAAAAAATTAAAACCCTAAAGCTCAATGTTTGCACTTTCTCATGGGCATATTTGAAAGTGATTTATTTCCATCTTTTTTTAACTTTGGCTTTATAGACAAAATTGTGTGGAGGACGCGTGCCTGGTTTCTTTTTCATCTTTTTTGTATTCTAAGGTAATGTTAACAAAAGGACAAAACATGGTTATCCCCTTTTCTCTCATATTGTTAATTGAATTTTCTGAAAATTGCTTTCCATATTAATTCTTTAAATTTGTTTTATATCCTTTAAATGGTATGTTTTCATTAAGTTTATATCTATCTTAATTTATAAATATAAAACATCTAAATCAAGTTATAACATATATACTTAACACAAATTTCAGTTTTTTTTTTTTTTTTAAGAATCTTATAAATATCAGTTGTAAGTTTTAGATGAATTTTAAAATGTTTTTCATAGACTAGAATCTAGAGAGTAAACTAGTGAAAAGATTGCTTAGACAGAATTTCAATCAAATCTTAACAATCCCACTAATTGTGAAACTCATGACCTCAAAGCTACCCTGGACCACGGTCACTAAGTCCCCATTTACTTCGCAGGGATAGGAATGAAAGAATTGTAATAAAAATCAATCGGATTATTGATTGAGAATAAGATTTTTTTTCTTATGTTTATTAAAAAAATTGAAATCAGAATCGGAATGAAAAGAATTATCATTGATTTGTTTACTAGCGTTTGGAATGGGAATCAAGTACTAAATGATGTGGGATCCAGAAAAGTAGAGAGAAATGAAAAAATAATAAAATTGTGGGGCCAATAAAATTGGGAATGAGAATGGAAATGGGAATGAGATTGAAGAGTAAGAAGAAGGGAATGAGATCAGGGGTCGGTCCTAGGTAAATAAGGGCCCGTTGCAAAAAATAAATTTGGGCCCTATCGCACATAACTTTAATACGATAAAATTACAAAATAAAATATTATGAACTTTAATCAATAAGTAATAACAATAAAATAATACATTTCTAACCTTCATTTAAAAAGTGATGTTCTCCTTGAATATTGAGATGTAAAGTCATCTATTAAACTTTTGATATCAATGTGTTCCAAAGTTTCACTCACGATTGATATCAAAGCGAATCCATTAAGTTTCTCTTGTGACATACTTGATCGTATGTCATGACCATCTAAATTTTTTCCATCCCCATAATTACCTTGATCTTTTATATGGATATCATGATCATCTACTAATTGATTGTCAACATCATTTTTTTGTTCACCCACACAAGTTCCTAATATAATGAACTTATCAAAAGATCCTTTTTGAGATTTGGTCAATTGCTCAATTTTTTTTACACGCTTCTCAGAACCAGATTAATATTTTCTAGATAACGAAATCGAAGAATCTGTAATAAAATTTCACTATTATAGTTAATTTATGTTATGAGAAACCAATAAAATCAAGAACAATTGATATTTAACATGAACTTATTTTAAAATTATGATTGTTTTAAAAAATCAAATGATAAATATAAACAAAAAAAATTGAGATTAGATTGAGTATACATAGCCGATAATAATAAATTGCAACCTTTCTTTACCACTACCCCACAAAAAAAAGATGATTTTAACAATCTAAATCACATAAATTTCTTCTACCTTTTGTCTACCTGCCGCCAGTGACATTGTACTTTATTTTTATTTTTTTATAAAAATAAAACAAATCGTTTGATTCAAGTAAAGTCCTAATGGACTTGGCCCATTTTATTGTAAGCATAAATATTACAACTAAATGTAAAAAAAATAATTGAATTTTTTTTTTTAAAATTGGGTTGGCCCTAATGGGCTCGCACAGTGTCACGACCGCCCCTGAATGAGATTACTTGAAAATTGGGAGAGTGATTAAACTCTCATTCTCATTAGTCATTCAAAACTTAACAACAACGAGAATGGAAAAAGTTCACTCTCATTCATTCATTCATTCTCGTTCCTTAAAGTAAATATAGCCTAAGCCAAAATAATACTTCCACCAAACACTTCGATATTCCCTCTCATCTTATGGAAGAGAAATATTTCGTTTTTAGTTCATAGCCATCAAGAAAGAAACAAAATATTTATCTTTTATGTTATATTTTTCATTTAGTTTATATCTATCTTAAATTAGAAATATAAAACATCTAAATCAAGTTATACTTTAACATAAATTTCAGCTTTTTTTTTAATTTAAGAAACTCATAAATATCAGTTGTAAGTTTAAGATGGATTTTAAAATGTTTTTATCAACTAAAATTCAGAGACAAAACAAGTGAAAAATTGCTTATATAGAAACTCACTCAAATCCTAAGAAATCCCACTAATTTTCTATTGAAATGTGACCACATGAATTTGAACTCGTGACTTCAAAATTACCCCTAGACCACTATCACTAAGTACTTTGATATCCCCTCTAATCTTAATATCTGTTTGAGATAGTTTTGTGTTTAAAAAATGTTTTTGAATAAAAAAAAAGTGTTTTTGATAATCATTAAAAAACGCTTTTAAAAGTTATCTCAAACAGAGCCATATGGACGACATATTTTTTTTTAGTTCATAGCCATTGATAAAGAAACAAAATATTTTCCCCAAAGTAAAGAAAAAACAGCTATGGAATTTTAAATATATTCATTAAAAACACCTCTTGCTATTGAAAGTAAAAAACATGAGAACCACCACCTCAAAAGTATTGAATTATTATCTTGGTAGCCCAAAAATAGATATTTTAAAGTAAAATAGCCCGTCGGAAAAAAATACAAAAAAAAAATGCCCCAAGTGAATTTTCATATGAAAATACAATAAAGCCCTTAGCTGAGAAATGGAAAGAGAAGACGAAGGGATTTGAAACTGACTGAAAAGGAAGGCGCAAAAAGAAGAGAAAATTTGGGATGATTTTTTGGGGAAGATAAAAATCTACCATTGATTGCAAATCTCCAAAAAGAAAAAAAAGGAAAAAAAAAGAGTTTAGAAGAGAAAGAGATCTCAAAATTTCAGAGACAAAAAAATCAGAAATTGAAGAAGAATATGATTACCAGACCTCAACGAAGAAGATGAAGGTATAAGGAAGAGATTGAAGCCGAGGAAAATGAAGAAGTAGATGTGAGAAAGCATTTCCATAAAAATATATATAAAAAAAGCACTATACTATAACAATCAAGCCTCATTAGAAGAAAAAAATATGACTGGAAAAGAAGAAAAACGAGTGGAAGGTAATATTTGGTATACTGTAAATGACCATGTAATGTACGTAAAAAAAATGTACCGTAGAATATTACTTGAAACATATAATGATTTAAGAAAATTAAAGTAAGTAATAATAATAAACACTATACTATAGTAAATTTTCTCTTATAAAGTAAATAATAAAAAAAAACACTATATTGTACGTTATAAACATAGAATAAAACAGTACAATGTAGTAAATTTTTCCTTTAAAAAATAATTAATAATAATAAACACTATATTGTATTTTATAAACATAGAACAAAACATTACAATATAGTAAATATTTCGTTTAAAAAATAAGTAATAATAATAAACGCTATATTATACATTATAAATATAAAATAAAAATAGTACAAAATAGTAGTAAATAATTATAACGTATAACCATATTCATGTACAGTATAATAAAAAAAACTTGTATTATACAGCGAACGAAAAAAAAAAAAGAAGAAGAAAAAGAAAAAGAACCATATTCATGTACAATAACAAAACTTGTATAAAAAAACAGAAAAAGAAGAGGAGAGGAGGAACAATAAGAGGAAGAGGAAGAAAGAACCTTTGACCTTGACCATCATCGAAAAAATGAAGATCTAAGGAATCGTGATTTAAAAAATCATCACAAACTCTAACTCAACAATGAACCATAAAATAAAATAAAAAACCATCAAAAGAAGAAGACAGAGTTTTGGAAGAATCCCAATAACTAGAAAACTTAACATCACTGAAGCTTGATTCCATAAGAAATAAGAAAAGAGAAAAATGAACGAAGCTTGATCAAAAAAATGAATGGAGGATACGAACCCTAAAAAAACAAAAGAATGAAAAGAAAAAACAAAACTTATGAATGGAAACAATAAAAACAAAATCCCACGATTTGTGGGTAAAAAAAAACATCAAATGCGGAAGATTGGAGAGAGAAATCGTATTAAATTAAGGAAAAAATGACAGAGATTCGGTTATCAAACCATTAAACGGGCAAAATCTTAATATTTAAAAAAAAAAAAGCAAAACGAAAAAACGAATAATATGAGGGTAAAACAGGTATATTAAAAAACGCATACTTTAAAAAGCTATAAAAACAAAAGAAATTTAAAAGGCTAGAAAAACATAGGGTATAGCCATGTTGGCTATATACTGAATTATCCTAAAAGTATATCATATACAAACCCAAAAGGATTAAAGTGCACCCAACTCCAATTTTCCTCTCAAGACCATTTAGATATCCAATACTTTTCAAACCACCAAGCATTCCATTAAAAAACAAAACAAAACAAAAAAAAAAAAAACTTGCAAAGGATGAAAGAAGCACTCTTTACTAAGAAAGAAGATGAAGGGTCGGTTTGGTACAACTTCCTCTAAAAATGTTTTGAGTGAGTTTTTTTAGATAAATATTAATTACGTGTTTCATCTAAAAACACTTGAGTATACTAAAATGTGTTTTTGAAGAAAATACTTAATGTGTGATTCTTCCAAAAATGTTTATAAACAAATATTTCACTTAAAATATTCACTCAAGTGTTTAGATTAAACAGTTAATTAGTATTGCTTTTAAAATGTTTAATTCAAAACATTTTTTGGGGAAGTTATACTAAACGAACCGGAAGAATAACATCTCCCCCTAACTCGATGTAGAGAGGACATAAACTTTTCATTGCAACAAACAAGGGCACTGCCAAAGTCCAAATTCTTTGATCTCAGTCAAGACTAGAGGAATAGGATATTTCCCTCCAAACTATTGAACATTAAGATATCTGCAAATAGATCGATCCGCGTGATTCTGTATGATATTACTTGCCGGATAAAATAAATGCCGTATTAAGTAATAAAGGACCAATACTACACACGTTAAAGCACCACACATGATGCGAGAAATATCATACTTTTACCAGATAATCTCTAACAACTACCTGCTACACCTCAAAAGGGGTCATTAGAGTTTACAATATACTGATGAGACTGTTAGGCAAATGGGTTACATAAAGAAATATAAAAACGAACTACAACTTTGCCCGAAACAAACGTAGCAGAAGGTGCGGCTATCAAATGAAAAATTTGTTCTCTCCAGGAGGATAAACAAGCAGATTGGCATACGTACTGAGCTAAATGAACAGTAACCAGCGTTTCTCATTTGGGATTCCTAAGAACAATAATAACAGAATCTCCTCTCAGGAACATCTTGCTGATGAATCTGTCCTTGTTAACAGGTTGAGCTTTCTTCTTGCCTTTCCCAGTTTTCGGTACCTAATCACATTGAATGATACAATTACACAATAACCATAAACAAGGAAAAGAGTAGGCAAATAAAAAAAACAAACCTCAGTCCACATCTCCCTAACATTTTCGAGAACCATATTACAGTGCCTGTCGAAGGCCCTCACACGTCCCAAAAGCTTTTTATTGTTTCGACAATTTATGAGAACCTGTCAAGGTCATACAAATATTCCTATTAAGAACCTTTACCGTAATAAAGAATGACTAATTTACAAGGGAGAGACAGATACCATACCTGAGTGTTATTTTTAACACTCATCATGAGAACAGAAAGGGGACCAGTATTAAATTCCTCTTCCTCATTCTTGCTACCTTGCTGCATTCACAGTTCTAAGTTATAATAGCACCCTTAATTTTTACAGTTCTAAAAGCAAACAAATAAGGCAATAAGAGAAGTCAAGAAAAATGGATTCAACATTGGTTTTGCAAAAAAGGAAAAGAAGGAAAAAATTACCCGCTAACACCACTAATGGACAACATTTATTCAACAATGTCCTTAGGTGGTAACCCCTTCACATATATTTTTTTGCTTTTTTTAGGGAAAATGAAAATCATATAGGTCGAAATGGCTAAACTTTTTTAACAATCTATCATTTCTTTAATTTTCCATCATCTACTTCTTCATTATATTTAACTTTCTTATAAATTTTATTTTTTTATGTTCTACTTTATATTCTGCGCTTCACAAAAGTAAACAAAAATAAAAATTATAATGGAGTCCCACTTTCATTGATTAACTCAATTCTATCTTGCATCCCCACTCTCTCTGTTTTAAGAATCACTGCTATTACAAATTAATTGTCGGAGAAGCCATTTGATTAATTGGAAAACTGTGGGAGACAGCAATGTCATTATGAGAAATAGTGTTGTTTTCCAAAATGGGTCTATAAATTCACTTAGGAAGAAGGCTCCCCACATGGTACAGGGTAAACTAGCAAATGTGAAATTGGGATGATAGGTTGGTTCATTCTAAAAGTGTGCAGTATAAGCTACAGAAGGCCGTGGAAGTTTATCACCCCATGTAAAAAAAATCAGATAAATCTGGAGATTTAACGTAGATGGATGGAGATATTATCTCCTTTCGGGATGATCCTTGGCTAGATGGAGATCCATTGAAAACTTCCTTAACCAGGTTATACAAGTAAGCAAGGGTTTCATAGGGTATGTTATTGAAGATTGTCTTAATTAAATCAACGTCGTCTGGGTCTTGGGTTTCAGAAGAGCTATGGATTATAGAGATTTCTATAAGCGAATGTTTTACATTTTAAAAGTGCAAACAATGAGTTTTTCTACCCAGAGGAATGTAGCACGCTGGACTTTGGATTCTTTGGGGCAGCTTGGCCATCAAATCCTAGTTCAAACATTTAAAAAAGGAGTAACGGCGGTCAGATTGCTTTCCTCATAACCTGACTAAGAGACTTTAGAACCTAATGTTCCTGAAGAAAAAAAAATCTAAAGGCCTATTTGGATGTGGTTTTCAAAAGCAACTTTCTGCTTTTTAGAATAAAAACTAATGAAAACATGTTAGATGACTATTATTAAAAGTTGTTGTTTTGTCTCTTTTAATTTATTCCACGGATGACCAATTTTTAAAAACCAAAATATTTGTGAGCGGTGACTCAAAATATACAAATTTAGCTATCCAAAATTGTTCTTAAAAACTGTTTTAAAAACAAAAGATAGAAAGAAAAAAAGCTTATAAAAAAAGTTGTGTTGAACAGGCCCCCAAGTGTTAATCGAGACTTAAGGTCTTCAAGGGTATATAGAGCAGGGACTATTCAAAGGTACAAATCCAAACATGTCTCCTATAAAGTTCCATTTTTCAATATATATCAACATATATAACATAGAATGGCTTTTGAATTCACTAAAAGTTACCCTTTATAACTAAAGGAAAAGACAAAAAGTTATGATGAGAAAACATTAAAAGGGATAAAATGTAAGGTAGCCCAAATACCCACAGCTACTACAAAATTAAACTTTGTGAATAAAAAGCCTAATATTATTTCATTCAACACAGAAAAGCTGTATAATCATAAAGGACAAGAATCACACATATTAAATGAAGAAAAGCTTATATAGTGACTTCAAGAGTGATTCAGCATCCATAAACATGTTTATGCATAGCAGATAACAAAAAATTGGAACAAAATTGTGAACATATATCACATGAAAGTACAGAAAGCATAAAAAAAATGAAGTAACTTACATCTTCCTCCATTGGTCGGCTGCATTTAGAGAGAAGGGAGAGAAAGGATAAGAAAATCATCAGTAAAAATGAATTACAAGATTACCATATTGGCATAAAAAAACAGTCAAATACCAAAAATAAAAATACCTCATCTTGGTGATATAGATTGGTCTTCTGAGATGTCCTAGAGGCGAGGCTGGAATGAATAAAAAAGATAAAACACATATTAAAAATAATACATGCATAATTTCACAGAACATATTGCACTTCCCTGAGTCTAGCGAAAAGAACATCGTGTTCCTCAGATATTCTAGGCTAAAGTGTTATGGATAATACACATTCAAAAGATCATAGTTCTTCAGTTCAGATGTCCAGTGATTTCAGCATTGATAGACTCAAGAAGACAAACGTTCCACTTATAATCATCAGGTGATTCAAAATAAGATCAAGCATACACTTCATCTCTACTCATTTTCAGTATCCAGGTGCTAATTTTAAGATAAAATGGCAAGTTCTTCAAAGTTCAAAATTCAAACCCTAGGAAACTTGAGACAAAAATCCCACTATGAAAATGAAAAAGAAAACCATGCTCCTAAATTTTCAAGTAGTAGTTTTTTAGGTAAAAAAATGCATCATCTTTTAATAAAAAAAAAAAAAGAACACTATAATTAAGTAAATGGTATCAATAAATCATCAGAAAGCACAGAGAAATACAACAATTAAAAGAAAATAACAAAAAACGAAGCAGATTCCTTCACTGATATGACAATAAACAGAGAAATGAGAAAAGAAAAATCAACCAATTCACAACAATTTATAAGGCAACTCCAAAACTTTCAAAACTTCTCTCAAATCTTCTTCAGCTCATGTCTCCAAATCGTTTCATCATGAAAAATTTTCAGAAAACAAAAAAAAAACGAAATCGAATTGAGCAAATCGAACCCTAAAATTCAAAAATTGGTAACAACAAAAGATCTACAAAACAGCTAATCAACAAAATCAAGTTAACAACATGATAGTAAGATTTTGAAGCTAACAAAAAATGGAAATAGTGAGAAAGGAAAAGGAAAGTGAAGAAGAAATTCGAAGAACAGTACCTCAGTGGAAGCAACTTTTCTGATTTGCGCGGCTGCAAAACCACTGAAGAGTCGAACTGTAAAACTTTAAAAACCCTAGCTTCCAATTTTGGGGGTTTAATGGTCGATTGCCGACTTCATTTTATTTTTTTCAAATTTATTTTTTTATTTTAAATAAAAAAAAATGTTTTAAGATGGTTTTGAAAAAAATTAAAATGATTTTAATTAATTACAAAAATTGATTATGTGGATATTATTGCCTCTCAAAACTCTATATTCCACTTAATTATGAGATAACAAAACTATATTTTTTCAAATATATATAGAACTAGGGGTGTTCACAAAACTTGATAAATCTAACTTGAGCCATATGTTTTGGGTTAGATTATAAACTTGTTTAGGTTGGGTTGAGCTCAAATACTTTAAAATTATATGGGTTAAGTTAGTTCAAGATTTTCTTAAAATTAGTTTGGACAGGGCTGGTCCTAAGATAATAGGGGCCCGGTGCGAAATAAAATTTTAAACCTTTATTATATAATTTTAAATATATAATAAATTAAAAATACATATACAAATATAACATTATTAACTTTAATCAAATAATGAATATTAAAAAAAATCATTTAAAAAGTGACATTTTTCTTAAATATTTAGATGCAAAATCATCTACTACTTTTTAATATCAATATCATCTAAATTTCACTCTAGTTGTTCAATTTTTTTTTATTTCTTTTTTACGTTTCTCAAATTCAGATGGATATTTTCTAGAAAAAATATTTATCCTTTATGTGCCATTAAAATAAAAATTATTTGGTATAAATTGATATTAACTCTATAATTAATAATTAAACAAAAAAATATAGATTAAAAAATAGATAAAAAAAATAAAGATTTAGAAAAGTGAACATTTCATGAATGATCAAATCGGATTGATTTTTTTTTTCAAATATTATAGAGAAAAAAATTTAGAGAGTGATAAAATATTGAAATGACTAAACTTTTTATTAATATAAATTGGAGATAATTTTTTAAGAAAATAAAATAGGAAAGTTAAATAATAATAATAATAATAATTAAAATTAGCGATTGGGAAGGAAGAAAATAAAATAAAAGAATAAGTGAATCGGCATCTCACTAATTTTAAGGGGAAAAAAGAAAGAAAAAATTCCAACCACGCCTGACTTAAGAAGAAGATTAAAAAAAGAAAAAGAAAAAGAAAGTAAAAGTAAAAGGATGGGCCCTGGACACACATGTCCAGGGCCGAGCCTGAGTTTGGATTAACCCGAATCAACCCCAATTTATTAATTTAAAAAGTTACTTGTTTATTTATAATCTTAATACTTTTATATGACTTTGTAAATTACATATATCTCAAAGATCCTTTTAAAAAAATTATTCTTTTTAATAATTTTTGTCAAACAATTAGTTCAAGTCATTAAAATATCATTTTTTTTATTAAATAAAATATTCTTTTAAAAATTTTTTTGTTCTTTCTAATAATTTTTTTGAAATCATTAGTTTTTTTTTTTATTACATCAAAGTGGGGGGAGGACTCGGACCTTCGACCTCAAAGGGAAAGAGAGTATATGTCAAACCAATTGAGCTATGCTCATGTTGGCTTTATAAAATCATTAGTTCAAGTCATTGAAATATCATTTTTCATTAAATAAAATGTATTATAGGCCCTTAAAAAAATTATTCTTTCTAATAATTTTTATGTAATCATTAGTTCAGGTCATTGAAATATTATTTTTCATTAAATAAAATATAATATTGAACTTCTATTTTTAATTTAATGTATAAAAGTAGGTAACTAGATCTTAAAATGACTATAATTTCCCTTTTTATTGTACAAATTTTTTTTAAAATAAATTACCCAAATAACATAGGTATTGGAGATTATACGCAGTAGTTTATCATGATGAATTTAGATCTTTTTAATGATTTTATGTGATAGATCCAATGGACAATTGCATGGACTTGGGCTTACTTTGATGATGGTTATGTTTTGGCACTTCTGTGGGCTTTCATCGCGTTTGAAAAGGAAAAATTATCATATGTAATCTAAAAGTATAGTTTTCAGAGCTACCCTAATTTAAATTTTAGTATCTTTTTTTTCACCAGCAGTTATTCAGTTTAGGGTACTTTTAAAACTTCGACATAAGGGTATTTATAATAAAGGTAAAATACAAATGAGACTCCTGCGGTTTTTTTCAAATGCATGAACATCTCCCGTTGTTTGAAAATGACAAATCACACCTTTGTGGTTCCAAGTTTTTTCAAGCAAACTCCTCCCCTTCAATGCTATTAATTTTGTTTTAATCATAACTTCTTCGTTTGAACTTCGATTTGGATGATTCAAGATGTTTTGGAATCTTCATTTCGGTCTCTACGCTATGGTCACTTCATTTGGGTCTCGAGAATCTCTTTTTTACATCTCAGTTCTTGTAAAAATAGCAGAATTAGATCAATATTTATAAAAATAGCAGTCGAAAACTTATTAACAAAAATAAAAAAAAACTCAAATTCGCGCCTAAAATATTACAAAATTACCACACTTTCACCTAGGTAATCACCGATTTCCGCACAAGTAAGCATTGATTTCCATGTAAGTAATCATTGATTTTACTAATACACAAAATCAGTTGATATTTTGTACACGAATCACTGATTACCTAATAGTTATCACTGATTACCTTATAAGTTATCACTTATTTCTTTTATTCACATAAATGATGGTTTTAAAAAACCTACCATATTTGCTAACAATAACAATAATAATAACTAAACAAAATTGAATTTTTATATATTCATTGATGATATTAAATCTGCTTGAAATTAAATATAATAAAAAAAAATTTAATCTATTTGATTTTTATGTTGTTTTTTTGAAAATTAATTTTTAATGTTAGAAAACTCTTTTGATTCATACTGATAATAAAACTTATAGAAATCAATACCTTAATTAAACCCTATATGTCAAAATCGATTCAGCACATGTCAATTTTGGTTTTGACACATAAGCATATCAATTTCAGTTTGTAAATTTTCTTCGTTTTTTAAGTGATTATGTGTTGATTCAGTACAAAAGCTGACATAAACTGAATTGAAAACAGTCATAACACACAATACATGCAACATATAATTATTTTATATAATATTAATATCTATAAAAAAAATCTAAATATACATTAGTGATCTTTAAATGGTTGAAAATTAAGTCATATATATTCATTTCTTTTATGTTGAAAAATAATGTGATGGAAAAATGAACTTAGCTCTTTAACTTTTTTTTTTTTTATCTCAACAATGGTAAAAATACCTAATACAAACTAAATACATTAGTAAACTAACTAATAGATAAAAGATTTAATTACACTAATAACCACTTTAATTCACCTAATTTCAGTTTTAATATTTGCTTCATATCAATTTCAGATTAACCCATAAAACACCATTTATGGTGGCGATTCTCGTGGATTCTGATTTTAGTGTTTACCGTATTACCCTTTTATCACTCCTAATAACTATATCTCATTAATTACATATCATTTAATTAAGGAAAATTTATCGGGGTATGTTTCGCCTTTTTACAATGTAATTTAATTTTCCTGGTGGTGGTTTTGGGTAGTTTTGATATATATATAAAAGGTTGTGTTTTTTTGAAATAAACAACATTAATTTGTCCAATACTGAAATTAACCCTAGATAAAATGCAACTAAATATAATAACTAATTTTAATAAAATCAAATATTTTTTTTATACAACATTAAAGGAGAGGATCCAAATCTCTAACATAGTAAAAAAAAAATAGAAGTGTCATTACCATTGGATTAAACCTCAATTGACCCAAAATCACATATTTATTTATGAATAGTGACTCTAATTATATAAATATCTAACTATCTAAACCACCTAAGAATGGTACTAAAAACAAAAACATCAAACAAACTTTTAAAAACTACATCAAATCTTTGAGCAAACCTATTTAGATATCAACTTTGAAGGAAACTCCAAAATCTAAGGTGTTACTTTTTAGAATAGAAATCATATTGAAAACATATTTGGAAGATTTTCTTTTATAAATAAATTGACCGGTTCATGCATGACCTAAACCAAACTGTGCAAGTTAATCTAAAACCGAACCAAACCGAATCAAAGACACACCTCTCTAATGGGTCTATTCATTCATAGGCCATAGGGAAATTCTTTTTGTCTGCCATATTCTTATGAAGACAAAAATGAAGGATTGTTGCCTTCTTGTAAATGGAAAATATGGCCCCAATTACAACCACCCACAAATCAATTAAATCAAAGAGAGAAAAAGCATCTCAATTTATGGCCGCCATGCAAAAAATAGACAAAAGAAAAGAGAGGAAGGTGACCTACTAACCTTTTATGCCAACATCAAAAGGAACAAAATCTCATTAATAATTAGACCCGAAGTCAAATCAAATTGTCTTTTAAAGCATGCGTTTAGTAACACATTATGATGATATCCCAAACAGTTATTTTTGACAAAAAATATCTAATTAGCTTATCTACATGGTGTACACCTGACAAACCTCTCGGGACAGTCATATAATCTTACAACAATTGACGTTGAGAAACTCATAGGATAATAACTTAGACATGTGACTAGCCAGACATGGATTTGAGCTTATGACCTCAAAACTTAAAGAAAACTTTGACTACCAGACCATCCAATGATCGGGTCGCAAAGAATATCCAATCAAGCCACAAAATAAGCCAAATTTTAATGAAAAACTGACAAATGAATTGACAACAAAAAAGGGATCTTTTATTGACCATTGTTTCCATAATCAACTCTCTTTCTCTTCTCTGTACAACCTCCAAAAAAATTGACAATTTGATTATACCACAAAACTAACCCAATAAAGTGCAAAAATTTAAACTCAAACTCAAACTCAATGGATATTATGGATTATTACATCTATACTTATAGAAATCCAATATATGTGGGGGAAAATGTAGGATATGAGGAAAGGTTATTTATTAAAGATGATCAAGATTTATATATATTGAAGTATCAATTGAGAGGTGCCCTGTGAGGAATGCCTTTCCTTTTATGCAAAATATTTCTAGGCTTCAAGGCTGACTTAACCCATGCTTTGATCTCTTCAGTTGATTCCGCCATCGAGATCGATGATTCCATTTCGCTTGTGTTCGTTTCTACATTGACATTTTCCTTCCATGAAATGTCGTTAAATTTTGGTGCAGAAGTGATGGATCCACAGCTTTGATCTTCAAGCTTCACAGGAACCAAAGAGACCTGAAAATTTTCAACATTCAACATTGGTAATTGTCATAAAATTGAATAGAAATGATCAGGAATTTAAGCAAAGCAAAGAGAATTAAGTTTTATTTACTTTGCAAGCTATCGAGCAGAAGCGGTTAGGCAGGTCTTGAATGTATCTCCTACAGGCTTCACAAGTACCACCGAATTTCAATTTCGTCGACGGTTTGGTATCTTTCGATTGGGGACGGGGATTCAGATGAACAGCCTTCTCACCATTTATTTTATATGTCTATTCAATCAAATATTCAATACCTCAATCCTAGATATGGCATAAAAAATCTTGATAGCAATTTGAAGAATAAGATCATGGTTAACCTCTTGTTTATTTTGATTGAAATTTACAACGAAAAACAACATATTACAAGACAATTTCAGAACTAGAGATTGTATAATTGAAAAACGTAATAAATCAAAACCTGAATATCAGAACAATCAAGATACTTCTGCATATCCTGCACACGAACGACATGCTGATAAACGTACTTGCAGATCTGCAGCCGACGATGAAGGCAATGGGATATCATACAATGCCTGCAGAAACCAAGACCACAATCTATGCAAAAGACATTTCTTTCGTTTTTTCGATTGTTTTGATGATGAACACAAGAACCGAAAAATTTACTTTGCAAAAGAGTACTAAGCCAATCTGATGTCCTTTTCTTCAAATAAATTTTGCATCCTGCCTGCAAAATACAGAAACCAAACAATTCAATAAACTTGATAAAAAAATATCAAATACTATTCACTAAAAATTATTTAATAAACCAAACAAAATCAGAATTTGGTAAAGATTGTAGTCAACTGTGAAATTAATCTACTAAATTAACAGTGATCAAGGTTTAGTCCAATGGTAAGACACTCGTATTCTATTTGGTTCGAATCCCTCCCGACAAATCATATAAAAAAATCTACAAAATGAACAAATGAAAAGAGAATCCCAACATAAACCCAAAACCAATTCAAACATCACTAAAAAAATAACAAAATTAAATCATCAAAGTTACAATTTCAAATCTCAGACACAATTAAACTAAAATGGAAATTATAAAACAACAAGAAATGATAGAACATAATATAAACTCAAACCCCAATAAAAAAAACAAAAAAAAAAACACTACCCTTTAACAAGTTCATGATTTCACAATAAAAAAAAGACAAAATTTAAGATGACAAATTGAAAAACACAAAAAATAAAAGAAAACCCAACAGAATTAAAAGAGCAAAAAACAAAACCGACTTCATTTCTTACCATATCTCTGTCAGGAAATTGAAGAAAAAAGAAAAAATTTGCACAGAAAAAAGGGAAGAAGAAGAGGAAAAGCAGAGAGAATGAATTAATTCATGGAGAAAGAAAAAGAAGAAATGGGTTTTCTTAGTTTTGAAAAAATAATAAAAGGGAAAATTGGAAGGTGAAATATTTTTGGAAGCTGATTTTTTCGTTGGCGACCATTAGAGAGAGTAAAAGGAAACTGCCTGTCTGGAAACGGCGGGAAAGAAGATGGGGTTATCACCGTTGGATCATGTTTTGATCTAACGGTTGATATTAAAAGTGTTGGATTGTGTGGGCCCGATACGACACATTCTTTCATTTCGCCGAAATATCCGAGATTTACGCCTTTGTCGTTCTTCCTCTTTATTATCATTTCCATAAATATATAACTATATGTTTAATTGTGGGGAAAAATTATTTATTGAATTTATAAAGCCATAAAAGTTTTTTCTCTTTTCAAATTTTGGGTTTGTGGGTCGATTAAAAAAAAGGGAAGAATATCAAATATACCCTAAAATTAGTATGATTTTTAAAATTACCCTACTAAAAATTTTAGTTTATTTTTTACCCTATATTATATTGACAGTTTTCACATGTAGTAGTATCTCAACAATTAATAGACTACTCTTATTAATTATAGGGTAGTTTTGAAATGTCTAATAATATGGGGGTGTTTTTTTATAATTTACATTATCAAAAGGGTAGTCATAAAAATTACCCAAAGTCGAACTGGATAGGTTTAATAGATTTGTTATGTATAAATATTGTCAAGTCTTATCTAGTTTAGTGTCCACCATTGAGTTTGACATTGACGAGATAATTTCTAGTACTCCAATAATAATAATAATGTTTCATACTCCTCTAATTGAAGATTTATAAATAGTGGGATTCATCACTTTTAATTAATTTCTACATAACTTATTATAAGTAGGGAAAGTACCCAATCCTATTATACCAGAAATTTACTCAAGCTCAATTCAGGTAAAAACAAGAAAATCTCAAGTACGGTTTGAAGAAGAAGAATAAGTATGATATTATTTACTTTAAATCTAAATTTATACTATTTAATTTTGAGCTTAGTAATTAAAAGGTGAGATATTATCTTTTCTTAAAAACTCATAATTATTCTTAATTGTAATTAGACATACTTTTTACAACACTAAATTGAAATTGTACAAATGACTTGACTTCCAAAATGCCAAAAGGGCATCCTTGTAAAGAACAAAAAAAAAAAAAAAAAAAAACGTGTGGAGAACATACAAAAAAAAAACATGCAACAAACTTTAGCTGTATTTTTCTCCAGAAACTAAAAACCTTTTGAAAAACTCATCCGTTTCGTCTTTGATAATCATTTTGCTAATTTCCACTTTTACCGTTATATGTTTTGCCTTCTCTTCTACTATAAATTTCATTTCTCTCCATTTCTTTGGGTGGCAAAAGTGGCTTCTTTTTTATTAGGTTGCTGCTGTTTTTTCAATATAGTCGGAAAATAGAACGGGGTTGTTTGCAGTGGCGAGGCTTAGAAAATTATTTTTGGGGGGTAAAATTACATATAAAGAGGAAGTCGTATAAAATGATGATTCGACACATATTTCTATATATCACAATTTATAATTTATAATTTATATATTGACAAATTGACTAATTTTTTTCATTTTTTTTTTATATTTGATTCAATAGTTAGAATTTTTAGTTTTGACTTTTGTTTTAATATAAAATTATAAAACAAACCTTTTTTTTTTTTAAAATTTATGTTTAATTATAAAAGTATATATGTATTCATACTATAAACAAATTTCAAAATAATTTCTTATTTTATAAAAGAAATTGGTAGTTCATTTATTTGTTTTATACATTTTTAATTTAATAAAAATAAATCAAATTATTTATAAACATTAAGCCTAATATTATCACCACATCATTGTCATATAAAAAATAAAAATAAAAATATGCATTTAATGAATACTAAACAATGAACATTTTTTTTAATAGGAAACTGAAACTTTCATTAAATAAAAGAGAGAGTATAACTAGGGTGATAAGAAATCAACCTACACCAACCGGATTACTAAATAATGCAATGTATGAATCATGGATGGATGCAACAAAAATTATCTAGAAAAATAAACAATAGTCATATCTACTAAAAAATATATTTAAAACAATAAAAACGTATACATTAATGAAGAATAAAAATTTTCCAATTTGTTCCCAAATGACTATTATAGAGTTTATTTTTAAAAGAGTTAAATGTCCCTCAATACTCCATATAAAGACCGAGCTTAATTTTTTGGAGGGGCAGGATTAAAAATTCAAATAAAATTGAGGACTTAGCAATTTTTTAGGGGGGCAAAATTGAAAATTTAAATAAAATAATATATAGAAAACTAAAATTTTAAATTTTTTGGAGGGGCAATTGCCCCCCCAACCTCTAACGTGGCCTCGCCACTGGTTGTTTGAGATAGCTTTTAAAAATATATTTATTAATGGTTATCAAAAACACATTTTATATTAAAAATATTTTTATGGGCTGTTCATTTCACTATAATCGAAGACTATGGAGAGATGAATATCTTGATTACAACATTCATTTTCTTGCATTTAAAGATATCTAAGTATTTTAAATTACAAGTAATTAAATCATATATGGTATCTTGTCATTTCTCCACTAGTGTATTTTATAGATTGCATTACGATCGCATTTCATCTTTTACTTTTTTACCCTTCGAGAGAATTAAATTACATGAGATTAAGTTAAATTTTATCAATTCTAATTATCTTTTTTCCCCTTTTATGAATTGTCAATAAGAATTATTTATGCTTTTATTATAAGGATTTATAAAAAAAATTCATTTAAATTCATTCGTATCGAATAAATATATAAATTTAAATATTATATTATATTTATATAAATAAGCTTTAAACTAATTCAATTATTAAAATAATATGAGTATATTAATTTATCAAAAAATAAATATTAATTAAACATTATGTAGAATTTACTAATAAGAAACATACACCAATGGTTATTAGTAGAAAAGTTGTTGATTTCATTACATTCCCAATGTTAAAATACTACATAACAGACACGGTAAGCATTCATTACCCATAGGATTGTCCATTTCTAATTATTGTAAAATGAACATTATAATATTACATTTTCTATAATCTAGATATATTCATCATCAATCTTATATTATCATGGTATCTGAGATAACGGGAGAGAAACGACCCCTAACACTTCTAAAAGTTATCCTAAACACACTTAGGGCTTGTTTGGGAGTTTATGAAATAAGTGCTTTTAATCAAACTACTTTTATTATAGGGTAAAATACGTTTTTGGTCCCTATAGTTTCACTTTGGTTTCATTTTGCTTTCTTTCAAAACGACTTTTTTTGCCTCCTTCAACCCACTTTTTAGTCCTTCTTAACTTTCATTAGTTGCTGTTAGTCATTGGTGACATGGTATTTTTAATGACGTGGCAGGTTGACTTTATTTTTTTATTAATATTTTTAAATGAGGTGGCTTTTAGTACTTTAAAACAATATTTTTTTATTCTTCCTCGTCTTCCTCTTCTTCTTCATGATCCAGCAGCCACGACGCACCGGCTAGAGAATGGATTTCAGATGGATGAATCTCTGGCTGTGACTCAATCGGCTTCTGATGATGCTTCGTCTATTAATCATCATCGGAGATTATCGAATAGCGTTGATTTTAGTCAATATGTGAGTTTTAATGTTAATTCGTGTTCGAGGAAAGAGTTGATCGAGCTCAAGAAGCGGAGTTAATCTCGAGCTAGAAATGTAGTCAATTTAAAAACCGAATCTATTCGGGTGAACTTCATTCTAGACCGATTCATCGAAGAAATCGCCGAAAACCTCGGGATCGGCGACCTTTACCTACGTTGAGCAACGGTAAGGAGTTTAAGCGCTCGAATTCGGAAAGTGGAAATCTTATGAAGACTTGCTCACGATTTTGTCGAAATTGATGAAGCACAAACACGGTTGGATCTTCAATAAACCAGTCGATGTGGTTGGTATGGGGCTTCACGATTACTACGATATCGTTAAGCGTCTGATGGATTTGGGATCTGTGAAAACGAAGATGGGAAAGGATTTGTATCAATCGACGGTTGATTTTGCTTCCGATGTGAGATTGACCTTTAAGAATGCCATGACTTATAACCCTAAAGGGCCATGATGTTCATTCGAGAAAGAAAGAAAGAAAAAAACCCGAAACGAGAAAGTGAGAGATTCAACATTTTTTAACAGTGTCAAAGATACTTCTGGGGAAGTTAAGGAACTTGAAGAACAGGCTGCGGCGGTGATGAGGGTGGCCAGAGCTGAGATATCCGCGGCTCTTAATCAGATGAAGAAGGAAACTCAAGAGGAATTGGAGCTCAAATTGGTGAGGGAAGGAAGAAAATCGATGTTGAATTGCAGGAAGCTTTGGCTAAATTGGAGAATCAGAAAGCGGAGACTATTAAAGCTCTTGATTCTCAGATTAAGGCTCTTAGTGATGGAATCGTCAAGAAGGTTCTCCCGTTGTTCTGGTTTTGCCGGCGGCCAACGGGATCGATTTCATTTCCTGAATTAAAGAAGGGGAAGAAGAAGAAGAAGGAGGAGGAGGAGGACAGCCACCTCATTTAAAAATATTAATAAAAAAATAAAGTCAACCTGCCACGCCATTAAAAATACCATGTCACCAATGACTAACAGGCAACTAACAGAAAAGTTAACAGAAGGACTAAAAAAGTGGGTTTTGGAAAGTACAGGGACGAAAAAAGTCAGTTTTGAAAGTACAGGGACGAAAATGAAACCAAAGTGAAACTATAGGGACCAAAAACGTATTTTACCCTTTATTATAAGTACTATGATAAAAAGTGTTTAGTAGTATATTAACTTATTGTTTGGTTCTAATATTTAAAAATGCTTTTAATCATATTTAGAGAAAACGTGTAGATATGAAAATATGTAGAAATAAGTTAGTGAAACAAAGTGTATAAGTAGAAGTTAAAGAGAGTGTAAAAAAATAAGTAAGAGAGAGAAAATGTGTGAGAAGATAGAGAGAGAAACGTGTGAGAAGTTAGAGAGAGAAAGTTTAATGTAGAGAGAAAATGTGTTATGTAAAGAGAGGTTAGAGAGAGAAAGTATGTAGAGAGAAGTTAGAGAGATAAAATATGTAGAGAGAAGTTAGAGAGATAAAATGTGTAGAACAAATTAGAAATACAAGATTTAAAAAATCAAAAACACTTCAAAAGCACCTAATACTTACTTCTTCAAAAACCACTTTGAAGTGCTTTTGACTTTTACAAAAAGTGCTTATAGAATGTAGCCAAACATACATATTGTATCTAAGAAGTGCTTTTGCTAATTTAAAAACACTTTTGTCTTAGCCAAAAGCACTCTCAAACACACCCTTAGTTGAAACAATTCTTTAGGATGTTTAAGAGGAGATTTTGTTAAATCTCATATTGTATAATCTAAATTTGTATAGTTTTAAGTAGTGAGACTTGAGTTTGTGTAGTTTGTACTTGAATATATTAGAGTATTAAGTTTCAGAAACTTATGTTTGATAGATGAGTTTGAATATACATTATGTATTATTAAATTATTTTAAGAGGATTTAATTTAACAAACTCTTATTTTTTATTTTTTAGATAATATATTTTATTTCTTAAAAACTATTGGTTCAAGAAAAAAACTAATGCTCTGGATTTCATAAGATTTCAAATCTAAAAAGAATTCAAATCTAAAAAGAATTCAAATCAATTCTAGTATTTGTTTCAATTAAAAATATTAGGATTTGAAATCAGAAATGATTTCAAATCCAATTTTTACGTAAAATTTTTTTCCTGATTTTAAAGAATTTCAAATTAAATTACTCATCTAACCTCTCTTTCATTAACTACCCACTAACTATTTAGAAACATAAAGGTTAAATTCGTAATATTCTTACTTTCTTTTCATTTCCTACAAACATCCAAACACAAAATGAAAATTAAAATCATTTCAAATCCTATTGATTCCAAACACAATTAAGAATTTGAAATCATTTCTAGTATTTCAAATCATAGAATTTAAAATCATTTCTCATACTTTATTGGATCCAAACAGAGGGTAAATGCGGGATGATTAAATCTACCTAAATAAACATGGATTTTATGAAGTCATTTGACGGCTTGAACTCAAGGTTGTTCTTTACTTCTTTTTTTAAAAAAATTAAGAAAAGAAAAATTAGTCATTTATCTCTTTTAAGTTTAAATTTGGTTGAATTCATCTCTTCGAAAGATGATTTGCATAAAAATAAATAAATTAATTATTTCAATTTCGTATAAAAATTATGTTTTCAGATAAAATTAATTATATTATACTATATATAAAAGTGGTTTGAATGGAAAAACTTTTGATTTCTATTTATTATTAATTCACTTTATTATCTTAACTTGTCATTTTTCTATATTAAATAATCATTTTTATTTTATTTAATAATAATATAATTTTAAAAAAAAATGGACACTTTTTAAATAATTTATTATGAATACTTTACTGACAAATCATTTTAAAATATAATAAATTTTTATAAATCTTTGATAAAATAAAATAATATTAAGTTATCAATTAAATTTATACATTGACTAAATTAAAGTACGCTAAATTCAAAATATCTTTTTGGTCCCGGAGTTTTGAGGCTTGTGTCTGTTTGATTCATAAGTTTTTAATTTATATCTATTTTTCCCCGAGTTTTGAGAAATATATCAATTTAGTCATTTTTATTAATTTTTTCATTCAGTAGTGTAAAATAATTTGTATTTGATGATTCGAAAACTAATTCTAAGGATCAAATAAACATTATTTCTTAATTAAAAACTTGGGATAAAATACACAAAAGTTAAAATCTTATAGACTAAATAAACCAATTTCTCAAAATTCGAGGATAAAGTAGACATAAATTAAAAACCAAAGAACTAAATAGACAGAAACCTCAAAACTCAGATAAAAAAGTGCTTTATCCTACTTTAAATAATATGAACTGAAAAGGAAGAAGAACTAATGAGGCACTCATGGACTTGAGCAAAATAAATTTATATTTTCAAAAACAAATAATGCCTAAGTTGGGCTTAAATATCCTTAATATATAAAAGTGGTGATGTTTAAGAAACTTTTTTGGACTACTATACCCCTTTTAAAATCTTAAAATTACTAACATGCCATTATATATACCCTTTTAAAACCTTCAAATTACTAAAAATGTCATTATTATTTATACTCCACGATCTATTAAATGACTATTTATATTTTTAATAAAATATTTCTCTTCATTGAATAAGAAATTGTCAATTTTATTAAATAAATTCCTTGGTTTTTTTTATTGTTTTCACAACATCAAATTATAAAATAATTAAAAAAACAAGTACAACATATGAAAATGAATGTGATATTAAAATGAATTTATTGTTTAGATTTATCACCAATATATGAAAAATAAATTATATTTAAGTATTCGAATATTAAATAATTTAATAAAGGTGACGGTGCTTTAATTTTAAAAAATATTAAAAAAAAAAACTTAAATTGTTTAAAAAAAACAATTAAGATTAAAAAAAACAATTACAACAAAATATAATTTATTGAATTAGTAATGGTATAATATTTTATAATATTTAAATATATTTAATTTTTTTTTAATTAAAAATATTTAAAAGTTTAAAAATCAAAGAGAAAAAAATATATAATTTCTTAAATTTTAATTAAAATTAGAAATAAATAATCTATAAATGCAAAAATTAACTAACATATGTATATAGAACAAACAATTTATTTTTTATTTGGTAGTATAAATTTTAAAAATAAAGATGTTAAAAAAATCGTCTTATATAAAAAGGCATATAATTATGTAAATTAGTAAACTGTATAATAATTTAAATATTAAATAGAACATAATAATATGTTAATAAAATCATTTCAAAAACCATAGAAAAATCAAATAAAAAATATTTCGATCTTTTAAATATTTCCATGTTAGAAAAAATACACCAGTATGGTTTCTCACCACATTTTAACTGATTTATTTAGAAAAAGTTAATTTGAAGATGGTTCGAATTATCAGGATATGTGTAAGATTAGACTTTTATTCCTACTGTGTATTCTTATGTGTTTTTGTTGTTTTTTTTTTTTTAATTTATGTAATTTCTAATCGAATTTGTTGTTTTTTTTGTAGATGTTTTACTTTATTGATATTTTCTCCCGAATCTATTGGCATAATTTCTATTCAATAATTATTTTTATGTAATGTTTTTAATAATAATTTTTCTTTTAGATATTTTACAAAGTTGATATTTAAGTTTGATTCTTATCATTGCACGATCATCATTATTACTACACAAGTTGTATTCTTTTGGATGTTTGTAGTTGATATCTTTGGTTGGCTCGAGCTCTAGGTACGATATTTACCTCATTCATTTTATATATATATATTAATTTTCTTCTTAAATTTATGTGATTCAATTATTTTAGAATGTTTATAAAATTTAAATTTCTTCTTGGATAATTAAATTCTCATATGTGTGTTTAGTAATATTGATTATAATTTTCAATGCAGTTTTTACAGTGAAAGCTTTCTCAAGATTTTCACTCACGATGGAAGACTAGAGTTATAGAATTTATATTTACAATAATTGATTTTGCATTTTTTTCTTCTAATAAAGCAAAATGATTCTAATATTTTCTAATTTTTGTTTTCATAATAATAATTCATTTTTTTTTAATTCTATGTGCTAGAATTGTAAAAGCTTTAAAAATAAAATGATTATAAAAAATACATTTCAAGGTACAAATAACGTAAAACTAATTATTTTGTAGTTATAACTATCAATATCCAATTTAATAATCAAATATCGTATTTAAAAAAAAAAATACAAAATCGAAAGAAGTTTAAAAGTCACAATATGTATGATATATATCAATGTGTTTTTTAAATAATGTCTACTCAAGTATTGAAAATGTTACATTTTCTTATTTTGATTCATATTTTAAGTTAGCCAATTATAATAAAGATAATTTTGTGACCACATAAAATTATAATATTAAAAATGTGTTAAATTTTAAAAATAATATCTAATAGATAATTTACTTTACTTAAAAAAACTAATGAAATTGCGAAATTACAAAAAAAAAACATTTATTTAATACATAAAAAGTTATAAATTTAAATTATTTATACAATTTTAGTTAATTATTATAATTAATAAATGCATTTTATTATAAAGTAAAATTACACGTGCATCACACGTGCTAGAATTCTAGTTCTATAAAAGAGAATACTTGCCTTGTGCTAAGTTAGGAGAATCTCCTCCTGATCTCCATTTCTATTGGTTAAAATTTAATAAGGGATGATTAATATATACTTTTATTAATTATATGGGATCCATTAATATACTTTTAACCAATAGAAAATAAACATGTAAGGTGATCAGGAAGAGATCCTCATAACTAGGGGTGTGTTTACTTCGCCCCGTTTAAGGTTTTTTTCTTTACCCCACCCCGCCCCAATTATCTCTATCTCAGCCCCATTAATTAAACAAGGGCGGGGCGGGGCTAAATGGGGTGGGGGAAATTATGTAAAAATGCATGATTTAGTATTTTTTTTAATATTTAAAATTCAATTTTTCAATGATAATAGTGCATCATAGAACATAAATTAAACAAGTAAAACTCTTCATCATAATTCATATCAAAATAAATCTAGGAAATTTAAATTAAAAAAAATCAAATTAGATAAACGGGGCGGGGTGGGGTGTAAACGGGGGAAAAACCCCCCACCCTATTTATTAGGCGGGTTTGGCAGGGGCGGGGCGGGGAAGCGGGGTCGGGGTTTTAGCTTTCACCTCTACTCCTAACTTGTCAAAAGGCAAGTATTTTCCTTTTATAAATAATTATAAAATTTTGGATTCAATATAATTGAAAAGAAATTGATAAAACTCGGGCTAATTAAAAAATATTTATCCAGCTAAATAGTAATGATAGGTTTTTTAGATATATCAAATAATTATAGTTATATATATATTTTTTACTATCAACAATATAAATTAATTAAAAAAATCAATAATATAGGAGGCTTAACGTTTGTAATTCAATCTATCAAATTTATCAATAAAAAAATTAAAAGTAATGCCCAAATGACACTTAAATATTTTACAATAGAAATATATTCCCAAGTCCTTTGAATATAGTAAATAATAAATAATAAAAAGTCAAACAAAAATATTCTTATGTCAAATGTAGATTTCATATCTTTTTGATAGTCTCATTAACTGAACCAATACAATGCAAATTATTTTTGATATATATTTGATATGTCAATGTGGATTTACCTTATTTTAATTGGACGGGAATTTTTTATTAAAGCTAAACATCAATTCATCTTGCGTTATTATTCATAAGAGTATATAAAAAGTCAAGCTTCTTAATACAAAATACTAAATCTAGAGGTAAACCATATACAAATTGAAGTGTATTTTTAAACGGCAAACGGCAAATAAGTTTCTATTTAAAAAATGTTAAATTACGTCTATGAGTATTAAATTAAGCCAATAAGATCTCTCTAGCCTTAACTTATTCATTTGGATTATGATTTAGATTATTTGAAATATTTTGAAATCATTTTTTTTGAATTCTATACTATGGTCACTTCAAAACATTGAAATTATCAGTAAATAAAATGTTTTATGATTTTAATCATACTTGATATTTTGATGATAATTGACTCTTTTATTTATTGATAATTTTAAATATTTGAAGTGACCACAACGTAGAAATCAAAATAAGGATTTCAAAATATCTTGAACAATCCAAATCGGAGTTCAAACGAAGATGTTATGACTTAAAGAAAATTAACGATATTAAAAGAGAGTATCTCATTGACATAATTTAAAACTACGTTGGTATAAATTTATCATTTTTAACTATAGAGGTATTCCTAGAGATTCGGAGAATAGATTAAGAGAATTAAGATTCGGCTTGGCTTGAAGGTTCTCTGTCTCAATGCTTAAATCCTTCGCATGCGGAAAAGCCCTTATCGATGGCCTCCTCTTCGCTACAGCAAATAAAGCTCTCTCAGTTAGCTCTGATGCCAAACGTTTGATTGATATCATCCAAGGGAAATCTGTAGGCTCTAAAGATTTTGATTGCCTTTTGGAAGAATTAAAGAAGCTTCAGCTATCATTTACTTTTATTTTCTTTTCATTTTTTGCGAGAGAGTAATAAAGAAGCTCATGATCTTACCCAGATGTGGGTTAAATGTTGCTTTTTAGTTTGTGTGTCCTTCGTTGTGGAGGTTTATCTTTGGTGAAAAGAAAAAAAAAACTATAGAGGGTAATCATCCATTTGATCAAAACTATATAGTCTATTTTGCATTTTACCCATATAAAAATAAAGGGTAAAATGCAAATGAGACCCCTGTGGTTTTTTCTAAATGCATGAACACCCCATGTGGTTTGAAAATAGCAAATTACACTTGTGTGATTCCAATTTTTTTCAATTAGACCACTCCCCTTCAATGTCAATAATTTTCTTTTAGTCATAACTTCTTCGTTTGAACTCTGATTTTGATGATTAAACATGTTTTGAAATCCTCATTTCAGTCTCTACGCTGTGGTCAAATAAATATATAATATATATTTATATTGCATATTTTAAATAAATATATTACAGTAATTATTTAAGCTCCTACACATTTTAGAAAACAACTTAATTAATTAGTTGATTTCAAATTTCAAAATGTTTAATATATAATTAAATTTTTAGTTTAATTACACGTTTGATCCTATAATTTATCATTTTTATCAATTTAGTTCCAATACTAATAAAAAAAATTAATTTTAATTCATATATTTGATCAAATGTGTCGATTCAGCCTAAAAATACCATATTAATCTATCTTATCAATAGTCTAAATTATATTATTTTATAGGAAAACAGAAATTTTGGATACCCTAGTTTTACTTTGGTTACAATTCATCTGAGTCTTTGTAATGTAACAGTTAGGTCATTGACTCTAAAAATTCTCCAATTATACTCGAGTCATATAAATAGTTATACAATTGAACCATATTTGTACCTGAACGGTAGAAAATTTACCAGTTTCATTAACTTATTCAACTTCATAGATAGGTTGCTTTTAGATGAGATTTTTTATGGTAAGGACATAATTGTTACATTTAAAAATGTAATAATAATTAGGAAAATTTAAATAGATGACTTTTTATGGGTAATTTCAAAAATATCAAATATTTTTAAATATTTTTAAAATGACATTTTTTAAATTGAGATTCCACCAATTTCGATCTAGAAACTTTATTTAAGATCGAGAACCCGTTGCTTGCTTTGAGACCTATTCAAAGTCAATTCCAAAAAAAAAAAAAAACACTTCTTCATCTATAAAGCTCTCCCATCTTTATGCAAGATCAACAATACAAGCTCCTTAACAATGTCTCTTCCTCTTTCAATCCTCTTCCTTCTCTTCTTGCCATCTCTTTCTCAGCAAACACCAAAAACAAAAAACATCTCTTCCTTCTCCATCTCCCAATCCCCATGGACTCCAAACCAAAACCTCATCCTTCTCTCTCCCAACTCGGTTTTCTCCGCCGGGTTTGCTCCACAACCCAACAATTCAAATCTATTCACCTTCTCAATTTGGTTCCTCAACATTCCCACAAACACAAACAACATTGTCTGGTCTGCCAATCCTCTTTCTCCTGTCAACCATTCAGCAACTCTATCCATCACTTCCTCGGGCGAGCTTCGCCTTGACGATGGCTCTGGTCGTGACGTTTGGCCTAATTCGAAGAACATTTTCGGCAATCTTCCAAACTCAACTAAACTCGTCATGACATTACGTAATGATGGGAATTTGATTTATGCTAAATGGGAAAGCTTTATGTTTCCTACAAACACTATTCTCCCTAATCAAACCATGAATGGAACTAAAATCATATCCAACAATGGAAGATATTCATTTATAAACTCTTATAATCTTACTTTTAATATCACAGTCAGGTACTGGAACTTCCCTGCTCCATTCCAAATTCTCCAATTTGATGGCAAAATCCTTCTGAATGATTCAAAAACTCTTGTTACTTCCGATTTCGGTTCCCCCCGGCAACGAAAAATCGTTGTAGACAATGATGGAAACCTCAGGATATATAGCTTCAATCCTCATCTCAAGCAATGGGATATAGTATGGGAAGCA
Source organism: Gynostemma pentaphyllum (assembly GCA_028015215.1). NCBI lineage: Eukaryota > Viridiplantae > Streptophyta > Magnoliopsida > Cucurbitales > Cucurbitaceae > Gynostemma > Gynostemma pentaphyllum. The sequence goes on along the minus strand of CM051345.1, from coordinate 867,658 downwards.
CTTCAAGAACTATGCAAAATTCATGGCAAATGTGGACCAAATTCAATTTGTATGACAAACGAAAGCTATAACTCAACACATTGCATTTGCCCACCAGGATTCAAAGCTGATTCTTCCATTGGAGGATGCCAAAGGAAAATCGAACTTTCCGAAAAAATCAAGTTTCTTTCACTTGAATATGTGATTTTCAGAGGTGGGTCAAGCCAAATTAACACCCCAGTTCAAAATATATCATCTTGTGAAGCTAATTGCTTGAAAGATCAAAGATGTGTGGGCTATGTATTCAGTTTTGATGGCACTGGAGAATGTCTTCTTCAGCTAGACATTTTATCGAACGGGTATTGGTCACCGGGTTTTAAAAAAGCAACCTTTTTGAAGATTGATGAATCAGAAACTGATCAATCAAACTTCATTGGAATGACATATAAGCTTCAAACAACTTGCCCAATTCAAGTGAGTATCCGGCCACCACCGGTAACCAATGATAATACCATCAGAAACGTAGTAATCATATGCACAATCTTCGCCGCCGAGCTCATTGCCGGGGCAGTTTTCTTCTGTGCATTCTTAAAGAGATTTATAAAATATAGAGATATGGCTCGTACATTGGGTCTTGAATCTCTTCCTGCTGGTGGACCAAAGCGTTTTGCTTATAACGAACTCAAGATGGCTACTAATGAATTCTCAAACTCCATTGGGAGAGGTGGATTTGGCGAGGTTTTCAAAGGGGAGTTGTCGGATAAACGTGTCGTCGCCGTCAAGTGTTTGAGAAATGTCGCGGGCGGCGATGGTGATTTCTGGGCCGAGGTCACAATCATTGCCCGAATGCATCATCTTAATTTGGTTAGATTGTGGGGATTCTGCGCTGAAAAAGGTGAGAGAATATTAGTTTATGAGTATATTCCAAATGGATCTCTCGATAAATATCTTTTCAAAACAGAGAATGAAGACGACCCGTCATTGGATTGGAGTATCCGATACCGAATCGCGATCGGGGTCGCACGTGCAATCGCGTATTTGCACGAGGAGTGTTTGGAATGGGTTTTACATCGCGACATCAAACCCGAAAACATTCTTCTCGACGACGATTTTTGTCCCAAGTTGTCGGATTTCGGGTTGTCGAAATTGATGAAGAAAGAGGAGACAATGGTGAGTATGTCTCGGATCCGGGGCACACCCGGCTACGTGGCACCCGAATTGGTGAGATCGGGTTCTAATTCGATCACGATGAAAGCTGACGTGTATAGTTTTGGGATTGTGTTGTTGGAAATAATAAGTGGGGTTAGGAATTCTAAATTCCAAAGATCGACGGTGGAGAGTGCGGATTGGAATTTCCCAAGTTGGGCGTATGATAAGGTGTTTGTAGAGGATAATGTGGAAGACATTTTGGACCGTCGGATCAAACATCAATATGATAGTGAAGTTCATTTTGATATGGTGAATCGTATGGTACAAACGGCTTTATGGTGCCTTCAAGACCAACCGGAGATTCGGCCGACGATGGGAAGGGTGGTGAAGATGTTGGGAGGGAAGGTGGAGATTTCTCCACCGGAAAAGCCCTCTATTTACTTCTTATCTGAAGAGTAGTCTAGTAGATCAATTAATTGACTTTATCTTCGATCAATATTAACCTCATGTGAATGAAGCAGATATCTAACTAGTTGAGTTATGGTCAGGTTGACTTTGATGTTAATGGTTAAAAAAGATGATGAGAGTTGAGACCACTGGTATAGGAGTTTTCTTGCCAATCTTTGCTTTACCATTTTGTAATGAAAACTTTGTTCACAAATTTGCTTAAATGAAATGATTCTTGAACAAAAAAAATAAAATAAAATAAACTCTTGATTTACGTACTTCAAGTTTTTTTTATTGGCATTAATATCACAAGAGTTGTTTAAAAAATTAATCATCAATATCTCGACTGATAAAATCTTGATTGATTTTTAAGTTGGGTGACTAATCCGAACACATTTAAAAAAAACTTGCTATTACAATATTTTAAGTATGCATGATGAGAGGTTTAGTTTTTTAAAGTAAAAATTCGTACACTAATTCTTATTTCATGTTTCTTAATTATTAAAAACTCTCTTAAAATCTTAGTTCAATATGAAAAACAAAAACTATTTATTATCGAAGGGTTAAAATATTGTAGGTTTTAAGATAAAGTATACAAGCCGTCCTATAATTTTAAGTTTGTGTCAATTTCATTCCTCAACTTTTAAAAGTTCCAAAAACGTCTCTATCGTCTAATATTGTATGTCTAAAATGTTTCTGTTGTTAATGAAATTGTAATGAAACCTTACACGTAGATTATATTTTCTATGTAGATAAAAAAACGTAACATTTGCTGAGTTAGAAGATAAATATAGAAAATTGGGGAAATATCCACGCACGAACAGATTCCCCCTCATAAAAAATCATGTTTGCTTAACCCTAATCTACTAATCCCATATTCGCTTAACCCACCCTTTTTGGGACCCATATTCACATAAACTGACCCATACTAATTTCATAACCCATTTCCATATCATTAAGTCACATAATATAATTTTAGACACCTCATTAATCCACGTAAGTTTTTTTTAACCCCTTAGTAACTTTTAACGCTCATTAACAACATGGAGAATTTAGACATATAATATCGAGCATTAGGGACATTTTTGGCACTTTTAAAAGCTTAAAAGGTTGGGAAGGTAGGTATAATTTAGCCTTTGTTTTATTTTCAGATAAGATGGTTGATGGTTTTTTTTATTATCTTTTTAGATCCCCTAAATCTAGTGCTCTTGAATTTTGGCTAGTTTCCTAGTTTTTTTATGGTTGTTAAAAACTGATTTTTCGTATTAAAAGTGACTATTCTTATGTATCACTCAAAAAATTAATCTATAAAAACATAAATTTGTTTTAAAAATAACACCCCCAAAGTACACTAACTATATAAGAGGGTGTTTATTAGAAAGGGTAAGTTAAGATGAGTTGAATTTATTAGATTAATTTATATTTGTTCGGTGAGTTTAACAAATTAACTATGAGTTTTAACAACTTTGAACTCAAACTGAATCTCACCAACCAAACACAAGCCACATAAGTCTAACTTATGATTCTCATTCTCATGCACATCCAAACGATTACACAAACATAATAGACAATATCTTTTATCAAACACCCCAAAAGGATTTGTTTGTAGGATTTAGAAGGTGGAAAGACATCATAAACAAGTGTCTATGTTAGGTTTGTCAAAATATTTACTACAATCTCTACCAAAAAAAATTATTGCAAGGAATGTCATCTAAAACTCATGTGGATCTTATAGCCCATCCGTGAAGGGAGAGAGATTAATTTACACTACACTGTTATTGAAGATTCTCTTCGAGAATATCTATGAAAAAAACAAACACAAACATCTTGCTTTAGGACATCTCAATCTCATACAAACTTAAAACGAAAGATCCCTAGACGTATATTTTAAACATTAAAAAAAAAAACATAAAATCACCAAGATGGCTTTTCTGGTTGAGGAATCTCCACTTTCCCTTCCAACATCTTCACCACCTTCCCCATCGCCGGCCTCATTTCCGGTTGGTCTTGAAGGCACCATATCGCCGTTTGTACCATACGATTCACCATAGCAAAATTCACCCCACTATCATAATCTTGTTTGATCCGACTGTCCAAAATTTCTTCCACATTATCCTCTACAAACACCTTATCATACGCCCAACTTGGGAAATTCCAATCTGCACTCTCCACCGTTGATCTCTCAAACACAGAATTCCTAACCCCACTTATAATTTCCAACAACACCTTCCCAAAACTATAAACATCAGCTTTGGTCGTGATCGAATTCAAACCCGATCTCATCATTTCTGGCGCCACATACCCCGGTGTCCCTCCTACTCTAGACATTGTCACCATTGTATCCTCTTTTTTCCTCAATTTCGACAACCCGAAATCCGACAACTTGGACAAAAATCGTCGTCGAGAAGTATGTTTTCGGGTTTGATGTCGCGGTGTAAAACCCATTCCAAACACTCCTCGTGCAAATACGCAATTGCGCGTGCGACCCCGATCGCGATTCGGTATCGGATACTCCAATCCAATGACGGGTTTTCATTATCTGTTTTGAAAAGATATTTATCTAGAGATCCGTTTGGAATGTACTCATAAACTAATATTCTCTGACCCTTTTCAGCGCAGAATCCCCACAATCTAACCAAATTAAGATGATGCATTCGGGCAATGATTGTGACCTCGGCCCAGAAATCACCATCGCCGCCGCCGACATTTCTCAAACACTTAACGGCGACGACACGTTTATCCGGTAACTCCCCTTTGAAAACCTCACCAAATCCACCTCTTCCAATGGAGTTTGAGAAATCGTTAGTAGCCATCTTGAGCTCATTGTAAGTAAAACGCTTTGGTCCACCAGCAGGAAGAGATTCAAGACCCAATGTCCGAGCCATATCTCTATATTTTATAAATCTCTTCAAGAAAGCACAAAAGAAAACTGCGCCGGAAACGAGCTCGGCAGCGAAAATTGTACATATTATCACTACGTTTCTCATGGAATGATCTTTAGTTTCCGGCGGTGGCCGGATACTCACATGAATTGGGCATGTTGTTTGAAGCTTATATGTCATTCCAGTGAAGTTTGATTGATCAGTTTCTGATTCATCAATCTTCAAAAAAGTAGTCATTTTTAAATTTGGTGACCAATACCCGTTTGATAAAATGTCTAGCTGAAGAATACACACTTGGCTTCCATCAAAACTGAATCTAAAGCCAACACAACTAGAATTTCTCAAGCAATTATCTTTACAAGATGATAAATTTTCAACTTTGAGAAAAAATTCATGAACCCCATTTCTAAAAATCACCAAATCCAATGGAAGAAACTTGGCTTTTTTCGATACCTCGATTTTTCGATGACATCCTCGCCGCGCTCCGCCGCGAGAATCCGGTATGAATCCCGGAGGGCAAATGCAGTAAGTTGATGAATTAGTGTAGCTTTCATTATTCATACAAATGGAATTTGGTCCACAAGTGGAATAAACTCGACACAATTCTTGAATAGCTCTCCAAACAATACTCCAATGGCGGATAATGGGATTGAAGGTGTAAACTCTGAGATTCCCATCATCATCAAGAACCAATTTCCTAATCTGAGTTGAGTTAAAATCAGAAGTAATGACAGAATCTTGATTGTTTTTAAGAATCCGACCATCATCTCCCAGCATCAGAAGCGAAGTTCCAGCACTCCAATAAGTAGCTTTATCAAAAGTCAAATTGAGAGATTCTGTGAATTCATATCTCCCATTGTTGGAAAAAATGGTTGTTTTATTCAATGTTTGATTCGGCAAAATGGTATTTGTGGGAAATTCAAAGCTTTCCCATGATCCAAAAACCAAATTCCCATCGTTTCTCAAGATGAGTTTTGTTGAATTTGGATTTCTAGAAACATTATTTGAAGGCCAAAGGTTGGAGCTTGACCCATTATTGAGAAGAAGAAGCTCACCGGAGGATGAAATGGTCAGCGCAGCCGTGGAAGACACCGGAGAGCGGCGGTTGGCAGACCAGACAATGTTGTCGGATGGGATTTTGAGGAACCAAATTGAGAAAATGAAGAGATTTGAAGAGTTGGGTTGGGGGAGAAATCCAGCAGCAAAAAGAGAATTGGGAGAGAGAAGGATTTGGTTATGAATGGGAAGCCATGGGGATTGGGATATGGAGAAGGAAGAGATGTTGTGAAAATGGGGTTGGGATTTAGATGTCAAGAAGAGAAGGAAAAGGATTAGTAATAGGAGAGACATTTTTGTTTTGAGAGATTGCGTTGTTGGATGAAGCTAAAAGCTATGGAGTTTTGAGATTTTTCTCTTCTTTTTGGTTCTTTTTCCATTTTGGTCAAGATTTTGGGTTCTCCAATGAGAGATGGGTTTCGTGATGGAATTGACTCTGATTTTTTTTTTTTTTGAAACATTTTGAGTATTATTGACTATGAATATTGACTTGTCAAAACAAACCATTTCTTTTATTTTTTTAAATTTTGGGCGTGTATTGTGTTGTGTTATTTTGGATTAAAAAAATAGGAAAAGGGATTTGATATGTAACTGAATTTTTTAAAGGTTTAATTTAAACTTGAATTTGAATTTTAATGAGTGTTTTAATTTATACTTTTATTGAAACAAAATAATAAACGGATCAAAATTAGTTAATAAACCACAAGAAAATCAAGGTAACAAAATACTATAACCTTATTTTAAACATCGACTCTTCCAATGGGAAAGCAGGTTTAGGTTGGGTTTTACACATTGATCATGGTCAAATTTTACTAGTTAGGTGCAAGAGTGTTCCAAACTTTCCATCCATAAAATTCTTAGAAGCACTTGCACTTTTTGAAGGGCCTGAAAAGTGGAGAATTTCACCCCTCTAATCTTAGTAGAATCTGATTGTTTAGAAGTTATCCAACTACTTGAAGAAGATATCATAAATCTAACGGAGGTTGCTCTTCCTATTAATGAGAATTCCAGTCTTGCTGGCCATATGAATATTCTTGAGTTCACCCATGTTCGTCGCCAAGACAACAGGTTGGTTCATCTCTTTACGAACAGAGCTCTACGCTTTGATTTATCTTCTTCCTGGATTAACAATTTACCCTAGTGGATTTTATTGTTTAGTGAGGGACAATAGATCCCTGATTTAAAATTAAGAGACATAAATTAAATCACTTATTAAAGTAGGTGTAAAAATTAATACAGGGACAGTAGGTGTAAAAATTAAACCACTTATTAAAGTTAAGAGTTTAAATCAAACTATTTATTAATGTTCAGGGTTTAAAGTGACACACCATATAAAATTAAGAGACATAAATTGATTTTTTTTCCTAAAAATACTTTTATTCATAATGATTTATTTTTTATAAATATAATAATTAAGTCCTTCCTATCAAAATTTGAGAAAATAAAATAAAACTTGAAAGTAAAATGTGTATAAACAAATAATCAAATAAATGAAATTGATAGACTTCCTTCATTCAAATCCAAAATGTTCACGTATACCTATAAACTTCCAAAAATAATAGTAATTTAACTAACAGAGTGCATAAATTGAATCACTTATTAAAATTTAAGGGTCTCAATCAAACTATTTATAAAAATCTAAAGTTTAAAGTGACATACCTGTAAATTTAGAGTTGTAATTTTTTTTAATACTTTTTTTTTTAATAATGATTTATTCTTTTATAGTTTTTTTTTTATAAATATAATTATTAAGTCCTTATTGTTGAAATTTGATAAAATGAACTGAAATCTGAAAGCAAACTATGTATGAAATTGAATCAAATAAATGAATCTGATAGACTTTTTACCATCCAAATACAAATATAGTCTAATCAGGTATTGTTTGTACAACTCGATTATAATGAAATTTTCTATTTATATATCTGAAAGTATAGCGATTAAATCGATCTTATACTCAATTTATTCTTGTTAGTTTGTTTTCAATTATATTTAATAAATTTGTGAATCCCCACCCTCACTAGTATTTTTTTAATCTAATAGAAGCAAATCACATCAATATAGGTGTCATGGAGGTACATTTTTTCTTTTTTAATAAAATTTGTCTTTAAGTAGATGTTTTTACGTAGTAAATTTGTATAGATTTACTTTTATTATGTAGATCACCTTTTTTTTTTGTTTATTTAATATAAATAAATCATATATATATATATATATATATATATATATATATATATATATTATTATTATGGGTAAAATACACTTTTAGTCCTTATAGTTTGAGTTTTGTGTCTATTTAGTGTTTATAGTTTAATACGTGACATTTTAAACCCGGAAATGTTCTATTTTGGTCCCTAATATTAAATGAGTCAACATTTTCATTTAGTCTGCTTATATGGCAACGATGACATGATGTTTAATATATATGTTAAATTATTTTATGTTCTCTCCTCCTCTCTCTTCCATTTCCATTTTTCACCGTGAAAAGCTTCATCTTCAACACTTTATCATATTTTCATCACCATTTCTTAAATCATTAACTATCACACATCACTTTTAATTCTTCTTAAATGACAATTCAAGAATCATTTTCTGATACTATAATAAAATCATTTTCTGATATGATCCAGGGGTGAAATTGTGCTATTTATTAGAGCTATAGTACTGGTGGAAAAAAGTTGGTTTCGTGGAGCATTTATGGTGGAATTTATTCGAGGGAACTAGGTCTTAGTTTTCGCTTTACGTCAAAATCAATTACGGGAATTTGAATTGCATTGTTTGAAGAAGAACAAGAAATTATGAATTTTGGTTTTTTTGTGAAGACTAGTTTTCAGGCAGTGAAGAAGATTGAGGAAAATTCCATATCCACAAGAATAACTTTGGAGGATTTGATAAACTAGGAGAAAAGGAAGGGGAATGAATAAAGAAAAGGGAAGAGGGAAGAGGGAAGAGGGAGATGAGAGAGAGAAGTACATACAATAAATTAAAATAAATATTAAATACCTTGTCATCAATGATGTCAATAGGTTAAATGAAAATGTTGACTCTTCTAATATCATGGACCAATATAGTATATTTCCTTAACAATATGGGTTAAAATGTCATGTTTTAAACTAAAAAGACTAAATAGACACAAAACTCAAACTATAGGGATTAAAGTGTATTTTACCCTATTATTATTTATGGGAGAGATTTGAACCCAAGAAATTCAAAGTAGGCTGGAATTCATGTGTAATAAATCATATGAATGGTTCAAGAGGATTGAAAGCGGGGGGGTTTGGGAAACGGAAGCCTGAGTTTGTGATGTCTGGGAAAGAAAAGTGTGGGTTTGTGATATCTGGGTTTGTGAAGAATGTGTTTAGATTGTATGAGAATGAGAATAAATAGTGGAAATAATGTGAGTGCGTTAGAATAAAAATGTCAAATTCAATAGTAATTTGAGAATGTGATGTCAAACCTAAATAAAAAGGAGAGTGAAATAAACATGGGAATAACATCACAAACTTATTCCCACATTCAAATCACATTCCAAAACCCTCAAACAAACACCCAGTTTCATTTCTATTGAAGAATTGCTCACAGTCAATTTCTACATTTCGTATGCCTACTTCAAACAATTTACTTCACCAATTTTAAAATTACTATATGAACATTAGATTTCTTTTTTATTTGCCTTCATTTCTTTTTCTATATTACATATATAAATAAAAATATTCTACACATTTATATAGATGAAAATCTAATTTATTTGATCAAACCCAACAATGAACACTACTTAACTGCTTACATATAAATACATATAAATACAAGCATGCTTACACCTAATAAGAAAATGTCACATGGTGGGAAAAAATTACAACTCCACATTTTTTCTTTTACATATGTGAAATTTTCTAATTATGTTGTAAACATGCTTGGCTTGGCTGCTTACATATAAGAAACCAAGTATTATTTTCTAGAGTAAAATACAAATAAAACCATGTGGTTTTTTCTCAAATGAACACCCCCGTGGTTTGAAAATGACAAATCATACCTTTGTAGTTTCAAATTATTCTAATGAGACCATCCCCTTCAACGCCATAAAATTTCTTTTAGCTATAACTTCTTCGTTTGAACTCTGATTTGGAAGATTCAAGATATTTTGATATCCTCGTTTTGAGCTTTATGTCATAGTCACTTCAAAACTTTAAAATCATTAATAAATAAAAGAGTTTATCATCATCAAAATACTAGATATGATTTACACTATTAATGTTTTTGGTTACTGATGATTTAGAATTTTGAACTAACCATAATGTAGAGCCCGAAATGGGAATTCCAAAACATCTTGATTCATCCAAATCATAGTTCAAATGAAGAAGTTATGACTAAAAAAATTTAATGGTGTTGAAGGGTAGAGTTCTTGTTCTTATTAGAATAATTTAGAACTACAGGGTATGATTTGTCATTTTCAAACAACAGATGATGTTCATGCATTTGACAAAAACTACAAGAGTCTTATTTGTATTTTACTCTATTTTCGAACCGTCATGACGACCTCGTAGATAGGGTTCTCGGATAAGGTTTCAACATCCAAAATGCTATGAACAATAAAATTGGACTTTCTACGTTCTGAAAATAAAGAACTTATTGAGTAAAAGCCTCCCAATCTGAACGTTTTATCCACATGGTTGAACGAAATCTTCTATTAATATACAAATAATATTGAAAATCTATTCTATGATAAGAAAACTTGATTACATTTCTTATACCAACAACTAGGGGTATGAGACAAATGAGGCACAATTGCCGGCCATCGAGGGAAAAGAAAGGTCACCGAATTTAAATTCTATTTTATTTTGATTTTGATTTTAAATATATAAAAAATTGATCATAGAATAGAGAGAGAGGATATTGGTTTGGTCATCTTTTTGCATTATGAAAATTCAAAACAAGACTAGAAATACTTTTAATTTTAAACAAAGAATTATTGATGGGGTACCAATTTCTCCCAAATAATTTTTATTGGACTCTTTCATTCAAAACGACTAGAAATTATGATTTTAATTTTTTAATAAGAATGATTTATTACAATGGGCTAATAACACTAATATTCATATTAGCAACCTTAATTACAACAAAATCTGATGGTAAGAATTAATTACATAAATGGACGCCTGCCACCTGCCGGAGGAAAAAGAATACGGAAATACCCTTCCACGTGTGAAGAAAAATACGAATAGAGAATTAAATAAAAAATCCCACGATTTTAGGTCATTAATTACGGAATTTAAAGAATCCCACGATTTTTGGGAAAACGATTCGTGGGAAATTCAAATTCTTAAAATATTTCAAATCAATCCGATTGAAATCGAAAAAGAGGGAAACAGTAGAGAAAGCGATAGATTTGCGTGAAAAATGAGAATGAAGAAGCAGATCTTTGAGGCAAGAGGGAAATTGATGGAAGAATTTGAAGAACATGAAGAAACCAGTGGAAGAAATAAACAGACAATAGAGGAACAACATGCAAAGGTATGAACTTAAGATTATGGTTTAAAAAAATATATATATGTTTATATGTTAATCGAATCTGTTGAACAAAATAAACAGGAACCAAGTGAAGAGAAGAGTACTGATCAACATGCAAAGGTATGTAATACATCCAAAAGATTTTTAAAACTGAATCATCCAAATTTTTTCTAAAACAGTTGTATAAAATCAAACAGGAACCAGATCCGATTGAAAATCAGGAAGAAGAAGAAGGTTATACAGAAGAAGATTTTGATAGTGAACATGAAGATGAAATCGAGGATAGTAGCTTTGAAGAAGATGTAGATCTGGAAAAAGATGAAGATACAAAAGAAGTGCAAAAAGAAAATGTTGAATCTGCGTAAAAAAAAGGGAAAAACATAGGGGGCAAAGAAGGGAAAGAATAAACTATGATGATGAAGAAGGTGAACATTGCAAACTCGAAAACAAACAATAAGGTAAATATTGATTTAAATTAAATATAATTACTTGAAAAAACATTGAACAAACTCCAATATTTTGTTCTGATTGCATCCTGGATTTGTTATGAATAATGGATATGAACACAGAAGTATTTCAGTATAAAGGAATTTTGTATAATATTAAATGTTATGATCTGTTTAATTTTATACAATACTAACCAATTTTGACAAACACAGGCCATCACACTGAGCAAAATCACTAAGGCCCAGAATTAAATCAAGATCAACCAAAGATCCTTACACAGAGGAATTTGGTTTGAAGGAAAAGCCGATTACATTGACTGAAGAACTGAAAAGATCAACACTAACATTCAACTTATTCACTCAGGAAGGAAATGATGATTCTATATGACATTTTTTTCATGATGTTTTGCTAATTATAAATTCATAATTTGACATGGATTATGTATTTTGATGTAATTTTCTTTTGAAACTTTATTTTTGGTGGGAATTTATATTTTGTCTTTGATATAGTCGCATATTTCCAAATTATGCTAATTATATGAATAGTATACATTAAGTAAACTAAGTGTTATCAAAGTAAAAACAATTTAAGAAATATCAAAATATAAAAATAGTTGAATAATAAACAACTGTTTAAATACAAAATAAGAGGAAAGAGAATTTGATAAAATACAATTATCTACTTCAATCTAAAAGTATAAAAATTGATATATAAGTTACAAAGTGAAAACTGTTTAATAATTATAAATAATATCAAATGTTTAATAAATAACAAATGTTTTAAACATAAATAATATCAAAGTGATCCGAATTAAACATAAACATATTTGATAATATTAAATATTTAATAAAAACAAATATTTATAAATTCATAATCTGAATTCAAATAACATAAAAACAACAAATAGTTTAGATAAATTATTAAGAGTTAAATTCAATCCTACGAACAAGGGCATTCCTACAAGACTTGCGGTTATGACCACTACCGCCACATCTGAAACATTTCTTGGAGTTTTAATCGAATTTCATCAATAGCAGAAACAATGGGCAATTCTCTAGCAAAAAGAAGGATCGAATTGTAGCTCTCACAGATGTTGGTAGTCATAACATTGTGTAAAACCTTGGCTGTAATATACGTTACCCATATTAGAAAAAGAAAATGTGAAAGAAATCGAAAGAAGAAATGAAAATGAATGACCACGTAAACTTGGAAAACGAAAACGTAAAATAATAAACCCTAAAGCAGAAATCAAGCACGAAAAAAGGAGCAGAAATGATACGATATCAACAGATTTGGAAAGAATATGTGGAATAAATGAAAATTTGAAAATGAAATACCAAATCAGAAACGGTTAGGGAACAAAATCTCAAATCATTAATATGTGAATTAAATTAAAATATCTGGATATTGTAAAAATTTATTAAAAATCGTTTTACAATAGTGAAAATAAAGAAAGAGAAAATAAGGGGTAAACATGGAATGAAAAAAAAGAAAAACCACCAAAAGTGGCCTACAATGGATACTGACGTAATTAAAATCGAAACACCAATATTTTTGTAAATACATGCTCCGATTTGATTTAATGAGTAAATATTCCTATTACAATAGGCAAAAGTCATTTTTTCCTTTTTTATCCTTTCATATTTTAAATATAGATATAGAAGTCCATGTCACAATTTCACAACATCCAAATAGCTCCAAAAAAGTGTTTAAATATTTAACTCATATCAATGTAGTTAAATATGAGGAAAATCAATTTAGTTCTTATAATTTCTCCAAAGAATGAGCACTTATGAATGATGATGTAAACAATTAAGTATATCTAGGGGGTGTTTGGTGTATCATGTATGGGAATGAAAATGTAATGCCTGGAAGTGTGATGCCTAGTAATAAAAAGTCTGTGTGTTTGGTACGTAGGAATGAGAATGTAAAAAATAATTTTGTTTTTTATTCAATTAAATTAATATACTTTTAAAAAGTTAAATAATGATGTAAAAATAAATTAAAATTTTCAATAATATTTAAATTGATTGGATCTTAAACTACCTGAAGAGCTTCCATGAAGCAAACTTCATGATGCAATCTAAAGAAATTTCTCAGTAGAAATTGATTCTCTTTTTGCAGTGAAGAAATTGATTGAGAGCGGAGAGAGAAAGAGAAGATCAAAGAGAATAATACCACATCAGCATTTAAAAAAAAATGTGACATGAGATTATCCATCTTAAGTTTGGTTGGCAAACCATTCCAAGAACTAAAAACAAATATTTATTGAACAGTAGCTAAAATTCTAGTTTTGAATCTAAAGATATCAAATAAGAATCATTATCAAACTATAAGAAAAGAAAATACTTATTTAAAGCTTTAGGAGGTGTTTGATCCATGGGTTTAAAAACGTAGATTTACGTAACATGTATTTGATGTTTAAAATTATAACATATATCAAAGAAGATGATGAATTAAACTTACAAAACACATAAGAAGTCTGAGTTTATACGTAACTTGAATATTGTAAACTCTCTGTTTGTATAGTCTATATTTGATGCAAGAGTTCATCCATTTTAAAACTCAAAAAAAATTATCATATCATAGCAAACCTTTTGAATATGAGAAGGTAATATGACAAAGCATATTCGCAAAACAAACACCTATTCATGTTTAAGAAAAAGTTTAAGGCGATAACATGTATGGGTTTCTTAACTTAGATTTAGCGGGGTAATTCAAAGCCTTTTTAATACTCCACCTAACCCCTGAATGAATCCTTTTGAACTTCTTTTCATTATACCAAAACTATTAAAGCTTAGATTGACCACGGTTTAAAAACGTAGATTACAACATGTCATTTTTGATAGTTAAAATAAAAAAAATAAAAAAGAAGGTGGTTAGTAAAAACAATAATTAACTCATAAAGTTCCTCAGTTTAACTTTAATATAATATCTTGAAATTAAAAACGTAACATCTATTAGAAACAAAAAAAAACGCGGTGGGGGGGGGGGGGGGGGGGGGGGGGGGGGGGGGGGGGGGGGGGGGGGGGGGGGGGGGGGGGGGGGGGGGGGGGGGGGGGGGGGGGGGGGGGGGGGGGGGGGGGGGGGGGGGGGGGGGGGGGTTTTTTTTTTTTTTTTTTTTTTTTTAATTTTTTATTTATAATACTTTGTAGAATTTAAAAAGCTTAGCTAAACAGATTGAAAAAAAAAAGTATGGATTTTGGCAAAGTGTCCAAAAATCCATTAGCTGGATGGAAGTGTTGGATCATTGTTTTAGTAAATTTTTGAAACAAAATTAGATATTGATTTTGTAGCTTTTGCGATTCTTTCAAAGATGATCCAAAAAACAACTTTTCTTGTCCATTCAAAATCTGGAATTCAATCTAATTATCTTTTCACAACATTACAAAAATGATTCCATCAAAATAAAAATAATTTCTTTCTTTAAATCCATTCAAAATTCATCCAGATTTTCCTATGATCATCAAAAAACAAAGCTCATTTCATTCTCTCTATCTCTATCTCTCAACATAATGCAGAGAAGATTACAGCGATTTCTCACCGCCGTTCGCGAGAATTGTTTCGTAAGTTATGCGAAAATCATAACAATTGGGGGGTTTTGTGATATTGATCTAATAATAATCAAAGCAACTACTCCTAATGACTTACCTTTGCCTGAAAAATATGTGCAAGAGCTTCTCAAGATCTTCGCCTTTTCCCCGTCGTCTTTTCGAGCTTTTTCGCTCAGCTTCACTCGTCGATTTGGCAATACTTGTTGTTGGAGAGTTGGATTGAAATGTCTTGTTCTTCTTCATCGATTGCTTCAATCTGTTCCTGAAAACTCTGAATTCCGATTCGAGATTCTTCGCGGTAGAGCCAATGGAATTATGTCTCTTCATCCATGCCATTTTCGAGATGATTCATCGGATTCTGAAGATTATTCTTCTTTCATTAGATCCTATGCTCAATTGCTTGATGAAACCCTAAATTGCGATTCGTTCAAGACTCCCGATGATTCTGGAGAAGAAATAAATGGAATCGAAACCCTAGCTATCAAAATAAACGAAATCAACAGATTGCTTGAGCTATTACCGCAGCTGCAAAGCCTAATTGATAGAGTAATCGATTGTAGCCCGACCGGAAAAGCCACCGGAAGCGTTCTGATTCGAACGGCAATGAAGCATATACTTGGCGAGAGTTTTCGATGTTATCAAACATTCTGCAAGAACATCATTCCAATCCGAGAGAATCTTCTTCAGTTACCGTACCGGAGTTGCATTGCCGCCATTGGAATATACAAGAAAGCTTCGATTCAGTTAAATCAACTCTCCGCTTTCTATAGATGGTGCAATGTCATCGGAATTTGCGGAATGTATGAACATCCGATCGTCGATCTCACACCGGAGACGGAGATTCGAACTCTCGAAACAATCCTCGTAAGAATGTGGCAATTAACCGAATCATCATCATCGTCGTCGTCATCAGCCTCATCTTCAATATCGTCGGAATCATCAGAAAACGATGAAGCGATGAACAAAGTTGAAGAAGTGAAAAATGAGGTGATTTTCAGCACTGAATGGGAAGTTTTTGAAGAGAATGAAATCACAAAAGAGAAGCCATTGATAGAATTAGAAGAGATTCATGAGAATAGGTGGGATTGGGAGGATTTGCTTGAAGCTTCAATTAGCTTAAAATGTTCTTCAATGGATTATGATTTCAAAAAATATAGTTTTAGAGGGGAAATTGAAGATGGATCAAAGGCTTGGAAAATGCAAATATATATATAATCCCAAATTTGTTAACCCATCCTTCCATCATTCTTGTTTGTTACCAAATGCTTAGAAATAAATGGATGCGAAAATATATATATATAAACACCTTATTACATTTTCAGATGTTTATTTTTATCTCTAGTTTAGAAATATTTTCTCAAGATTTTAGATTCGATTAAACTTTTGTGCATTTCGTTTAATATTTTTATTGAAATAAAATTTACATTGTTTTTAATTAATAAAATTAAATAATTAAAATATATAATTTAACTTATAATTCAAGAAGAAAATAAATTTATCATTTAAATTAGTGTTCGGTGTTCCATCTGAAATGAAATCCTGACTCCGCCATTATTAGTGGCTATTTTATTGAAAAAAGAAATTCAAACAGTATTCGTCATAAACTGGCTACATACTCCAGGAGTTATTCACTTAAAAATAAGTTCAGGGTATTTGTCACATCTGAAATAGTTCAATGGTGAATTTTACATTTTTTTTCTTGATAGTAACTTTTTTCCACTATTTTCAACTACACCAATTCGATAAAAATATACTCTTTCTATAATCATAAATTTAAGAACAATAACTTAATCTTTTTTTAGACATTACATCAAATTAGAAGTGAGGAAACTCGAACTAACAATCTTATAGAAATGAACACTAATACTGTTCGGATTGGCTTAAGAATAGTGACCAAGTACTCGATATTCAAACACTCAAAATTACTTAAAAAATAAAAATTGAAAACATTAAAAAGCTACTATCAAACAAGACCTTATTGTTCTACAAAATGCACCTAATGGAACAACAAAAACTCGATCATTGTAAGTAAAGGGTGAAGGTTTGAACCTAACTCTGACAAAAATCCCTTATCGAAGAGAGAAAAAAAGACAAAAAAAGAAAAAGAACCTTACATTCTTGTTTAAAGAATAAACGGATAAAATATGATTTTTTTTTGGGATTTATCTATAAATGATAACAAAAAATTAGTTCATCCATGTAAATCATGGAAAATGTGATCCAACCCTTGATGGAAATTAGGGTGGAAATTCTAACAAACAGGGAAGGGTAAACTACAAGAAACGGATGGGAAAAAAGGCCCCATATTCACACTAATCCTAAAAAAATCACTAATAAGCTTACAGGGTAATTATACTCGGCAGGGGAAAAAAATATGATACATGACTTAATCCTATTTTCAATAAATTACAGTTAACTCTGAAGCAAGAAATGCACTTTCAATTTTCAATGTCTCTGTCCATTTATGAATTGAACATTACAGAATGAACGGACGTCTAATTCACTCCCTCCATGTAAGGTTCAGCAATTTTCAATAAACTATAACTCTCAACATCACAAGGTCCACTCCGTCTCCCTGTCCGTCTTCTCCCTGTCAGATTACTGAATGTCTTTACACGACAATCGGGCGTCTATCTCCACAAGGGATGCTTGGTATCTTGTTTGCTTGATCTTCTTCATGATAAATGAAATGATCAGATGTACAAAAAGTACAGGAACCTGTCTGAACTTATTTCCGATGCCTCCGCTTTTGATCAGCAGCTCTCATTCTTTTCTCATCATCCCACTCTCGATCGTACATTCTAAATCCTGGTTGAGGAACAAAAACAATTACCAAAACAGATAAAAGTTACTGCTGAATCCCCCACAACCATAATGTAATTGTTGAATGTTCATTCATGATCATGCACGCTGAAAAGAAAAATGATCTAAAGGATACAGGTTAGTTTCATGCATGGTTAAATCATATGAAATCACATACCTGGATCATCCAAGTAATTGGCACGCTGCATCATAACTCCTTTCCGATCTGCTCTTTCTCGTCCATCATAAGATTGAGATACACCGACACCAAGTGGAGGTGGTGGCGGCCCCACTGGTGAATACTCACCAGCTTCAGCTAATGACATATGCTCCCTCTTAAGTTTTCGTCTCTTGGAAACTGCAGAGGCATCCATCTCCTCCTTCAAAAGGTTTGCTTTTTCTCTCTCTCTTTCCCTTTCCCTGTCATCCACCTAGATCAACCATCACACTTATATTAATTTTGCAGATGTACAAAAAGGCAAAGAAATAAATAAGATCAGACAATTGCATTGAATTAAGCAAGCACTACCTTCAGTGATATCACCTCTCTCTCTTCTCTCTTTCTTTCTCGAAATTCCTCCTCTCTTCTACGTTTTGCATCATCCTGTGAAATTAAATTTTCCTCTGATCGTCTTCGTTCCTTCTCTTCATGTCTTGGAGAAAGCCTTTGTGTGTGTCTTGCAGCTCCAAACCTCCTATCAGCATCTTCATCTCTTCTCCCACTACTAACAGATTGAGGGACTACATGAGGAGGCAAGGGTGGTGGAGGCGGCAAGCTTTGCCCATGAAATCGATCATCTACATGAGATTTATCAACCGTTGTATCACTATATCGTAATTTGCTTCTGTCATCTTTGTTTCTGTCATCTTTTGACTTGTCAGGATACCTGTCAGGAACTCTCTCTTGCACTCTCTCAACCGACCGCTCTCTTCCATATCTTTCCACTGATCTATCTCTCATTCTTTCTACTGATGCATCATCACTACGGGACTTGTCGGGCCGTTCCACCCTGTCTCTGTAGTCCCGATCATATCTTTCGTTTAACTTATCTTTTGTTCTGTCCAAAGCTTTGTCTGAACCTCTGTAAACACTTTGTTCATCCGTTCCTATTCTATCAGTATCTACAAATCGTGGGTCTACAGTCCTATCTTTATCAGAGACGCGAGAATCACCATCCAGATCTCTAGTTTCACCATCCCCTTTCCGTCGTTTGCTTTGTCTGTCTGGTTCTTCTGCAGGACTAACTCTTTTCTGCAGCTTATCACTGGATCTAGAGCCACTTGCAGAATTATCGTGCCTGGGAGAATGAGGAAGTCTGGAAGAGGTTCTTGTGGCTTCAAGGACTTCAGTGCCATCATCCTTTGCTGATGAAGCCCTAATATCAGAAGCCCTCACAACCCCACTCTCTGCCTTTGATTCAATGGCCTGGATATCAGGAACTTTTGTTGAAGATAATCCTCTAGTCAGTGAATTTTGCGAACTTCCGTTTGCTGTAACAGAAGAGGGAATATTAGAAGCACTGCCATGCCTGCCATCTAATGCATGAACAGGAAGCTCCCTATCATTTGCTGAAGACCCGGGATTTTTGCTTGCAGCTTTTCCAGATCTACTATCATCTTTCATATTATCTTGCTTACCTGCCTTATTAAGTGATCCAGCAGGTAGGGACCGTTTTGCAACCTTCAACTGTTAACAGGATAATGTAAAAAGTCAGAAATCAACACACATGCACCCAAACACACAAATCAAAGGCGCACTTTAAATATGATTAAATACAACCTCAGACTCAGAAGAGTTCTTTGAAACAACTTTTGATGTGCTCTCATCCAAAGTCCTACTCAAGTCATCCAGTGGTTTTTGACTTTCCACTACTCTTAACAATCCAGAATTCACAGATGCTGACGGCACCAAGGACTGAGAATCTGGGCCATTCATCACTGAAGTGCCTTTTGATTTTCCATGCCCTACTTCAGATTTTGCAACAGAGATACCATCTACTTTGTCCACTCTCGTTTCACCAGGTCTTGACCTCAATGAATGGTCTTTGACCATACCACCAGAATCAGAATTTTGGTTGCCAGCAGTCTTCCATCCACCAGGTTCATTTTGGGAAAGATAAACAGAATTATTTTGGCCAGCAGTTAAATTATTAGTAGACGACTTTGATGCAAGAGCCGGTGCAGGCTTTAAATCAAGATAACCCATGCCAAATTCATCATCTGTAACCCAAGAAGGCTGCGAAGTAAAAGAAAATTAGTTATGCATAAGAAACCGAGTAGATAAACACAGAACAAAAACGCAGCAAACCTTTCTAGCAGCCAAGGCTGCAGCAACACCAGTAGCTAACACCTTGAGATCTTCTCTTTCATCACTTTTGATCTTAGCTACCTGCATGAAAGAGCAAGGACACTTAGCTAACATTAACAAATCAATTGGAAGAAAAAGAAAAAATGAATTACAGACGTCCTACCCGTTTTTCAAGATTGATCCCACTCTTTCTAGTAACTGGAAAAACGTTAGAAATTTTCGTCAACATTATAAGAGCATTTCGAATTTCCATGTACTCTGTAGATTCCAAGCACTGAATCAGTAACCGAGTAATTCTCTGACTCCATTTCCAATGTACCTATAAGTAAAATAATTAAAGGAGTACTAGAAAAACTGACAGAAATATAGTACTAGCATGCATGGAAATGAAAAAAAATCAAAACTAAACAATACATTGACAAACTGGTTCAAATGTTCACATATTTGCTCCCCAAAAAGAATCCTCGATAAATAAAGCATCAAATGATTATAAAGGAAATGGCATTGACAACTTCCATAACAATAAGCAAAAGCTCATGATCTATAAAAGCCACAGAATAATCAAAGGAACAAACTCCAAAGAAATGAGCCAAAGAAAGTAATCTAACAAAAGCCTACAACATTCAAAACTTGCAGGAGCTACATCATGTTATCAGTTTAATTACCAAATAGGTAAGTAAGAGAGGAATAAAAAAAGAAGGAAAAAAGGACAATTTATCACATTCAAAAGAATCCTCTCGTACAACAAATTAATCTTAAAAATGAACGAAAGAAACAGAGTTTATATCCTGTAAGTACCAATTCAGACAACCTACTATTCACTTGCACTACAAATGCACATGGTATTTGCAAAAGCATGTTACGAAAAATAGTAGATTAACTTCAAAAAAGTTAAGAAAATCACCTTGATGAATTGGCCATAAGTTACTCTTTGGCTATTTGGATACCTATAATACACAGCAAATCCAGGCATATTTCCACACTCACGTTCATAAATGGATTCATCACTCTGACAAAAGGATTGATCAACACAAATCAAGCACTTTACTGAATGTTGCATTTACTTTACAACTTTAATTTGGTTTTCAGTATAATTAAAGAAAGAAGTGATAAATTACCTTCCAATGATAAGCAATCTTCAGTGTTTCATATAAAAACCTTCCAAGTCTGCCTGCTTCATATTCTGTGCAGCAGCAAATCATGGGTTGCAAGGTTTTGCATATCAAAACATCAATATGGTTGACTGTATTAAAGAATGGTGTTCCAAGTGAATGAAGAGTGTGCACAAACATAGCACAATAGACAGCATCAGGCATACTGAATGTACAGCGCGGGAAAATACACCGCTGAAGAAACTCCATGTTGATCTTCAAAGTATCAGGACAGGAACTCAACCACTTATCCTTTTCACGAGAAAGTCTTTTACGAACAGATGTAACATTTTCCTCATGCTTAAGAAGTTCATTGGACAGGCGATCAAGAGATTCTTGAATCCTTTCTTTGTCTTTCTTCCTTTTATTAATTGCTGAACTTGAATTATCCGAGATCTCTTCTAAAGCTTTAAGAGCAGAATGCTGCTTGGAAATTTCAGATTCATAACGACTTCGGGGAACATAAAGATCATAAAGCGTGAGACCCCAAAATGTAGCATAGAGATCTGGAGACAAGCTATTCCAGGCTTTTGGAGGTAGCATAGACTTTACAGTATTTAGAAGATCCGACCACCTGAATAAATGGAAGTTAAGAGATAATTAGCTAATGTGAACTCCATATTGTGTTCTAAAAGAAAATCTTAGTCCAGTTGTATAAGTTATTCTGCATTTCGGGAAATATTTTTTTTTACTCAAACGACAAACATTTACTCAAGAGCATCCTTCAGAATCAACATCTTGTATGTGATCTCTAAATGGAAATAGCTTGAAAACAACAAATATCTTACCGTACAGGTTTCTGTGAAGAACCAAGATCCAAAATGACATCAGCAGAATATTCTGCAGGTTCAGATTCAGAGTTACCAAATGACACCTTTAGATCATTGCCATCAAGTGGCCAGTAGATTTCAGAACAACCTTGACACTTGAATAGCCTCATTATTGGCCGATATATCAAGAAAGCAACCTACAAAAAGGAGACAAAGACATGAATCTAGTACTTGAACATCATGCAAAAACGATGTCATAATTCATAACAACTAATAACTATAAAATAGAGTGAATTTGGAGCAGGTACAATTAATAAAACATGGAGAAGAAACAAACACAAAATAGAGTTCAGTATGAAAGATAATTCCCACAAGACACAGGGATAAACAGACGCTAGAACACTGCAAGCATTCAACAATGAGACACACAGGGGAGGGAAAAGTAAGACTCGAGAGGACGGCGAACCTCAGGATCTAGGTGATAGAGATGGACAAGCTCATCCAGTGAGGGAATCAACTGAGCGTATGCTGATGCAGGTGTGACTGCACTACACAGAAATTCCACATATTGAAGCAAAGTTCCATGGCATCTATCAAACTGCTCACTCACCATTTTTATGTAAGGAGCATCTGCATTTATAACAACCCTGAAGAAAACAGATCATGTGTGAGTATACAGATTTCAATTTACTCAACTAATACAAAGAAATTACCCAAATTACAGTCAAATAACAACAAATAAGCCAATAGAGCAAATGAGATAAAAACCTATTAAATCAAGGAACAATGTGTAAGATGTGTCAACTACAGATTGTTGGCTTCACTAAGCAAATATAAATATAGTAATTGACATATCAAAAATTTAAAATCGTGCTATCTGATAGAAAGAGGCACTGATGGAAAATAGGGGCGTTATCCGTTCATTTTACGTCGTTTTTTGGACAATACTAACACCAAACCAATAAAAAGAAAGGAAATTTTGCAAACCGAAACCAAACCGCTTATGTAAAAAAACCTAACCGACACAGTCGATTTCAGCTTCTAACATAGGCGATTCAAGGTATCAATTTATATAGGTTTTGGACAGTTTTGATTGGTTTAAGTCGGTTCGATTTGGTTTTTCCATATAAGAAAAAGAAAAACCAACTAATCGGGTGGGTTTCAGTTTTTCATGCTTCAATTGTTTCGGTTTTGATTTGGATGGTTTTAAGTTGCAGCCATAATGGAAAAACATCAATGACACCATGAGCAGGCCACCCACAATTTGAATGGTTCTAGGGCTCTTTTTATTATCAAACAGAAAAATACAATCTACTCAATTTTGCATACTACTGAGAAAGTAGTAAAGCATACAGTGAACGATGCTGAGCAATAAGCAGCAAAAGGGGAATTGCCAAATTGGGTTCATCCTTAGGAAGCAAGGAGTCACGTAGCCTGTTGCTTGACTTGATCAATGCCTGCATTAATTAACATTAAAACGAAAAATATTAAAAATTCAATCATCAATTTTTACTTTCTTATGATAGAAAAATTGATGTCCAAACAGTCATAAACTGAACAATCAAACATTGTACAATATAATGACTACAATTTATCTCACAAAGCCCTCATTCCTTTGTTGTATTTAATGTAATCAACCTTCAAATAACTGTTCAAAGTGTAAAATTACAAAGGAAACACAAAAAGAAATTGGCATAAAATGTATACATACATATTAATCCGATTAAAAGAAGTTGGGCCGCTTTACAGATAAATATCACTTGATAAAAGATATTACATTCTAAGTGGAAAATGCTATTAGCTGAAACCTCCCAACTATTTAATCAATCACATTTCCAGGTATTCCAATGCTTCTCTGCTTTTTTTTCTTTAAAAGAACGACTCAAAATCTCAATTCATTATTTTTTTGAAGGAAGAAAAAAAAATAAAAACTGCCACCTAAGTAAAAGTATGCAGAGGAGTTCTCTACAACCTAATTGGTGTAGTTTATGTCATAAGAGCTCGGAAGACACCACTCGTATTTTGTTTCACTGTAGTTTCTCTCGAAATCTGTGGAATTCTCTATTTAATATTTTTAGTATGAATTGGCTGGTACATAATGGTTCAATAAGCAACAATCTAGCTCTTTTTGGTGGTTCTATGCTTTCTGATAAAAGGAAAATCATGTGGGATAATTTCCATAAAAGAAAAAAAAAAGAAAATCATGTGGGATAACACGGTAAGATCGATTTGTTGGAACATCTGGCTTGAACGCAATAGGAGAAGTTTTTTTTATTGTCTCAAATTTTGGGCGGAGGTTCGAGAGTCCCCAGTTCTTTTGCCTCCTCTTGGAGTGCAAATTGTAATTTTGTTTGAAATTATTCTTCCTCTGTTATAACTTCCATCTGGCTTGCCTTTTTCTTATAGTTTGGTTGGCCTTTTTTGGATCTTTCATGTATTATCAACAGAAAATCCGGTTTGTTAATTAAAAATAAAAGTAAAAGCATGCGGAGTCAGTGTAACAAAAGAAGAGAAAAAAAAATCAAAAAGGGAGAAACCAACATCCCAACGCCAAACCCGATCTTATATATGAGCAGCCCAGTTCTTGGTGATCAAACAGGTATTAGAAAAAAAATGCTATTTACACAAACCAAAGAGGAAGTATTAACATGAATAATTTAACCACCATAATTAGGGTTTTTGTGTTTTTCCCCATCTCCTTTTACATTGTATCTTCTTTCATTATAGCAATGAAATGGGCTTGTGAGCCATTTTTTCAAAAAAAAAAAAAAAAAAAAAAAAAAGAGCCATAAATGACGTTGAGTTTCTGACTATAAGAGGTAAGAAGAAAATTACAGTCCATCAGTAAATGTGTAACACACCTTGTTATTTCGAGTCACTCCAAAAGAAGTTGCTTGATAGCGAAGTGTCTCACTTCCAGCCATAGCATCCAGTTGTTCCTCAGTGAGGTTCTCAGTGTACTGAACGTTGGCCATTTGTTGAACAAGTTCCTGATTGAATTTATAAATAAAAACTCTCTAAGTCCATACAAGGTATTTCTATTAGGCTCTGTGACTAACATACGATATTCGTTCCAGATCTAAGAAATACCTGCAGGAGAACAAGCTCAATGCCTTGTCCTTTTTTCAACTGATTCACAAGATACTGAAACAAACCCCTTAGTTCCATAGAAGGGTACTTTTTACACCTGGCACAATATTTTTAAAAAAATAGTCAATACATAGCCGACATTTATTAAGAGGGTATACAGCAGAACATCAGCATTTACAACGAATGACATTTTCAGACAAGTTAAAATAAATATATAAAAGCCAATGAATCCTAGCATGCATTTTGATTAAGAAAAGAGTTACCTTGAAAATACAAAAGGGAAAACCATATTCCAAATGCAACACCACAACTTCAAGAAATGCATATAAGTCGTCCATAAACACTACACCACAAGTTCATTCAATAGAATGTTCATGAACATCCCCAGAAACAATACTACAATGTATTAAAGTATGGATCTAAGATGAAGAAAGAAAAGGATGACACTGGTACGAAGTTAAGTAGCTAGAATTAGAAGCAACTGGGAAAGCTTAAACAAAACTCAAAAGCGTCAAAATACGCTAATGCAAAATAATGAACAAATCATACAATGTAATATAATTATATAATATAGAAAGTAATTAGTTACATCACAACCAAAATAAGCTTGTATACAATTCCACGAAACTTGAATGGATGATACAGTTATGGAACCATAGAAATTTCTCAAGAATTTTTAAAATATTGTAAATTTCCTACATCATGCATAAATATATCACAAGGAAATATATATAAATATAACAATGAAGGCTCCAGTCTATGGATGATCTTTTTCTGAGGAATGGAGCTGGAAATATTAACCCTTTTTTAGAGTGCAACAAAAACGAAAAAGGAAGGAACAACTTGCATAATTTAAAAATACAGAGAACTCGTGTAAAAAAAACATGAACCAAATTCAAAATCCTAAAATATTATTCAACATATATCATCAAAAATTACACATTGAATAGGAAGAATGGATGGAGAGCATCAATGAGAACTTTACAGTTGACATCAAACAATAAAAAATACCTTTCACTAAGATGGAATATTATTCAACATATATCAAAATCACACATTGAATAGGAAGAATGAGAAGCAAAACTGAAAGCATCAATGACAACTTAACACAAATCTTTACTTTTTCATCTATCACTAAGATGCAAAAAAACTATAAACAATGGCGAAGATGCCTTCTCATCCAAACATGAAAATTAAAATAATAGTATGAGAAATATACACAAAATTGGCTCATGGAGAGAAAAAATTAGGGCTGATTGAATCAGTATAACTATTTTACAGTGTGATCATAATCTATTTTTTGTTCAAACCAAGTATGAACATATAACATGATTACCTATGAAGGAAGAGAAAACAAAAGCAAACTTCATGTCTCAAATCTTCCCAATTCCTTAAACATCTGACCAGACTAAAAAACCTCGAGATGACTCAGATAGGAAACTAAAATAAATAATGCAGCACACGACGACCAATTGAGCCTACTCAGAATCTGCTTTACTTCAGTTGCTCCTCGAAGCCCCACTTAAAGAGCAATATAACCTACTTTTCATCTGCAGGCTACATGGACTGTTGAATTTTTTTTTTTTTTTTTTTTTGAATAATAGACATACATTTTTTTTAGATTACATGGACTTTTGAATAATGAAGAAACCCTTACATCCTGATTTACGGTTATACTATAGAGATGGAACTAGACCAAGCTAACGCACCTTGAATTTCTTAGATGCACATGAACCGCCCCCTTTAAAAAACAATTGCATCTTTTGATCATTAATAATCTGGGTTTAGCTAATACATGAACCAGGAAAAAAATTTAAACTGACAAAAATTTGTGATTCTTTCAGTTCAAGAAGATACTACGCTCTATATTTGATTTACGTAAGTTAAGAAATTGATCCTAATCAATTTCATAAGACTAGAAGTCTGTCATCGCAAAAGCAGTAAATAGCACCTCTCTTTCAGCCACTCTGGAGCTAATGCAGTTAACACGGAAGAAAAATAAACCCAGTTTCATTCTAACTTAACTACTTATGACCCTAACTCTTCGACATATTATGCTATATAGACTACTCCTTTACACATACTAAATGGACCTTGTAGCCTTCAAATTGCTTGCTCAAACTTCTTCCCCGAACTTCAAGGGCAACATCAGTAAAAAAGTTAGTATAGATAAAAATTTCAACCTACGGTCTCAATACATCTCATAAAAACGACTGTTTGAAGATTCGAAGACTTGACTCCCTCACCTCCCAACCTTCTACATCATGAACTTGAAAAGGAAAATGACACCAAATTTTAAGTCTCAATGGTTCAGTGACAAGTCATGACCATAATTCTCCAATCCATGAATTAGTTTCCATTTCACAATATCTCAACAAAAATCCAAAGCCCCGAAATGCCATATAGATCAAAGAGGAGACCTGCCGAAAGCAAAACTTTTGAGGTAGATCTGAAATAGCTTACCAATACACAGATTTTTTGGTCCACAATATTCTCAGTTAATGTAGTCCACATTTTCCAGGGGAATGCAGAAACATGAATATTGAAATATAACATACCAGGTATTGCGAAGAAGGGATTTCATAAAAGAACTCAAAGACTACAATACATTGTCATAGCAACAGTTGGAAATGATAAGGATAACTAACTAAATAATCACCTAAAGCAGAAAAGGATTAGAGGAGCCAAAACCCAAAAATATTAATTACAACTCGAGAGATGCAATCAGCAATCGACTAATTAGTGTGGTCCAGTAAGTCTAGAACCAAGAGTGTAGCCTAATAGAAGACTCTAGAACTGAAGTTCATATCAAATTTAAATGAAAGCATAAGTGTCTTTATTAAAAAAAAATGAATAACATATCCTCAATAAGAAAAAATCAGCTGCGCCAACACATGTAAACTAACATAAAGAAGACTTTGAAGTGATCTATAAAGAAAACAAAGTAGATACATACAAGTGACCCCAAAACGAAGCCAATGATTGGAGCCAATCTGACAAATTAAGGCCATCGTCCTTTAGCTTATCACGTCCACCTTGTGCCAAACGTTCAATTACAACATATTCCAATATGTCATACTCTAGCTGTAATGAAAATATGAGTGAAAAAAGATTAAAAAGGAATTATGAAAATAAAAGGTTAACATAATGGATCCGAGGAAAAATTAAATAATATTATAGATTTTGATTTTCCTACACATTCCATGTTCTATAAATGGAATTCTTTTATGTAATTTTTATTTTTCTTTTGTTTTCTTTTTGGAGGATTCCTCATCCTCTTGTACTTTAATTTTATTCTATTTTGATCAATGAAAGTTTATCTAAAAATATATATATATATATATACCTGTGTCAAATACTTGAATGCATCAACTACAGGAGTAATCATATCTCTATATGCCTCAATCTGCAGAAAATTTCCTTTAACATAATTTCTACTCCAATAGATTGGATCATAGAAAATATTTCATTGAATTTAGCTAAATCAAAAAACACCTGGTGTACTATTGTGCGAAGGACGGTCATTGGATTAGCATGAGCAAGTTTTGCAACCATCCGACCCAACTGCTTTAGATTCTCCTTAGCCAACCGCTTCAAAAGCCTTCTTGTGTCCAACTGAAAAGTAGTTGATTATTGTTTGCATTATTCTCAGCCACTAGAGAAGCAGAACAACAGAAAACATTCATCTACCTTTGCCGTTTGCCTTGCAACCAAAACCATTGGAATCTTCTCATCATCCTTCTCCCATTCACCATATAAACGATATCGCATCTAGTTATACAAAATTTATTTATCAGCACCACTAATATGGCTAACACAATATATATACACAAAACTACTTTCATTAAGAAGAATTAAAAGAATGCAAAAACAGAAAACCCAAAAAGCAAGGAGCACAACAAAAAAAGCCTAACGAACTACAAAAGAAAAAAGGCTCCAACCATCCACAATTAAGAAACCTTTGGGGAATGGGCCTTTTGCCCCCTTTTGTACTTTAAAATTATCAGTGAAAATCTGTTTCTGATCACCAAAAAAAACTCCAATTTTCCTCCTAAGAGCCCCAAACCTTGTGAAAACAAATTATTTTTCCTCTCTAGCCAAATATTTCATATTAATGGTCAAGAATCTTCCCCTTATTCTGAAAGGGGGAAGCAAGAGAATCTCCTTCAGCATCAAATGGATACTAAGTCCACACACCCAAATAATCTCCAATTCCTAAAAAATGGTCATAATACTAAACAAATAATCGCGTCTTCATAAAATAGATAAATACTTTCAAACTCTTGCAAGAACATACCACTGAGGTCCCAACAAAGGAATAGGACTTTTGGCTAATTGTCAATGGTGTTCCTCCCAAGAGCCACCAGCCTAGAAAAGAACTCCACCTTCTTAGGATAGAGATCTTCCAAAGCTTTGTAAGGAAAGGGGTACTAACTATTTGAGAATGATGGACAAAATAAGTGAAAAGGGAGTTTCAAGAGAAAAACCCCGGAGGACTAATTCTTCTGGTCAAAGCTATAAAAATGATCTCACACCAGTTAATTAACATGCTAATAAGCCTAAAATCATATACACTGCAAGCACAAGTTCCGTTCACAAGCGGTCAATGATCCCACTCGCATAATCTTAAAAAATTCCCAAAAACAATTCGCTGGATCTCCGGTCTCCCCCCCCCCCCCCCGGGTGGGGTGTCAATCTAAGCCATCGATAAAGGGGTTGACCTCAATGAGAGAGATGTACAAAGTAGGGGGGGGAAAAACTTGGAGACATCCCCTCAATCTACGAAAAGCCTAAAATAAGAAACTCTCATCATGAACCAAATTCGAGATAAAAATCTAATGGTTTCTGAAGCTTGCCATTTTATGCGAGTGTTGGAATACCCTTACTTAACCCATTTAACTTTAAATTTATGCCTCCAACTAATCTCCTCCTCCTCCAATAATTCATACTCCCCCTTCAGTTTGTCTTTCCTCTTTTTGGACATAGGATAATCCATTATCTAAAGAATCAATTACCGCCTATGAAGCATAGATACTTCAACTTGGGTGACTATCTATATCCGTATCGGATACTCCGATACTTCTTGGATACATCTTGGAGAAAATTAATAAGAATTGAGATTGAAAAACATCAAAACCTTTATTTTGATCATTTCTTTCTTATTGTCTTTCTAATATTAATATCATAAACTAAAACAAATTTAATGTGAAAATCATTGTAATTTATAAAAATAATCTAATTAACCTAAATATTGTATATTGTAATCAACGTTTCCTAGCCGCATCCGTATCCTAGTTTTTTTAGAAAATGGTGTATTGCCGCATTCATATCGTATCAGTGCTTCTTAGATTACCACGAGTGGTGGAAAGAGAGATAGGCCAAAGATCAAAAGTCAATCTAATACACACATTGTCTCTCCCCATCAAAGAAATCAATCAAACCCTTAGTTAGCAGAAACCTATCTAATCTACGGCAAATTGCATTAGGACGCACATTAAACTAGGGATAGATTCCATTGACCAAAGGAGGATCTAACGGGCTACAATCCTCAATGATACATAAAAATCTTCATGGATCCACTAGACACTTCTTACGTAGAATTTTCGAAGAGAATCTATTCACATTAAAGTGATTTGCCACACACCACACTTGCCCACAAAGACCAAAAAGAAATCTTAATTCTTCCTGGAAAGCGCTCTTTCCCATTTCCCTACAACTCGAGTGGCCATAGAAGTGGGATTCAACCGAACTTGTTAGCTGCCTGAAAGTTTATAGAAAGAGAGACCCTCGCAACATCTCAAAACAAAAAAATGCAGCGAGAATTCCACATGATCAAGATACCCACAGATCTGCCAGAAGAGGTCAAGAAATCCCAATACACATGGTGCCACTTAAAAATGCTTATAATGAGACTAACAGGAAAGGAATCTCTTTATAAACAATAAAAGCAAAATAGTACAAATCGCAAAAGGTTTTCAATTATTATGAAAGAAACAACATTAATTTTATGTTTTTTGGAATAAAGCACCTCAAAAGGCCATTTCATTAAAATAATGAATGAAGAAAGAAACAACATTATGAGCACAATGGACTACCTCATACGGAAGAAGATTCATCACTTCCCATATCCCTTGCCCAACAGCTGGATTGGCAGGTATCAATTGTAAAGAAGGAAGGATACAGGTTCCCAAGGCTTCCTGAATCTTCAACCTAGCTTCCTTTAAGTGAAGATGAGGAACTCGATTACCAGCTTTCGTAACAGATTCAAGATTCAAACCTTTTTCTCTAATATTTACAAACTGAAGTGCAGACATGTAATAGCCTCTTAGCACTCTACAAACCTGCACAAACCAAAATAAATAGTAAAAGTCCATATTATAATATTATCAAAGAAGATCAAAAGAATACTTAGTTTGGAAAGTTAAAAAAAAAAATCAATCACCTTCTGCAGTAAAATCGTATCACGGTAAAGATACGGTCCAGCAGCAACAAGCATCTGGAAAACTTCATTCGGTAGATCTATAAAGGAACCACCAACCAACGAATTTGTGGTATCTATAGAATCAATATTGGTTCCTGAAGCAGTCCCAAAGCTTTGAAAAGGATGTTGACGAACAATACAGTATGCGGAGGAAATAGAATCTTCAATGAGCCTGAACACATACAACATGAATAGTGATACTGAAAGACAGAATCACTAAAAAAACATAGAAGCAGCTAAAATTTTAGGATAGTATACATTGAGGATCAAATCAGAATTACCTAAACAAGCTGTTACAAATTGGAAGGTGTTCCACTGGATTGAGAGGTGAGAGCCGGTCAAAGAGTACATGGGCATGATACCTGGCAGGTAAACAGCAATAAACTAGTGATATCTATGTTCTACTGGGCCCGAGCAAAAAGCAGAAATTATTCAATATAGAAGTTAGAAGAAGAAATCATTCAAGAAAAATAAACAAAATATGGAACTTTTATCACATGTATGATGTATAAAGTAATTATAAATGAACGTCAAAAATAAGAAGAAAAAAAAAAGAACTTGATTGATTATCCACCCTCATTTAACCATTAACAGCATACTTTCAAAAAAGAAAATTTCCATTATAGAATATTTCTTATTTCCAATAAAATTTCTTTCCTATAGTAAGGAAATAATGAATATAGATAAGCAAGAGAACATCTGAGTCTAAAAAGAAGGAAAGATAGGGCATCCCCACCAATGCATTTAAAGATGTTGAGTCCAATAAATACGTACAACATACTAGTGCAAGATCACAGTTGAATTGCCATCACTACCAAAATATGCACAGACAAAAGAAAGACACGAACAGATAGCTTTCAAATACAGAAGAACACAGGATTTCCTGTGAATTTTAAAACGAAAAATAAAAATTAAATCTTACATACCAGTCACCCACGGAAAGAAATCCTATCAGCAAACCCAATGTTTGATTATTTTCCAGCTCTGGAGACCTTTCATTAACTGCCTCAGTTTCCACATCTAGAGCAGTAAAAAGATCAATATTTGCATCTCCTTGTTTTTCATCATCCATAAGATCCTTTCCAGTTGCAGCAAGATTTATTTTGCCAATTTTGTTAGCCTGCAGAAATTAGTTGAAGTCCATGACCAGGAAAAAAACCATTATGCAACTTAAACAATCAAGCAGATAGTTTTAAAATAGTGCAACTAATGCAGCGGCTAGCTACATCTAACAAAGTAATTAAACTATACAACAAATTAACTACTAAACAGCAACCAAACCAGCAAGGTAACAAGCTATTCACATGTTGTAACATGTTGGCCCCCTACCTAGGATATTATCCTACGAGTTTACCGACGCCAATTGTTATAGGGTTGTGTGGTTGTCCCGTGAGAGTAGTTGAAGTGCCCATAAACTGGCCCGAACACTCACAGTATCAAAAAAAAAAAAGAAAAAGAAACTGACTACATCAGTCCCTTCAAAACAATAACCAACTAACTCTTACAATGTAGAAAGATACCAACTGAAAAATAACTAAACTCATCAGCCCAACACCATACGATTCTTCCGAATAATTGCAACAACAGTAAATTGTTCCTAGAAACAGTGGGTTATGGGTCTTTTCCCTTTCAAGCCTATAACAATTTATTCCCCTGAATTCAACTTAGAAATAGAATCCCTCGGGTAAAAAAAATGTAGGAAATCACCCAACCAAATCCCCCCCAACTTTGAAAAGAATGTTCAGATTTAGGAAAATTTCTTCCTTTTGAATCTTTGATCATTAGTTCATGAAAATTTCTCATCTTCATCAAATATATAATTGCATCAATGAAATGCCAAGTTTATTACCAAAATATAGATTATATATTTATCATCTATGCTGAGGGTAATTCTTACTAGGCCTCTTGAGCAATTTGGACACTTTTCTTGCAAGTTCCTCACTAAACCTATCGATAGCTCAACTGAGTGCCTTAATTCTCACATACAAAAAGTTATTTGGAAGCACAAATGTCCAAAGAAAATAAAAATAATCATTTGGATGGTCTACAAAAAGCCATCTACACTCACGACAAAAGGCAAAGAAGAAACCCAAATATTGCTCTCTGTCAAAACTGTATTTGTACCCTCAGTGAATGTAGTGGAGAATCTCAAGGTTATACTTTTATTCACAGCAAGTTTCCCAAGGAATTAAGGAATCTCCTCTTTACCTCTTTTAATTGGCTCTTCCCCTCGACAACAGAGTCTCCTCCAACATCAGCACTCTTTTGTCAAACCAGCCATTCAAAAAAAGGATCACGCTTCAACCTCATCAAGAGTTTCATTTGGTGTACTTGAATAGAATGGGATTTCTTTTTTTTTTATAAAGACGGCTTAAAAGCCATTTCATTGAGAATACCTGTACTTGGATAGAATGAAATCACCGTATTTTCTACAATGAATCCAAGAATCTTGTTTCTTTGTTATATAAATCATTTTTGCATCTCTCTTGGTCTAGGCTTAGCAATAACTTTTGTAATTACTCTACAGATATTTTTACCAACTGGAGAGCTTTTATTACCTGTCCATTTCGATTGGGGTTTTCCCCTCTTTTGTACACTTCACCATGAAATTTTAATGTGCCTAAAAAAATAACCATTTAAACTAAGAAAGAAAGGCTCCCTCAGGTTTGAGGGCACTTACTGAGATGATTGCAATAAATAAAACGTACAATACAAATGGAACATTTTTTTCCTGATCAAATACAAAAGAGATGAAGATCGTTATAAATACCTCATGATTCCCCTTGAATTTAAAATTAAGGAATATCATAATAACAAACATTCATACATGCATGCATGCATGCATAGATAAATATACATTATCAATGTCATGGTCTCGTGCTAAAAGCAACAATAAATATGCTTATAAAATATACAAAAGAACAAGAGCAACTATGGTCTCCAGATATACATCTATTAGACTATAAACTAGTATTTACTAGTTAGCAATGCCAGTACCTCATCAAGCCGTTTGGAAGAAAATGTATCATAATGCTCAAACGCCTCATCCTGCTTGGGAAGTAAATGTGCATATCTGCAGCAAATAAAAATCTAAATGAAAAATGACAAGTAGACAATGGAAAATACAATTTTAAGATTAGATGATGGGTGAAAATTACAGGAATGGAGAGAAAAAGGGGAAGTGGGGAGTAACACCCCTTTACAAGAACCAGAAAGGAAACTAAAGATAAGGAATCCATCCCCACCCAGACCAAAAGGGTAAAAAAAACTTCAAATTGATATGGAAAACAATCAGGCTGGTAAGAAGAGATTTTTAACACTAGAGCAACGTCCAAAGAGTACGTGATTAATGCTCTCAAAGGTTGTTTCTAGTATTTATGGTTTGTTTCCTTTACCAACTTTATATCTCTCTCCCACCTACAAGTTTTTTTCATATATCAATGTTAAATATTACTCTTAGTTATAGAAATCTACATATATTATTGATGTGTATGAATATGATGATTTAACTCTTGTGCAAATAACACCCCCTTGGTTTACAAACAATTAAATTTACTGTTAATTTGAATTGAATTGGTAGACATAGCTTGTTCGACATGTGCCACATATACCAAATGCAATGAAACTAACTAATGAGAGGGTATGATTTGCAAATTTATTATTAAAAAAAAAAAGAAATTTGCAAATCCGCAAGCTATATGGTGTTTGAAACGATTTCAAAAACACAAGGCCAAAGGGTATGATTTGCAAAATAGATTAAAAAAAAATACGGCGTAATTAGCAATTAACCCAAAAAATAATGAATTTATCAATGAAACTCCGATAAATACTTGAAGTATGATTAATTAATTAATTCAAACACTTTCTATAAGTTTTCATGATTTTCAGATTTTTAATGAAATTTCCTTCAACGTCGATATTTACATTGACATTTAATTAGTGTCATAGGGCAAGCAGTAATATCATGATAGGTGAGATTAGTTAAAGAGCACATAAACCATCCTTAATATTTAATTACTTATTGTTATTATAAGAAAAAAGCATAGTACAAAAGAGAGGGATGACTAAGAGTCAAATCAAAGCTTGATTAATAGAGATTAGCAAAAAGCTCTCCAATTATCCCCAAATAAAGGAAAGGGGTGAAGACCAGAAGTGTTAAGAGTTAGAGGCCCAAAAAGAAGCAAAAAAAATCTTTCCAAAAC
This sequence comes from Gynostemma pentaphyllum, assembly GCA_028015215.1. Lineage (NCBI taxonomy): Eukaryota > Viridiplantae > Streptophyta > Magnoliopsida > Cucurbitales > Cucurbitaceae > Gynostemma > Gynostemma pentaphyllum. Next base: position 831,835 of record CM051345.1, on the reverse strand, counting down.
ACCTACACAATGCTCTTGGTGTCCTTAAAAGTGACAGTATTCTATTCATTTCAAGCCAAATATTATTAAATATATATATAACCCGCACAGCATTACACAGAAGAATCTTCCCTTTGTTGTTGAAAAGAGCCACACAAAGAAAAGAGAGCAGCAATCCAAAACGAGTTGTTCTAGGAACAGTACAATTGATGTTGAAAATGTGAAGCAACTTCCACCAAATATGCTGGGTAAAATCATGATGAAGGACAATATGATTCACAGTAAACTGAACCAAATAGGTTGAAGAACAAAAATTGGATTCCTTGGATTTCTTATTTGTATTTGTATCACATCACAACATGAAAGCTTAATCTTCCTCAAAGTAGAATCCACAAGAACACCTTAATTTCTTGGAAAGTATCAATCAAATAATTTGAATAGTCTCATCCCTTCGGTACAAACTTTTCTAGGGAAGATTTGCAAGAGAAAACCACCTGCAATGTTTTTACACCAGCTCCTCCTATCCTCTCTAGCCAAAAGGATAACATTTTCTAAATGAGCCATATGGCCGAGCAACTCCACGTCTCAATCTAAAAGATTCCCACCAAAATTGAAAACCCACAAAAAAGACTGTTCATTCCAGCAGCTAGAGATAGTAGCAGACTTGGATTTGGTAAGCTGAAACAGGAATATGCAAGGTGAGGGGGTGTCAAACAGCCACATGTCTTGCCGGAAATTAATTTTTTAACCTTTCCTCACAAGAAAAGAGATTTTCTCTTAAACAGATCTTGGAAGCCAGATGTGTTTCCAAGGGCTCCTGCTGATACTATATTTATTCAGAGAAGGATACCAGCCAAGATCAGTTGTACCATAAATATTAACAAAAAAAACTCCATGCCACAAATTATGAACTTCAATAGGAAACCTCGAAAAGTCATTAAGGAGAAGAGCTATATTCCTCTGGCTCTCTTCAAAAGCAAGGCTACTGAACGACAAAAGAGGCAGTACATTACTCCACGAGATAAAATGTAACAATGTGAACCTCCATTAACACCTTTCCAAAAAAGTCTCCAAGGATTATATCTTTGCTTTTACCTATAGTTAAAGGGGCTTAAAACACAGGTAAAAAATAGGTAGGAAGACTGTTAAATACACTGCACCATTGTTAGTCTACACCCTGAGAGATGAGAATCTTCCACCACATTAGAATCCTCAGCTGTATTTGTGAAAGGAGTTCAGAAAGAAATGCTCCTTGCATTCCCACCAATAGGGATAAGCCATAGGCCCACAACTGGAAGAGGAGAATAAACCTGATACTTATGTAATTTCCTCCTCGAATAGATTAATGCCAGCCGCCGAAGTTTTCCGGAGATTGACTCTTAAGCCTGATGCCATTTCAAAGCACCTAATCAAACTAAGCATATTCTGAATCTTAGTCTTGGACACGAAGGAGAATAATAAGGTTTCGGCCACAAATCAAAGGTAGTTGACGGTAAGATTAGAATTTTCAACCATGAAACCTTCCACCATATTGAAAGATAGAGGCCTTGAAAGAATTCTAGCTATCAGCAAATAACATCAAAAAGAAAGGAAGACGATGGATCCCCTTGTAAAATACCCATCCTTGCAAAAGACTTTCTTCTTGACATCTCATTCAAAAATCACCGAGCCTTTGTTGAAACCTCTTGTTAGTATTCTACTGAAGCAGCCAACCATGCAAGATGAAGACGGAGGAGAGAAGGGATCACCTTGACCATTTCTGAGATTAGATGAGCTCTTTCATCCGCAAGTAGCCAATCAATAGAAGAATTTTATACTTTTATCACCCTTGCAAAGCATTTCTATTTATACTTTTGCCTCCAAAAAAATTCTTCTTGGTAAGTAATATCTTGGGGTTGACATTTAAGAGAAACGTTGTGGTTTCTTCTCATGTCATCAATGGGAGCTATGTCTTCCAAGTTCCAAGCTTTAAGCTCATCTAAAAAGGTAACTGTTTTGGTTAAGATAACATATTTCTCAAATTTTACACTATACTTGGTGCCATACTGATAAATAAGTTCAAATTTTAATTATCAAATTGTTTGTTATCAAAGAATAAATAAATAAATAAGTTATGCCAAAATGTTTTTTTTCTTTAAAACCATAATAAAATATACATCACTATCTATGACTATAAGTAATTTAGTCATCGATAGTGATGTATATTATGGGTTAATTTTAGGCAGGTAAAAAATATGACTGACTGTCACTGACATGATTCAAAGAGTCATCCTTTTTTTTAATAAAGACATTTATCTAACCGTAAAGAAAAGATAGCAGCTACCGATTTTTTCACTGTCAATTTACTCAGTAAGTTGTGGATTAATCTGCTTAATTCTATTGGGATGCCCCTGTGCTACCATAAGGATAAGAGTGTGGCTCTAAGTGTGCAACAGTTGTGTGGTGTCCATCCCAAATCTATGGCATGAATTCTTTGGATAATAGCAATTAAAACCACTTCATGAGAGATTTGGTGGGAAAGAAATTCAAGAATTTCAAACATAGAGAGAGAGAGGTTGAAATGTGAGATATTGTTCACTTCGTGTGCCTTTCTTGATCTACTCTCAGTATTTTGTCAGATTTACTTCACTTTGGTCTTCTAAATCAAAAAAAATTTGTAATTACCCCCCTCGTTCATTGCCCCCAACTGGAGTGTTTTTTTGTAATCCAGGGGGTCCTTTTGTTCTTGTTTTTTGTGTTTCATTAATCAATGAAATGTCTATTATACAAAAAAAACTCTCAGTATTTTGTTTTGTTACTGTAACACTTATGTAATGAATTGGAAATGGAATGCCCTCTTGCACGATTTTTTTTCTAACTTTCATTACTTCACTGAAAAGTACAGTTTTTATGGACAAAAAAAATTCCCAACCAATAAAATACTTAGGCGGACCCAAATTTATTTATAATGTCTTGACAATAAATTAAGAAAAAACAGACAAGATTGATACAGATTAAATGACTACACGTTTGACAGTTGACTTACAACCTAGCCTAGCTCAATCGAATAAGATATAGCTCATTTTTGTTAGTTGCATCTTTGGCAGGAAGGGTGGGATGTAAAATTGAGAAACTGCCATTTAATTACCTTGGTATGCCTTTGGGGGATAATCCGAAAAAGAAATGTTTCTGGGAACCCATGATTTAGAAAGTGTCAAAAAGATTAGCCTCATGGAAAAAGGGTATTTCTCTAAGGGAGGCTCATACTTATTTAATTAGTCTTGTCAGGTATCCCAACATACTACTTGTCTATTTTCAAGATGCTGACAAGCATTAGAGAGGTCTCGGAGAGGATTATGAGAAACTTCCTCTGGGAGAGATCTGGTGAAGGAAAGGGTGCACACCTTGTCAATTGGAAGATGGTCTCAAGCTCATTGAATGGTGGGGCTAGGTATCGGAAATCTGGATAGAAAAAATATGGCTTTACTTGTAAAATGGCTTTGGAGATTCCCAAACGAACCTAAAAGTTTATAGCATAAAGTGATTGGGAGTAAACATGGGTTCCAATCAAATGGTTGGGACACAAATGTAGTGACTAAAGGCACTGCTAGGAATCCATGGAAGGAGATATCCAAAGGTTACCCCGGTTCTTTAACGGTGTAAAATGGGAAGTTGGGGTCGGAAACCGGATTAGCTTCTGGGATGCTTAGTTGGGAGATAATGCTTTCCAAGATCTATATCCTCTCCTATATTCCTTAACCCCCGCAAAAAAATTCTCCAATTTAAGCTTTTATTTTGAGAGAGGGGGTAAGTGAGAATCTTGATTTCCATTTTCGTAGATTGATCCGGGATAGGGAAATGAATGAATTATCTTCCATCATTGCAAAGGGGCGTTTTTGGTGAGGGATGGTATTTGTGATAGTAGGGTGTGGTCCCTAAACTCTTCAAACTTGTTCTCTTGAAAATCTTTTTTTGAGTTTAGTAACCCCACCCATATATGTTCCTCACCACTCTTCTTTTTTAAACTATGGAAGGTTAAGATCCCGAAAAAGGTCAAATTTTTTATTTGCTATGTGGCTTTGGGCAAGATCAATACCCTTGAGTTTCTTCAACGATCTTCTCCCTTCACCTTAAATCGCAATGGGTGTTGTTTATGTCATCGTGATTCACAAGATCTAAATCACATCATGTGGAACTCCAAGTATTCGAGGCTCATCTGGAAAAGTTTTTTCCACGTTTGGAATATCGTGGGTGAATAATGAGTCTAATCACCTAACTTTAGACGAAATGCTTGTATCTCCCCCCCTCTTTTAATGATAAAGGCAATTGCTTGTGGATGGCGGGGTGTTGTGCAATTGTATGGGGAATTTGGTTAGAAAGAAATAGAAGAATTTTTAGGGATGAAGGTAGGTCTTGGGATTATGTTTGGGAGTTGGCAAATGTAAATGCTTCCTTTTGGGTCAACTTCCAAACACTTTTGTAAATATTCGCTAGGACAAATTATCAATAGATTGCCCGCATACTTGTAATTAGGTGACGGTGCGGGTTTTGGGTTGGGGGTATACAGTATAACTTAATTCCGTGGCTTTTGTTTGTCTCGTGCCACTTTTACTTTGTACTTTTATTATTTTTTTGTTTCTTTCTTTCATTTTATCAATGAAATGGCTCTTTGAGGTGTTCTCTTCAAAAAAAAAAAAAAAAAACCACTCTTTCAAATTTTCTTAGTTTTACTAATTTAATAAAAAGAATTTGTCTCAAATAGCATAAATCCGCATATTAATTACTAACATGTCAGAACTTTTTAAAAATTAATCAAATAGTATAATTATAATTCATTAAATTACTGAAGTATTTTTCATGGGTATTTAATGAATTTGTATGTTTTTTAACTTTTTCAAGTTCAAATTCAATAATTTATCAAGCTATTTGATTATCTTTCATTATTATTTTCACTAAATTTGTTTTTTACTTTTTTTTAGTTCAATAAATTAGTGAATTATAATTCATTAAATTATTGAACTATAATTATGCTATTTTAGTAATTTTTGAAAAGTTCTTAGTATGCAAAAATATGCTATTTCAGTAATTGCCCCTTTAATAAATCATTAATTTAATGGTTTTCTTTCATTAATTTAATGAAGAGTAAAGAAGTGCTATTTTTGAAAATTTTATAAACTTTTGCTATTTTTGAAATTTACTATTAAAAAGTGTCATATCTGAAAATACCCCAAAAATAAACTCAACACTGCTCAATAAGAAGTCTCCCACAGACCATACAAAATGCACTTTGCAAGTTTGCATGCGTTCAATCAATAGCAGCCCCAACCAATGCACTGATAGATGCAGGAGTAATCTTTTAAAAAAAAAACACAATAATTAGTATTATATGATAACAAAAAAAATCACTTACATACTATCAAGATCAATAAATTCTTCCTTCACTAGTAAGGCTGTAAGCTTATAAAGCCCAAATGGCACGGACGAATTTACTTCAATGCGCTGATAATACTGGAACTTAAACCCAAGGATTTGTGAAGCATGAGACTGCCAATACACTTCATATCATGAGAAACCATAAGAATTCATTCATCAGGAAGTATAAGCAAAATTTATTCAAGTAATTTTCTCAAACCTTAGGAAATATAGGAATTAACTCCAAGAAAACCTCGTTATCTGGTTGAAGTTCAAAACACTCCAGAACCTGACGCATGAAATCATCAAAACGATCAGAATATTATAGTGCATTTTCTGAATAAATATAACAAAATGTAAAACAAAGACAATTTATGAAAAAGGGAAAATAAACGAGAAAAAACTCACAATGTCAAAGACACGGTTTGGATCCAGATCAAAGTGCCCAATTAATGACTGCAGCAAACTTAAAAATCAACAAATAGACAAGGTAATTTAAAAAATTAAAGAAAAACAACTAATGCGACATCCTTGTGTGTGCGATGGGTGCGTGCATGCACAAAAACAGAGAGGGGAGAGGGGTGACTCAACATGGAAGTTAACTACCAACCTTTATAATGCCAATGGTTGATCCTGACAAATCTTTATTTGAAGCATCAGTGATACGGCAAAGAAGCGTGACCTATGGATTCATAAGAAAAGCACCTCAATTTTTTTAAAAACGACGCTCAAAAGCCCATTTCATTATGATAATGAAAGATATACAAGTAAAGAGCAAAAAATAAAAAGAAAAAAAAAACCAAAAAGGAGTATCAGCCAGCACCTAATTACAAGTATGCATGTCAATTGTTAAGAACAAAAGAAACCGAGTAGTTACAAAAAGGTTTGAAAGATGGCACCAAAAAAGACGTATTAATGTGTACTAGTTCCCCAACGTATTCCCAAAATCGATCTCCATTCTAAATATCCTTGTGTTTCTCTAGAGCCATATATTCCATAAGATTGCAAAGGCCCCAGCTTTCCATAAGGCCTACCTTGCCCTATAAAGAGAACTAATTCCTCCATAAAGCTTCAACAAATCCAATTAGGAGCCGATGTGATGTTAAATGTCCCAAAAAACTTCTCTCAACTAATCTTGAAAAATGGAAATTCCAGAGTAAATTATTTGATATGCTTGTCTACCTACTACTTTTCTGTCTTTAAGGCCCCGGTGCAATTTACTAAAACCATTATGATAAAATCCTCCGCAATTTCTTTTGGAAAGGAGCAGCTGTTGGTGATCATCTTGTTAAATGGAATAGAATCCCCCCCACCCTCTTTCATCAATGGTGGTTTAGCTTTTGGAGGGTTGGGAAAAAGAAATGATGCCTTTCTTCTTAAATGGCTTTGGCACTTCCCTATTTTTTTTTTTTTTTTTTTTGATAAGAAACAAGACTTTTCATTGATAGATGAAAAAGACCAAAAAGGCCAAGCAAACTACAAAAAGCCTACCAAAAGGCGGCAAAAAAAAGCACTAAAAATCTCCTATTCCTTTAAGCCATTCAACACTAGGTCTAAACACATCGAAATTCCTCTAGAAGAACCTACTACAACTAGCCCAAAGAAACAACTACTCCTTCGAAAAATAAAAGAGGTCAAAGGGAATTAGAAAATCTTAGAAGTGCCGTCAATTATGAGAGACATCCTTCAAATAGTTTGCCTCTCCAAAGGGTTCAAAAGGATGATCTATGATAAACGGGATTGTTCAAGGGCTCGAAGGCAAGTCCAAAAGAAGCCTTGTTAGAGTTTTTATTCGTGGTGTAGATTCTGTTTTGTTATTCTTCAAGAAACCAAGTTAGCAATTATTGATAGATCTTTAATCTTTTTTATGGAGGAGTAGTTTCTTTGGGCTAGTTGCAATAGGTTCTTCTAGAGGCATTTCAATATGTGTTCAGACCCAGTGTTGAATGGCTTAAAGGAATAGGAAATTTTTAGTGTTTTTGTTTTTGCCGCCTTTTGGTAGGCTTTTTGTAGTTTGCCTGGCCTTTTTGGGCTTTTTGTAGTTTGCCTGGCCTTTTTGGGCTTTTTCATCTATCAATGAAAAGTCTTGTTTCTTATCAAAAAAAAACTACTCCATAAAAAAAAATTAAAGATCTAACAATATTTGCTAACTTGGTTTCTTGAAGAATAACAAAACAGAGTCTACACCACGAATAAAAACTCTAACAAGGCTTCTTTTGGACTTGCCTCCGAGTCCTTGAACAATCCCATTTATGGATAACAATTGAAAAACACTCTCTTTAGCACAAGGTTATTATCAACATCCCTGTTAGTGAAGATATGGGGTGGTGCTCAAAGATCAAGCCTGATTGCATCAACAAAAGCCCCTGGAAACATGTTCTTAAGCTCAAACCTCTTATGGATAACAATTGCAGCTTCTTGTTGGGAAAGGCAGTAACATCCGGTTTTGGGATCATATTTGGATTGGGAAAAAGTCTCTTAAATCCCTTTTCCCCAATCTGTTTCAGCTTGCCAAAGATAAGTCTATCCCGGTTAGTGAAGTCTGGAAGGAGGAGACCAATGCGTGGGTTATTGATTTTAGAAGGAACTTTTGGCTTTATTGGAGCCTTGCAAAGTCAATAACAGGGACGATGTTAGGGTCTGGATTCCTAACAAAATGGAGGGCTTTTCTTGCCATTCAGCTCTTCAACTGTTGTGGAAGAACCTTGGGCATGCTGTTGACAATGAGCACATGCTGATTTGGAAGGGAAAATATCCTAAGAAAACCAAAGTCTTTCTTTGGATTGTTATCAATGGTGGTCTCAACTCCAACCAAAAAATTCAAGCTAGAAAACCTTGGCTTAGCCTTCAACCTAATTGGTGCTACCTCTGCATGAAGGCTTTGGAAACTACTGAACATCTTCTCTTTGGCTGTAGCTTCTCTCAGAATATTTGTCAATCACATTGATCCTAGGACAAATATTCTAGCCCTGTTGGGTGGCTCCAATCTGCTTGACAAGAGGAAAGTTTTATGGGGCAACGCAGTGGATTGAACTTATGGAATATTTGGCTTGAAAGGAATAGGAGGATCTTTTTGAATTTGGGCAAGTCGTGGGAAATTATTTGGGAGTCTAGTGTTCTCAATGCCTCCTTTGGAGTACAAATTGTAATTATTTTTTTGTAACTATTCCCCCTCCATTATAGCCTCCAATTGGAAGGCCTTTTTGTAATTTGTTTCGGCCTTCTCTGGCCAATTACCAAAAATAAACAACAAGTCTCATCATCCTTTTGACACAAACAACACCACTATGGACCCAGAACAAAGGATGAAGATCATTGGAGAAAGTCAAGGGATTAATTCTTTCATATGCCCACGTCCATGCAAAGAACATAACTTGTTTCGGGATCTTCAACTTCCACAATTTAGAGAAAAATATGGAATTTTCTAGGTTAACTATAGGTGGAGAAGTGAAGAGTCTGTAAAATGATTTACGTGAATAACCCTAGGATTCCAAGGACCAAACTCCCCTATCTCGAATACCCTCTCTCAACAACAACAAAATTCTAACAAAGAAAGTAAAGAACAAAGATCGTCCAACTCCCATTCCCGCACATTCCTTCGGAGGTGGAGATCGATGGAATGACCCAGGGTTCTTGAGCCCAAAAAGGCCGAGATGGGGGCCATTTAATGAGCGAGATAATGATTAAAAAGAAGGGAATTTTACTGAATGAGGAATGGATTCAACCAGAGTCCTCCAAAGAAAAAATGATAAAGCACCAAGAACATGTATAGATAATATACTCTCTCCACTACTAAACATTACAAAAACAAACTCCCATTGACTTTTATTTAAAAAAAAAATTAAATGACAAGGAGCTCTTTCTAGAGGATGGAAAATACACTAGCTCCTCAAATATCTTCCTCATTCCTAGACACCATTATCAAGAGAGTTTTTTTCCTTTAACTAACCCTGGCTCAATTGGTTCTCAACAGCCTCCCCACTTATTACCTGTCTTTGCTGTCCCTGTGGCTATAGCAAATTTGATTGATAAGATGATTAGAAACTTCTTTTGGAAAGACAGTAACAACGACACTGGCTATAATTTGGTCAAATGGGAGATTGTTTCAAAACCTCTGGACTTAGGTGGTTTGGCAGTGGGTAATGTTTCCAAAAGGAATGAGGCTCTCTTGTCTAAATGGTTGTGGAGGTTCCCTCTTGAGGGGGATTCACTTTGGAAGGCTATTGTTTATTTGGAAGGCCTTGGCCCAGATGGTAATCAGTTTTCCTCCAAGAGTGTCTTCAAAACTTTATCTGCCAGTGTTCCCTCTTTGCCTCTGGATATCTATATGGCCATTTGGAAGGATAATTATCCTGAAAAAGTCAAAGTGTTTCTATGGACGCTTTTCCATGGTGACCTCAATACTAATGACAAAATTCAGAGGCGCTTCCCCTCCATGGCTTGTAACCCTAACCGTTGTATTCTCTATTGCTCGGCGCGAGAAGACCTCTCCATTTGTTTTGGTCTTGTCCTCTAACAGCCAGCCTATGGGGTAATTTATTTGATATCTTTCCAATCCAGGGCCCTCCTCCATCTAATCTCCAGGCTATCATCCATGGTTTTTTATGTGGGGTTAAGTTAAATGTTAAAGCCTCCACTCTCTGGCATAACTCGATAAGAGCTCTCGTTTGGTTAGTTTGGTGGGAAAGGAAGAGAAGAATTATTGAAGATGTGTCTCTTAATTGCTCTAACCTCTGGGGCCTTGTGGTTAGATTTACGTCTCTTTGGTCAGATAGGGCTAAATCTTTTTGTAATTACTCTCCGTCTGTCATAGCCCCCAACTGGAGGAATTTTTTGTAACCTTTGGGTGGCTCTTTTGTAAAGTTTCATTTATCAATGAAATTGTTTCTTATCTAAAAAAAAGGAGAGTTTTTTTCTTTTGCAAGTGATTTACTAATATAAGTTACCCATCTTCAGGGCAACCCAAACAAAAACTCAAAAAAATCTTTCTATGATGAATGCTTTATACATTTCTTATGAAAAATAAGATGAATGCTTTTTACACTATCTAGATTTGAAACTATTTCTCCGACAAAAATATGAGGTGTTCACATATCAAGAGAATTTACAAATAAACCAAAAATGACTGCGAAATCACATTTTTTACCACCTAAATTAAAACAAAAATCTGTCAGACTATTGTAAGTTAATAACGTAAATCAATAAATTATTGGCGAGCAAAACCCCATAAATGTTATAAGCATATAATGAAGGCTAAGAAATTATTTTTTACCCCACCAATATTAGATGGAATACAGACTTTGATCAAAAAGAAATATATTCTTTTCTATCTTTTTTTTTAGAAAGGGACAAAAAATATATTCTTTTCTAACAAGAAATATCAGTAAACAATTTCATTATGAACAAAAAGACATTATTGTACACACAGAAGAAATTTACCAAGCAAGAGAGAGGTTAATCATGAAATTAATTGATGGAGCAGCAATGTAAGGAGACAAATATAAGAAATTAAAAAAGTGAAAACTAGGTTTTCAATCTTCATCATACCAACTTCGCATATCCCTCGCTCTCTTCTCGAAGAAGATTAAACTTTGTTTGTTGATAAAGAAGGCGAGTATTTACTCTGACCTGAAATCAACAAGATGTAGATATTAACTTTAAAATTTTGGCCTCTGTACTAACATTAAGGTTTGATCAAGCATGTCACCAAGATGTAGCACGAGAATAGTGGTGGCCTCAATTTTTTTTTTAATTTAGAAAACGAAAAAAGCATCCATTCCAATCATCATCCTAAATAAAAATTTGAGGCCACCACTATTCTCGGTTGACCGAAAAATTATAATGGTGACAAATCTACAAGATTATGTAGCTCAAGAGAAGAACAAACACCAAATAGTTACTATATGGATAGAGGAGGAGAAAAAATAGCTTATAATCTCAAGATTCAAGTTCAGGTTGCATTATCAATTATAAGGCTTGAATCTCAAAGCAGTTATCACTTACCTCTTTATTTTTTAATTCTTGAGCCTTAATCTTTATCATTTCAGCCTCCCACAGAAACTCTTCCTACAACAAAGCAAATTCAATTAAGAACTTTGGTATTACAAGAATTGGTGCAGCATTTACAGAAGCCCAAAATGAGAACAAAAGGTCATCAGGCTTCATAGTCCAGTAAAATGGATGAGATTGAGCCTCTGACTATAGAATTACAGTGATAAATTAATAAATAATGAACAAGGGAAAAAAATGATTAAAAGATCACCTCACATCGCTCCTGAAAAAGCCTCAATGGAACAAATGTAGATTCAACCAGCCACTTAGCCTAAGGAAAAAAAAAACAACAGTAATAAGTAAAATGTATATTTTTTAAATAAAAAAATATTTGTAATTTTTTTAGTAATTATACCCCTATTGCTATTGCATCTAATTGGCAAGCCTTTTTGTAGTTTGTGCGGGCCCTCTTTTTGGGGCTTTTCATTTATCAATGAAATAGTCAAGTTTATTACCAAAAAAAAAAATCATAAAGTAATTACAGAAAAATTGTACATAGTAATAGGAAACAGAGTAACATGCAACAAAAATCACCCAGGATTTTATACATCAGACGACATTAATCCAAATAAAGTATATAGAAAGGATATACAAGTAGCATTAAAAGTCCCCCCAAGCTTTGATGGCTAAATAAAACGTTCGAGAAAACATACTATTTAGCTCTTTTTTTATAAGAAGAAAACATACTCAATATCAAAAATTATTATTTGTTTTTAACAAAAAAAAAATACAGAAAGGTGTATAGTTCAACAAAATTTACATATATCCAAGAATCCACCTGACCAACCCCTCGATCTTCATTCGAAATTTGACCACTATTATTGGCCTTACTAGTTAAATCAATCAGTAGTCAAGCATCATATGATATTTTAGGGTCCACAGTTGGCAGGGAATATATTTCAGAGTCTCAGACCCATAACCACTCATGAATCCGAAGGCCCTTATCAGTTATCACCATTGCAATTTAGAGGAAAATATGATGTGTCATACTGCCATCGAATTATAGACTTAACAGTTGATAAATTCAAATTTTTAAAATAACATGTCATAGAGTGAGGTAAACCTCAACAGTGAACATCTATCGAAAGCAACACAGAACTGTCCTACAGCAGAAGATAATAATAATAACTTATAGTTAAGATACTCACCAATTTTAAAAGACGAACACGATACTCTCCTGTTAATGTAATCTGCAAATGAAGTAAATTTAGGCCGGTAATTAGAGAATTTCCGCAAACAGGATAAATTTTCTTCATCAGAAACATGAATAGACATTTACAGCTAACAAAAAGCGTAAAGAAAAGCATACAGATAAGAGACTTTACACTAAAGAACTCCCAATGAAACCAAAAATATTGATATTTTAATCAATGTGTGTTTAAAAGGTTTGGGGGAGGGGTTCAGAAAATAATAGTAATAATAATAAACATTTCTTTGAATTTTTTTTTCTTTTTTTTTTTTTTGGAAAGACGCATACAAAAATAATAAGAAGAAATGGTAGGCAAGACAAGGAGGTCAAAAGTCCTCCATCAGAAAATAATAGAAATAATAATAAACATTTCTTTGAATTTTTTTTATTATTTTTTTTTTGGAAAGAGACATACTTTGATTAAAAGAAGAATAAAAAAAGGTAGGCAAGACAAGGAGGTCAAAAGTCCTTCAAATGGAATGAATAACAACATAATATTACAGGTTACAAAATTTTATACACAGACCACCAAGAGTTTATAAAAAAAGATGCTCTCTAAAATCTTAAAATCTCTTCACTCAAATGCACCCAAAAAGAAAAGGCACCTAGTACAAGGAACATGATGAACAAAAGATCAAGGGAGCTCTGTGACACACCACCCACAATACCTTCCACTCTCCTTTTTTTAGTAAACTCAACTTTTCATTCAGGCCAAAAAAGCCAAACGAAACGAAAGGTTACAAAAAAATATCCTGATTGGCCGTAATGTTAGGAGAATAATTACAAAAATATTTACAATTTGCACTCCAAAGTCCGAACGGAGGCATTGAGGACACAAATTTTCCAAATACCATTCCAAGACTTCAGTTGTCCAAAGAAATTATGCCGTCATGTTCAAGCCATATGTTCCAACAAATAGCCCTCACCACATTGTCCCAAATGATTTTCTTTCTTCCTCTAAAGGTAATGCCACAAAACAGGGAGTAGATGTTGCTCTTGGAAAAATTTCGGAAAACCAAATTAAATGACTAAAAATCTAGCACAGAGGTTTGTGGGGTGGTTTTATTTTTGTTTCCCCCCCTCTTTTTAGCCTCCTTTTGGTAGGTTTTTTTTGTATCTTTTGGCCTCTTTGGCTATTTCATTTATCAATGAAGTTGCTTGTTTATTATCAAAAAAAAAAATCTGAGCTGTTTTGACACAGATCACACCAATAAGTTGGAGGGTGATCCAAGCCTTTCCAGCTTGTACTTTGTGATTTGAATTTTTTTTTTTAAAATTACAATAGACAATCTTTAGATTAATTAGATTATTTTTATACATTACTATGATTTTCACTTTTTTTTTTTTTTGATAGAAAGATAAACTTTCATTAATCAAATTAGAATAAAAACAAAGTACAAGAGGATGAGGAATCCTCCAAAAAGAAAACAAAAGAAAAATAAAAATTACATAAAAGAATTCCATTTATAGAACATGGAATGTGTAGGAAAATCAAAATCTATACTATTTACAAATTTGGCCCAACAAAAAGTTCTTGAACTAAAACAATCCCTTAAAAGATGCCAAGATTTGGATTCTCCCAAAAAAAATTCGAGAATTACGTTCCAACCAAATAGTCCATAGTAAAGCAGCCACTGCACATTTAAAAAAAAATCTTCTTTTCTTTTCAACCTTTGAACCGAAAAAGTCCATAATCAAAAGATCTCTAGCATCCTTTGGAGGAACCCAACTCAAATCAAATTGTGAAAGAAGTTTGAACCAAAGATTGCTTGTGAAGTTGCACTGAAGAAAAAGGTGAGAAGCCGATTCACAACTTCTATAACACAAAAAAAAAATATGTGGAGACAAAGAAGAATTGGGCAAAAGTGATTGCAAAACATCCCCAGTGACAAGTTTACCTAAATAAAAAGTCCAAAGAAAAAATTGGATTTTTGGTTGAAAACCCGAAAACCAAATTGAATTGGAAGGGAAATGAACCGACGGAAGAGAGAGGGAAAGAAAAGAAAAGAAAGATTTGGAAGTGAAAGAGCGTGAAGCATGAAGGATCCAAGAAAGTCTATCATTAGAGGAAGAAGGGAAAATATTTGAAATAAGACTAAGAAGAGATGAAAATTCCAAAAATTCCACATCTTTAAAATTTCTAAAGAAAGAGAGATCCCAAGACTTAGTTTGCAAATTAGGATTTAGGGTTTAGGGTTGGAAGGTATTGTGGGTGGTGTGTCACAGAGCTTTTGGGTGTCGACTTCTAAATATTTTTGTAATTACCCTTTAGGTTTAATTATAAATAGTTGGCCAGCATACTTGTAATTAGGTGGCGGTGCAGGGTGATGGGTTAGTAGGGCATATGGTATACCATGTTTATGTCGCTTTTGGTTTGTTTTACCACTTTATTGTATTGGTTTTTCTCTCTCTTTCATTATTTTATGAAATGGCTTTTTGAGGTGTTCTATTCCAAAAAAAAAAAAAAAATCAAGTTAAGCTTAGGATCTTTGTTGAAGACCCACTTTGTGATTTGAAATTAACATCACTAATGACTAGACTATCCATAAAAGTACTATGATTTTTTGGGCACCTCCCCTTCTAAATAGTTTTGGAAATCTTTTTGAGATTTGAGAGTACACTTAAAAAAAAACCCTTATGCACCTTGGGCTTCCAATGTGTCACAACCCGTCCTGAAATCTCCCAATAGACCTTAGACAAGATGTACACCAATGACAAGCGATAGCTAAATGCCAACACTTTCCATCAAGGAACACTGAAAATAATTGTGCTAAAAATATCTCAAGCTAATATGACTCATGCTAGCGGAATTAATACAAATTCGGTGGCAGATTGTTGTTCTTGAAGAAAAGGAGAGAGCAATTGAGAAATCTATTTGCAAATTATGAGTAGAAATTAGAGGTGAACTAATCTTTAGTGCGGGTCTCACTCTAAGAGCATTTTTATGGAAGCGTGCCTCTTCTATAAGAGACACAAGACTGTGATTCAAAGAGGGCACAAGGCTATAGGAAAAAATTTGAGTCTCACCTCAAGGACAGCTTCATGGCATAAGCCTCGAAAGCCTTTTAAAAATGTTACTTTAAACTCATAATTGATGGTATTTGATATCTGGAATTGAATATTTTGGCACAGTTGTTTACAAAGTTTATTAGAGAATTGATATCTTAGAAATATATTGTCTTCACAAAATAGTTATTAGCACTACATTATTTAATATAATAAAACTATATGCAATCCAAAATATCTCCAAAGATTAAACCTCATCGAAATATGTTACACATCATTTGTAAGTTATAACATAATACTGATGCTTAAAATGATTCATTAGTCTTATTCATATATTCTTACACATATATAAGTTGAATATGGACACAAATAATACACTGTAGGCTGATGGATACAAGGTTAAAATTATGTATGATTATTTCAATATAAAATTATATAGACTCCATGATTTTCCTTAAAATGTGAACATTGAGATTTCAGTTAACATTTGGTTTTTTACATCCAAGATATCTAGCCTCGCCCCACTAATGTTCTATGAATGCTTCGATGATCCTTTGAGCATCCACCCATCTGATGTAATGGGATTATAAAACTAAAACAAGAACGAAACTATAGACTATTTAACAAGAAGAGTAGAGTTTAGGAATAAGTTTTTGAACCAGCCAAATAACAATAGTCTTCCACGATCCTGTTCACTATCTTAGGAAAAGTTCTCGTCTAACAAACATCAAAAATTCAAACTCCAACATTCTTGAAAGCATATTATGAAGAATGAAACTTGCTGTTACAACAAAAAAAAACAACAGAACAGAACAGAACAGAATACTAACATCTTGAGCCAGTTGGGTCACAACATCAGCAAAATTCGATCCCAACTCCTCTGCCGATACTTTCTCCGAAAACGCTACTGAATCCAACGCAACTTTACACTTTGGAAACGGCAATTCTCCCCTAACCTAAATCCAGAAAAATCATACAGACGCAAATAATCCATCATCCACATAATAATTGCACTAAAAATTCACAACTTCAGCTTATAAAAACGCAAACTTGAACAAAAATCAATGAGATTACTAACCATGGTCCAGCAAAGCTCGTAAAGGAATCGAAGCACAGGAACAGGATGAGGAACCTTGAAGCTCAAGTTTCCAGATTTCCATTCGCGAAGAGTATTTTCAACAACATATAAACATTCAATGGGAGGAAGAGCCATTGCCCGAAAATGGCTGAGAAGAAATCCCTTCAAAAAAAAAAGAAGTTAATAGGTTTTGGAAACTAAAATAGTTTTTCAGAGAGAAAAGTAAGAGATGTTAGGGTTTTCATGGGGGTTAAGAAACGGAAGTATGAGAGAAATTAGGGTTTGAAATTGCTGAAAATTGAGGAAGAAGAAAGATAGAAAGAAAGAGGTGTTTCTGTGAAATGGGGAAGCTGGGAATTGGAGAAGAGATGCTGGAGAGGAGAATGCTTGCTTGATCGCAATGGCAAGAGTGATATGGACTGGGCTTTTAGATACCGTGTCAACTGGGCTTTGGCCCATTTTTTATTAATGGGCCTTGTTTTCATGGCCCACAATAGGTCCTTCACCATAATCAATTTTTGAATTGGATTTGCACTTGATACTCTCGTTGGACTTTTTTTTTTTGTGTCTTTGGTTCTTTGGTCATGTTTTTAATTAAGGATAAATTATTTTGGGAAATTTTCTTAACTATCCTTTTAACCATTTAAGTTATCGAAAATACCTTCATTTTCTTGATAATTTCTAAACACCCTAAAATTCATAACTAACTACTAATTAATAAGTGAGACTTCACATTATAACTGTCACTAATAAAATAAAATCGAACAGAAGTAAACTAATGTTTGGAGAATAAAACTGATTATATCAATATTTGTTATTTGAAGCTTGATGAAAAAGACAAGAAACACATACATATATAAAGACTTACAAAGATAACTAACCTCTCCTGATAAAAAGCATAAAATATCCTAACAGATTTGCTAAACAGACTCTAACAATAACTTCATTATTGACTTATTCTATTCCAATAAATCAGGAACAAAATCTAGACTCTACATCAGCAAATAAAGAACAGCAAAATACCTAATGCAAACTTATTTCAAACATTAGAATTTTACACTAATTTGTAACAATCCCCTTTAGTGCAAACTTACGACTGATTACTCCAAGAGCCGTTCTAAACTTTTCAAACTTGAGTCTAGCCAAAGCTTTTGTGAAGACATCTGCAACTTGGTCATTTGTAGATATTCCATTTAATTCGATTTCTTGTTCCAACACCTTCTCTCGAATGTAGTGATAACGAACTTCAATGTGCTTAGTTCGCCCATTAAATATTGGATTTGATGCAAGTTTAACAGCACTTTCATTGTCACATTTAATCTGTATAGCATAATCAATCTTGTACAACATGTCTTCCATTAATCTCTTCAGCCATATGCATTCTTGTGCTGCCATAGTTGCTGCCACATATTCAGCCTTGGTGCTTGATAAGGAAACTACAGATTGCTTTTTGCTTCACCAAGAAATCACAGCTGAACCAATGTTGAAACAGTAACCAGAAGTGGAATGTCTACCATTTGCATCCCCAGCCCAATCTGCATCGGTAAAACCAGTTAACACGAATTTTTCAGCCTTCTTGTACATAAGGCCATGATCAAGAGAACCCTTTACATATCTTAGAATTTATTTGGCTGCATCTAGATGAGAACTTCTTGGACATTGCATAAACTAAGAAATTTTGCCCACAGAATAAGCAATCTCAGGTCTTATGATGGTTAGATAAATTAAACTACCAATAAGTTGCCTAAATTTTCTAGCATCCTTTAATAATTCTCCTTCATCTTTGATCAGCTTGAGGTGTGGCTCCATTGGAATAGTTCTTTTTTTTTACTCCCCCATGCCAAAAACGTTGTAAGAGCTCATTTGCATAACCTTTTTGAGAAATAAAATATCCCTGGTCTAGTTTTTCAACTTATAAGCCAAAAAAACAACCTACCTCCCCCAAGTTCTTCATATCGAAATGAACAGGTAAATCATTCTTCAACATGGAAATTTCATCTTCATTGTCTCCCATGATTATCATGTCATCAACGTACAATAAGACCAGCAAATGCATATCTGGTTCTAATTTAATAAACAAAATAGAATCTGCCACAGAAAGTTTAAAACCACAAAAGATGAAGTATTGAGCAATTTTACCATACTAAGCACGTGGTGTGCTTGTTTAAGACCGTACAATGCCCTCTTTAGCAAACAAACATGATAAGGATATTGTTTGGAAACATATCCTTTTGGTTGCTCCATGAACACTTCCCAATCCAATTCACCATAAAGAAAAGCGTTCTTTACATCCAGTTACCATAACTTCCAATCTTTAAAAGTTGTAAGAGAAAACATAGTTCTTACTGTTACCATTTTTGCAACGGGGCTGAAAGTTTCTTCATAATCAAGCCCATAGCTTTGGGAGAAACCACGTGCAACGAGTCAAGCTTTGAATCTATCAATGCTCCCATTTGATTTCTTCTTCAAACAGTAGACCCATTTACATGAAATAGCACGTGCAACTAGTCAAGCTTTGAATCTATCAATGCTCCCATTTGATTTATTCTTCAAACGGTAGACCCATTTACATGAAATAGGCTTGTAATTTTTCGGTTTAGGCACTAACTCCCATGTCTAATTTTTGTTTAATGCTTCAATTTCTTCTTGCATAGCTGCTTCCCACTTTGGATGACTTTTGGCATCCTCATAGTTTTCTGGTTCTTCACCCAATGCTCCTGTAAAAAAACATGAAGTTATAAAGCAATGATTTAGCTGTACCTCATAGTCTTTAAGATAATCTGGTTGCCTTTTCTCTCTAGTTGATTTTCTAGTAGTTTGATCAACATCTTTTGAGCTTGAAGTACTACTCCTTGTAATTTGAGGTTTATCATTGGATTCAGGAAATAGTTGTTCATCATCGAAATCAACATTTTGGATAGTTTGCTTCTATATTGGATTCCAAGCTGACACTTCATCAAAAATAACATCTCTGGAAGTGACAAGCTTCTTAGTATTTAAATCCATACACTTCCACCATTTCCTGCATGAATCATAGCCAACAAAAATGCATTTATTTGCTTTCGGGTCTAGTTTGGTTCGATTAGTTTTAGGAATATGAACATAACTAATGGAACCAAAAACTCAAAAATAATTTACATTTGGCTTTAGATTATACAACAATTCAAAAGGAGTTTTTTCTTTACCCGACCATGGAGGTAGATGATTTATCACATGACATGCACATTGTATAACTTCAACCCAAAGTTCACGAGGCAGATTCTTATCATGTAACCATGAAAGACTTGTTGAAAACAAATGTGCCAATTTCCTCTCTACAACCCCATTTTGTTGAGGGGTGTTGGGACATGTCATTTGTCGTTGAATGCCACTATTGTCACAATATTGAGAAAATTGTTCTGACATAAACTCTCCATCATTGTCGCTTCTCAAGCATTTTATTTTTTGTCCAAAATCCTTTTCTGTTGGGATTTATGCACTTAGAATCTTCATTTTTAGTTTAAAATATTTTATGAATAAATAAGAATATTATTTTAGTGAATATTGTGACATATTATTATATGTTGATATTCGTTAAATATTCAAACATTAATAGAAAATTCCAGGAGCATTACTAATTTTGATGACTTTTGACGGCTATGAGATATAAATTTATATTGGATCCTAGACAGAACTCAAATTGTCTACAATACATTATTCAATGTTGGTAATCCATCTAACAATTTTTGTGATGAAACTTGTTGATGCATTTGATAACCCAAATGCCCCAAATCATTAGCATGATATGGATGCAATGGAAACATCATATATAATGAGTTTATATAAGATAGACCATAGGATAATAAATCGATTCCTAAATAACACTATTGATAGGAAATGATTTATAATATCAAAATTCACATCATTTGGACCAAACAAAACATATTTCCAAGTTAGTAATTTGTGAACTCAAATTAAACTGAAGCCTTTCCTTTGATAAACATAATTTAAGGTGATCTACTTTGATACACTCAATCTTAACACCCTTTTTACCGGGAAATGACTAAATTGGTGCTTGGGAACATTTTATCCAAGATGGCGAGTTCATAACTAATCATGACTGGGTGAAACAAACAAGACTGAAAGTGTTAGTGACATGACACTATTCTAACTTAGGAACTTTAGGTATCTCCCTTGATTGCAATGATTCGATACTTGAACATGAGGCCTCATCTTCATCATCCGAGAAGGATCGTTTCTATGCTTGAAAACTATAGAAAAATGTTTATTAGAGAATCATCGAGTACACAAGGATAAAAGAGATAATTACAAGGATTAAAGCGTAATTTTGACCCATTGTAATTTTTGATTACCAATTGAAGGATATGTCAAAACAAACTTAATAACAAATGGACATAACCCATCTATAATGTTTAGGGAGTTCAACTTAGGGCTTTATTTTGGAATAGCCTCTTGGTTAATAATTATGATTAATTAATTAATGAGTTTAATTAATAAATCAATAATTAATGGGTGTATTCTTTCTTTAAACCATGAATGGTCCTCTTAGCTAGCCCATACATCATTGTAATTAACCAAGTTATTAATTTAACTAGGAAGAAAGAATTATATTTAAGTAATTATATTACTTAAATAAAGGGATATATTAATTGTTTAAATAAAATGTTTATTTAAATGGAAATTAATATTAACATTATTAATTATTTAAATAATGAGTTTATTTAAATAGAAATTAATAATGAATATTATTAATTAAATAATGAGTTTATTTAATTTAAAAGGAGAGAATTAAATATATTTGTTTTACGAAACAAATAAGTATTTTACCTAAAATAATTAATTAAATGAATTTGATTCAATATTAATTGATTAAGAGAATTTTAGGAAATGTATATTTAAATTGAAAAGATTATTTGAATTTTTTAAATTTAAATATATATAAAAGATAAAGATTAAATAAAATAAAAAAAAAAAAAAAAAAAAAAAAAAAAAAGATAAATGGTGATCTTATCCAACGCCACTTGTCAATAAATTAAGAAAAATTTGTTTTCCTAATTTGAAACAAGTCTGACGCCATTTTCATTTTTTTATTTTTATTTTTATTTTTTAATTTAATTAATTTGATTATTTAAATTAAATGAAATAAGAGTTCTAATTTGATTAGGAAACAAACTCTTATTTTTCTTATAAATATGACCATTGGGTGCTCATATTTTACACTTGAAATTTATCAAAAGGCTCTCTCCTTTGCCTTCCCATTGCCGATTTTGGCATAGAAAAATAAAAAGAATTTTTCTTCTTATTCTTTTGTTCTTCCTAGGTTTCCCACAAGTTACGTTGGTTTGTGATCCTATACATAGAAGGCTTGGTGAAGTGGATTGATGTTTGCAGACCGGAAACCCCAACCGATTCTCCATAAATCTACAATGTAAGTTTTCAAAAACCCTTATATTTATATTACGGTATTGATCACAATTGCATGTTATTAACGGATCCGTAATTAATCGTTAATTAATTTACTAAAGAAAATTCCGCAAATTTAGTAAATAGTTCCTTCACTTTTCCACAACACTGTTAAATTCAATGAACTTGGAGAGTGCTTCATTTTTCTCTTTCAAAAAATAGACCCATGTGTACCTTGAGAAATCATCCACCAATATCATGACATATTGTTTTTCACTGTAGCTTTTTGTTCTTGTTGATCCCATTAAGTCTATGTGGACTAGTTCAAAAGGAGTCGATCTATGGTTTGATGAGCTTTTGAAGGGTAGACGATGTGATTTTCCATATTGGCATCCTTGATAAATCACATTTTCCTGTACATTATTGAATGTTGGTAATCCATCTAACATTTTTTGTGATGAAACTTGTTGTAGCATTTGATAACCCAAATGCCCCAATCTTGCGTGCCATATGGTTTGCCCTATTGTTGATTCGACTATTGTTGACTCTTTACATAGACTCTCTTTACATGGCCAGTAATAAGACAAATAAGGACCACTATTAACTGGTTAGAACAATAATTTTACCTGACATTTCTTATATTTTCAAGAACCTTCACATCATTTTACCAAAAAAAAAAAATATTTTACTTATGGAATTAGTAATTAAAAATTAATAATTATTTAAATTTTCTTCAAACCTGGAACATGATAAACATAATTTAATTTTATCCTACTTTATCGGAGAAAATCTTAATCTTACCAATTCTTTACAATAAGATATGAGTTGAATGGTAATTGACAATTACATTATTCATTATGTTGTCGTAGTTCTAAAAATAACGGAATGCCCTGCGCATGGTGTAAGCAACCAGAATCAATGATCCATTCTTTTTCGTAGTAAGGGGCCTTGACATAGGGAATTTGGAGGCGATATTGGTGAAGGGGGTAGGTATCTTCCTTCAATTTCATCTAGATGGATTGCTCGCATGCCCAATTGATTTTTTTCATCTTCATTATCTGTACAGGCAATATTTGCTTTGTAAATCTTTACACGACAATATTTTTTAATATGTCCATACCTGTCGCATTGGTATCATTTGAAGGATTTTTGTAGGCTGCCATTAGTATCTTTTTTCTTGCTTCCAATTTCTGATGGATCATTCCCATTTGCTTTTCCTCTTGAGAAAATAACAGAATCATGTTCAGAACTATAATCTTTGGCCATTTGTTTTGCCAAAGTCTCTTGTTTAGAAAGAAGACTCTCCAACTCTTCCACTGATGGTTGAGTTTCCCATCTTTGAATAGAAGTGATAAATGGTGTGTATTCTTTCTTTAAACCACGAATGAGAAATCTTCTTAGACGAGCTTCACTAATCTTATCATTCGTATCCAGTTCAGTTCTGAAATTTCAGCACAAATACCTTTAATGCGCAAGAAATATTCTAAAATTGACATACCTCCTTGAGTTGTCATTCCTAGTTCATTTTCCAAGAATTGTAATCTTGTTGTATTCTTCTTGTAAAATAGTCTTTCAAGAGTTCCCCAGACTTTTTTTGGAGAGTTTACGTCACGAACATGATCAATGAACTCTTTGCTAATTGATGTCCTCAAAGTAAACAGAGCCTTCCTACATTTGATCTTCCATTTCTTTTGTGGTTCGCTATTATCAGGAGTATCGGCTGGAATCTCTGTGTCTGAACCAGCTACTTATTCCCACAAGTCTTGACCTTGAAGATAAGCCTCCATACACATTCTCTAATACTTGTAGTTTGTTCCTACAAGCTAATCTACACCATTTTGTGTGCTAGAAATACTTCCCCCATTCATTAGCTCTATAACTGAACCGAGCTCTGATACCATAAAATAAAATCGAACAGAAGTAGACTAATGTTTGGAGAATCAAACTGATTATATCAGTATTTGTTATTTGAAGCTTGATGAAAAAGACAGCAGACACATACATTTATAAAGACTTACAAAGATAACTAACCTCTCCTGATAGAAAGCATCAAATATCCAAACAGATTTGCTAAACAGACTCTAACAGTAACTTTATTAGTGACTGATTCTATTCCAAGAAATCAGGAACAGAATTTAGACTCTACATCAGCAAATAAAGAACAGCAAAATACCTAATGCAAACTTATTTCAAACATTAGAATTTTGCACTAATTTGTAACAACTTTAAGGGTAAAATATAAACTAAGAAATTTGTTGACATATTTTGAAGACCCTTCCTAATAAAAGGGGTGTGTTGATCTTCCAATTATGTAATGTGGTTGTACAATAAGGTTCCTCTACTTAAGACGTTTTTGGATGTGTAGTTTTAATAGGAAATGGAAAAGCAGTTACATGGATCCAATGAATATTAGGGAGGAAATCACATTGATACTCTTCCTAAGAGAGATGAGAATGGATTTCATTCATTTTTTGTTATTTTATACAACTAGTAGAAACGACGTGTGTTGCAAGTGGTTACACATCATTTTTCGTTGAATTAAAGAATGTTGAGATTGTTCTAATCAGTATTGGCATCGTAATGTATCATTGGATTCTTGGTGTTTACTCTGATTCTTTATTTTCTCTCCATAGAGATACACGAGAACATAATTTATCATCTCACTTAATCAAATCAAATGTAAAAAAAAGTTGGGGTAAAAAAGGGTATTGAAACTCTCTCCATTATTGTATATACTTTAGATAGACTGTTAACTATTCATTTGACGAAAATTTTCATTTGTTGCCTTGAAACCTCAATAATGTTGGTTGCATCCCCAATTTGATGTATTTTATTCGAGTCACATAATGTGAGTTTCTCAAAGGTATGAACAAATTTAAATTGAAGAAGATAAGTCATTCAAACTTACAATAAGCTTCAAAGAGTAATGATTCTATGACACTGGATTTTAAAGCTTCTAAATGAAAGGGAAAGTCATAAATAACATGTGATGAAATGATAACTTAATTTCGCATGTAGTTGAAAGGCTATAAGTTTGATAAAATTCTCTTTTTAAAGTTTAAATTTTGAAGCCCAATTACACTATAAAATCTAAAACCTAGTGAATGCTTCTTTTTTCGAGTTGAGGTGATCCTCATATTCCCCATCTCTGATGTATTGATAATCATGAGGTTTCATCTCAAAACTAATTGGCAATGAGATGAGTAGCTCGTGTATCTTATAAATATAATGAATTTTCTTCATCTTTTCGATGTGGGATTTTCAACATGCTCTCTCAAGATGGTGCCTCTTTTAAGCTCACCAATCTTTGGTCGTGATCAATAACAGTATTGCTTTGAAAAATAGCGATCAACAATAGTTTTGATTTCATCCTTGCACATATATGTTAATTGTTGTCGAAGTGTGAACTCTCGCTCATGGGAGTCTTGTACATATGCTTCTTTAAGTGCTTCCGTAACAACCCGGTTTTTCACCTAAGGGTATTTTAGTCATTTCATTAATTTTTGATTTAAAATACTTTATTTTTAGTTCAATTTAACCGTCATGTCGATACGAGTACAATGCAATTGACCGTTCTTAAATCCAAACTCCAAGTAAAAAGTTTTACCGATTGTGCCCTAATTCTTTATATTTGTTCATAAGGATATTTAAGTCTTTTTCCAGCCAATCATTTGTATTTAAAGCTTCATTGAAACCTAGGTTAAACAATTTATTCTTTCTCCCCAGTCAGCAACCGTCACTAGCAGTATTCATCGCCGAATTCTTGTTGTTTTCTTAGTTATTCTTCCAAGGTAATTCGTACACTTTCATTCTCATCATTCATTCTTCTTCTTCTTGCTGTTAGTTAGCCAAATCACCTCTGAATTCTGGTCTTTTCGTTTGATTTTGTTCACAGCCACCGGGTTCACGTGTTTCGTTTGTAAACCGAAGATTCTTCGTGTTTTCTTCGTTAATTTCATCAAGTAATTAAATGACTTGTTTTCCTGTTCGTTTTTTTATTAAAATTCAAGTTAAATATGAGCCTTATCATCACTGTTTTCGCAAGTTCTAGTCTCGTCGGAGTTAGGGTTCATCTCACCGCTATTCAAGGAAAATTGTCACCAATTCTCTTCGTTTCCTTGGTATTTTACGTTGGATACGTTAATTATAGTTTCAATAGTGTTTTCAAGCTAATTTCAAGCTAAATGGAGGTTATTTTCTCTATGTTATGTCGGAGATTACACCTCACTGGAATCTGGGTTCATCTCGCCGGAAACTAGACTCTTTCTGCCGCTTTCTTGAGTTTTGAAGCTGGATTACTTTGTGTTTTAGTTCTTTTGTTCTCCGACGTTGTTCTCAAATCTTTTACGTCATTTCCTCGTCGTTAGGAGCCCTGAACCACATCCCAACTTGAGTTTAAGAGAAAATGTCGTCGTCAAGCTGGTAAGCGCGCCCTTGCATCTTTTTTTTTTTTTTGTGATTTGCGAAGGAGAAACGGTCCAACTAGACTGGTCTAACCGGTTCAGGGCCATTTTTTGATTAATTCGAGCCGGTTTTTATTTTGTTAGCGTGGTTTTCGTGAAGTTGACTTTAAGCTTATATTATTACAGGTCTTTGGCATCGTTAGGATTTTTATTTGAGTTATTTCGAGGTCGTTTGCTAGTTCAATTTTCAATTGAGGTAGGTTAATTCCTATTTAGAAGTTTTAAATTGAATTTCTTGTGTTTGTTTGATTATTGTATGATTAACAGTATGACTTGGGAGATGATTTATTGCTTTTAAGAATTATTTTTTGTCGCTTGATTTGCGATTATTGTTTATTTAAGTTTATTTTTGGTTAATTTGTTAGGTGTTATGTTTAGAGCCTATATATGATTTAAGTAAAATTGATTATAGTAATTACATATATTTAATTTGTAGAACTGCATACTATGGCTCGTATCATGGGTGACCTTATACCCCATTATGATACATAATTTCAAGCTGTATAATATGGCCCGTGTCAATTATGGTTGTAATTTTCGCTTCGAATGCCTTGCAAATTTAAATTTTTCAGGTAATAATAATAATGTTGGTAACTAAGGCGAGTGACGAGGATGGCGCTACACATGGAGGCCTTTAGGATTTGTCCATTTTAATTTTATTATTTTGAGAATTTAAATTTTGGTTCTCTTTCTTTTATTTGGGATTTTTAATTTCATTATTAAACTCATTCATTTTAGTTATTTTTAGAATTTATTTTTTAAAATGGCGCCGTAAATAAATGTTTTGTTTTGATCATTTTATTGATTATTTAATAAAAGACTTCCGCATTTATTGGTTTTACTCTGATTCATTCATAATTTTAAAATGAGTATCTTTATTATTTATTTATTTGAGTCAGGTCGTTATAGTTTCCCACATTGTGAATGCAGTATCTAAACCGATGACAAGGCCAAGAGATTCTTCAGAAAGAGTTCCGATGATCCATCCTCGAAGAAGACGATCAGATTTTTTTCCAAGCAATAAATTCTGCAATAAATGCTGATGATGTATTTTCTGTGTCTGTGGTAGTTGAATTTTGAGGGGCAAATTGTGGTGGAGTAGGGATTTCTTTTGAGAGATGAAATTATTGTTGTTACCAATTGGACTCTTGACACCAACCATATTCCTTATTTACATAAAATTGCATGATCATAATCTTCTTTTATCTTTACAGAAATTGTGGGATACACCTTATCACTCTTTGATATTCAAACAAATGTACCAGATTTGCTAATAGCTAGAGTGTCTTCCAAATTGAAAAAATGAACTTAAATGAATTTAAAGCGAAAGGAAGCATAAGAAATTGGCGTATAAATTCTCTTTCCATCGATTGTAACTAAAAAGGCAATGGGAAATAAAAAAGATGAAGGGCCAAAATTTGTATTTTGCGTGGTTACGGTTGACGTTTGATTTAAATGTTGATCAACCAAAACATTAGAATAAGTGGTTTTGATCAAAGCCATTTTATTTATCAATAATATCATTCTATATCTCAATGTTATTAAATGGATGATTCATTTCTCGTTGGTTTTTGTTCATGGAATGACAAAACTAAAAGGATAAAAATGGTGTTTTAAAAAGTTTTAAGGTAATATATTTATTGGTTCTTTGCATGAGAAAACAAATTGAATAGCTCGTCAATTTGAACATATCTCAATTAATCGTATCAAGACAACACCCTCTTATAAAGTTGAGGTTTTGAGTCCACTCCTCCTAACTTGATGTAAATACCTAAAAACAATGATGTACCAATCTGAACATTACGTAAATAGTTAGACATTCATACTTCTTTATGTGATAGTAGTTTTAAGTCTCCCTATTTGATGTAATATTTATTTAAAAATAAATAAACTTAGAGATAAAATAAGAAACTCTACAATCAATTTTTCATTAAAATATCTAATAATCTATATCTATATCTATATCTATATCTATACTACCTAAAAAGTGTGTTGATGGGGAGAAACTTTTTTGGACAAATATGCCCCATCAACTTGAGTTAATATCTTAAACACCATTGATCCTTCTATCATATCATAAAAGTTTTAATATAATCTTTAAATTATTTATGTACTTTGCATAAACTTCATTAATCCTTCTATAATAAATTTTTTTATTAATTTTTTTGTTTGCATAAGCTTATGACACGAATATAAAATTCTTTTTTATAGGTTCTTTTATATAATCCTTAAACAGTATATTCAATCTATACTATATTATTAATAAAAATATAATTTTTAAAAAAAAATAAATAATAAATCAAATGTATGAAATAAGAAAAGTAACAATTTGCAACGGGATGTTCTTCATATTTTCAAAAAGTATATACTTTCATTATTTACAATGATCGATAATAAAGGACAAAAATAATTTTAGTGTTTGTTTAATTTAAAAATGTAAAAAAAATTCAATTCATATAATGGATAATGCAAGAACTAAAATCTATTTAGTAAATTCGTTCGGAAAATTCATCAAGTAATTAATTCACAATAACTCTTGAAAAAAAAAAACTCTTGCCTCTTCAGTTTATTGCGGTGGTTGATGCCAAAAGGCAACTGTTGACCTTTCAACTAAACAAAACCACCAAGACCATAAATTTTAGAATGTAACAGTAATTCAATAATTGTTATATAGTTGTAGAGGAACCTCAATCAATGGTATGGAGAGGAATAAAATGGAGCAGTGGGGAAGATGATGATGATTGCACTTGAAGCAGCATTGGATTAACACCACAATTCAAAATCTATGAGCATAAATCTTTGTAAGTTCTATGTTGTATTGCTAACTAGCAATTAATCATAGTGGACAATATTTTGTAGGATTATTAGTCTATGCTTTTCTATTTCACTATTTAGTTGTTCTTATCCTCTAATATTCTATGGTTATTTGAAACATGAAAATTTTGTTATTCACCAAGCCCATCTAAGTCCCATTGCTTGCATGAATTTGTTTGAAGTCGCCATCCGGACCTTCCTCTCTTCTAAAATGAGGTTCCTTTTGATTTTATAATTCAAAGATTGTAAAGGTGTATTTTTTATACCACCTACGCATATCAAAATTTATTCAATTATGATTTATGTATATTATAATCATAAGATTGTTAAATATTGATTTGATATATAATAGTCATTCTAAGAAAAATATTGTTAGCTTTATATTTACACTGAATACTATGAATTATAAGAGAATTAAAGCGATTAAGTGATTAATCAATATTATGCGGTCTGATTTAATTATTTGAGTTTAAGGAGGAAAGCTTTATAAAAACGATTTTTTAGTGGGGCCGAAACTTAGATCCATTGAATTCAAAACCGTTTTCTTATTTCAATGTGACATTTAACTGGATTTTGTATCTGATTAATAATTTGTTATAATAATTTAAAAATATATATATTTCAAAATACAACATTAATAATATTTTTATTATTTTCTTTCAAATGAATTATATTTGAAACTCACAAATATTATTCATTTGGTTACTTTAACTAAATAAAATATCATGATTCAATCATTAATAAATATTTAATTAATTAATTCAGGGTAGTCACTAAAATAACATATTTTTAATACTTATTGTAACGTCCCGTTTTCCGGTAAGCAATTAAATAAATATTTTTATTTTGTCCCTTTTTAAATTTTTTTATTTGAATTTTTTGGATAAGTTTTGGTAATTATAATTTATTATTCTTTTTTAGGAATAATTATAATTACCAAATGTTATTTATTGGAGAAAAAAAAAAAAGAGGGGGGGGGAAAGGAGAAAAGAAAATGGGGGAAAGGGTGTTTAATTTTTTTTTCCCTTCTCTTCTTTCACGTGAACATAGAGAGGGAGACCAAGGTAGGCATTTTTTCTTCTTTCTTCTTCTTCTTCATTAAAGGGAAGGAGATTCAGGGGGTTTAAATTCTAATCACCATTCTCCTCCTTTGTTGATTTAGGTTGTGGTGGTGGTGGTGGTGGAGTTTGAAGGAAGCGTAGGGTTTTCGTTTCAAGATTCAAACTTAAGGTAATGATTTTTTCCTTCCTTTAAATTTCTGATTTTTGATTTAATGTGTCTACAAAACCTACCAAATTCCTTAAAACATCATTCTTTCTCTTCAATTTTTCAATTCCCTTCAAACCATAAAAACCCTAGAATTGATCCTTCTTGAAAAACCTTCTTTCCATTGACCAATCTACCCAAATCATTGCTGGAAATACGTCCGGGATGCCGTCAAAAAAAAAGAAAAAAAAAAAAAAAAAAAAAAAAAAAAAAAATAGAAATTAAAAAAGATTATTTTGGGGCCTTATTGCCACCTTCTTCATAATCTATCTATCTATCTTCGCCGTTTGTTGCCCAATTTGTATTTTTATTTAGTAGGTGATTTTTTTAGGATGTTTGTGAATAGTTAAGGGTGTCGTTTTAGGTGTTGGAACCTATTAACAAAAAGGGAAAATTCAAGTTTGGAAAACTTAGCTTAAAGGTGAGTAGAATTATGTTAAGTTTTAAATTGTGTATGATTGAATGTTTCATTTTTCTTTAAAAGTTAACCTCATTTTTTTTAAGTGTATTATTGGATGTTTATATGCATAATATGAGGTTTTGGGGCTGTTCTAAATGGAATTAAAGTGTGGGTTTAAGAAAGTTATAAAATTGGACTAAGCATGCTTAAAATGTTTTTTTTTAAAATCGGGTGATGCCTAGGTTACTTCTTTACGATTATTAACTCGATATTGGGAGTTTAAACTTGTTTTTGGGTGTTTCAAAGTGATTTAAAGTTGCTGGTTTTGATTGCCTCTATTGATGAAGTAGTGCCCATTAAGCCCATATTTAGGCCTAGGCGGTTAGTTAGTCATTAATGTTTTATTCTGGACCTTTGGAATGTTTTCTCTATGTTTTTGTACTGATTTGGGACGAGTTATAGGCGTTACTTCCGCCGAATATTTTAGTTAGAATTAAATTAGTTTTAGAATGCCGAAAAAGGAGCAAAACAACACTAGTCTAGGCTAGTTTTGCTTCTAGACTTGCAAAACTTTGAGAATTGTGTGACCCAGCCCAAAGTGATATGTTGGGTGATTTTAAAAGGGTTTTAAGTGGTTAAAAGGGGCGAATTTTTCCAGAATTTAATTTTAAGAAATTTTCGGCCTAGAAAGAGAATTATTGTGAGAATTTGGGTTTAGGCTCAAATTAAGTATTTTGGGTGGAGAAAGTGGAATCATATTACTCAAATACCTCGGTAATATGAATAATAGGTTGTTTTAAGTAAAGGCCTTACTTGAGAATTTTTTAATAAAAGGGGACTATAAAGTTGTGCACTACTTTAGAACAATTATCCAGATTCATTACAATGGAAAAGAATATTTCTCGTAAGGATTTAAATTGAGAAAAGAGTGTTTAAATTCCTTGGCTCTAGTTTCTTTGTTTGCGGGAAAGAGAAGATTAGAGGTATTAGATAGAATACTTAAATCGAAAAGTTTTAAATTGAGAAAAGGGTGTTTAAAACCTGTTGAGAGTTTTAGTTCGAAAGGGCGAAAATTATGAGATCATGTAAGAGTTGGGATGTTGTGAATTAATTTTGAGTGTTTGGAGTAAGTGTGTTTTCAAGTCGGTAAGGTCGATCGTGGACTTAAAGTCTTAGGAAAATCTCTCATGGCATGATTTTTAATTTAACATTTTTCTACTCATTAGGCGTAGCTTGAGATGCTACAATCTTTTTTTTCGGTAAGGGAAAGAAAAAGCTCGAGCAGGGGGTTCGTTGTGGTGGCGGTTGGCGTGGATTTGCTCGCTAGCGAATCCTTTTATTCTTTTGTTATGTTGGGATGGAATATTTGAATTGGTTTCATGTTTTGGTTTTGTTTAAAATAATAACAAGCGCTAAATTTTTGTTTGAGGATTTTTGGGCATTGGTTTGAGGGTGCCCTTTTCTTTAATTGTTTATTTGTTTTTAAGTAATCGGTCGGATCGGCTGAACTTTTTGAAAACTATTTATGAGTTTCATTTTAATAAAAATGACTGATGGATGATTTTTTTCGATGGGCTTGCTTTTTATGTATTTCAATGTTTTGGGATTTTTGGGGTGTTACACTTATTATTGAAATGTAAGAATTTTTAAAAATTACCCAAATATCAATTCAATTAATTATTAAAGTAAAAAAAACCAACAAATTTATACAATGAAAAATTAAAAAAAAAAAAAGTTCAATAAATAATTGAACTACTATTAGAGTATTTTTTTTTTAAAAAATCTTACCTTTCAATAATTAGTATAGAGAAATATGTTATTTGAAATAATTTATGTAAATTCAAATCAGAGTAGCTATTGAATAACATATGTTAGATAAGATTATTCGGAAAAAAAATAAAATAATAAACGTATGGTAAATAAAAATGTTAAAAAGATATTATTTTTAAATACCATATACTTGAAAATTTTACATCACCAAATTTCTGATTTTTTTTTTCACTACACC
Source organism: Gynostemma pentaphyllum (assembly GCA_028015215.1). Lineage (NCBI taxonomy): Eukaryota > Viridiplantae > Streptophyta > Magnoliopsida > Cucurbitales > Cucurbitaceae > Gynostemma > Gynostemma pentaphyllum. The sequence goes on along the minus strand of CM051345.1, from coordinate 798,787 downwards.
ACTTTTTTTTATTCATGCTAATCGTGGTGCCTTTTTTAAGCTTTCAATCAAGCTTGACCGTCCATTTATATATTTCACTTATCAATGAAAAATTTATTTATTAAGTTAAAAAAATTATAAAATATATTCATTTACTAATTCAATTTTAATTACTAATATGATAAAAATTTATAAATTAAAACTAAGTTCAAAACATCATGAGCGCCCATAAGTTAAAATGTAATTTTTAAAAATTTTGTATTTGATAAGTTGGGTTACGGAAATGTGTTTGTAAAATCTATTCCAATATTTAACTAATAAATTTTTTTTCTTATCGATGATGACATCATTTTTCCATATTTATTTTTTAGATTGACATCTCATTCTCATTCACATCAAGTAATCACTATTTATTTTCAATTCTAAACAAAAAGTTTGTATCCCATTCTCATACTCAAACAATTTATTTCCAGACGATACATTTTCATTCCCGTTCACCAAATAAAAAACCAAAATAGTCATCTCGCCGATTAAGGACCAAATATAAATTACAAGAGAAGAGAAAAAGAAATTGGAGTTTAATAAGAAATATGACATTTGTCAGAAAATCAGACGTCCAACGCCGGTAGCCTTAGTCAACACATTTACTTAAAAAATCAAAATAGAAAGGAAAAAAAAATGACAGGTGGCAAACAGATAGAACCCACTAATAGAAAGTCGCCACGTGTGATTACGACCGACCGTGACGTAACGTAACAGACAATAGCGTACAGATTTAGACCGGACGTTTCGGGATATTGCTGAGCTGTCGGTTTTTTTTTAATTATTTATTGTAATTAATTATTTACTAAAATTAGGATTTTGTTTTTTGGCAAAAAAAAAAAATATTGTTTTGTGTTTGACGAAAAGAAGCATATCGCAATCGAATCGAGGACGTTTCCTATCCTATCCAACTGTTTCCCACTCAATCCCATCTGCCAAACACCTTTTTTTATTCCTTTGAAAACAACACAAAAATTCGTCTTCAATTTGACATGTTTTTTTTAATATATAAAGTGTGAATTTTATTTCTTAATTTTGGATATAAAAATTGAATAAATTTTGCCACCACCCATGGTTTCAACAAAATAATATTGGAAGTAGACATCTAAAAATAACTTTAAAATAAAATTATATATGAATATTGATCGGTTAGAACAAAAAGAATTAGTAGGTAGTAAATATATAGATCTCGCTAATAATCAAACTGAAATAATCTAATATTTGAAATTTATTTCAATATTTTGACATATGAAACTCAACATAAGGCAGTGAATGGAGTTCCTAAATCAATATAATATATTCCTCCTAAATCAATATAATATATTCCTCCTAAATCAATATAATATATTCCTCAATCAATCACAAATTTTAATAAAAATTGTAACAATCTATTCAAAAAAAAAAAAAAACTATCTTCTTAATCTCTTGTTATACCATTTTTTTTTAATATCCGTGAGTGTCTAGGAAAGTTTAACACAAAAACTAATCTCATGAGACAACATCTTCAAAATAGTGTCCGGGTTTGAGAAAAATTGAAAATGTAAAAATTATCAGAAGTATATGAAGACAATGTAAAAAACTTAAAAAACTTTCCTTCTCTAAAACTTTGAAGATGGATGAAGAGTATTAGAAACATAACAAAAGAGAAGATCACAAGCCTTACAAATGGTCTTTACTTTTGAGGGGAGGGGTAAAAGGTAAAAGAAGAAGCAAAGATTTGAGGGGCTAAAGAATAAACAACATAAAGATAGAACCTAAGAACATCAGGAAGATAAGAACTTTGTGGGCTTTTCCCCTATCACTCATCTTGCATCAACTGAGGTAAATGAATTTGCAAAACCGGTTGGCCGAGTGGGTATGCTCGTTTGTGTATTGTCTCCGCTGGCCAGGAATGATGATGATGAAGAGGATGCATCAATAGTGCCGCTATTCCCTTCGAAAGCCTGCCATTTTTTAAGCGCCTGTGGTAATGTCATATCAAGATCGATTCCATAAGCCTCTTCTGAATCGGGTTCTGCTGGTTTCCAAACATCGACTAGAGATGAAAGCACATTGACTACATGACTCATGTCGGGCCTCTGGTATGGCTCCCTTGCACAGCAGTGTCCAGCCAGGTCAGCAACCGTGGTGATGCTGCCAATGGTCTCTTCGTCTAGTTGGATTGCAGGGTCCAAGGCCTTTGGGAAAGTATCCTTGTTTATGTGCATTCTGCGGAACCATGTAACAAGGTGCAAGCTCTCTTCAGGCTGGCTTTCGTCGAGTGCTTTTCTACCAGTTATCATCTCCATGAGAATCACGCCGAAGCTATAGACATCAACCTTCGTTGTAACTCGTCCAGTTACTGCTCGGTCAATTATTGGGGTGAAAATCAGTATCATCATAAACAATTGAAAGCGTTTGTTACCAAAAACTATTACTTGTAGGGGGGGGAGAACTGAAAGAGACAGGATTTAAACAAAAAGGTTCACAACAGAATCCAGGCCTATATAGATGCAGCATTTTATCTTTCAAGATCAAATTATTCTACAAAGAAAGTGAATTCATTATTTTTTCCAAGATTATAACTTCTAATAAAAAAGTATCAAAGCATCAATTGTTCTGCTACTTAACTCTATTCATGAACCAACATAAGTTGGAAAAAAGAAAATATTGAAATTTGTCCCAAGGAATAGGTCAGAATAAACAAGAAAGCTATTGCTCAACACAATATAACTGTATGTGTTCTCGATTTGTCATTAACTCAACCTAGAGTTTTCATGCTTCTCATAACTAAGAAGGTAACAGAGAATAGTTTGTACCTGCATACTCAGGGGCGAGATAACCAAATGTTCCTGCAAGTCTAGTTTCAATGGATGCCTTCCCTTCGGGAGCAAGGCGAACCAACCCAAAGTCAGCTACCTTAGCCCGCATATCATCTCCAAGAAGAATATTGGATGGTTTAAGATCACGATGGATAAAGCTTTGATGTGCTAAACTATGCAAATATTCAACACCCCTGGCCACATCCAAGGCAACAGACAACCTTCTTGTCCATTCAAGTGGTTTTATCCCTTCCTCTTTCCAGTAAAATAGAAACCGACTAAGAGTTCCCTGTGGCATGTATTCGTAAACAAGAAGCCTCTCATTTCCATCCAAGCAATACCCTTGAAGCGCTACCAAATTTTTGTGACGAACCTTAGTAAGAACCGCAATCTCAGCCTTGAATTCATTCAAACCCTTCTCACCTATAACTCCAGATTCCATTCTCTTCACAGCAATCTTCGTTCCGTCATGTAATTCTCCCTTGTAAACAGTTCCAAAACCCCCTCTCCCCAATATATTATCTGGGCTAAAATTATTTGTCACGGTTTTCAAAACTTGAATCGATATTACCATATTTCCTGCCTCAACCACATGGATATCACTAGGTCCACCATGTGAACTTCCAGTTTCAGGCTCCCTTCTGTCGGCTCTAGCTTCTGTAATTGTAATCTTCACTGCATTTTGGTCTCCGGAATGACTGGGATGTACCACCACCGCGGTTGGACTCTGCACTCTACTACTTCGACTTTTCTTCTTTTTGTGCCAAAAGAAAACAACAGCCACAATTAAAAGTAAAACAACAATACCACCAATTACAGAACCCACGACCACTGCACTATTACTTTTCTTGCCACCATTACCAGATACGCCATCACCTCCGCTATTTGGCGAGCCCCCGGTAGGAGATGACGGTGCAGGGCCACTGGCTTGATCTTTCCCAAAATCAGGGTTCCCCTCAGTGTTCACAATCACATTTTTTCTAAAGGGTGGCAGTTGTCCGTGAAGTCTATTATTGGAGACATCTAATTCTGTCAAACTAGGCATAGTAGCAAGCTCAGTTGGTATTGTGCCACTAAGAAAATTATCAGAAAGAACCAATTTTTGCACAGATGTAAGCAATGCAAAACTAGGAGAAATAGTACCAGCAAGACCCATGTTCTTAAAGTTAATAACTGTTATATTTGAAGGGTTGCCATTACATGCAACACCTTTAAAATTTACACAAGGATCATTCCCTTTCCAATTCTGTGCAAATACTGCCGGATAACTCATCGATTCGGCAATCGCTAACAAAGCATTCACACGGGGTTCACAAGGAACACCAGGAGTATCCAAACAAAATCTATTGGTTCCAGTTCTCATGTCCCACGAAACATTATCACTAAACACAGGGGTAGGTCCTTGGAGCAAATTATTCGTCAAATTCACAATCATAAGAGATTTCAGCTTCACCAAAGACAAAGGAACAATACCAGTAATCTGATTATCCCTCAAACTCAGATTCTGCAATCCCAAATGCTTCGAAAAATCCGGTAACGGACCCGAAAACATGTTCAAATGCAACCAAATCTCCTGCAAATCAGTCATATTTTGCAATATAGCAATGGAACCATTAAGTTTAAACTCACCCTGTTGTCCATTCAACCAAAGAGACTGAAGAGAAGATCCAGAAAAACTCCCTGGAATCTCTCCCACGAGAAAATTCGACGACAAATGCAAGCTCCTAAGCGTCGGGAACGTAGCCCCGTCGAAAAAATCAGGAATCTTTCCAGTTAAATTAACACCATTAGCAGAAAAGTCCTGCAATCCAGAAGCATCACGAATACTCTCAGCAATTTGCCAAGCTGAAAAGGGATTATCATCAATATCAATATTTTGCAAAGCTGATTTCTTAGCAAAGAATTCAACCGGAAAGGAACTGAAAAGATTATCATGAGCTAAAAGTATCTGTAAAGAATCAGCAAGATTAGGAAAAGGCCCAGAAAGCTGATTGCTTTGAACCTCAAACTGAACCAAAGCAGAGAGGTTAACAAGCTCTGAAGGAAGAGACCCTTTAAGATTTTGATTCCCAATTTGAATTTTGATAACTCTATTCTGAGAATCACATTTCACATGTTTCCATTTACAATAATCAGAATCAGACCATCCAAGAGAAGGAGGAGCATCAATACTTTTCCTCAAAAGAAACATCACTGAACCATCACCATTACCATTACCACCACTGGGTTGAGAAAAAACACACAGAAATGAAAATTTGAGCAACAAAACCTTGAGGAAAACCCCAGAATTCAAATGGGGTTCCCTCATTTTCTCAATCTTCTGAAGGAAAAACGAAAAAAGTTCGACTCTTGGAGGTAGATAAAAAGCAAAACTTTCTAGGGTTTTAAGAATGTAAGAATCAATTACAATAAAAACCCAAATTTTTTTTCTTTCTTTCCTTTCTTGTTTACTTTTTGAAATTTCTTGGACAGAACGAAGAAGGGAGGTTGGAGGAGAAAGCGGCGGAAATGGAGGAAGAAGAAAGGGAGAAAAAAATGAAGAGAGAGAAAGTTAGAAAGAGAAAGTGAGGCGTTATTAAAAAAGGAATGAGTAATAAAGGGTTGGGGCGGTGTTTGGGAAGTGAGAAAATGAGAGAGAGAAAAAGGAATAACGTGTGGGATCCAGCTAAGAAAATTAAAAAAAAAAAAAAAAAGATTTAATTTTTAATTTTTTTAAGGTTAAATTGGGATAATGATGTTTTGCTGGCTTACTTATCCTGTTACCCAAACATGGCCAATTCATTGCTTACTTTCCTTATTATTACATAACAAATTTACTATTTTTTTTTTCTCATCTTTTTTGTTTTTTCTGGTCTCTACTCAACTACTTCCACAGTTGCAACAAAAATGACTATTACAAAGTTAGCATGAAACCAAATCTTGGGTTTATCTTAAATTGTGAAATAATCTTGTTAAAAACAACCTTATAATCAGTCAAAAAAAAAAAAAACAACCACCTTATAAGGTTATTTTGTTTCTTTAATGATGTTTATTAGTGGGTGAAAGGATTTCAACTTTAGTTAAAATGTTATTAATAATCGAATTTAACTTAACTGGTAATAATGTTAAATATTTAACGTATTGACCTACTTTTTTTATTAACTTATTTATTCTCTTCTCAAGGTGCAATGCACTTTTAGGGTGGGGGACGATTTTTTTTAATGAACCTTTTTATTTAAAAACTGAATCTTTAATATGCAAAATTGAACTTTATAGTATATATTATCTATTTTACCCCGCATACTTTTCTTCAAAATAACTTTATATAATTTTGTTTGCCCTTAAAAATAATTATGGGAAGAAGAGGAAAAAAGAAAAAATGGGCAAAAATAAATAAAAAGTGGGTCTAAATATTAAATATTTAATGGTATTAGTGGGGAAACGGTCTCGTTCATATAATTGTGAAAGTACGTGGGTATGATTTACCATTTTTTGACTATAAAAGGTGTTCATTTGCCAAAACCACACAAAGTTGTAGTTTAGCTTTTTCATTTTTTGTTAATAAACTAAAATTTTAAAACTGAGTTTATAACAATCACTATAATTCAGCCGTGATTTTTTACAATTTTTCTCTGATTCAATGATTAAGAATAAGATCATGTAATCTTCATATTATAGAAAATTTCGATTTTTTGGAGTTCCAAATTCATTCCCTTTTTTATATAAATAAATCTGTTATTAATCCCCAATTCGTATACTTTAGTATCACCACCAATTTTCTTATCTTTTCTTTTCCAATTTATATAATTTAACTTCAGACTTTTATCTTATAAATAATTATTTCTTTATTTTTATAAGTTTAAATGAAATTATCTTATTCCTTGTTTTTTGTTTCTTTTTTTTATCAAAAAAGAAAAATCTTTTGGATCATATCTCATATTATCTTTGAGATTTTAGGGTCATGATAGCTTTGATTATTCATACAATACAATCCATAATTTTTGAATAATTTACTTTTCAAAATTTCACTCATAGTAAAACCTCTAACAATTTGACTTTAAAAGATTTTGACATATTGTCACCTGACAAATCAAATATAAAAATATACCATACATTCATATGAAAGCAAAAAAATAGAAAAAATTAATAATCATTTGGATCCTAAAGTGGGTCATAAATATAACAATTATGAAATTGTTTGCTTAAAAAACAAGGGAAAAAATATTTATGTGCCCTGGACATTATAGATATTTATCAATTTTAATTTTAAACTTTACATGTTATCAAATTTAACCCTAAACTATATAAATAGTTGTAAGTTTAACCTTCTATTAACAGTAACTTTCGGTAATTGAATGAAGAGTTCTTTTCATTGATATTGAATTGATCATTACAAGACTATTTATAGACATAAGTTGAGCTCCAACCAACTCTATCATTAACAAACTCTAACAAATTTCAATAATCAAAAACTAATCAGTTAATATTGATTATATTTACATTAACTTGTAAATGATTTCACATATAAAATGTAAATATGTTTTGTTTTGGTTTATATGAAGGGTAAATTTAAACAATCGGAGAGGAAATAAATAAAATTGAAGCTTGTGGTGTTAGATTTTATGAGAAGAAGTTGTAATTAGTAAGATAAAAGATGTGATTTGGTATCTCATCCGATTTAATCACACATAGAAGTGTTAACAAAAGGTTAAATTTGTACACACTTATAATTATAAAGTTTAAATTAAAGTTGATAATCTATGAAGTTCAAAGGAAAAAATTGATATTTAAAAAACAGATTACGAAATTGTGGATAGAGCTGAGGGGTAGAGCAGTAAAGAAATGTTAATACAAGCTTAGAATTTAAAATTAAAGTTCAATGTTTTGATAGTTTACTTTAAATTACAAATCAATAAAGCAGAAACTGAGATTAATTTTTTTTTGTTAGATGTGTGCTTTGAATGATTTTTAAAGTGTTTTTTATTGGTTAAAATCATTTTTCAATTTTTATATGATATCTAGTTACATTTAGAAATGTTTTTAAAATTTCTAAAAGATTAAAACTAAAAAAATATTAGTATACATAAAAGGCGAAAATCATTATATTAGCCTTATATTGTTTTCAATAATAATACAGTCAGAAAATTAATATATTGTTTTTGTTTGAAATTTGAAATAATTTTCAAACAACCTTTCAACTATCAACTATAAAAGTGGAAAAAAAAAGGTTAATTACAAATCTATTCCTTATGGTTTGGGGTTTGTTTTAATTGGGTCCCTAAAATTTTAAATGTTTCAACTTAATCCTTATAGTTTGAGGTATGTATCAATTTAGTCCCTATAATTTTTGAAGTTTCAATTTGGTTCTTTGTGATTTTGTAAAAATTCATGAATTGTCCTCATCGTTATAAAAAAAATTTATTTTTCTTATGTGTTTATTTTCTTTAAATGTGGTAAGTGGTAACCATGTGATTAAGATAACGTTTAACGTATACATGTGTGACCTTTTGATCTATAATATAGTAACAACGGGGACGTTTTGTTAGCTTTTATCAAGACATAAGAACTAAATTGAAACTTTTATAACCATGATGACGAAATTGACACAACTCCTAACCATAGGGACTCAGTTAGTAATTAAACCAAAAAAAAACTATCAATTATAAAATACCATAGTTAATTAATATACAATGTATAAAATGTTTTTTTAGAGTCAAATAACTAAACAACATGACCATAACTCAATTGGTTATACACCTGTTCCCTTCCCTTTAGATTGTATGTTCGAATATTTCATCCCTAATTTAATGTAATATCTAAATAAAAATAAAAAATAAAAGAAGTAATTACACCAATAACCTATTCAATTCACCTAATTACAATAATGCTGGTTGTTATGATCTTTTATTATTTTTACTCATTAGACACCATTTTTGGTGGCGATCTAATGGTTATCATTTTTAATATTGTTCATCTTACCATTTTATCTCTCATAAATGTTGTATCTTATTAATTACATATAATTTAATTTATAATTTTTCTTTTGAATTCAATCAATCTCCTTTGATTTTAGGAATTTTATTTAAGGATTAAGAAAGTAACCTAAATATACGTCTTCTTCTTCCCTCGTTGACGATAAACGAGAGAGAAAAAAATCCCAACTCCTTCTCAGTTCTCACTACCACCATTGATGCCACTTAAGCATGCACAGACTCCGGTTTATCAATATTATACAGTTTTATTAAATATAAACATGTTAAACCATGTATATATTTTTTTTTTGTGGAACCAACATTACTTTTCATGTTAACAACTTATTATGTACCTCTGTTTCTTCTTCATCCTCGTCTGCTTCTATCACCTTTTCCTTTTGATTTGCTCCTTATCAATGTTGGTTCTACATTTATAAATCATACATTTTTTAATTTTATTTTATGTTTAAAAATGTTTATTTTTGTTAAACAGTTTATCATTTATGAACATTTTTATTATTTTATAATTGTTTTATATTCATTACAATTTTACCTCAAAATAATTTCTCCCATCTTCTTACCTTTTCTTTTCTTTTTTAGAGTCCTTCATATCTACGTTGGTCTCGGCAATTTCATTACATCGTTAGTTGTATATTACAATTTTTATTTAAAGAAAACATTTTGATCAGTGGTGGATTAGTTCTTCTCATTCATTTTAATTTTCTTACAATGTTTATTAAAAGTAAACAGTTTTATCACATTTAACATTGTTAAACTTACGGTTATTTTCTTAATAAAATTTAAGGGCTTGAAGAATTATTAATGGTGGTTGGAGGATGATCATAGAAGAAAGAAGTATTCAGATTCTTGGAGATTTTTTTCTGGGTATGCTTTGTTTTTCATAATGTTATTTAATTTGGTTAGTGGTTTTAGATAGTTTTGATATATATATATATATATATATATATATGAGATTGTGCAAATAAGCAATATTAATTTAGGGTTAATTTCAGTATTGGGCAAATTAATGTTGTTTATTTAAAAAAAAACACAATATTTTACATATATATCAAAACTACCCAAAACCACCATCATAAAAATTAAATTACATTGTGAAAAGACGAAACATACCCCGATAAATTTTCCTTAATTAAATTATATGTAATTAATGAAATATAGTTATTATGAGAGATAAAAGGGTAATAAGGTAAACATTGAAATCGGAATCCACCAGAATCGCCACCATAAATGGTGTTTTATGGATAAATCTGATATTAATATGAAACAATTATTAAAACTAAAATTAGGTGAATTAAAGTAGGTATTAATTCATTAATTTATACTGAAATTAACCTAAAATAAAAAGCAAGTTTTATTAGAGTCTTACGAAGAAAAAAAAACACGGCTTTACAGAATACAGATACGGTCGTTCGCGCAGGAAATTAATATCTAATAAATGGTATGAACGTTACATTTAATTTCAAACACTAAAATTTAGACGAAATTGGAAAAGCACCTTATATATATATATTTTTTTTTTTTGAGCTACAACCTTATATTTTAGTTAATATATGAATATGCACATGGGCACGTGGTTTGTCTTTCAAATTTTATAATAAAAATGTCAATATTATTATGAAGTTATTTTCTTAACTAATATTTTGAAAATTCAAATTTTATAATGAAATGGAAGAAATTAACGTAACCCATATTAAAAAATATCTTTAAGATGAAAAAAACTTAAATTTCATGATTTTATATCATATTATTACTCATGGATGATGATACATGTAGATCATAGATGACTAAAGATTAATAATGATTTTATATCATCTTGTTACTCATACCTAATATTCACTTCCTTTCCATAACCCTATCCTCAAACATCTAGTTTTTTATTCTTTAAATTAGTGTGTTAGTTCATCTCTATTTACATGTGTATATATAGTAAATTAAAAGTGAAAATTTCAATAAATTTTTAATTCAATTAGTGAGTTACAAAACCTTTCTACTACTCATTTATTTGGGGATGGTATGTTGTGTCATTTGGTTTTAATCTTTTAAAAAATAATCACACTAACGTACTTATATATTTAAATTAGATAGAAGATTGTTTTAGTGTGTGTTTTTCCCTGCTTGACATAGTCTTAATATAATAATAAAAAAAAGGAATTAGGAAGGGAAAAGTTTGTTAGAGACCAATAAATTATTACTAAATTAATTTTTGAAATAAGCTCATGATAAAATATATTTGAAATATTTATTGAACGAAGACAATTTTAGTTTATTGTATTTAATTAATTTAATAATAAGAAAGTATATTTAGAAAAATTTATATATAATTTGTTTATTGTATTAATTAATTGGTATTTTGTTTAGTTAATTGGTAATAAAATGATTATTGATTTTGAATGACGACATTATATAAATTTAAATGAATTATAAGGGTAAAAATAAAAATCAAAAGTTTTTCCACTAAGCCACTTTTTAGATAGTATAGATAGATTAGAGTAATTATAATTAAAGTATTTTTTATATCTTATTTTAAATAATAATAATAATAATAATATGATTTTTTTAAATAATAATTTCTTACTTTAATTAATTAAAGAATCGTTTTCCTATAAATAGTAAATTTATTTTCATTTAAACTTTTCTTCCGTATGTTTGAATGATTTTTTTTAATGTTTCTAATTGATATGTTTTACCAGTAGCCTTTCAAGTTTTTTTTTTAGTTTTTACGATTTTGATAAATTTATTATATAACAAAAAGATAATGAATTCCTTTCTTTATATAATAAAATTTTAAATACATGTTATTTTTTAAAATACCAAAAACTATTTTTTTTAAATATAATTTTGGATCTTACAATTTAAAATTAAAAAAAATGCCATATTTGAAAATACCCCATTATAAATTGTAGAATAAAATTCATTTCTGCTTTAAATTCAGTAGGGTGTGTTGATTTAAATAATGAAATTTTAATTTTGTTAAATAAAATATTTTTTTTATAACCCTCAATTAAAATCTTAATTTTTTTTAATAAAAATCTTAAACTTTAATATGTGGTTCAATTAATATCTTCATTGAAATAATAAATAAATTTACCCAAAAACCAGCCTTTAAATCACTTTAGTATTAGTAACAAAACATTTTATCACCGTCTCATCACAAAAATACTCAATTTCAATCGCAAAACAATTAATCAATAAAAAAAAGTTTAAACCTGACACTAAAATTAATTTATCCATAAAATGTAAGATATAATATAAAAATAATTATACATGCCTATTAGGACGCCACATCATTTAAAAAAAAGAGTAAAATGAAAATAAAACTCCCGTGAGTTTTGCCATATGCACGAACACCTATGGTTTAAAAATGACAAATCATACCTCTGTAGTTCTAAATTGTTCTAATGAGGTCTCTTCCTTTCAATGTCGTTAATTTTTTTTAGCCATGTTTTGGAATCTTCATTTTGGGTTCTACATTATGGTTAGCTCAAAACTTCTAAGTCATCAGTAACCAAAAGCGTTAATGATGTAAATCATACCTATTATTTTGATGATAATAAACTCTTTTATGTGAGAAAGTAGTTTTGTAAGACATTAGAAGGCTCCTTTCATTTCTTTTAATTGGCAAAATATTTCCATATTTTTTTGTCAATTACCGAAATAACATATTTTTACATACTAAGGACTAAAATGTCATAACATTTTAAAAACTACCCAAATTGCCGTTCTATAATTATTGAACTATAGTTCAATAATTAGTTGAATTTTAAAAGGCCAGTAAATTCACTAAAAAATAACAGTGAAAATAACAAAATATTTCATTACGGCCAAAAGCCAACAAGTTCATTGAAAAATAACAAAATATTTCAATACATTATTGAAGTGGTATTTATGTAATTTTTAAAATGTTACAAAATTTCAGTAATTAGTATGCAGAAATATGCTACTTGAGATAACTTCTTTATTCTCTTGTCTACATCTTCTCTATGATAAAAAGAGAAATGCCCAACAATTAATAGATTAACAACTATTTATGTTCACTAAACTTACGAACGAGCTTAATGTAAACGCTCGGTCGAAAGATTAAGTCCAATATGCAACTTGTGATAACATCTTTATTCTCTTGTCTACATCTTCTATGATACAAAGAGAAATACCCAACAGTTAATAGATTAACAACTATTTATGTTCACTAAACTTACGAATGAGCTTAATGTAAACGCTCGGTCGAAAGATTAAGTCCAATGGCAACCAACTATCAAGGTATTTAGAAGAGGTTTGATTATGGAAAATGTACATTTTAGTTCCTTCCCCTTGCAACAATTTATACATCCATACGGGGACGGATATTTCTGTTGTAGTATACATGTAATCAAAATCTAATCGAAACCGATGATTTAGTTTGGTTAGAAATAATGGATTGAACCTGAATCTCAATGCAGATCAAGAATGAATGTTTGATTCTCTTAGTCATCAGCAAGAAAACTTAGCACCAGCAAAAAGTGTCAAAAACTTGCTGGCATTTTCCAAACCACCAAAAGGTCTGCAATAGAGATTTTACGGCTTCCTGCAGCTAATGGTCTTGTCATGAACCTTAAATGGATTATGATTTGAAAAATCTGGCAACTTCCTTGTATAGATTTTCTTCCTCAAATGGTTTCGAGACGTAGCCATCCATTCCATATTTTATGCACTTGTCGTGTGTGGCATGAATCACGTCTGCGGTCATTGCTAATATCGGCATATGCCACTTTCCTTCCATGGCAGATCCTCCATTCGTTTGCTCATTTTCCTTGCTCTCCATCAACCTGATAAGACGAGTTGCCTCAAACCTGCAGTTTGAGGGGGAATGAGTATTCTTAGCTATACCTTATCACATTGTTAATTAATGAGCTCTTTATTTGGTAAGTGACCGAAGAGAATCTACATACCTTCTAATTAAAATTTATTAATTCACCACTAAACGCAACAACTTAAGCTAATATCACAAGACCCAACACACGAGTTAAGCTAATATTCAATATTTTCTAAACAATCACCTTACATATGGGTTCAGATATCATCACGAGGTCCAGCATATGAACTATTAATATGAATGGGAGAAAACAACCTAATAGGCGTTTGAACTCAGACTTTCTACTCTAATAAACCACCACTCCTAAAAGCTTAAACTAACAGTCTAGGTAAACTTTTTCATTCAGAGAAAAAAATTGAAGAAAATCTGTCAAGACATACCCATCCATTTCTGGCATTTGAATATCCATGAAACAAGCATCAAAATTGTGTGGTAGTTGAAGCAACTTCAGGGCAGCTTTCCCACTATCAGCACACTCAACATCGGCACCAAATTTTTTCAGAGCACCGGCAGCAACCCGACGGTTTACTCTATTATCATCAACAATTAATATCCTCTTTCCACAAAGAAGGCTCTCGAGGAAAGAACCATTTGGTTTACTCTGATTCTTAACTCCAAGCACTTGTTGTAGACACGCAGCCACCATACTTGCTCGTAACGGTTTCATGATCACTGTGTCTGCAAAACCTGCTGCCTTCGCTTTATCAAATTCTGCAGTGGTAATATTTGTAGCAAGAATGACCATTTTTGGTAACTTAAAACTACTCCCATTCTGTTTCCAATTGAGTAGATGAATCATAACACAATCCTCACTCGAAGTCAATGTATCCTTTTCAACTAAAATCATATCTGGCAGGATTGTGTTTCTGCGATATCGAGCAAAACAGTTCCTCTCAGCAAGTTATGACATAAGTAAATCATCTGCAGAAAGCTCCACTAAACATAACAAACTACTAAAATGCTTCGAAAAACTAAAGAAAAAAAAGACATTGGCCAGAATGTTATACCATCTCATCTGTGCACATGAAATTTAGGACATTCGAAAGGGGTGGTTTTTTTTAAGACGTATTTCTGGCAAAAATTGTGATGAGGAAGTACCATTTGAGAGGCGTGTTTAATAACTTCTTATGAACACGTGCCACTTCTTTCGAGTATTTCCAAATAATATTATAAATAGAACTTACCCTGAAACTGTAGGACCATTTTCTCTGCATAAAGAAGCCGCCAAATTGATGCTACTGGTGACTTCAACTACGATACCAAGTCTCTTTAAATGATATCTGGTTACAGAAGCTCTAACCGGATTCTTGTCAACTACTACTGCTTTCATTCCTCTAAAACCGGGAGGAATTTCTTCAGAGTTGGGTTTTTTCACGTTACTGATTGAATTTTTCTTGCATCTCCCCAAAACAGCACTGAATGAAAATGTGCTCCCGATCTGCGGCCGGCTAATGAAGTTTATCTGGCCACCCATTAGTTCAACTAAACATTTGCTGATGCTTAAGCCGATACCAGTTCCTCCATATTTTCTAGACGTCGAGCTATCTGCTTGCATGAAGGGCGTGAAAACTCGATTCTGAGCAGGTAAAAGAATCCCTATTCCAGTATCCTCCACACTTACCATCAAAGTAACATGATCACAATGGTTGTCAGTGACTGACGTGTTATTCGAAGCGTTAGATGGAAAGTTCTCATCAGCAGTTAGACGTTTAAAGTTATCCCAACTGTTCTGATCATCAGCTACCTCACATCCACTTAGAGTTTTAAATTCACGGACATCCAATATGAACAAGCCTGTGTCTGACATTCCATTAACATATTTTGAGTCAATGGAGGCTTTTGAGTGTTCAGCTAGATGTACATTAACAAATATATGTCCCCTTTCAGTAAACTGAAAAAAAAAAAAAAAACTCCTTTTATAGCGTCTCCAACCATTTAGCAAAATACTGTACTAGTCAAAAGAAAACTCGAAACAATTCAAAATTGAAAGTGAAATTCACTCCCATGATCATGCATTTTCTCCAAATTTAGATAAAAGATGGGGTAAAAAAAATCAATAAATGTTTATTCTAATAGACTGGAATTTGAAAATATATGAAGGAAATATTCACCCACTTTAACAGAGTTGGACACAAGATTTGTTATGATCTGTCTGAATCTTCCTGGATCTCCTATAACAATTTCTGGCACTTTGTCAGAAACAAAGACTGCCAGCTTCATTTCCGAATCGAGTTGAAATCAGCATAGCAGAAGGCAAGAAAAGCTTATCAGTTCACATGAGATGTAATGTAGCAGATATATGGCAACACACTATGCAAATCAACAAACATTTGAGTTAGAAAAATGAATAATAGCATACTGTGGTCGATAAGACACACCTACCTCTATGCCCTTTTGTCGAGATTTCTCAGAAAATAAAGACAGGACATCATCTAATATGGAACGAATATCAAATGGAACTGCTTCCAGTTCTAATTTGCCAGCTTCAATTTTTGCCCTATCAAGAACTTCATTTATTAATGCTATAAGTGCCTTTCCACAAGCTTCGGCAGTCTGAGCATAATCCTTCTGAGTTGAACTTAAATCTGTACCCAGAAGCAAAGCAAGCATTCCTGCAATTGATACACAGGATAACGTAGCAATCTGATTATATTGTGCACATTAAAAACCTGCCAATTCTGGAAAAGGAAAGTTTGACAGGATAATAACGCACCGAGGATGCCGTTCATTGGTGTCCTAATTTCATGAGAAACAGTCGCAAGAAACTGAAATCGAAATATAAGAGATTTAAATAGGTCAAACAAGCAAAAAAAATATGCAGATTATCAGGGAAAAATATTAACAAGCTGTCATAACAAAGATATTTAACTTTTGATGCTTCCTTATTATGTAGAGATTTAATTTGGATCATTTAATTTGATTTAACTTCCTCTTGTGCTAAGGCATTTTTTTGATAAATCTAATTCGATTTAAATATAAAGAATTTGATTATTAATTTGTAACTTCCATCCCTACTCTCTTCTTCTCTCCCCCTACTTCCCTCCATTTCCTAATTCTCTAACTTTTTAATGTCCATATGTCCTGCATTAATAGTACCTGAGATTTAGCTATATCGGCAGCTTCTGCTTGAACTTTTAGTTTTTCCATCTCATGGAAATCATCTTCAACCTTCAGAATGTGAGTTGCTGCAGCATACAAAATATAGCCGACTAATAATCCAATCACGAAGAATAAGAATGCAGTAGTTAGGGCAGTCCAGGATGTGGGAGCCTTTTGCTGATATCTGTTCCATATTGAAACGAGAAAAGCTGTAAGTCATAACAGTACACAATCCACCTTACGAATAATAACTCATATGAGATCATTAGTTACCTACAAACCATCAGATGCTTCCTGAATGGATCTCCAAAGTCAAGTTCGCTCTCATGAGAATGAGACAGATCACCATCTTGATATTGATGACCATACATGACAAGGGGATAAGAAGAGTTTGTGACATCAAATACATTTACCAAAATAGCCTGATTCCCTGCAAGCTGCCCCAGCAAGTTCTCCACCAGGGACTCGACATCAAAGGCTCCACCAACATAGCTGTTTTAGATAAAAAAACTAAACATGTTTGGAATGTAGAATTTCACCTCTTACGAATGATAAACCTTAAAAGACTTGATAATTAAAGAAAAACATCGGCATCATTCAATGACAATGAGACTCACAAGGCAAAGATGTCAAGGAAAATATAGAACGTATAGAAAACCAGACTAAACAATATTTGAAAAATCAAATTTACCTAATTAAATAACGAATAACAAGTTATATAGTTGTATTTGTAGTAAAGAACACCCAACAAGATAAGACAACAATTACGATATAGGAGGCCATCGATAATATTAGGCAGGTAATTATCGTATATGTTATGTGCTTACGTTTTGTTAGGTTAAATTTATTTCATCGAACAGACAACCTCATAAATTTCATATTCTAAATAAAAGCACTTCAAGTCCAGACTGACCCTGCCGTTGCTTGTATGCGGTCTTCTTCAGTTGGTTTCAAGGGCAGTTTGGATTTGTAAACAGGAAACGTCAATACAACTCCAAGATGATGAGAGCCCAGTAGCCTGAAGGGGCTGGTTAAAACAGCCTTTCCAGTTGCTCTAGCCCTCAAAATATTTTCGCGGTCCTCCTGCACCATACAGAAGAAAGACTACTGATTGAAAGAGGAAAAAATAAAAGCCAAAAAGACTAACACATCTTCTATTCTAATGAAATGAAGAATAGCAAAAGATAATCTCCTTTACCTCTCCTGACATCATATCAAGTGATTCAATATAAGAGACCGTTTCTTGAGAAAATATTACAGGTGCATATTCATCTCGAACTGGTGAAGGTTCCCTTTCCATTGTTTTTATTATCCATCCATGTTGCTTCTCAAATTCTTCCCTCTCTGAATCAACCACTCTTTGTGCATATGCCACCCCACTGAGTAAAGGTCGTTCGAAAGCAGTTCTAGCCGTATATTCTGCAAAAGTCTCCTGCATTATTTTATTTCAGGGATGTCAAAACATATCAACATCAGAAAAAAATAGTAAAATCTCAGTTTCTCCCAGAATGCAGAAAAAAATGAGTTCATCCTCCTAATTTAAAGAAAAACAAGCCCGAATTGCTTAAGCAAGGATGCAATAATATACCATTAAGTTGGAAAATCAATGATTGTTCAAAACTTAAAGCACAAACCTGATCAATAGCAGAAGGGGTCTTGAAGTAATGAAAAGTAGAAACAAGAACAGCCAAAGCATGAACATGATTAACACTAACACTGAATTGATCCTGCAACATCCTTGCCCTTTGCTCACACATGCTTTCCAAAACTTCATTTCTTCTCTCTTTAATATCATCATCCATTCTAATATAGATGAACATGCTGATTAATGCCATCCCCATTATCCAAAGCAGAAGATAAGTTTGAAGCCAAGCCCTATTAGCTTGAACAAATGTGTAACCTTTCTTTGTTCCCATTTGCTCATTAGAAATCACAGCCACAGAATTGTGATTTTGCTGCATTTGCACACCCATCAGCAAGAAAAAGCTTATAATTCTTCTTTATCTTTTTTTTTCCCTTTCACTTCTTAATCTTCTTCTTCATTCTTGAGCTCATTCACTTTCTTTCAAAAAATGACAAATTTTCTGACAGTCTTTCTGAGATTCAAAAGGGAAAGAAAAAAAAGAGTGACCATAAATAACCATTCACCTGTAAGATTTAAAACTCAGAAAGAAAGAATAAACAGAAAAACCCCATTTCTGTTTCTGTTGATTTTTATCACACTTTTCATTTTTCTGCCTCCTCTTCACTGCTCATTAAAACCCCGTTTCTAGAATAGAGAGGAAAGATGATGGGGTTGACTCAAAATCAATAAAGGGAAGTAATTCTTAGAGACAAGCATGGTTCTCAAAAGATGGATTTTTTTTTAAATAAAAAAAAGCTCACATTTCAAAGAATTTTCCAACTTACTTTCTCTGTCAATGAGTCTTTGAGTAACAAAAAAGGAAACTAAGAACAATAAAAAAAAAATAAAAAATCATCAGTTATCTGTTTCACTTCCATTTAATAATCAAACTTAGAGATTAATCCTTCTCTCTGCTCCCAAGAAAAACCAAGCACGCTCAATGAAGAACACAACAAGAAACACAAAGACAGAAATAGACAGAAAATTATTAAAAAATGAGAGAAAAAAAGAAAAAGAAAAAGTGGGTTATTGAAAAAAACAAAGCTTTAGTTTACCTGAGTAGAAAAAGAAGCAAAATATTGGAGAGAAAAAAAAAGAATATGAATGATTTTGAAGTTGGAAGTTAAAACATTTACATGGGTTTTGTTCTGTTGTTGATTCCTCAGCAAAACCAATATCAAAATCAAAAATAAAAATCAAATTTTTATTTATTAAAAAAAAAAAGAGATTTTTCTGTGATACTTTTTCTGACTATCTTGTCTCCCTCTCCTTCCCTATAATACTATGCCACACTCCCACTAACTATGTTTTCTTCTTCTCTCTCTCTGTTTTTATTTTTTCATATATTATTTTCTTTCTGTCTCTCTCTCTCACCCTTTTTCACTGAGAAGTTTGGGGCTTCATTAGTTTCAGAAAAACTTTCATAGAGATATTAGAAATACCTTCAACTTTTGGAAATAACCCAATACCCAGATTTTTTATACTGATTTTCCAAGCTTAATGTTCTTGAAAGTAAAATTTTCTCATTTTTCCCAGCTCTTTCCAGCTGGGATTTTCCTTTTTCCCCCTTTTTCTGTTTCTTTTTCTTTTGGGGTTTTTTTAAAAAAAAATGTTTTTCGTGTGTGTGAATGATAGAATAGAAGAAAGAATGGAATTGGTAAGGAAGAAGAGGAAGAGGAAAAATCTCAATCGAAAATCTATGTGATAATGACATTGGCGACAAACCTGTTATTTCATTCCTTTCCAATTTACCTTCAACCCCTTGTTATTCCCTACTAATTTCCAAACCCCATCAACTTTAATAATAATTTAATTGGATTATAAATTTCATCGAGTAACATAATTTAATATAATATTTATAAATATATCATCGTTTAAAACTATATGTAAATGTACCTTTGTTTCTTAGTGACTATTTGGTCAATTCGTGCGTTTTATTAGTGACTAGTTGGTCAATATGTGTATTGTTGTACGTATCTTATGAGTTTTCATATTGCATATTTGAAAGGTAATTGATAACTTATAAAATTTTATATGATGTGTTTTTATGAATTAATAATAAATAATTATATTTAGAATTTAATCTACTTAAGTTCATAGTTTAATATAGGTAGAAACATTAATTTAAAATGTTAGAGAATAATTAAAAAAAAGGTTTTATTATACTTTCTAAAATAAAAAAATATCAAAATCTTATTTAAGAGAATAATTATATTAACCAATAGATTCATCATCCATCCTCTCATGTACTTTCAATTAGTGCATTGTATTTAGTTTAGAAGAGTGGCTTTTAAAATTCTTCAAAACTAAATAATTTTTTTAAGAATAAAAATAAACAATGGGATTAATATGAACTTGAATAAATTAATGAGGTACAGACTCCAATGTAAATACTTCTCTTGAAGTTCAATTTTAAAAAGAAATAGATATTATAATAGAAAGTATTATTAAATCAACTTAATTAATGAAAGGCAAATATCCATAAATCAAATGCATCAAGACATATTTCAATTGACGTCCATGTAATTTGATTCCAGAAAATATCCTTAAAATTTGCAAAACACATCAAATGAATAACACCTAGAATTTTAATGTCACGACTTTTGTTTGAGTTCTATATAATGATTGGCAAAATTGAAATATAAAAATGAAATAGGGGATAAAATAGAAATGCAATGTTTCTCCCATTTAGGGATGGTAAAATTCCTCGTGGGTTAGGGGCGGAGAATCCCCGTTTTATAGGGGTTAGGGGGAGAAATTTCTCCCAATTTGTATTAGGGTACGGGGATGGGAATGCATTCCCCGCCCCCACCCCCGCCCCCGAACCCGATATTTTAATAATATCTTATGGCTATATTAACTAATAAATTATAAAATATTTAGTATCGTGTTTCTTTTTGTCTTAAAAATGTATATTTTAAATATAAATTTCATTTTTATATTTCTTTTTAAATAATAATTAAAATATATAAAACGGAGAATTTTCTCCGCAGGTAACCCGATCCCCGAACACCCCCCCCTAATTTTTTGATTAGGGGATAGGGTAGGGTATGGGGATTAAAAATCCCCGCGGGTTAGGGGATGAGAAGTGCATCCCCGACCCCCCATCCCTCAACAATAAGTATTATAAAAATATGTAATTCAATACTAATCATTGATTGATCTGCTCAAAATTTTCTATATTTACAATTAGATTTTCACTGATCTTATTATTTTTTCTTGGTATAGATATTTTAATCTTAAATATTTTTAAAGTTTCATTTTAGTCTTTAAATTTTATATAAAATTATTTTTTAGGCAATATAATTAGAAATCATCTCAAATAGTATATTTCTACATACTAATTATTAAAATATCTGAACTTTTTAAAATTACACAAATATTAGTTAAATATTTTGTTATTCTTTTCAGTTAATTTATTGGTTTTTGGCTTTTTTTCCAATAATTATTGAACCATAGTTCAATAAATTATTTAATTGATATTTGGGAATTTTTTAAAAAAAATATGATATTTTCGTAATTAAAATGTGGAAATATCTTATTTCAGTTTTTTTTACCCCAATATAATATTATATTTTAGTATAATCACTTTTTTTTATAAAGTTTTAAAAAAAATATCTATAATGTTTTGATTTAAAAAGTAGAGATGATATGATGGACTAAAAATATAACATTATGTAAACTTTTAGGATTAAAAACGCTTCTAAGGATATGTCAATATTTAAAAACCTTTTTCCCCTCTTTATCAGTTGTTCCTTTTCTTTTTCAATCTTTGGTTAAGTGTTAGTTAGTTAGGTCAATTCACTAAAATAGATGGCAAATCTTCTCTTTTAGAACCCACACTTTAAAAAAAAAAATCAAGACCGTCCAAAATAATCAAGTACGCCACGTGTACACATGAGGATTATTCAATCAATCAAGCATAACTAGAAATTAGAATGTCCACATTTGATTAGAATTGCTAATAACTTTTTTTGCCCTAATACTTGCTTGAAAAGTGGGGTTTTGATGATTGAGTTGGCAAAGTCAAGAAATTGTTTTTTTTTCTTCTTTAGTTGGAAAGAAATCATACTTTTTCGTGTGAAGAAAATCAAAGAGGATCTTGCCCAACCACTCAAAATTCTATTAATCTAGATGATCTAAATCAAATTATTTTCATTTTCATTTAAAGATTAAAATATTTTATCAGATGTATTTGATATGTGTATAAATTTTTAATCAAGTGATATGGATTTGATTCACTCTCATTATCCAAGTCATGCATAGACAAGCAAACATCATGCATATGGTATTTAATGTTTTTTTTAAGAAAAAAATTATTAAATAGTGAAGACTCAAGTTAATTGATTTGATCCAATCACTATGAAGTTAATATTAAATGGAGTTTAAGTATCTTTATAGATTTCTTGTTCAATAAATACCTTTCTTTTTAAAGAAAAGTTCTTCAATAAATAGTCAATTGATATAAACAAGTTACCCCCAAATGATGCATTTTAGGGCATAATAGCACTAAGTCCTTCCTTAGTTATGATGTTGCCTATTGGTTGCTTAGTTCTCCCTTCGTAGCAAAAAACATTTGTCTTTCATTTTTTATAGAGAAAAATCTGTGGGTTGGTCAAATACAACAACAACCCCTTTAGTTGAAACATAAAATTCTAAAATTATACCAATGAGACATCTCCCCTCTAACACAATAGGTATGATTAAATAAAAGGATTTATTGCCATCAAAATATTAGATATGATTGAATCCATAAACCCTTTTTTTATTGTTGATTTCAAAATTTTAAAGTGACCATAAAATACAGCTCAAACAAGTATTCCAAAACATCTTGAATCATCCTAATCGGAGTTCAAACGAAAAAATTATGGATAAAAAAATTTAACAACATTGAAGGAAAATGATGTCATTGATATAATTTTAAAACTACGTTAATATAATTTATCATTTTTTTTAACTACATAAAGTATTATATATATTTGATTAAAACCATGTAGCCTTATTTGCAAGTTTACCCTAACCTAAACTATTGATATAATTTTTTTTTATATAAAGTGTTAGGGATGAGGATTGAACCACTCTTTTAAGGGTGGAACTACGATGCGTTAACAATTGGGTTATGCCATGTTGGGAAAAAAAACTATTACTATAATTATCCCACAACTAGATATCAATATTGATGATTTTTTTGTTGAATTGGTAAATTATATACACTAATGGGTTAAATTTGCTTTGCCTCATTTAGTGGGAAAATCTATATAAAGCAACATAAATGGTAGAGAAAGAGTTTAGTCTTATTTGAATAAAGGTGTATCTTAGTGGAAGATTGTATGGGACCCTTTTGTCGGTGTTCATTTTCACCAATAAAGTTACATATTAAGAAGGCCAAATCAACCCAAGAATATTTTTCTACTACTATCTTTGTCAATTGTACTAATTATTTAATAAAAAAAAATTACGTGTCAAATATTTATGAGAATAGACTTTTTAATAATTTAACATATCAACAACAACTCATCTTGTTCCCTACTATTTCCATTCAAAATAATTAACTTCATTAAAATTTAGGCTAAAGTGATAGATAATACAAAAATTGACACAATATAAAAAAATTATCATCATAAATCGATCTTCAACGAACAAAACTTAATTGACGATTTCATCTTTTTGCACTCCTTCATCGTGGAGTAAGCATTTATGGTTGTTTAGTATAACAACTATTTTTTTTTCTCCATCTCAAACGATTAGGATTATATTTTTCATGATGAGATTTTTAAAAATTAGATATTGAATTTTTACACTAATTATAAGAATAATATATATTTCTTATTAAACTAAATTATGAACAAATTAATTATAATGTTTTATAAAAGTTTTAGAGAAAGAAAGAGGGAGATTCGGATATATGAGATTAGGACAGAGAATAGTGTTGAACAATATTCTTTAGGGATGTTTGGTTTGTCGTGTTGTAAGAAAATTTGATGAATGCCATTCAAAGTAAGGGAGAGGTGTGTCGGCCATGTGGCTCTTTTCTCTCTCTTCTATTTACTTACTAAAAAAAAAACTCTCATACTATCTTTCTTTTTTACTCTTTTTCACTACAAAATAAAAATAAGATGTTCCTCTCTATGTTCAATAAATCATCATCATCATCATCATCATCATCATCATACATGTATCTTTGTGCAACCTTACATCTACTCTAAAAAGAGTCTTCAAATAATTATTTATTTAAAATAAAAAGGAGAAATTTTCTTGGATAATAAAATTTTATGTAGTATTTTTAACCTGGGTAAACTTCAAAATAAGATTATTGTGGTAATTTTGATCAAACGCATGAACACCATTTATAGTTAAGAAATGATAAATTACATCCACGTAGTTCTAAAATTATACAATTTTGACTCCTTCATACTAATGTTATTAACTTTTTTTTAGCCATAACCTTTTCATTTGAACTTCGATTGGGATGACTTAAGATGTTTTAGAGTTCTCGTTTTGAGCCCTAAATTTTGGTCACTTTGAAATCATCAGTAAATAGAAGGGTTTATGGCTTCAATTATACCTAATATTTTAAGGATACCAAAAAATTGTTTATTTATTGACAATTTCAAAGTTTCAAAGTTACCATGTCGTAGAGCTCAAAATCGAGGATTCTAGAACATCTTGCATCATCCAAATTGAAGTTCAAGCGAAAAAGTTATGGCTAAAAGAAAGTTAACAACGTTAGTAGGAATGGGTCAAATTGCATAATTTTGTAACGACGTGGATGTAATTTACTGTTTTTAAACTATAGGGGTGTTCATGCATCTGACCAACACCACAAGAGTATTATTTACGGTTTAACTTTTTAAAAATATTTGTAAATATATTAATTTTTTACTATTTTAATTCGTGATTATGGTTTATAATTGATCCACACATTAAATGAATAATTGAAATATGTAAATCAATTGTTATAACGTAGAGTGCTTATCATATATTTCAGTGAAGGCGATTAACTCGTTTTAAAAAAAATGTAAATCAATATTAATTAATGATTAATCTTCTCAAAATTTCCTATATATCTGTAAATATTTTAAAATATTTATTAGACTTACAATTTTTTTTAAAATAATATTTTTATAAGTATCATAATTTTTTTTAGTAGATTTACAATCGTCTCTATAATTAATACCATCATCGAAACAATTAAAAAATAAAACTAACAAAACATCTCTAATTTAATACAACAATATCCAATCACCTACTACCCTAACCATAAAATCATAGAGTAAAATAAATAAATAAATAAAATCAAACTTTTAACATTAAAAATAGTTCAAAATTATCCATATATGTTGAGATATATGATTAAATTTACCTTTACCCACTAGCTTAAGATTTTGGATGAATTGATAATTTTACGTATTTAATAATATACCTAACTATAGTTTAACTAACAAAAAGTATTAATTATACCACTTATTAAAATTCGTGTTTCATTGATTAAATGAAAGAAAATTTAAGTTTAAAATTCACTCACTTTATTGTTACTATGAATTTATGTAAAGTAACCTGTTCGGTAAATACTTAATATCAAACTTAATTTTTTTAATAGAATGACTAATATACTTAGAAACATGAAGTGAAGTACATGAAATTATTTTGAACTAAATAAACACAACTCATTTAGAAAAACCTTATACCAAAACAACAAACTTAGTACTAATTAATTGAGACGGAATAAAAAAAAAATGGTAAAATTTTTACAGTAATTTTATAAAAATTAATGGGGGCATATGAAAAAAAAAATCGATTTCTAAATTAAAATTATTAGAAGCTAATAATATGATGAGAATAATTGCATATGATTAGAAAAAAAACACAAAATACATATGAATTTGCTTTAATTTAAGGTTGCCCTCATCAAATTTTAGTGAAGATGCTTGTCCAAAAGAAAAAAAAAGGATATTATATATATTTGAATTTGAATTTGAATAATAATATAAATTTAAAATTAGACATATGTCCTTACAAGTAAAGTAAGCATCTAAGGTTTGTCCGATAAAATTGAATTTTGTGTCTTATCCCGTTGACAACTCTTACTTTTACCAAACTACAAAATTTAAGCAAACTTAAAAAGCAGCACAAACCAATAGATTTTTTTTTATTTTTTTACATAATCCAATGCGAATATAATAAATTTATCTCAATAAAAAAAAAATTCAAACATTATATTAAATGAATTATTCTCTTTCCATATATATAATACGTGTTTTATTTTAAAAAAAAAAAAAAGTAGAGAGAGAAGAGGGGCAAAAGAGGGTATTCACAAAGCCCAACCCACCATTACAAAGAATATGGACTTTTTCTCCAAATTCTTGTTTTTGTTTTTACATAAACTAAACAAAAATGCCAAATGTTTGAAATTTCAAACAGAATCTTGATCAAATCTTGAATGCAATCTATTACATACATTTATCAAACCTACAATCATTAAATAGGGTCAATACCATGAAAGCAAGCAAAATATGAGAGTGACAATCCTCTCCCAAAGGTTTTTATAATAAAAAGAATCTTATCATATCTATTTGATTCATCCACATTTGGGGTCACCCTCAAGTAATTTGTATTTTAATTGAGTTTCATTAGGTGCTCATGTTAATGAATAATTATGTACCCTTCTTTATTTAATTACTTTAAAACTTCAAATCATATTATTTTAAACTCTAGTTTACTTCCTCAGAATAAATCAAAAGTATCATATGTGAATTAATTATGGGTTGGCCTACTGGTCTAGAGACTTTTTTTTTTTAAAATCTTGAAGTTATGAATTCAAATAATGTGAAGCCACTTATCGAGGATATCATTTCATGAGTATTCAATGCCAAAATATAAAATGTGTGGTTGTCTAATCAAATTAGTCATGGTGTGTACATGCTGACACGAACACTTATATATAAATAATAAAAAGTTTAAATATACCTAATTAATTGTTGGCATCTAGTTATCTTTACATACGTTGATGATGGTCAAAACCCTAAGGTATTGATATTTCTTTTCAAATAATGGAGAACTAAGATATGATTAAAAAAAAAAAGCTCCAATTACTTTATGGATACAAAGGGAAGACAAAAAAGGAAAGATCAAGATCTTTAATTTCAATATTGGGAGACACTCTTACTTTATTTTTTATTAGTTTTCAATTTTCTTGAAAATATTCTCTTGAAGATTTTGGGATGGTTTTGCATTAATGTGTCTAAAGATGAATAAATATATTTAGTTCATTACCATTATAAGATTAGGACTCTAATAAAAAGAGAATTAACTAAAATTTCAATAAGAAAAATCTTTGTGTTAATCTTTATACATTAATCTTAAATAGGACGTGATTCCTTTTTTACTATATCATATAAAATAATAATAAGAATTTTTGTGTACAATCGAATAAATGAAGGTCACATCATTATATATTATAAATAAAGAGCATTACATTAAATTAATTTCTATGATAAAGCAACCTTTGTGAATCATTAACATTAGACAGATGTTTTTAAGTGTCATTATTGTTGGTTTTTAAAAGAGTCAAATTCCTTTGATCAAGGATAAAAACACCATTACAATTAACATACAAAGTCAAAATGACATCCTTCAATAAGAGTATGGGTCCAACCAATCCTTGATGTGACCAATTTATGAAAATGAGAGGGCATTCAAACTTGTTTGCCCAATCATAGCTATTTGTGATTTTTTTTTGCCTCCTTTTTCTTGCAAATTTAACGTAGTTATGGATCTTATATCATTAACATTATCTTTTCAAAAGGGTAAATTAAAGGGAAAAATATTTTAAGGTAATTTCTTCCCTATTTTCTTTTTTCTCCTTTACCTTTATTAACATTGATGACCAACCTTTTCTTTTCTTCTTATCAGCTTTCAATTTCAAATTACATCTATACCCAAGCTTTTAAGTCCAAATGATTTTTTTTTTAAGTTCAAATGAAAATAGTATATCTTTTCACTCTGTATTTTTTCAAATGAAAGAGGTATGAAAAGGCAATTTAAAAAATATATATATAATATAAAAAATATGTTAAAAAGATTAAATAGATCTTTATTCAATATTAAATTACTATTAGACCCAAAACTTTAAACGATTAGAGGAAAGTAAATTTTATCTTTTACATATTCTTAACACACTCTCTTTTATGTGTGGATTCAATTATTTACATGTAAAATATTAATAAATGAAGAGGAAATGATAAAACAATATTAAACTAATTAGTATATTTAAATATATTTGGTTGATAATTGTAGGTGGTGATTGCAATTGAACTTTGTGGCTCGAATTTGGGAGTTGGTGGATTTTGGTGACTTTTGTGCATTAGAGGTGGGTAATGAACTAGAGTTGAAATGATTCTTTGGAGAAACCCAAAGGATCATTTGAATGGTTATAAATATAAAATATACTTGAGAATACCTACTCAATAATTGTGTTTCATGAAAGCATAATTTATGGTTGTGAATTGATTATGTTATGTGAATTGAATTGAGATGTGATCAATCATTTTTATTGTACATTCTTAATGTGTTGTATCATGGAAGTATGTAGCTTAGGGTTTCCATTGTGGGGAGAGCATATAGTTGATATTAGGAGATTATGTGAATTGAATGACTTAACTTATCATCAATGCCCTTGTTTGAATTGAGTGAATTGTTTGATGAGTTGTGATTGCAAAAGTACCATGTGAAACATATGAAATCGATGGGTCATTCCCGGAGATACTTGTGTGTGATCCAAGGAGAGCGTGCCTTGTGATATTATATGGGAGAGCGTGCCCATGGACAATTACAGGGAGAGCGTATCCCGGATTGATCCTTTATGATATTATATGGGAGAGCGTGCCCATGGACAATTACGGGGAGAGCGTATCCCGGATTGATCCTTGAGAGAAGGTTGAGCATCACACACTATAAGAAAAATAGGAATAGGACACACTAAGTATTTTAATAGGTGACACAATTAAAAAAAAAGCGGATGAACAGTAAAAGTAAAAAAAAATAGACGTCACCTGTTCCCTTACTATTCTCGCTCTTTCGCTCATTTTCCTTTCCGTCTCAATTTCCTTTTCGTCTCAATTTCTCTCTCCCTCCCTCTCTCTCATTTTCCGTTCTCGCTGCTAATCACCTAAACCCTAATCAAAGTGGAAATTGTTAAGGCAAAGGTGCGGTGAACTAATGAAATCGGAGCGCGTTGTCTTTCTCTCGCACTTCCTCATCTCTTTACCTTCGATTCTTAATCTCAATCTCATAAGAATTCGTCACGATTCCATCGCTCTTGTTCTCGCTCTCGTTCTTGCTCTCTTTCCTCTCTCTAAGGAAAGCCTTAGATTCAAGTTCTTAGTGTAGTCGAGGGGTATTCGGATCTAAAGCACATCCGATTCGCACCGGTCTTTCGAGGAATAGTTCGTAGCATCTCAGATATGTTCAGACCTGTTCTATTTCTTTTTTTTTTAAATCAAGTTTAGTGTTTTTTATTTGTTTAAATTCGATCTGTTTGAAATCTCGGATCTCTCTGGTTGGTTTACCATTTCTCCGAACAACTCTTCACATGAATTGGGTTCTTTTGCTCGGTGATGATATCAACTCCTGGTTTTGTTTTGCCCCAACATACCTTTTCTTTTATTTGGTTTTTTTGTATCATGTGTATCACATTAGTGGAATTCCGGTTTCCATGTGTTCCTGAATATGTTATATTCTGTGGTTATTTGGCTTCTGATACTGCAAGTCGAATATTGCCTCTTGTTGTTCTTTGTGGCTTTTTTTTATTCTTTAATTTCTAAACTCTCCCTCCTTATGACAACAAGCCCGGTCTACTTTTCTTGTTAGTTTAAACAAGTACCTTGAAGCTCAAAACCATTGATAAATAAAAAATTCGGTTTTCTTTAGCTAATATGCTTGTCTCTCTCTCGGCCTTCTTCTTGTTCTTGCTTATTGTTTCTCTATTTTTCTTCCACTTTCATGTCCTACATCTGTAAGGATCGTTTGGTTGTACAATTTAATCTCATTGGTGAATGATGTGCTAGAAACAAGGTGTTTGTCTCTTTTGTAGTTTGGACATTTTGGTGAATGGCATAAAGTCTTTGTTTTCACTTTCCATGTAATTTTCATGATATGTCGACTTTTATAAATTTTCTTGGCTGAAAAGTATTGAGATTCTAGGTTTGCATTTCATATCCCCCCCCACTCTCAAGTAAGGATGACCTTTTGTATTTGTGATTCTCAAGTGGCCTTGTTGCGGCCTTACAAATTGAAATCGCTTTTTCCATGGGCCGTGTTTAAAGCAGATGAAAGAGGGGGGGGAGGGAAGCTAAGGAGTGTCTCACGCAATGGACTTATCTCGGGATGAAGGAGCTAATACAATGGTAGGTTTTCTTCTTGATAATAAATTGGCCTGAGGTTTTATTTACAAGGAATTTTTTTAAATCATCTTGAAATTGTCTGTTGTTGACTAACGAGTATTATTTTTTAGCCAATGCAGGAAGCAAGTGGAGGTTCAGGGCTTACTTGATGATCTTGGACTTGAGACAAACAACAATTTGTAATAGTTATTATTCTCTTTAAGTATGATATAATTTAATTGGCCTTGTTGTCCATGCATGGTAAATGACAAGTGGAATTTATAAGTTTTGTAGCGGGGTTGTTGTCTCTATTTGCTTCCTAGGGTAATTTTAATATCCAAATTTGCAAGAGATTCATCCAATCGGCTCATACATCTTACAAGGTAGCATTTCCTCATATTTCATGGGCATAAGATTAACCTATTTAAGCTAATGTGCTTCTTTAACTATTTTGCAATAAGCTTCTTTGTTGGATTTTCAAAATTTTCTTGTTTGACTATTTAGTGTAACTAACCGTGTAATTTTTTGTGTGTTTGCAACTTTTGTTGTATACTATTACTTGATCACTTATTCTTTCATATTTTAGGTACCAAGTAAAAACCATTAATGATTCAAGAAGAGGTGTTGTGTTTGGATTTCACCAGCAAGACTTTCTTTTCAAACCTAAGGTTTAAAATTTAAAGCTTTAGATTTTTGCTTCATCTTTTTTATTTGATTTGATTTGGTTATCTATGATGATTTTAGTATTATTATTAGTGGACTTCTTTTTTCTCTACTTACATACGTCTTGTGCTTTTATGGGCAGGGTATACAACCAGGTGATTTATTTATTTTTTAATATTTTTTATCAAAATATATAGACTAGATCAATATCCTGACCGTGTCCGATCATCAAATTATTTATTTTTTTTCTCCTATAGTATGTGTAATCGTATCCGCCTGGTCTCCAGAGATGGCCTTTTAAAGTCGTGACTATGTTGTATACGTTAGTTACTATTGCGATATTCGTTTATATACAAATTATATCTTGAACTAACGGAATATTTGATTTTTCTATTGAGCCGTTAATTAGAGTTTTTTCTTTTATTTTTTTTATTCGAGTAGGCGATCCCGGTATTCTTTACTTCCAAGCTCACAAAGTACAAAGAGGAAAGTTGGCTACTGAAAGGTATGAGCTCTCCTTTGAATTTATGTGGCTTGTAGGTAATGCACGCCTAAATAAAGTTTCCATTTCCTATTTCCGTTCTCTTTTCGAATCGATTGAATCTTTTTTTTTTTGAATAAACTGATATTTTGATTCTATCTCATCTTCTATCTTCACTTAATTTCATATTAGAGACATGGAGTTTGCTAATTTGTTTATAGAAATTGATTGATATGTGCAAAGGTTAATGTTTTTTCATTATTGGTTCTTTTCCTGTAAACGAACTAAGATCTAATAAATATTGTCATGCCGATTAAAGTATTTGGTAGCTAGAGTGTACTTTCTTATTATTATTGAAGTCTACGCATATAAATTGTTCTATAATACATAAAAGTGAAATTTAGCACCTACCTAATTGATTAACATCAATTATGACAATGATGATAAGACATGACTTTCTCTTTCCTACCAAACTTAAATTGATGAATCTTCAATAGAAAACAGTTTGGGGGGAAACATATGTTCTTTGTTATTCGCTTAAGATGTTTTGTGCTTCTTCAATCTCATTTACGATCCTTTTACAATGCTTGTTCTATTTATAGTGTTGCGAGGAACAGTTCCTCTTCTTTCATCATCGAGTTTGTGGTGTAGATTTGATTCCGATTAATGGTACTATAATTTATTTCTCTTCTAAAATTGCATCTTGAACTTTAATTGATTTGAAACTCATGAACAATTGTTCTAGTGCAGAAACTGGTTCTCCTCAGAAAGTCGATGGCAATCATCATTTGGTGCTTTCTATAGCCCTAGTAGTAGTTTCACATTCGTGATATCTTTGGTGTTACTTGTTGGCTTGGTGCATGTAACGACCCGACTCAAAATAACCAATAAATAAATAAATAAATAAATGACTCATTTTAAATGTAAATAAATCAGAGTAAAAGCCAAATAATTGCGGAAGCATTCGTTTAATAACCAAAGAAATATTCGAAACAAAACATTTGTTTTGGCGCCAATTTAAATAATTTAAAAAAAAAAAAACAACTAAGATAATTAAAAAGAAAATCCATAAAGCAAATGACAAAATGTTCAATAAAATAAAATAAAAATAAATAAATAGTAATGACATGTCTTAAGGGTCTCTCAGTGTAGCGCCGTCCTCGTCAATCGCCATGGTCACCATTAATATCATTGATACCTGCAAAATAAAAGTTTGCAGGGCATTCGAATACCGTGAGTTTTTAGCTCAGTAGATTAATTTCATACTCAAATAAGTAAATTAAATGCAGTTTATCTCATCATTATAATAACGTATGGATACTCGTCCATTTCCACCATTCATCAACAACTAGTAGGTACTTAGCCTACAAAGATCATAACCACAGTGTTCAGCTCTATAGAATAGTATCATAGTGGCCACTATGATACGTGCCACACTATCCATCGTGGTAATCACTTGTCCAACTCATCTCAACTACTTAGATAAATCATAATCACATGGAATTTAATTTAACTTCTAAGTAGGAATTAACCTACCTTAAATCCAAATTGAGCTAGCAAACGATCTCGAAATAACTCCAATAATAGTTCTAATGATGCCCACAACCTGGTAGTAATATTAATTTGAAGTTAATTTAACGAGAACCAAGCTAACGGGACGAAAACCTGCTTTTTGAGTCCAAAATGCCCCGAACCGGGGCTGCAGGTCAGGTCAGGTCCCATTGGACCAGGCTCGTCAAGTAGCTTGGACCGATTGTCTTCCCCAACTCGTGCCCCAGGAAAAACGCAGGCAGCGTTTTTCCTTTATTTTTTTTTTTAATTTTTTTTTTTTAAAATTTTTGAAAACAAAAGTTGCATTCAACTTACTCGAAACTCCACGAATTCTCTCAATCTTCGTCTCGGATCACAAGTAGCGAAGAACCCAACGAAAACAACTCAAACTCGAACAACCATAGAGAAAACAAACCCGGATTCCGGCGAGCCAAGAACAGTCCGGCGAGGGTCCTTATTTGAACGAAAAAAAACCCAATGAAAACTCATCTAATTAACACGAACTTCACTGAGTACGATAACTAATCAATGAATAGTAAGAATAACGAAATTACCAAAGGGTTCGGGGTAAGTTGACATTTTTAACTTTAGTTTTCCTGCGACTTCAAAAGGGTCCTTAAGAGCTCGTTTCTGCATCACAAGGAACAACCCAAAGATTGGAAATCGATTCATAATTAAGAGCAAAACTAACGATGAATAAGAACCGATCAAATACCTTACGAAAACTCAAAATGAACGAGCACAGTAAGACAAGAAGCGGCACTGAATCGAGGGAGGTGAGAAGAAAATCAAAATTATTTTGACCTAGGTTTGCGTGTCCTTAAAAGAAATTGATTGGCCACAAAAGACTAAAATACCCCTGGAAGTTATAAAAGAAGCCAAGGGCACAAACAGTAATTAGACCATATCTTCTTATTCGGAACTCAAAATTGAGCGTAGTTAATTTCGTTGAATTCGTATTGACGTGACGGTTCGGGAACACTAAAGATAACGTTGATCGGATCAATATTGGTGAAATTACTAAAATACCCTTAGGTGAAAATCCGGGCCGTTACAGTGCATTATTATATAGATCACATGCTCTCTTCATATCTTATGGTACTTTCTAAATTTTAAGCTGAATTCTCCAATGCTGAGTCAAAAATTGTGAAAGGATCCTTTGATTTTCTTGGAATGAATTATTACACTGCTAATTTTGTTGAAGATTCTCCTTCCTCAAATACTGTCAACATAAGCTATGTTTCTGATATGCAAGCTACTCTCTCTAGTATGTCTTCTTTCCTTATTCTAAAATAATATCTAACACTTTGTTTTCTGTATTTATTTTAGAAATTAATAATGTTTTCTCCTCTAAAGAATATTTTATCTTTATTAATTGAATATTTTTTTCCAATTTGTTTACAAACTTGAGAGAATGGTGTTGTTTCAATTGGACCAAAGGTTTGTTTTTCAATCTCTCTATCTACAATTTTCGACTTACAAAAAAAAACTATTGCTTCTAGTGAAAAAAACTACGTGTCGTACACTCCTCATTATGTTTATCACGAGTTTTGATATGTATCTTGGGAAAAAACTATTGCTTCTAGTGACAAGTTCACTATTTTATTATTTTATTGCAGGCTATTACCTTCCATAAGTGTAAGAACTTAAAAATTGTAATTCTCGTGTAATCGACGTCATCAAATGCACGTAGCTTTTACAAACTCTCGTTTTGTTGCTTCTCATCTCAAAGTGATAGCCCCTTCCTTTAGCCCAAATACCGCCTGAATCCATATCGCTGGTCCAAAGGATGTTGAGGTCAAGAATAACTTCATTGGTACAAGTTAGTCATCTATTATGTTTTCAATTCAAGATTTAGCCATTATTGTATCTTTCTTGGTTTGGAGATTTATAATACATGACCAATTGTCGAAATTTTCATAGTTTTTATATTGAAGATCATCCTTGGACTAGAACTTTTGCCTAAAAGTATTTCCAGGGTACAAGACAATCGTAGTGAACCAAAAAGTTTTAGGACAAAACGTGTAAACACTAGTAGGCTTTATGTTGCCCCGATAAGATTTGAATAGACTAGATGTATGAATTTTCCTCAAACACCATAATATACGCGATGTCGAGCTTTTTGCCTTATTTGATAAATTTTTCCGAAACAAGTTTTAGTTTCATTCATTGTTTTGGGCATAAAAGACTGGGTAAATGCAATTTTATATGATTTTGTCTGCATATGAATGAATGCTTTTCTAGTATGTAAATAGCTTTGACAATTACATTTACGCCATATAATTCTATCTATAATTTGTCACTTGGATCTCGATCTCAAACAATTAATTTGTGGAAGTCACCAAGTTTATTCAAGTTGATTAGCTTCAATCTGTTTCCCTTTGATAAATGCGAGAATCAGGATCGGGATTTGCAAATGGATAATATAAATCATAGGCTCTTATCATGGATGTCATTCATATATATTAAGAGTAAAGGGAAAACTATAGAATGAGACACGCGATTTGGTTATATACTCATTCATGGATATGGAAGGGATTAGTTTCTTGGTCTTTCAAACTCTCTAAAAGCATGTGTTCGTCTTCATTTTTTCACTTTGGAATAATGATGTTTGTTAATTTGAACATTTTATCCTTACTTGCGACTTTGGAAGCGTGGAACAACGATTTTGTTGGTATGGTTAATGTTGTTCAATGGCTTTTTGTGGAGGTTTAGAAATTCTTGTGTATATTCTAGTTTTTGAAAAGCATCATTTGTAATATTGTACTCTAAATTTGTGACGTATTCTTGTTATATTGTATATAAAGTTTGTGGCTTATTCTTGTAATGACCATGTATTTACTTTTTATTATGTTGATTGATCAATATTAGGTTCATGGGTATCAAAAAGTCACTAAATGGTGGTATTATTAAAATTATAATTTTTTTCTCTAATTTGTTACTAAAGGTGACGGGGAAAAGTCGTCACCTATTGGAATAGGTGACGGGTAAAGCGGGTCACCTATTCAAATAGGTGACGCGGGAAAACGTCACCCATTCGAATGGGTGACTTTTTTGGCGTCACCCATTCAATAGGTGGCTTTTTGAGGCGTCACCTATTCGGTTAGGTGACGCCGCATAGGTGACGCCTGGGTAAGAGCGTCACCTATTCGAATAGGTGACGCCAAAAAAGCGTCACCTATTCCAAAATTTCTTATAGTGACACCTTGATACGTGTTAGTTGTTTGATAGGGTGTTATGATATGAGTTATGTGATTATGAGAAATGATATGATATGCAAATATGGGAAATGACATGATATGTGAGATGTGAATGTTATGAGTTTATAGACTTGAGATGTAAAGTATGTGAATAGCCTCTTGATGTTCTCTACTAAGATGTTTGAAAGTTTAAAAGTTGTTAATTGAAAATGGGAAGGGTTGGGGATTCAAATGGTGTTTTGGGAAGTATTTAAAGAATCATTTTGATTATAGTTTATTGCTCACTAGCCATGTGTTGCTAATGGTGCTACACCAAACATTTCAGGTGATTTTGTAGGTACTCGAGGATGTTGATCGATATGGCATCATGGCTAAGGATCTAATTACTATGCATGGAGTATAGACTTGATTTTGAGAACTTTGACTTGATATTTCATTTGAATTGTAAACTTTTATTTGCTTTGCCTTTTATAACTATTTGAACTTATTCTAGCATTGAGAGTTCCGGAACTCACCTCTATATTTTACGGATTGATGATTTTATTATGCTTTTAAATTATCTTCCGTTGTATTACATGATTTTATATATATAAAAAAAGGGGTCGGGTCGTCATAGTTTCAGATATCCACTGTCTCTAACGCTCCAAGCTTCGATTCACGCCCTATTATCTCTTAATCGTGTTTTTTTCCTCAAATCCGTCTTTTTCCCATATTTGATTATTGTATCTGTTGAATTATCTCTGTTTCGACGACAATTGATCCGTTTTTTTTCCCATATCTGTTTTGAGGGGATTCTGGATCGACTTATTCAGAGATAATTTAAGGTTTTTATTTCCATATGGTTGTGTTTGAGGTGAAGCGTATTGTTAAAAAAGGTAGAATTTGTTATTTCTCCATCTTCCAGATACTCTCCAATGTTGCTCACTTAATTGAAACAAGATATGAGATTTCCTTAGGTAGGGAAGACATTTACAGAGGTAATCATCTTATAAATTGGATGGAAGTTTTCAATCACAACAAGAAGGAGGTTCAGGAGTGGGAAATCTCGATGATAGAAACTAGGTCATTGTCTTTGTCTGAAATTGAAAACCATGTGCTTAAGGAATGAGATTAGCTTTCTGATGGCTTGGGATAAGCTTTATAATGGGAAAAAGATAACCACGCCACAAAGCCCCCTCCCCTCATATTCCCATTCCTCACTCTATATAAGCCTACCCAATTATAGTGTTGTTGGAATGTATTTTTCTTTATCTTTTCCAGTTGCTCAAGTTTTAGTTTTTTTTTTTCTGTCTTTTATTTAAAAGTCTATTCTTATATCAATTTCCAATAGTTTATACAATGATGGGATAAGAATTAATAGCCACTCTTTTGATTCTTTTCCATGCGTTCGCTACAATTTTTTCTATAAGTTCATATATTTATGGCAACAACAATAATACCATATCTAAAAAGCGTTGCTTCATTTTTTGTGTTCTTTTTCTCAACGTGGATTTGGAACCATTTTCACAGGTTTCGATCACCCGTTCAATAAACAGATTTCAAATAATAATTATGTCCACACATCTTGCTTCTCATTATGCCAAGGCATTCTATTGAGAACTCAAACATCTCAAGAAAAGGGAGAGTCAAACCAACGTGAGCTAAACATCTGAGCTTTTCACTAAATTTTTTTCCTTTCATTTTTCATTGTTATATGGATTATGTGATTGTTCCATTTTAAGACTATGTGCTACTTTGAGTGACTGAGGTAACAAACGTCCTTGATAAATGATAGATGTTTTGCTCCCAAAATATTTTAAAACAAGTCTTTTTTGCTCCAAAAATTCTGGATAAAAAAGTCACTAGTCGAGGATTTCATGGTCAAGTTATTAAGTTCAGGTTGTTTGATGATGTTTTTATCAAGAATTCTTTTATCAGTATGTATTCAGCATGTGGGTTTTTGATTAGTGCACAAAAGGTATTTGATGAAATGTTGGATAGAGATCTTGTCTCTTAGAACTCTATGATTATTGGTGGTATTTGTAGAATGGGGATTTCAATGCGGAAGTTCACGAATCCTAGCTCAAAAAATTGAATCTCTTAGTGATTTTCTTAGATCTCAGACGATGATAACGCTAAATCTGAAAAAGCGTTTACCAATATCTGATTTCTGATAAAAAATTCTCTAAATTCGTGAAATCCTAAAAATTTAATGAAAATGAAAGTAGACTTACTGCTATGCGATAATCATATGTTAATATTCAGATATTCAAGGATTTAATGAAAGGATGGTTCTATTTTTTACTATTCACTATTTTATTTCCCCCAATTCACTATAATAGTGAATTACAAAAATTAATCCTAGTTTGTAAAAAAAACTATGATTGAGTGTGTTGTGTGTGATTAAGTCTAAATGATTGAGTGTGATTAAGTCTAAGATACTATGAGTTTTTGTTATGAATGCTAACAACTTAGTAGTTTTGGAAAAACAGTTAAAGATTTAATGAAAATGATGGTTCTATTTTTTACTATTCACTATTTTATTTCCCCCAATTCACTATAATAGTGAATTATAAATGTGATTTAATAATTAGTCCTAGTTTGTAAAAAAACTATGATTGAGTGTGTTGTGTGTGATTAAGTCTAAATGATTGAGTTTTTGTTATGAATGTTAACGACTTAGTAGTTTTGGAAAAACAGTTAAAGATTTAATGAAAATGATGGTTCTATTTTTTACTATTCACTATTTTATTTCCCCCAATTCACTATGATTAAGTGTGTTGTGTGTGATTAAGTCTAAGATACTATGAGTTTTTGTTATGAATGTTAACGACTTAGTAGTTTTGGAAAAACAGTTAAAGATTAATGAAAAGGATGGTTTTATTTTTCATTATTCACTATTTTATTTCCCCCAATTCACTATAATAGATAGTGAATAAATGTAATTCAATAATTAGTCCTAATTTGCAAAAAAAAACTATAATTGAGTGTGTTGTGTGCGATTAAGTCTAAAATACTATGAGTTTTTGTTGTGTGTGATTAAGTCTAAGATACTATGAGTTTTTGTTATGAATGTTAACGACTTAGTAGTTTCGGAAAAACAGTTAAGGATTTAATGAAAAGGATGGTTCTATTTTTCACTATTCACTATTTTATTTTCCCCAATTCACTATAATAGTGAATTATAAATGCAATTCAATAATTAGTTCTAGTTTGTAAAAAAAACTATGATTGAGTGTGTTGTGTGTGATTAAGTCTAAATGATTGAGTTTTTTGTGTATGATTAAGTCTAAATGATTGAGTGTGTTGTGTGTGATTAAGTCTAAATGAATGAGTTTTTTGTGTATGATTAAGTCTAAATGATTGAGTGTGTTGTATGTGATTAAGTCTAAGATACTATGAGTTTTTATTATAAATGTTAACTACTAAATTTGTGATTAAATCAATAAGAATTATCTCAATTATGTGTAGTAATTTAGTTTAATAAATTATTGATGAAGGGAGAAATTTTATTGAATTAATAAAACTCAAATTTTAATTCACTAAATTATTGACTAATAGAGAAAATTTAGTGAATTAATAAATTTCATATTTTAATTCACTAAATAGTGAATAAGAGAACAAATATAGTGAATTAATAAATGAGTGACATTTTTGTAAATTTAATGAAAACAATTAATTTTGTTATATTAGAAAAAATGTCATTTGGGGAATTTTGAAAAGAGGGTGCTATTTAGGGAATTAGTTTTATAAAATGTGTCATTTGAGTCCATGCCCTTAAATTAAAACAATAACTCTCCTATCAAACACTATTTCATTTGAAATGCGGTAAAATTAACCTTAGTCAAAGGTCACGGTCAATTATCATTCATTATTATTCAAAACTAACTCCTCATTGCTTCACTTCTAATCTAATAAAGTTTAATGCCCTAATTATGTTATTTAATAGTGACTTTAAAATAACATCTATTAAGTCTCACTTTCTTTTGTCTCCATATTCTTTCTTACAAAAAATATATATATATTAATAACACTCCCTTTCTTGATATATATGACATCTAATCTATATTGCATTTCATTTCATATCTAATTTTTTTTTAGATGTTACATCAAATAGGGGAGGGGAGACTCGAATCTTCGACATCATAAAAAAGGAGCAGGTGTCTAATCATTTGAACTATGCTCGTTTTGACATTTTGTATCAAGATTTAGAGCATATAAAATTAAATTTCTTCTTCTTCTATCTCATTTAGAATTGATTTTATTTTTATTAGACAAATTATATATTTGAGTAGTAGTCACATTACACCAAGAAAAAACTGTCGGCCCATTTGAATAGCATTGGGCTGAGGGATGAACGCAATTCTGAAATAAAAAACTTCTCGAGGGATAACAACCATATTAAAAGGATTTTTAACCACTTAGTAGTTTATTGAGAACTTTCGATTTTTAACCACCATATTAAAAGGATTAGCAAGACAACCAAAATTTATTATGATACCAGAATTTATCAATCTGAAATTTAAAAAAAAAAAAAAAAAGGTTGATGGAGTTTTTAAGAGAGCTTTAGAGTGAGAGAAAAAAAAAAAAAGAAAAAGTTGAAGCTCACTGGAAGGAAGGAAAGAAAGAAATGTTGGGATAAACACTGATTCAATCAAAGACAAATTATCCCTCTCTTATGTGAATCTAATAGGAAACAATAATACGAATAATAGCGAAACAATAAAATGACACTAAGAATTTTACGTGGAAAAACCCTCCAATGCAGAGAGTAAAAAAAACCATGGACCGTAGTCACAAAGCTCCACTATAATCAACAATGGGTGCAACAAGTCATCTCTAGATAATACTAGAGACATACAACATCAACATCAAGAGAAAAAGTAATCTTGGCAAACAATAAATGAGAAACTTAGAGAAACCTTACTTAGAAAAGTGGCACACTTCTGCTCAATACAATCTGATGTTAGAAGACTCGAAACCCGATCTCTACCGTTTAGATTGAAGTACCTTGCCTCGAGAATACACTCACCAAATTTCATATTTTTACAAATTTTGATCCGGTGAATAAGTGATAAACATTGAATTACATATTTTTACACTAAATTTATCACTGATATACATATTAATTACTATTAATCACTGATTAACATAGTAAAAACTGCTAAATTTGTAAATAGTTTTTAGAGTTGTTATTTTTACAAAAATTACATCAAAATCTGCCACCCAATAAAATTTATCTAAAAAAAATCTGGAATGAAAATAAAGGTAAATCATTTTGTATCAAAATACGACCCTGTTAATTTGAATATATAACTCCACTAATCAAACATCAATAATCTCTTCCATAAATTTCTAAGTCTACCAATCCCTATTTGATATTATTCCAAAAACAAATGCAACATGAAGTGTTAGCCACCAACATAGTGGTTATCTATTTATGAGTAGACATGATGTGATGGTGTTTGGATGATATGGAAATTTTTTTAAAAAAAGTAGTGAAGTTAGTGGGTGATTTGGAAGAAGCTTGTGGCTCAACTTTAAAGGACTCACTACTTCTCTGTCTTTACTACTAAAGCTTGTCTGTCTATCTTTCTGTGTGAAGATGACAAATGATATGTCTGTCCCTCTCAAGGACAAAAATGGGTAAAAAAAAGTATGATGTTCTCTTGATTTCCACATGTGGCTGCTCATCTTTTGCCTGAAAATTATTGTATGAAATTGGATTTGGAATAATGTTATAAAATAAGATTATCTTACTATTTTTTCAATATACTAGTCATATTTGTATAGTTGTAGAGTAGAATGTGATCCCTATTTGATTTGAAGGAAGTTAAACACATAAAATAAATAAGATAA
Source organism: Gynostemma pentaphyllum (assembly GCA_028015215.1). NCBI lineage: Eukaryota > Viridiplantae > Streptophyta > Magnoliopsida > Cucurbitales > Cucurbitaceae > Gynostemma > Gynostemma pentaphyllum. Next base: position 756,308 of record CM051345.1, on the reverse strand, counting down.
TTGAGCCTCTTGAATAAAAAAGAAAAAAATGGTAGGATAGAACTTGAAAGTGGAAAGTTGAGAATGAAAAATGAGTGAATTATGATTTTATTATCCACTCACAAATAAATGAAAAATAGTATCACATGAGTTATTCTGTTTAACAGAAAGATAGAAAGATAATATGAGAGATTGAAACATAGATTTTTTTTTATTCAAAGATCAATAGTGAGAAAAATGTTCAAATTTAAAGATTTAAAAAAATTTAAAAAAATTTTCACACATAAATTACTTCTTTAAACTTTGAAGCGATATTACATCAAATTGGGTGATGACTTAAATTTCCAACATTATAAAAGAGAATATCAATGTTTTATGAGTTGAACCATGTTCAGATTAGCAAAAGAATTTTACTTGTAGTTATATCATTTAAGAATTCTTAGGGGATATTTAACTCATGGGTTAGGGTACTGAGTTGGTGGTTATATAAGTGTTGTCACCGTCTTGTCTCCTTGTTTTAAAACTCGATATGATGAGTTTTTAACCCCCATTATTTTCATAATTTCACTATATTCTACACTAATTTAGACTTGACAAACTACAAACTCATTGTTGCACATTCCAAACACAACAACTCCGGCTTAACAATCTAAACCCGCAAGCTAAAAACACCCATATAGAATAATAATTGGATGACAAACCTAATAATTTATCCAATTCAATTTGACTAATCAGATTTGTAGGATTAGATATGAGAAAGAACTTCTCTCTCAATATTAGTGGGAGAAACTGTAGAAGAGAAAGAGAATGAGAAAGTGCTTAGCAAAAAAAAAAGATACCTTTCATTTGAATAAATAATAATGGAATGGAAGAGTCCAAAATTCAACTCAAATAATGGTTTTTCCATTCTGATTCTCTAACTTTTACACCATATCTTCCCATTCCCACACCACTCTCTCTCTCTCTCTCCATTTATTTCCTCTCCATAACTAAGTAAAGCCTATGAAACCCATCATCATTCTTCCATTTTCCACACTGACTTTATTTTCCCAAAGCTGAGATTTTTCTTTTTGTAAGAAATCTCCAATCCCTGTTTTTTTTTGTTTCATATTGATTTCTAGTTATTTTCTTGCTTCAATGTTATTCTTTTATTTAGTTATTGATGTGAATAAAATCTTTGCTGTTTTTGGTAATGATTTACTTTTGGGATTAGAATTTTGTTCTTTTTTTTTCCTCTTTAGAATTATTTCTGGGGTTTTGTTGCATTTATATGATTGATTGATGAAGTTGAGATTTTGGGGTTTGACTTTATTTTTTTTTAATATCCGTGAGTATCTGGGTCAGTTTCTGAATGAGTCCGTTAATTTGCACGGGGATTGATAATGATGAGAGTTTTGGCTCTTCCATGGAGATTGATAGTTTATTTCTTGTTTATATATTTTAACAAATGAAACTCATCTTTTATCAATATTCATCTATGTTAACTTTTTGAGACAAATCTTGAAACCAAAAAATAAAAAAAAGAATAGTGTAATGGAAAACATCATCAAAATCTTGGATCTACAGCAGAAGACAGACTGATTTTTCGTTTTTCTTTTTTGGAAATAGAAAAAGAACCATCAAAATCTTGCTTATTTGAATTGGTTTTTTTTTTTTTTTTTTTTTAACAATTTTTTATTTTCTTCAATGCAGGTCAGAATTATAATCAATTTGTTTAATTGTTCTTTTAATTTATCATCACAGAAAGAAAAAAGGGATTCATTATTGTTTGGGAATTTAGCCTTTTAATTCCCAAATATGGAAGCACTAAATTTCAACTTAGATTCTGAAGCCAGCAGCAGCCAAGAAGCATATCCTGATCCCTCCAATACTACTACAAACTCCTCCCGCCCCACAAGTCCGAGTAACGTCCCCGTCCTCGTTCCCGATCCAATTCCCATTTCACTTGACTTGAATTTAACACTCCAATTTAACGCTGTGGATACCGAACCAAAGGGCAGTGGCGTCGAGACCAATGGCGAATCGAGTAGTACCAAATCTTCTTCCACGACAACACCGAGAGTTTTCTCTTGCAATTACTGTCGTCGCAAATTCTTCAGCTCGCAGGCGCTTGGCGGGCATCAAAATGCACACAAGCGAGAGAGGACGATGGCGAAGCGTGTGACACGGATGGGAATGTTCTTCGATCGGTATAGTAGCTTAGCTTCTCTGCCACTTCATGGTTCAGCCCTAAGATCACTTGGGATTGAAGCTCATGGTGCAGTACACCAAACAATAGTAGCATCAGATGAAAGGCCTTGTGATCCAAGAAGGGGAATTGGAGCAAAGTTTGAGCAGAGCTCTTTCGGGTTCCCGACATTTGTCGATGAATACGACGATGATGTGGGGATGTTTTGGCCAGGAAGTTTTAGGCAGGTAGATGCAAGAGATGATAGAAGATTAAATCCTTTGAAAATTACATCTCAAAATTCAGAGATTGATTTTGGAAAAACAATGCCTCCACCAAAAACAGATACTTCTTCACCTGATCTTACTTTGAAACTTTAGTAAATTTCCTTATTGTAATCAACTTTTGTAAAGTAAGATGTCTCCCCCTTTTTGTTTTGTGGTTCTAAGTTTATGAATTATTGAATAAATCTTTATTTTTTTTAAATGATTTTTTTTTCTTTCTAGTTTTGTTCATAGATTTTCAAAGGGTTTTATTGTAATCAATTGATGCAATATAAAAGTTGATGCTTCAACATAATTAAATTGCAATTAGAACTTCTATCATCTTATACAATTTTTCATTATAGTGGTTATCTTATTTTTCAAAGAAAAAAAAGTGTTGGTAAATGTAAAGGGTGAAAATCGCTCATAAAAGATTTGTTGTAGAAAGTAAGGCCCAATGCGAGGCCCGAGCCACAATCGGTTGATGCAAGTGTTATCATCGGCAATGGCTCAGCCAAGCCCACGAAGATTTAAGCCTAGTTTAGATTAGTATGGTCAAGGGGTCCACGCTCTAACCTTGTTGTGTCGTTTCCTATTCTAGGTTCATTCTACAGTGAACTAACTTGATCGTCGGAGATTCTTTGATCAGTCACACCGATGTGTTCCTGCTCATATTCATTCACATTGTACTAGTACACATGCTCAATTGTGGAAACCAACACACCACACTACATTTGTGCATTCTTCAATTTCTTTTTCATTTTGATGCTTCATATGTTGAGTATTTTTTTCAAACAATAGTCTCTTAACTGTGTATTGATGGGATATTAGATATTGAAAGTTGGTGTGCCATGTGAGAGATGGATTCCTACCAGAATAATTGAAACTCAAATTACTGTTATTACTTGAAAATGAGGTCAGGAGAACTAAATCATTCATAAACTAACGTCCAACTTCCTATAATAATGTAATATAATTCAATTGGCCAAAAAAAAAAAGTAAGATAATATAATAATCTTGGGTCGGATTAATTTCATTATCAACTAGATTCTCATATCTTTGAGCTCTACTTTTTGGGTCAAAAGATATACGTTGAAAAATTAATATTATTAGGGTTAAATTTTATGATGAGTCCCTGTATTTTATTTCTAATATCAATTTAGTCCTTATACTTTTAAAAGTTTCAATTTATTTTTCATACTTTATTACTAATATCAGCTTGATTCTTGCACTATTATAAGTTTCTATTTAGTTCATGTATTTAGTTAGTTTAGTGGAAAATTGGCCGCGTTCAGAAGTTTAAGATAATTTGCATGAGTGGTAAAAATATATTTAGGAGAAACTATCCCAATTAGATAGTTTATGTCATAATTAATAGGGGCATATATAAATATATTAAAACGAACTCTAATATTTATAAAAAATGTTAAAAAATTAGAATTTTGGTTATGGTTCATGTAAGTATATCAATAAGATCTACCATATCAATAATAGTATATCAAATGATATCTTAGTATATCAGTGCTTGATTATCACTGATTTACTATGATATACTACCACACTTATTTACCATGATATAACTATCACTTGATTTACCATCGCTGGTATACATGTTTGCAAAGTTGGGAGAGGTCTTGTTGGAAAATTTCAAATTCTCATTGGAAAATAGGGGAAAACAAGTTGGAAATTGGTAAAAAAGTCGATGATTTTGTAATGGTTTTCGGGTTTGGTTAAGTTCTTGTTGGAACAAAAAATTCTCGGGTTTAAGGTCTCATCGAAAAATTTCAAAAATTCGTCGGATATAATTGGTGAGTTTCATCAAATCTTAGTTTGAGGATGAATTCTAGCAAAAAAAAAATGATGATTATTTTTTTTGGTTTTTTTTTTTATTATTGCCGGAAACTTTGGACGACGGCAATGATGACGGAGAAGGCACAAAGGTGGTGGGGAAATTGGAGAGAGAAATAAGATGGAGGAGGAAGGAAGAAATGAAGATAAGGTTAATTTGAGAATTATAAAGATTCATTAAACCCTTTTTTTAAAAAAAACATTAATATGAGTAAATATTTTAAAAATCTGATCAATTATGTAAATATTTAATCAAATTTTAATATCTATGCAAGTTTCCCTAATTACTAATAGGAAAAATGATTAATAGTAGAAACTATGAGTAAGATTTAATTAGCATTTGGGCAAATAGAAACTTTAATGACACTAAGGCCATGTTTACTTGGAGGGAATGAGAATGAGATTATTTCAATGAGAGTGTGGGACCCACACAATTTAGCAATCTCATTCCTTATTTTCAAACAATTTCATTCCCTCATACAACTTCATCAATCTCATTCTCATTCTTTATTTTGTGGGTCCACCAACTTTTATATTTTATTAAATTTCTTTTCTCTCTACTTTTTGTGGGTCCAACACGAAATAATACTTCATTCCCATTCCAATACTCTAGTAAACAACATCAATGGTAATTCTTTTCATTCCGATTCCTATTCCAATTTTTTTTGTAAACACAATAAAAAAAATCTTATTCACATTCCATAATTTTTCATTCCGATTCTTTCTCATTCCCATTCCCGCTAAGTAAACGCAATCAAAAATCTTATTTACATTCCATAATTTTCTTCTTTCCCATTCCCTCTAAGTAAACGCAGTCCCCTAAAATATTTTGTGTTAAACATTTTAAAAAGAAATACTAATTAAGTGTTTCATCTAAAAACATTTGAGTGGAGTAAGTGAAATACTTGTTTATAAATATTTTTAGAAGAATCACAAATAAAGTATTTTCTCCAAAAACACATTTTAGTATACTCAAATGTTTTTAGATGAAACATTTAATTAATATTTATTCTCAAAAGTTACACTCAAAAACACTTTTAGAGGAAGTTGTACCAAACGGATCCGTAGTACATAGATCAAATTGAAACAAAATACAATGAGTTAAATTAACATAAATGATACAAAAGCAATCATTTTTGCCCAGAATTTAATAAGTGAAATGCTATTAGAGAGATATATGATCGAGTAACTTTGTTATAAGTAAAATAGATATTTTTACTTTAGGTAAAAAAATATGTCTTAACATCCCTTATAGTTTTTAGTAGGTTTTTTTTTCTTAAATTAGAAAATTGCACCCACGTAGTTTTAGAATTATACTAATGAGACCATTTTTTCATAAACAACCTGAAATATGAAACGTCTTTAACTATTTTTTTTATATTTATTTTCTTCTCAAGGGGTGGATGCACTCATAAGGAGAGATACTATTATTTTTATTTTTTTAAATGAAATTTTTTAAGAAGAAAAAAAAATAAAAACTAGACTTTTTAATGTAAAAATTTGACTTTTATTATATTTGATTTATTTTTCACCCATATTCCTTAAAAATGGCTCTATATATATTTTCCCGCCCTAAACAAATTTGGGGCTAGATAAGAAAAAAGGGGAAGAGGGAAGAAGAAAAAATAAAATAAAAAGTAAATTCAGACGTTAAATATTTACGGGTGTTAGTGGAGAGGAGTTTCTCATTTGACATATTTCTAAAACTATATGAATATAATTTATCATTTTTTTAACTATAAAAGGTATTCGTGTATTTGACCAAAACATCATAAGTCTTATTTATGTACAAAGTGTTATACTTAAAACCATTGAAATTAAAATGAAAAGGTTTGATATCAAAATGGTCCACATTGAATTAAATAATCTTCATTAGATTTGACATTTTAGTGAAAGAGTGATTGGTCCCCAATAATTCTTTGAAAAGAACTGTGTAATTCCCCACATTTATGCTTTTGAACATGACCACTTGGGGATGAATTGAATTCTAAAATTTTATAATAATAACATGTAAGCTCATCAATTGTTGCTTAAGTTCTTTTATAATCTCTCCAATCATCCCTTTTTTTTATTAGATTTTATGTATTAAGAAATATCTTTTTTTTTTTTAATTACAATGGAAAAATTCAAACTAAAAAATAGTAGTTCAAAACCAACTTATCTTCAAATCAATTGTCTTCATGGAATATATTAAAACTATTATTTAAAATTGAAAAAATTAAAATTTTTAGACACGTATAATAAAAACCCCCAAATTAAAAATTAAAATAAAAAGACTTTTTTTTTTGTTATCTAATAGTTTACAAACTTGTTTTTATTAAAATATTGATCTCACAAATCTAATACAAAAAATTGAAGCTAATCTAAAATGACATTCAAATGTTATTTGATTTTCTCCATTCATTTAGTATTCTAAATATATTTTAGTGTGAGTAAATAAATGATCAATTTATATTAAATAGAATAAAGTAAAATAAAGCATCAAGTTTAGATTATATCCTAATTAATTAATAGATTGCCATGTTTTAATGAGTTTTTTTTAAGAGAAAAACAAAACTACTCTTTAACAATGGAAGAAAATAATTACTCAAGAAAAAGCATGATTCTAAACTAAAGAAACATACAAAAAAAAGTGACATTTCTAACCAAATCAAGAATCGATTAGTTGCTTTTCTATTAATCAAGAAGAAAAAAAGTATTCCCTCTTTGACCTAGGGATTTTCAATGTCTTAATTGATTTTTTGTAAATATTTTAAGAAAAACCACATTTTGACAGAAAAATTATACCAAACTCAAACTTAGCTAGGGATGAAGATGGATATTGATTTGAGATTTATTGATTAATATTTAAAAAAGACATTTCATTTTAAAATATAAAAATAAATAGAAAAAAAAAATGAAACAAACACAACCAGATTTGTCTAGTTGTCTTGTCCTCATCTTTTACAATATTTAATGAGAGTAGAGAGACATGTCGGCCTAAAGCCATGAGTCATGAACGACAAGACGGCGGTCAATGAATCTGATAACTGATAATTGCCCTTTGCACCACTCATCCTTTTATCTAGAAACACGTGTCATATTTTATTTTATTTTTTCTTGATAATATTTTTTTTTCCTATTTTAAATTTCTAAGATTTGTATGTCATTTTTATTTAGTCTATCTGTCATTTTTTTTTCAGGTTTTCTAATCATTAATAATAATACATTACTAAAAAGAACATGAAACTAACCCAAAAAAAAAAAAAGATCTTCTAAATTTTTATTAATATTTGATCGTGACTTTATTAAAGAAAATGTAGTGCTATTTAAGTATATAGTCAAAAAAAAAAATTACACTTAGCCATCAGCTAAAGAAAAAATAAGAATATAAATAGACACAAATCTTAATCACACCTAATAATTAACATTTAAAAATAAAAAATAAAATAAATCATATTAGATACTATACAATCAATTAAAATGGACAAAACATACTATTTCTTTTCAAACGGGGCGAAAGATTCCACATTTTGTCCCGATAAATCTTCCATGATTTATTCACTATAGTCGTATCTTCTTTCAATATATCGTGTATATTATTGCTTTGTAACGTCCCGTTATTTTGAGGTGATTTTTTTTTTAAATTTTATTATTTATTTATTTCAGTTATGTATTATTTTAGTTTACTTTAGTTTTATTTTACTTATTTTAGTTTAGTTTATTTGGTTCAAGTAATTAGTTTAATTTATAATTTAATTTCCGTTTGTTATATTTAGAGGTTCGGGTCATTAATGATTATTAACGGGCCAATTAATAATCATTAATCACCTTCAGCTAGTTTAAGTCCATAATAGTTAACTAGAATTAATTACGAGTCAAGGACGGGGTCGTTAAGGAGTAAACTTAAGAGAGGGCCTTTAAGACAATTGAGAAATACCTATAAATATCCCACTCACTATTCATCTTTTTCTTAAATCACAAAAAGACAAAAGTTGAAGGAAAACCCCCAATTTCACCCCCCAAACCCGAGCAAGAAGAGGAGGAAAAGAGAAGAGAAAGAAAGTGTCGCCCCGACTTCGTTTATCCGTTTTACGCGATTTCAGATGCGTTGTAAAGCTCTCGCCGAGACCTTTCTACCCATTCCACTCTTGTAACGTTTCCACCTCTCTAAGGTAAGCCCTAGATTTCAAATTTTCATATTCTTTCCATGGAAATTGATTCAAGTTTTTGAGTTCTTGGCCAAAACTCTCATCCCCTTCTAATTTTGTTGTTGAATGTTGATGGAAAACTTATTGGGTAACTATTCCTTGACTTCCCTTGACCCAAGAACCAAACATGAACAAAACTCGACGCTATCGGTTCACCATTTGCGTGGGCTGTTTTGAGGATATATATAAATGCTTTATTTTCATGATCCCTTTAAATTGTGTGGATAATTTTAGGTCTAAACCTCACATTAAGTTTACCCATTGCTTGAAACCACCTAAAAAGTGATTAAAACGAACCCGGATTGCTCTTAGAACGCCGAAAACCCAAAAAATCTCTCTTCCCTTCAATTCCTTTCTTGGTCGTGGGCCCTATATGCTCAAACCCGGGCTGTTTTTGTTCCGTTTCTTTAGTTCGTGTCGATCGTTGTTCGTTACGTGATTTTAATATATTTTAGGTGCATTTTCAATTGTAGGTCCGAGCTACATTCGTGAAAATGACCAACTGGTGTTTGAATTTCAACTCTTTGACCAAGGTGAGTTTAGAGTAGTTGTATGTGGTCTTATGACCATTTTCCATTGACAGGTTTGTTTAGGTGAGTTTAAGAGGGCATTGTGAGAGGAGAGTCCAAAATGAGTTTTAGTTGTTTATTTGGGCCTTGGAAGTGAGAACGAGTGACTTATGTGTTTCATGATTGAGGTTGGTTTAAAGTCCGCGATTGGGGACATAAGATTGAGTATTTTATGGTGAGACCGAAGATGTTTTGGAAGTACTCGGGGTTGATTGGAAGAGAGAAAGAGTTTGTACTTGAGAACCTTGAAGTAAAGAGAAGATGGAAAGTGAGTTGGTAAACGGGAGTTGAAGAGTCCTTTTACTATACCGTAGAAATATTTGAGCAATTCTTTCGTTAGAACCTTGCTTCGAGTGACTTGGGGTGATGGATCGGGGAATGGTTTGGATATGATTGAAAACCTAGTTATGAGAAAAGAGTGGATTGTGAGTGCTTGAGTCGTGTTGTGAACGGAAACGCTGTATATATATATGCATATGACTGAATGGTGGTAAGGAAAGTTTGAAACATGAGGTGATGGGTATATTGGGGACCTAGAATGAAACAGGTCAGGTTGTCGATATACCAAGTGTTCTTGAAAGTATATTGGGGACCTAGGATGAAACAGGTCGGGTTGTCAATATACTACGTGGTTGATGAAATATCGGGGACCTAGGATGAAATAGGCCGGGTTGTCGATATACTGTGTGAACTGGAAATATTGGGGACCTTGGATGAAACAGGCCAGATTGTCAATATATTACATGGTTGATGAAATATCGGGGACATAGGATGAAACAGGCCGGGTTGTCGATATACTGTGTGAACTGGAAATATTAGGGACCTTGGATGAAATAGGTTGGGTTGTCAATATACGATGTGGAAAATGGAAATATCGGGGACCTAGGATGAAACAGTCGGGTTGTTGATATACTATGTGAAATGTGAAATATTGAGGACCTTCGATGAAACGGGCCTGTTGTCAATATAACGAGTTGTGATGTTTCTGAATAATTGGGCATGTGACTTGTTTACTTTCGATTTAGTTGTTGGTATAGTGAATGAGACATTATCTTCCTTATGTGTATGAGCTATTTTATCGTGTTGCTATACTTGACGGGCTATAATGTCATGTTTATCTGGAAACTTGAGTGAATTGTAAGACTTGTTGATTGAGAGTTAAGATTGGGAGGAAATGAACGTGTCAGGCCTTGGACACAACTTTTGATGTGGAGTTTGTTCATAGGACTACATGTTGGGGTTTCTGCCCTAAATCTTATGTAATCCAATTAAACTATAAAGAAATTATTAATTAGTAATATTTACATTGTCATTTATTATTAGTTTAATAAATGTAATCCATCATAAGATCCAGAGTTATTTATGATAACTTAAAGTGAGCATATGATGCGGGAAGGATTCACTTAAGTGTAACTCAAATAGTCTGTGGTACATGAATAAAGGTTGGAAGCCTTATTTCTGGTAACACCACTAACACGACCCACTTGTGAATTGACACAAGTGATCTCTTCTGGATCGCTTATGTAGAGACATGTGAGTGGGGGTGTTACTGCAATAGACATTGTAGTAGACTGGACTAAGCTAAACTTACTGTCTTCTGGTAAAGCCGTTCAGAAACACAGTTCGTTTATCAACCGGTTGATCATGTACAATTGATCTTAATCCTGGGTGGATTACGAACTCCTGTTCGCAAGAGACAAGCCTTTTATTTGCATAGGTGAGAGTGACTCGAATAGTTCGCTCAATATGCCTCCCATTTTGGGGATTGCATCTTGCTTATAGCATGGAACGTAATTACATAAGAATTGGAATTCACTCTTTTCCATATAGGAAAATAGATAAGTAGCTCCCTTATGGACTGATTCAGTCTTGAACAGCGGGGCCCCATATCCCTCTAATGAAGGAAAAGGTTAAAGACGCATAATGGAGATTATGTAAGGTTGTTCATTGGAGAATCAGTTGGGCTTAAGGAACAAGATGTATCATGGAGGTTAATACGGTGTCAATACCTAGCCATGGATACGAACTAACTTGTGAAGGATCAAAGTGTAATTAATGATTATAGCCAATGGACATAACTATGTCTATAGTACTAAAAGTGCAACTCTAGATATTTAGTGGAGTTATCTAGGAGTTAATGAATGAGAATTAATTGATTAAAAGGAGTTTTAATCAAAGGTAATTCTGGATCATTGGAGCTTAGTCCTATAGGTCCATTAAGTCCTCCGAGCTAACGCATGCAATCAAGAACATAAATTAATACGATTAATTTCTTTTTGAAAATTGGAAATGAATAGAGGAGTCTATTCAATTAATTAAAGGAAATTAAATAGAGGAGTCTATTTAATTATTTAATTAATGGTGGAATTAAATAGAGGAGTCTATTTAATTAGATTAATTTTGCGTTGTCCAAAATTAATGGGGATTTAAATAGAAGGGTCTATTTAAATATTTAATTTGAAATTATCAAATTAAATGAGGAAATAAATAAAAGAAGTTTTATTTATTGGAATAAAAAAAAGGAGTTTTATTTATTGGAATAAAAAAAAGAGTTTTATTTATTGGAATAAAAAAAAGGAGTTTTATTTATTTATTTATTTAAAGGAATTGTTCCATTAAATAAATAAATAAATAAAATGCCCAATAATGTCATTGGTGGATGACATGGGCGTGTGACCCATGGTGGGGTCACACGCCACTTTGGTCAATAGTTGACCAAGAGTTTGCATTTTATATGGGTCACACGCCACTTTGGTCAACAGTTGACCAAGAGTTTGCATTTTATTATTTGAAATATATTTAGAATATTTTATTTAAATTAATATGATTAATTTAAATGAAAGATATGGAATAATATATTTAAATTGATATTGATTAATTTAAATAAAATATATGGAATATTTTATTATGGAATAAAATAAAATATCTTTATTATTCAAATATATTTTAGAATATCTTAATTAATTATTTATTAATTAAAAGATATTCAAAAGATTTTCTGAGGCCTTAGTTTTCCTATAAATAGGAACCTTGGGGTGACCCCAAAACACACAATTAAGAGAGTTAAAAGAAAAGACTCAGGAAATTCCTCTTATCCTTCTCTCTTAGCCACCGCCCATAGGGTATTGGGAAAAAAATTTCTTCTTCCCAATTTTCCTTTTTCCAAAGGAGATAGTGCCCACGCACCGATTCTCTTTTGTGCTTAGTGAGAAAGATCTTTTTGGTGGTCCCAGGATTGTAACCATCGAAGAACGAGGAAGAGTCAGACACTTCTCGACAAGGATTAGTATTCTGTTTATGCATTTAGATTTTTTTAATATTATACTGCAAGGAAAGATCCGTGGGACTTCCGCTTGAGAACTCTTTTAGAGGCCTTAATCCCCAACACTACATGCTTCTACTTTACTCTCACTCCCATTTTTATGCTAATGTTGCTACTTTAATCTTTTTCAGGTACTTTTAGAGGCTGCGGCCGTGGTAGAGGTGGTGGTGTCGCGTGATCGCGGGACGATGACCGGATGGACTAGGACCTCATTTCATTTTGGAGCATTCTAGGGAATGCATTGACATTGTTTGTTTAGTAGACTTGTTGCATATTTGTACTTCTTTGCTAAGCTCATGAGAGCACTTGCATGGATATTGTATTTGATTTGAATTTGCTGCATATTTGTACTTCTTGCTGAGCTCATGAGAGCATTTTGGATTTCGATATGATTTTGTTCTATTTAGAACCTTGAAAATTGCTGGAAATGTGCATTTCCTTGTTTTGTTTTTGTTTTTGTTTTTTTTTTTTTTTTTTTTTTTTTTTTTTTTTTTTTTCTGTTTTAGCTCTTTAAACATGTTTTGGCTAGCCAAAATATAAACGGACCCATGCCGATTTTTTGAAAAATCTAAACTTCCGTTGTTTTACTCTGAATTTAAAACACTTTAATTTTCGGGCCTTTACATGCTTACACGCTATGTTTTTTACTTACTATACCGTTTCTTCATCCTAGTAAGCAAATTTGGAAGTAATTTATAAGAAACGTCCTTCAAATTTGAGGCAGTGACGACATTTTTTATGAAAATATGGCATGTTGTTTTTTTAAATCTTTAGTATTAGAGGCCATAACTATATATATTTTAGAAGATTAATGCATTAGGTGGTTCGACACTTGAGAGAAGAAAGAAGATGAGAAAGAAGAGGAAAAAAATATATGAGAGGGAAAGAAGGGAAAAAGAAAAGAGAAAAAAAAGGAAAATAGAAAATATATTTCTTAAATCATGGTTATTATTATTTTTTTACCATAATCATGGTTATTATTAATCAATCAACATTAATAGAGTCCCTTAGATATCATGGGGTACCATCTCAAAACCAATTGGCAATGAGAGGAGTAGCCCATGTATCTCATAAACCTTGTGAGTTCCTTTCATCTTTCCGATATGAGATTCTCAACATGCACCCTCAAGATGGTGCCTCTTTTAGGCTCACCATTCTTGGGTCGAATCTCATTTTTGAATCGAATGCCCGTTTGGGCTTGTTGGGCTCTGATACCATCTTAGATATCATGGAGTTCCATCTCAAAATCAATTGGCAATGAGAGGAGTAACCCATGTATCTTATAAACCTTGTGAGTTCCCTTCATCTTTCCGATGTGGAATTCTCAACAGAGTCAAAGGGTACAATAGATATATTATAAAATATGAAAAATCATAAATGGTTATAAACTGTAATAAACACGTGTTGCTATATTATGACATAACGTTAAAAAAGAGGCTATATACTACTTAATTAATCCAAAAAGTGAATTTTATTATAATTTGTTAATTAATATTTCAAATTTTAGTTATTCACATTTTCTCGTAACACTATATAAAGCTACATTTAAGTTTTCATTACAACTTTTGAATGTTTGATAAAAAAAATGGACTTAAAAGAGTTTCCTCTTATTTGGAGATGGATTTTCTAAATTTTGTCATCAATTTGAATTTGTTTTTAAACCTCTTCATCAATATTGTTTTACTTTAACATTTTTTTTTGTAAAAGTATATTATATGACCATATATGTGTATATTCCTCACCGCAATCATAATATTAATTTAAGGAGAAGTAGCCTTTTTAGAGTGTGTAGTTAGTTAATCACGTTTCTGTTGGGTTTCAATATTAGAGGAGACTAACCTCTTGAAGCAATGCAGCGGAAATCACGAGAAACCCGAGTATGCGAAGTATCGATCGTTGAAAGCAAATCACCGACGGACGTGCTTTAGTTTTCACAGCCTAGATCCTTTCCTTGTTTACTGAGTGATCGAATGATTGAGATAATGTTTCCTTCTGAGAGATTTCTCTATTTTTTTTTCTTCTCTGTATTTTCTCTTCTCTGTATCTTTTTTTTTATTTCATATATGAGAAAAATAACCATATCTTTCTTGATATGGATTGTCTATGGAGCAGTTTCAAAAACTGACATTAGGCAGTTGTTAAATCAACTGCCTTCATCTCCCACTCGCACATAATGGGTTACCCATCATGGGCGTATCTTTTACATTGTTCCCTTTTGAACGATGAATTTTCTCACTTATCAATCATGGAGAAACATATTCTCTTTCATCAGTATCTAATTCATACAAGAAAATAGGCCGTGCGACCATCATACTTTCAATTCGAGAGCTTGTTACTTTACAACGGTTAAGTATGTAAGGTAGCTCAATTGTGTATTTAAGTAGAGTGTATGATGTAGTTCCCTAGATTATTTAGTCACATTTGTAATTCCAAATCTCTTTTAAAATATTTCCTTTGTATTCACAATTATATTACAAAAATACAATTGGTCGACCGGTGAATACAATATGATGTGACACTTAAAATAATCTTCTCTTTTCCCCAAAAAAAATTTCCATCCCAAAACGATTGCTCTCTAGATAAGTCCCATTAGATCGAATCTTTCATGACCATTGGTAACTTTCCAAGATAGCTAAATCGTAGAGAAACTTCAAGATTTTAGTCAAAGATCTTAAGGGTACTTGTAAGACTTCTTAGACTCATGGGTCTCACATTATTAAGAAGTAGAGATCTAACTTCTGTTACCCATTTAGGTCGTTTATAGCACATGTGGTATGAAACACATGATACAGTATTATTCTCCATTCTCATTGGAGTGTATGTCTCAATTTATATTGTACAGATGATAGTTCAGATATACTTAATATCTAACTTGAGTCCACAACTCTACTTTATCAACTTGTGACTGCAGGACTTCCATCTGGCTCATAGACAGTTAGGTGAATAGTGAGATCTATTCATTCACCTTCGATTATAAATATAATCTCATCTTGATTCTTTATCAAGGTGATGTCTTGGTTAAGCATATGCTCTCATAGTGTTGGTATCAATTAACAACAATATTGCATAAAATATCTCATTTCTATTCGACACTAAGTCATAGAAGTGATTACCTATGTGAGAAGGTCAATCTAATGTCAGACATACCTTTTGTTTAATGTACTAAACATTCTATGTATGAAAATTTGAAAAAAAATACTAAATTTTATTTCATAACCAAAGTAAATCAGTAATACAATTTCATGTCATGTGAAATGAAATTCTACACAAGCCTAGAGATTTAACATGGCCATAAAAAACGTCTCTAAGTATGGGCTTTGTAAAAGAATCTGCAACCATATCACGCGTAGATATATATTGCACATTCACTTCTTTCTGTGCAACTTTATCTCTCACAAAATTGTATTTTGTATCGATGTGTTTTGTCTTAGAATTAGGGTTGGGCTCGGTCCGGTTCGGTCCGGTTTTGGCCGAAATAGAGAACCGAACTGAGCACCTCGGTTTCCTATATGTATGAACCGAGCGGTTTTTCTTTTTCGGTGGAACCATTCGGTTTAGTTTATTTCGGTTTTTCGGTTTTACGGTTCGGTTTTCAGTTATTAATATTAGCAAAACAAGTATCTCAAACTAACTCAAAATGAGGGTTTAGAACCATTTAATCAGCCATTTTAGGACTCAAAAAAAGGAAATGGGAGAGAAGATTCAGAAAATTAGATCTGAAAATAACATATTTAAAGCTTGAAAGAAGACCACAAGTTAGAACTCACGTATGAGTAAACCTCAAATCTTGCTTTTCAAAGGGCTCTGTTGCAGATCGAAGGCTTGATAAACCAATAAAGGGATGAAGATGTATGTGAGTGAGAAGGGATGAAGACGTGTTTGAGAGAATGAGAAATAAATAAAATGAAAATGAAAAGAAAGCTTTCTGATGCAGACTGGAGATGAGAAGAAATAAATAAAATGAAAGTAAAAAAAAGGGAAGAACGTGTAAGAGTGGGAGAAAGAAGTAGAAGAAAATGATTATTAAAAAAGGGAAAATGAAAGGGTGGGTTGGGAAAAGAGATGTGTCAGGTGGAAAAGAAAAAGAAAAAAAAAATTAAATGAAAAGGGATGGGGAAATGGGAATGTCAGATATAATAAAGGAAAGATAAGGAGATGAAAAGACTAGGGGAAAGAAGATAAAACAACTACCTAGGCACTAGTTTTTTTAATAGTAAAATCGGTTCGGTTTTCCACGGTTATGCAGCAATATGAACCAACAAAAACCGAAAAACTTCGGTTTTGTATATTTTTAAACCGATTAAACCAATGAAAGAGGACGAACCGGACCAAACCAGCCGGTTCAGCTCGGTTCGGTCCGGTTTTTCGGTTCATTGGTTATTTTGCACATCCCTACTTAGAATGATACTTGGGATCCTTTGTGAATGCTATAGCAGCTTGACTATCGCAATTCACTAACACTGAGTTAGTCATAATTTCAATGAAACCCAAGTGACTTAAGAATCTCTTAAGCCATACTGCTTCTTGTACTGCTGATGATAGGGCCACAAATTCAGCTTCCATTGTGGATAAGGCTATACAGGTCTGCTTTTTACTACTCCACGATATTGCTCCACTATTTAGTAAGAACACATATCCAGAAGTGGATTTACGTTCGTCGTGGTCTCCTTCCCAATCAGCATCGGTGTAGCCTTCTAACTTTGGATAGTTTCCTTGATAACATAGTGAATAATCCATGGTGCCCTTAAGGTACCGGAGAATTCTTTTTACAGCTTTCCAATGGGTTTGTCCTGGGTTTGACTGGTATCTACTTACCATACCCACGGTAAAGCATATATCTGGTCTCGTACACATCATGGCATACATTAGGCTTCCAATAGCACTTGAATAAGGAACTTTTCGCATTTGCTCTTTTTCCTCCAGAGTCTTTGGACACAATCTTTGACTTAAGCTTTCGCCTTTTGCGATGGGAGTATCAATAGGTTTGCAGTCTTGCATTTTAAATCTCTCAAGGATTTTCTTGATGTATTGACCTTGTGACAAGGCTAACATCCTTTTGGATCGATCTCTTTCAATCTTGACTCCAAGTATATAAGCTGCTTCACCCATATCTTTCATTTGAAAGTTTGATGATAGCCATTCTTTAATGGCTAATACATACTCCTTGTCTTTCCCAGCCAATAGTATGTCATCCACATATAAAGAAAGAATCACAAACTTATCTTTATGTGTTTTGACATACACACAGTGGTCCTCATGAATCATATGAAAATCATATGAGGTGATAACTTGATGAAATCTGATGTACCACTGTCTGGAAGATTGTTTCAGGCCATAAATTGACCTCATTAATTTACACACCTTTTGTTCTTGCCCTTCGGTAACAAAACCAACGGGTTGTTACATGTATATTTCTTCTTCCAATTCACCGTTTAGAAATGTTGTTTTAACATCCATTTGATGTAATTCCAAATCTAAACTTGCAACTATTGCTAGGATGAGACGAATAGAGGTAAACCCACAACAGGAGAGAATGTCTCTTCATAATCTATTCCTTCTTGTTGTGTGTAACCTTTGGCTACAAGTCTGGCCTTATATCTTTCAATAGAGCCATCAGCTTTACGTTTGATTTTAAGAATCCACTTGCTACAAATTGCTTTGCGTCCTTTAGGAAGATCAACTAGTTCCCAAACACTATTTGACTTCATTGACTCCATTTCTTCTTCCATTGCATTTATCCATTTATCCTTATTAGAACTTTGAAGAGCCTCTTGAACATTATTCGGCTCTTCATCGTCTTGAGGCGTAATCATGAAAATTTCATCATCATAATGACGTTTTGGAATTCTACCACGATTACTACGCCTTATTTGTGGTTCTGAATCACAGGTTATTTGTGGTTCTTTCGAATCACACAGAGTGTTCAAATTTCTCCCACTTGGATGAGATACTGTTGATAACTGATTAGGAGTATCGCTCAATTCATTTGATGGAATCAAATTATTTAGAATATTTAATTCATAAAGAGACGTCTCCTGATTAATCTCACCTCTTGATGGAAAATTATTTTCCAAGAATGTAGCATTACGTGATTCGAATTCTGTTATACTCCCACTTACTTGTTCTCCGATGAAAACGTACCCTTTTGAGGTTTCAGAGTATCATATGAAAATACTCTTTTTACCCCTTGGACCTAGTTTTCCATGTTGATGTGACGGCTCATGAACGTAAGCTGCACATCCCCATGGTCTCAAACCACTAAGGTCTGGTTTTCTGCCAGTCCATAACTCATAGGGTGTAGAAGCAACAGATTTTGAAGGTACACGTTTAAGAATATAAGTAGCAGTCAATAAGGCATCACCCCAAAAAGTGATTGGCAATTTTGCTTGCGCCATCATTGATCTAACCATTTCTAAAAGAGTTCTGTTTCTCCTTTCAGCAACCCCATTCTGTTGTGGGGTTTGGGGAATGGTTAGTTGCCTATGTATTCCTTTTTCTTCACACATTTGTTTAAACTCATTAGACAAATATTCACGTCCACGGTCTGTCCTTAAAGACTTAACCTTTAGATCCAATTGATTTTCCACTAATGTTACAAATTTTCTGAAACACTCTAATGCTTCAGATTTGTGGGAAATCAAATAGACGTGACCAAAACGTTTGAAATCATCTATAAAAGTGATAAAATATTCACCCTCATGTTGTGCCTTCACATTCATAGGCCCACAAATATCAGAATGAATTAATTGTAATGGAATTTCAGCTCTAGTTCCTTTACCAAATGGTTTTCTTGCCATTTTTTCCGCTAGACAACTCTCACATGTTGGTAGTTCGACCCTATCAATTTGGCCTAACAAACCCTCTTTAGTTAGTCTAGCTATCCTATGTTGACCTATATGACCTAATCTAGCTTGCCACATAATAATGTCAACATTCGCATCAACAGATGATGTAATAAGGGAAAAACTAGCAAAATTATCAGATATCATATCAACAACATCTAACATAATAAAGCCATTCATTAAATAACCACAGCCATAGTGTACATTGTTCAAACTTAAAAGTAGTTTAGTACCAAACATAACGAAAGTAAAACTAAGTCTTAGAAGAACAGATATAGAAACTAAATTCCGTCATATGTCAAGTGCATATAAAACGTCATGCAGAAACAGTGTACGTCCATTCCGCATATTCAATTTGTAGGAACCAATCCCTTTCACAGGTACTCTTGCATTGTTTCCAACATATAACCATTTTGCACCTTGTGGAATCCGACGAAATTCCACGTAGAGCCCACGCTCTTTGGCTACATGGTCCGTGGCTCCTGAGTCTACAGTCCACAAAGGATGAGAATCATTTAAAAAAATAGAGCTGGAAACATATGATCTACTTTCATAAAAAGAACGAATCTTAAATGAATTGAAAGTTGATACCTTCTTGGGTTCAGTACACTCGCGAGAATGACCCTTTTTCTGACAGTTACAGCACTTGATCTTAGCCTTGTTCTTTTTTGGGCGAACCATGGGACCTTTTCCTTTGTTATTTGGACCTTGATTATATTTCTTCTTCTTATTACCACCCTTACCCTTATATCCCTATTGATGCTTACGCTTGTTCCCTTTACCCTCATGAGAGCTTGGGCCAGCCATATACACGTCAGTATTTTCAGGCCTTGTTGCCTCAATACGATCTTCCTCAAGTTCCAAGTGACGTGTAACATCAACGAGGGTTTTAATACCCTCATTATGAGATAGGTGCACCTTCATGTGCTCCCAGTATGGGGAAGTGATCGGATGGCGGCTTGAACTTGTTGTTCATCGGTTAGGGCGTGGCCGACTTCCTTAAGTTCACTAATCATATTGGACATTTCCCTCATGTGTTGTCGCATATTATGATTAGGGCGCTTCTTATAAGTGTCAAACTTAATTGTCGATTGCCTTAGTTTGGTGACGAAGTTCCACCAAACTTCAATTTCAAAGCAGCCCACATGTCCATTACAAAGTCATAGCTTCCGAAACTCACGCATGATGTCATTCTCCATGCTACTCAGCAATGTAATGCGAGTCAGTGAGTTTTTCTTTTTCCAAACTTCATAAGCTTCACGGTCCCTTTTGTGTTGAGCAGTATTCCCTTCCTCAGGCTCAGTCAACACATGATTCAGTAATTCAAGAGACTCTTGCTCTTCCAGGACATACTGAATTTTCATTGCCCAAATTTCATAGTTATCCCCATTGTTCAATTAAGCTATTATGTTCTTAGAAACAGAAGCCATCTTACCAAATTCTACAAAACATACATAGATGATTCACTTTACAGTTTATCATACATCTTATATTTTACATGAACTAGATAATTTCGATTACAGTTGTTTGAAAGAATATTAAGTCGAAATATCACATAGTTTCAAAATCATCGTCAATGGTCTTTAAATAACTTTATCGAAAAATTATCACCTTGTAAAATAAATAATGATACATCAATCATTATTAAGTAATTAAATTATAATGAAACTTATTCATTATTGTAAACGTAAATTATGAAACATATTCATAAACAAAAATTTACACAAGATGGAATAAAAGAAACAATTCCAATACAAGTATAAAACATATTTACAACCATTTCCTAGTAACTGGGAATGAAATATGTAAATCTTTTACAAGCTTATATGGAATTTCAATGTCAGTAACAAGGATCTTTGGTTCGTTGTTTTTCACAGGACGACATTTAGGTCCATATATCCTAAAATTTTCCCTTTTCACACCACGAATCTCAAGTTGTTTAAGGAATTCTATCGTGATTTTGCGGTATTTTATAACTCCATTAGTTGTGTTCAAAATGTGATCAAGTAAGTCCTTGTGTCCTTGAAAAGGTAGTAAGGACTTTAGTTTGTCAATTCGTTGGGTTTCTTCACGTAAACCTCCCTTCCATATTATATTCTGGAAGTGCTTGTTCAACTTTATGATAAACTCTGTCATATGAACTAAGCTACATTGAAAACCATCTTCGATTTTTATCTCTGATAAATCTTCTATCATTTTCTCAAGCCTTTCTCTTTGTTCTTTTGTCTTAGGAACCATCGGTACTCTATACATTCTTGACAAATTCCCTTTTATTTTATTTTTATATCTGTAACATATACAGAAAAAAATAATCAACAAATGATTCTGACATAATACAACATATATGTTTAAAACAAATTTGATCATAGTGTTTATGTCGAGAAGTATTTGGGAATTTAAAATTTTAATTTAGAAAAATTCGGAGAATTTAAATATTCCAAATTTAATCTTAAATTAAATTAAAATCTATTTGATTTTATTCATATATATATATATAAATATTATATAAAAAACCTTAACTTTCAGATTCTGGCTATGGCCCAGTGGCACTGCCTTATACTTCATTATGATGCTACCCCTCAGGTTTCGGGTTCAAATCCCAAATAGAGCAATTCTGTTTTTTTTGTTAGAGTTTTTTAATAAATAAATATATATATATATATATATATATAATTAAAAAAAAATTCCTAAGTTCCCTTAATGGCAGAGTGGGTGGGCATCCTTCATAAGATGAACCCACTGTGTTCGGGTTCAACACCCAGGGGAGGCAATTTTAATTTTTTTTTTTAAACGCTGAAGAAAGACCACGCACGAAGAACAGCCCTTTTTTTTTTTTTTTTTTTAATTTCAGTTTTTAAACAGAACTTCGAATCATCATATCTTCTTCAATTTTCAACCAAATTGATCATACAATATATCAACGGAAAGCTCTTGAAACATACTTTCTAAATATACAATGATCACAATCAATGGACAATTATACCATAAGTTATCAAGGGTTAAAGTTACTGTTTTAAACTTTGAAAAAAAAAAGTGACTTTAAAAAATTTATATCTCATGAATCACTCATCCAAAAAATATGAAAAAATTCAGATCATTTCGAAATATTATACATAACATACATGAAAAAACTCATGAGAAATGATCAACTATACACAAAGTTGCCATTAACGGACCTAAGGTTTTTCTCATTCATTAACACTTTAAAGAAACAATATTCAATACATTTTAAACATGGCTCTGATACCAATGTTGGTTTTCTTTGTATAATGAAGAGAGACTAACCTCTTGATGATGCAATGGATAATGAACTAGAAAACCCGGTTGACGATGACAGTCGATATGAACAAATCACCTAGCCTAGATCCTTTGTTTTTCTTCTCAGTGATGAATAATTGAGTGACAGAGTTATTTCAGAGATCTTCCTTGTCTCTTTTCTTCACGTTGATGTTGATATGGGAAAAATTTCCCATATCTTGGCAGATATGGAACTGCCAAGGTAGTTCCATATAACTGCCATGAGGCAGTTGTCTAGCAATTGCCTTTAGTTTCCAACTCTATACAGTATAGTCCTTTGAAAGACTATTGACCCATATTAATTTTATATTGAGTAATCACTTCAAACATTAATAAGTAACTTTATTTTTTAAAATGTTTGTTTTTTATAAGTATGTTGAAAAAAAAACAACAAAAGAAGGGGTCTCACAGTCCGAGACCAAGACACAAAAGCAGAAACTCCCTACTTTATATTAAGTATCGAGTGGTTTAGATTAGGAAGATTTGATACCCACTTTAAGCGATAGACTTTAACTAGTGTCTTTTAGCGACTAGGCTACTTTATTGAAAATATTTTAAAAAACATGTAAGTTAAAAAAATTATCACATTTTTTTAATACAATATATGGGGAAGAAGGTTTAAACCCTTAATTAGCAAATATAATACAAATGTCTTATTGTTAGGCTAAACCCTGATTAACTAATTGCAGATATGTTTGTTAGAATAATAAAGTGAAAATATCTAGATAAATCTATGTTATATGATAGCATAAGAATTCTTCAACTTCAATCACATTTACACATTTGAACTTAGGATCTCGTTTGAGATAACTTTTAAAAATGTTTTTAATGGTTATCAAAAACATATTCTTTATTAAACAATTTTAAACACTTCTAAAATCTATCCCAAACGGACACTTACACTATACAAATAAATCTATCTCTAATTTGAAAATAAGAAAGAATTAAAAAAATACTCAATTTATTAACAAGTTTTAAACTTTTTTGGACTAAATATATAATCTATTTGTGACAATGCATTTGATTAAATCTATTTAATTCAAAGCATATTATGTTAAATTCAATCTTCTATTCCAATGAAAGAAGACTTAATAAATTAAAATTATCTCTAAATGAGATGAATTAAAAAAAAAGATAAAAGAGTGATGTGTAAGATGACTCATGGTGGGAATATTATTTTTCAAAGTCCTAACCGTGTTGACTATAAAGTGGCCATCAAAGTCAAGTTCTCATTTGACATTGACTTTGTTTCATCTTCATGGAACAAGTCATTAGAATCAATTTCCACTACAAGTGCTCGTTAATGACTGTGTTGTCTTTTAATATTAAAAAAAATGATAAATCTTATAAAATTGCCATTAAATAGTATAAAAATATATAACGATAATAAAAATAGATTACATCTCAATAATAATTATTGTCATTATTGCACTTGTTGAATAAAAACAATCTAGAAACAAAGAATAGGGAAGATATGACACAATAATTTTATACTAGTTCAGTCAAATGATCTACGTCCATTCACTGAAGAAGATCTCTTCAGCCATACACTAATAACCTTCAAACCATGAACACACCATAAGTGAACTCAGTCCAAATACAATCTCAGCAATTACAGAATTCTCACATAGTGCAATCATAGAATTCTCACAGAGTTTCCTTTAGAAACTTTCATAGAAAAGACACTCTTAAGAACAAGATGAAGAAGAACAAGAGTTTCAGAGCAAAAACAAGAAGAAAACAATGCAACTCTCTCAACATCTCTTTCTTTCTTTCTTTATTTTCTTTCTCTGTTACTGAACCAAAAAGATGATCAAAATTGAGTGAAACACCAGCCACGTCTTCAAATAATAACATACGTGTCAAGCAACAGAGCAAGCAAGCTGACAGCTCAAGTTGAAAATTTGTAACATAAACAGTTAAGGGATTTGGACTTTAATTAGCTACATGGGCTGGGCTTCTCAAATAGAAAGAACAGGCCCAACGGAAGTCAAGACAACTTTGGACAATCACTTACAACAATCTCCACCTTGATTGCAAAGGCTGATGTTACTGGTTTTTGTTTTTAGTGCATCACATTATCAATATCAGAGATCTTCAAACAGCTCATCGGGTTGATTTACCTGGATCAAAACATGTCACACCTAATGAGTTCAAGCTTTTGCTTTTTATCTTAGTTTTGTCAAGTATTTCCTGTTTTGCAAGTTCTACAAGGCCTCTCTCACTGATATGGCCAAGTCTTTTGTGCCATAGTTTGGTAGGGTTTTCATCTAGCTTAGAAGTGTTAGCAGCTAGTACTGTGACAGTTTCCGCTTATAGAATATACAGTCTATTTGATCTCAAACCTTTCATCCACACCATTAATCCATTAATAACCTTTAGACTTCCTTCTTTCGCAGAATAAGACATTCCCCCTTCTTCTAAAGTTCCTAAAGAGATCAGGTTTCTCTTTAACTTAGGGACATATCTTACATCTCTTAGAGTTATAATGGGTCCATCTCTAGTTCTAATATTAAGTTCACCTATCCCTCTAACCTTGCAAGGCTTGTCATCTTTTAAAAGGATCTTTCTTCCATCTATGTGCTTAAAATCAGTGAACCAGTCTTTATGGTGTGTGATGTGGAATGTGCATCTAGAGTCCATGACCCATTCATTTCTAAGTGTATTATTATCTATCATTAGAACATCTACAACAAGAGCATCCTCGTGATCATTCTTATCTCTATCAATATTATTTTCAACATTGTTATTATCATAGTTCTTGTTGTTATTTCTTTTAGGGGAAAACCTCCTAATGTGTCCCATTTCATTACAGTGATAGCATTTGACATTTTAAAGATTTTCTCTAGAATTAGACCTAGATTTGCTCTTCCACTTATGGTTCTTTCCATTACTGTTTCTTTCTACTGATCTTCCTCTAACATTTTATTGGAGTTTACATTAGTTAGCTACATAAGGAAGTTTATTAGTTAGCTTTTTGTATTTAATTTACATTTATACCAGCTCATATAAAAGACTTGTAATTACATTTTATGAAGTAAGAAGCCTATTTCTATTTACTCTTTCTCTCACTAGTTTCTCTTACTACAATATGGTATCAAGAGCATAATTTTCCCACACTTTCCTTTTCTTTCGCGCCAAAACCTGGAGTTCTCTGCTTCTTCAACAATCACAAATTCCTTCAACAATGGCTGCCAATCCTTCAACAGATCCTTCTGTTACTTCTTTATCTCCAACCATGGATGAACGCAATCAGAATGATTCTTATTGTCTTCACTATTCAGATTCTTCATCTACTGTTTTGGTTTCACCACCATTGAATGTTGATAACTTTGCTTCTTGGAGCCGTTCAATGCGTTTAGCTAGAATAAGCTCGGATTCATTGATGGATCCTTCATTTGTCCTACTAATGGCAATCATATGCATATTTGGCTTCGTATCAACGATGTTGTTGTCAGTTGGTTACTCAATTCTGTTGCAAAGGATATTTCTGCTAGTCTCATATATACAGATTCTGCATCTGAAATTTGGAGTGATCTGAAAGATCGTTTTCAGCAAGACAATGGACCATGAATCTATCAGCTTCGTAGTGAATTGATGAATCTTACTCAAATGAAAATTGTTCGGTAAGAGATGATGGAGCATAGCCCTAAAATTTCTTGTACTTGTGGAGAAATTAAGAAATTAAACGATTTCTTTTAGAGAGATTACTTTCTCAGTTATCTTAAGGGCTTGAATGATTCTTATGAACAGCTTGTTAGTCAAATTTTACTCATGGATCCTCTTCCTCCGATTAATAAGGCTTTTTCCTTGGTTATTCAAGACGAAAGGAAACGTAGTATCAAGCCAATTGAACAAGGAGTTACACCTGAGGCCATGGCATTTGCAGCTATTTCTAGACATTCTTCTTCAAACAGGTTCAAGAAAAAGATAGACCTGTATGCACGAATTGTGGAATTTCTGGCCATACGATAGATAAATGCTATCGTCTTCATGGATTTCCTCCTGGTTTTAAATTTAGAACTAAAACCTATGGTTCACCTATGAATTCTACTCAATCTTCATCTGGTTCTGTGATTGGCACTGCTAATTTTGCCTCTTATCTTATGATAAACTCTCTTACTCTCACAAATCTTTTGTTCTAAATGTTTCATTGCATTATGAACCCACTTATTATCATCAGGTTGTCCAATTTGCCCATTAGAGAGAGGCTATGACTGTTGAGATACAAGCAATAGAAAGAACAAAAACTTGGAGCATTGTTCTTCTTTCTCCTGGACATCATGCCATAGGTAGCAAATGGGTGTTTAAAATTAAGCACAAGCAAAATGGGACTATTGATTGTTTTAAACACGCTTAGTGGCTAAGGGTTACAATAAATTAGAGGGTTTAGATTACATTGAAACATTCTCTCCGGTTGCTAAAATAGTCACTGTTAAAGTCCTCTTGTCTATTGCTGCTCAATATCAATGGCCTATTATACAAATGGATGTTAGTAATGCTTTCTCAACGGAGATTTATTTGAGGATGTCTATATGAAGATGCCTTTGGGTTATAAAAAGTTTCAAACCCTAAGCTTCAAATAGTTTTTTAATGGAGTTTTCATTTTGAATCTTTGATTTCTTGCCGAGAAACTCGATGACTTTAACTACGAGAGTTGTTTTAAGTGTTTTGGAAACTTTCCCTTAACCCTAAACCTAAGTTTGAATCAAAACCCGTCCCGTTTGAAATTTACATTTTGTTGGTTGTTTAGAATGCTTATTTATTGATTAATTGTTAATTGTAATTAAATCCGGGAAAGCAATTATTGTCCAAAAACCCGATTTATCGTTACCCATTGAACCGAAAACTCCAAAACTACTTGAAACCAACCCGAAACACCTCTAAATTACCTAAAAGCAGGAAAACCAATCTCGATGCCCATTTTACCTTGTATGGCCGAGAGCATCATTTGGCCTACTCTTGGGTTTTTCGTTGTTTTATGCTTTTAGATGACAATCGATCGATGTTTGTTTAATTATTGATTGTTAGATGTAATTATTTGTATGTGGTTGTTGAATCGTTGTTTGATCATTTTTCCGGTCAACAGAAGCGAATCTACATTTGCCAAGGTGAGAATAATTAGAATGTAACGTAGCTTTAGAAACCGAATAAGTAGAATGATTTGTAGGATTGGAAGTTGAGATTAAGATTCGAATCAAAGATTAAAGGAAAGTGAGCTAGTATTCTTCGGTTAGGAGCTAGTTCTTTTGAGTGAAAATACTTTTGGATTTTCTCGAGAGGAGGGTTGAACTTTTGGAAGTTCTAAGTTAGAATCGTTTTAGAGATTAGGATAGATTATTGGACGTTGAAGGATCCATGCTTAGTAGAATGGTTAAGGAACTTGAATGTAGAACTTTGGATTTTATTGAAAAGTTTAGAATCCTTGGAAGTGGAGACTTATTCGTTAAGTTAAGATCTTACTTTTATTAAAGTATCGTTGTTTCGATTTACTTATTGTTTTTTCGAAATTCCTATTTATTTACTTTATGCATAAGGACATCTATGATCCATTTACTTTATGCCCTCCAGTTACTTTAACATTCATTTTTATGTTTATTTACTTTTGAAAGTATATGCATAACATCTTGCATCATTGAATTGAAAGGAAAGTGAGAAACAAAAAAAGTGAATGTGAATCCGACGGGAGTTCTCATTACCTTCATGCATAAAAGGTGAATGCGAAACCTACAGGTGTTTTCATTACCTTCATTCATATTATCGGTGGAATTATATCATGAAGAAAGAATTGTATATTTCATTATGGAAAGTAAGACAACAAGGTGAATGTTAGTCCTACGGGAGCTACCATTACCTAACCTTATTGATTTGAGATGTTATGCTTATGTAAAGATTATTTACTCCTTTTAATACTTGTTTTAATGAGTTAATGGATGAGGATTAGTTTACATGGACTAGTAATATCATCTTGAAGAGATTATGGATTATGGAAGTACTTTTCCAAATGGTTGAAAGTTAGTTTTCTAGAGTTTAGAGAACTTTGGGAAAGAATGTGTGAGTTTACTTGGACATAAATCATAATACGGGTTTGAGGTCTATTGTTACTTTATATTTTTTTTATTTTCACTGGGCTTGTTGTTAGCTCATGATATTACAAACAAATTTTAGGTAATGCTTATGCCCGTGGTAGTGGGAAAGGAGCTGGTGTAGCATGATCGAGAGGATGATGGATCAAGGATGGACTAGATATTTTTTTAAAGTCCATGGACTACTTTTATTGGATTTGTGTCTTTTGTTATGTAAATTTGTATTTAAGCTCATAAGAGCTTCTTGTTTTACTTTTATGTTTATTAACTCTTTTAAACCTTGGAAAATGAATTGTATTTCCTTACTTTTAATTTTCCTGGGGTGAAAAATGTATACAGGTTTTTGGCTAGCCTAAGTTTCAAATATATCCACGCCGTTTTTTTTAAAATACTAAGACTTCCGCTGTGTTTTAGTTTTAAATGATTTTAAAAGAGTCGGGTCGTCACATTCAGGTTCATCATTTGTGGCTTTGTTAGTATATGTGGATGATATCGTTCTTACTGGTCCAAGCACATCACATTTGCAGCAGGTACAAACCTTTTTACACTCACAATTTCTACTTAAAGATCTGGAAAATCTCAAATATTTCTTGGGTTTGGAAATTTCAGTGTCTCAATCCAGCATTTTCTTAACTCAACGCAAATATTGTCTCCAATTACTTGAGGATACTAGTTTTCTATCATGTAAGCCTAATCAATTGCCCATGGATCCAAAGCTAAAACTTGATATGAAGGATGGTGTTCTTCTTCCACTTGATGAAGCCAGTTCTTATAGACGGCTCGTAGGGAGACTACTTTACTTGACTATTTCTCGGCTTGACATCACATTTTGCGTGCATAAACTTAGTCAATATATTTCTGCTCCAACATCCATTCATCTAGCCGCTATCCATTACTTATTACGGTATCTTAAAAAAACAGCAGGCCAAGGTATTCAGTTTTCCATTACCTCATCTTCTTCACCTCTTCAATTACGTGCATTTTTTGATGCCGATTGGGGCGCTTGCTTGGACACACGTCGTTCTGTTACTGGGTTTTGTGTCTTTCTTGGAGATTCATTGACTTCATGGAAATCAAAGAAACAAATGACGGTTTCTCGCTCCGCTGAAGCTAAATATCGAGCTCTTGCATTAGTTACATATGAATTAGTTTGGCTTTCTCATTTACTAAAGGATTTTCAGCTTCCCGTGCATGTTCCAGCTACTGTTTTTTGTGATAATATGACTGCTATCCAAATAGCTTCTAATCCCGCATTTCATGAACGGACCAAGCACATTGAGATCGACTGTCATTTCGTGCAAGATAATGTCACTGCTGGTTTTCTTAAGCTTCTACCGATTAATACTTCGCTTCAATTGGCTGATTTGTTCACCAAAACACTTCCTTCTACTACACTTTTTTCCTTACTTGGCAAGATGGGTGTCATGAATATCTATCACCCACCTTGAAGGGGAGTATTGGAGTTTACATTAGTTAGCTACATAAGGAAGTTTATTAGTTAGCTTTTTGTATTTAATTTACGTTTATACCAGCTCATATAAAAGACTTGTAATTACATTTTATGAAGTAAGAAGCTCATTTCTATTTACTCTTTCTCTCACTAGTTTTTCTCACTACAATACATTTAGACTTTCAGCTTGACTGTTATTAGAGCTATTCCTATCTCTTTTAAATTCTATTTCCCATAATCTTAGGGCAGGGATTACCTCATCAAGAGTGATAGTTGATCTCCCAAATTTGATTACAACCTTCAATTCCCTGTAGTTGTCTGGCAGTGCATTGAGGAGGATGATAACTTTACTTTCATCTCCAATCTTTTCTTCATCTACTGAGGCTAGAGTTAAAATAATGTTTTTAAACTCATCAAGATTCAGTTCCACGGTCTTGGAATTGTCCATTATAAACCCAAAGAACATTTCCTTTAACAAGATTATGTTTGTTAGAGACTTGGTTAAGTAGATCTCAACCAATTTATTCCAGACTTTAAAGTCGGTGTCCAATCCATCAACCTACCTTAATACATTATCAGCAAAATACATGATGATATAATTAATTGAATTATAGTTCAATAATTTATTGAACTATAATTATGCTATTTGAGTAATTTTTAAAATGTTTTGACATTTTAGTAATTAGTATGCAGATTTATGCTATTTCATAAAAAATCATTTTAGTAAATGAAAGTTTTAATTCCTAGAAATTCATATGATAATTGTTTAACTTAAAAAAAAAAATATTTCACTAATTTATTTCACTAATTTAATAATATAATGTACTAGAACAATATGTTATTTTAATAAAAATAGTTATATATATATATATATATATATATATAAAAGATATATTATAATTCTTTAAATTGTGAATAAGTTTTTAAATTCTGATTTTGTTTAATAATTATTCTATTTTTAAAATTTCAAAATTATAAGTGAATTCTTAATTTAGATCTGGCCTAGTAATAATTTAAAGTTTTGTTTTTGTTTTATTTATAATAATGCTGATAAAATACTTCACATTCTTTAAATTGAGAAATTTCGACTTTGAAAATAATTTGAACCTTTCAATATTATAATTAAATAAAATTTGAAATATGTGTAGATGACTTATTTTAAACTATACAAATTAGAGAAGATGGGTTTGGGTCAAATAATTTAATATTAATATTTATTTTTTTAAAGGGTAAGAGATGAGAGTGAGACCATTACTTTAATGAGACAAAGCAAAATATTTGGGACCACCCTTGGAATTGGAGATGCTGAAATTTGCAGAAAAATGTTTGTTATCTTTATATTAAAAATATTAGATAATGCTGAACTGTCAGATATAATTGATATTTTTATACAATTTTTTATTTTAATTTCATATCATATTCTGTTTCATATATACATCACCCAAGCGTTAACTTTTTTTTTTTTTTTTTTTAAGTTTTAAACCATACTTTTCTCTCTCAATCAATTTTCCATTTGTTGTGTGCCACATATATATATATGTGTTTAATTTATGTTTAAAGACACCCAAATTTTTTTGATGATGGTATTGAAAATGAATTTGAAAAAGTGAATATAGGGAGTTTTTTTATTATTTATATTTTATCTTTGTAGTTAGGTCTAAATTTAAATTAGTATGAACCCATCTACTCATTTAAAAATATAAAAATTAAGACCGATTTTGATAATCGTTTTAGTTTTTAGTTTTTTTTTCTTCTTGTTAATTAAAAGAAAATCTAATACTTATTTCATAACTGCTTTTTGTTTTATGTTTTTGAAAAATAGAGAGTCAAACAAGTTTGGTAATAATTTTGTGTTTTAATTATTTAAAAATAAAAATAAAAATAAAAATAGGAAACTATTTTTTAGTCTTCAATTTTATTGATATTTTAAAAACATTTTTTAAATTCTTAAATATATAAACTTAAAACTGAATTGGTTATCAAACAACCTTATTTTTTATAAATAAAAATTAAAAACCAATAACATGAAACGAAATAATTATTAAACTTGGCTTTTTATTTAAGATGGATGCGAAAACTAAAAAAATATTGTTTGAGTACTATAATAAATTTAATATAATTATTTAGTTATAATTAAAAATGGATACGATATACTTCATTGACAAAGTTGTGAACAATGCCTCATTAATTAGTGACCCATTATAAAAAGAGGTTTTAAAAAA
This sequence comes from Gynostemma pentaphyllum, assembly GCA_028015215.1. Lineage (NCBI taxonomy): Eukaryota > Viridiplantae > Streptophyta > Magnoliopsida > Cucurbitales > Cucurbitaceae > Gynostemma > Gynostemma pentaphyllum. The sequence continues at coordinate 724,073 of CM051345.1, read as the reverse complement.
TGTTTTGGAGACTTTACAATATGGGTGTAGTATAATATTTGAATAATAATTAAGTTAGTATATATAGTGGGAAGAGAACAAAGTGCCAATGGAATAAGAGTAAGTGGGGAAGACTTTTGGTGTATTTTTTGTATTATAGTTTTGTATCGACCCTTGCAATTGGATGATATTGAGTAAAAAAAAAAAAAGAGAATAATGGGAATGAGATTATCTAAGAGAGGACAATTGTGGAAATGAAAACAAATATAATCTAGTACAATGCATTTGGCATCTATAATGAAAACAAAAGTCAGAATGTAAAGTGGTCAATCTGAAACATAGTTCAATCGACTAAGATACATACTCAATTCTTATAAAATTGAAGGATTGAATCTCTCATCCTCCAATTTAATTTAATATAAAAAAAATAAGTCAGAATGTAAAGTAAAACCATTGTGTTATTGAATAAAAAAATGATACTTTAATAACTTGAATTAATTATTTGATAGAAAAATATTATAAAGAATAGAAAATTATCAAAGGGTCATTAAGATAATGGGATTAACAAAGACACAAAAAAAATTATAAATAAATTAGTAATTTTTTATAATTAATAAGTTCGGGTTAGTTCGGTTCAACCCAAACTAATTTTAGAGAAACTTGAACGAACCAACCCAACCCATATAATTTCAAAATATATGAACCCAACCCAAGCAAATTAATAACCCAACCCAAACCTCATGGGTTGGGTTAGGTTGATCGGGTTTTTTGAACACCCATATTAGAGGTGCTACTTTTTCCGTGGGGACCCACCCCCGAATCCACGATTAAAGTGGGGATGAGGATGGGGAAAAATTCCTCATTATACTAATATGGGACGGGATTCCCAGTTGATATAAAATTAATTCTATTAATTTTAGGTAATAACATAGTTGATATAGAAAAAGGCCATCACCAGATTAATTTTACATCATACATTATAAAAATAGAAAAATATATAAAGGGTAGAATAGGAAGAGAGACAAAAAAAAAATCAACTATTCTCTGGTTGTACTATAAATTTCTTAATTGCGAAAAGAGAGGGATTGATTTTTTCAAATATTTCATGGACAAAAGTCAAGGAGATCATGATCACATTTAATGGGACAAACTAACTTATTGTCAACATGTATCAAATTAAATTACATCATTTTCAAAAGTTTGACTAATTTTTGAGACTTCAAAATATAAATATATATATATATAGAGGTTTCCCATACATTTTCGCTCTCATTTTTATTTTTATTTTTTAGAGAAAGAAAAGAAAAATACACGTCATATTTAATCTGATATAGATAATTCAACATCTCTTTATTTAAATGAACCATTTTATAGGTTTTATAACAAGTGTGTTTAGTTTAATTTTAAATCAAAATGTCAATCAAATCCAACATTTCACTTTCAATAGTATATGATTCCATCAATTCAAAGATTTTGAAAAAATCAATCTAAACTAGTTTGATTTCATTATTAAACATACAATAGAATTAAACCTTTAATTTTCTTGTTAATAATTCTTTTGAAAATGATATAATGAACCAAATTAAACCGGTCAATTTGATTTCTCGATTTTCTCGGCTTAGTAACCTTAATATTAAATAGGTTAAAAAATGATTTTTTTAATATTTAAAAATATATTATATTTAAAAAATGATTTTATCTAATCAAATTTCCATTATTTCAATTCCAAAAAGAAAAAAAAAAAAGAAGAGGCAACATGTTGAGGAAAATGTGATCAATTGGCTTTTCAACGTTCGATGGAAGAAAAATTGACTTAGTCTCTTTTGGAAGCTTCCTTGTCATTTAATTCCATCCTCATACTTATTATCCAATTGTCTCATTTGGTTACCATAAAAACTGTCAATAAAAATGTGGAATTATTTTTTGTTTTGTTTTGTTTTCATATTAAAATGAAGAAAAAAAAAGTTGATTACATAATTTTCTATTCTAATTTTTTGAAAGTAGAATAAAATGTCAACACGAGCATAGTTCAAATGGGATTAAGTACCTACTCTTTTCCCATGAGCCTCCCTGATGTAATATGTAATAAAAAAAGAACAAAATTTAGGAATTTATTAAAAAAAATATACTTTTATTTATTCCACAAAATACTCTAATATCAAACAAACAACTAATATATTGGGATTTAGCCCGAGGTTAAAATTCATTATCTATTTTGTCCCACCTTATTATTTTAAAAATAGCTTTAGGGAAAATTGCACAAAGGTTTTTTGTTAAATTTAGGATTTTTAAATTTGCAAAGTGTTAAAATTGGACCCGAAAATTTATTTTTCAAATTCCACTTTTGATGTTTAAATACATCTGGAATCATCAAAGAAACAACTAATACCATTGGAGAAAGGGTTTTGCGTTCGAGGTCATGAACGAGGTCGGGATGGGGCGGGAACTGGGGGACATGACCTAATAGAAATTTTATAAAAATTATTAGTAAATTAATAATTTTAGATGGGATAATTTAATAAAATAAATTGGGGGGGGGGGGGTTCTTGGGTCTAATTTTAACAGGGGGGGGGGGGGGGGGGGCTGATAAAGTTGGGGGGGGGGGGGGGGGGGGGGGGGGGGGGGGGGGGGGGGGGGGGGGGGGTTTCATAGTTTTATAGTTTTCACCTCTAAAAGAAATTTTTTATTCGCTTCTATTCAAATCTACTTCCATATTTGTATATATAATAAACTAATAAATTATGTCCAAATTTTAAATATTTAATTTAAATAATTAAATATTTTTTTTAGAAATTTCAACATATGACACTTTTTTTATGATTAATTTAAAAAATAATAAACGTTTTAAAATATTTCAAAAATGATATTTCTCAGGTTAAAATTCCTCCCATCTCTATCTAAGATTGGTGAGTCTCTTAGAAATACAATTAAATTTTTTTATGCTATTTTTAAAAATATGTAACGTCCCGCTTTTCCGGTAAGCAATTAAATAAATATTATTATTTTTGTCCCTTTTAAATTTTAATTGAATTTTGGATAAGTTTTGGTAATTATAAATTAACATTCTTTTTTTTAGGAATAAATGTAATTACCAAATGTCTTTTATTGGAGATAAAGGGAGAAAAAAAAAAAAAAAAAAAAAGAAAAGGGAGGCCAAATCGTGGATGGGGAGGAGGAAAAGAGGAAAATAGTTCATTCTTCTATTTCACGTGAAAACAAGGCAGAGACAAGGTAGGGGGATTTCTTCTTCTTCTCTTCTCAAAATCCGTTAATGGAGATTCCGGGGATTTAATTTCTAATCACCCATTCTCTTCCTTTTTGTTGGTAATAGGTTTTTGTGGTGGTGGTGGAGTTGGAAGGAAAGTTAGGGTTTTGTTTCAAGAGAAGCTTCAAGGTAATTGGATTCTCCTTTGTTGTAATGATTTCTTTTCTTTTTTGGAATTGGAATTTAAAACCCTCCCAAAATTATTGTTCTTTATTGATCTATCACACTTTTCTTCAACTTTCTTCAAACCCTAGAAAACCCTAACCTTGATCTTTTGAAAAAGTCCCTATACATCGCACCTTCACAGCCAAACGGCGTAAACCGGGGAGCCACGGGGCCGCCGTGCCGCTGCTATTGCAGCAGCGGCAGCAGCCCCATAATGAGGCTGCTTTGCATGATTTTGGCCGTTGCTTCGCGTGTCGCTTCGTAATATTTTTTTTCCCTTGTAATTTTAGGTATTTAGGATAGATTCTAAGTGGTTCAAGTGCCTTTTCAGGTGCTTCAATTAAGTGGGAAAAGAGTTCAAGTTTTGGAAGGAAACTAAGCTTGAAAGGTGAGTAGGAATTTGTTAAGTTTTAAATTATGCATGGTTGTGTTTTTCTGTTCTTTAATAGTTAAACCTCTAAATTGTTAAACATGTTTTTGGGTGAATTAAAGTTTGTTTAAGAGGTTTAGGGGCTGTTATAAAGAATTTATATTTTGAGGTTGAAGTAGGATTAAAAATTGGAATTTAAAGCATGCTTGAGTGACTATCGATACCGGTTTATGTTTAAACTGTCTCCTTGTGGTTTTTGACCTTGAAAGTGATTAAATATACATGTTTTGGATGTTTAAGGATGTTTTATTATTGCTGGTTATGAATTACCCTATTCGGAGATTAGTGCCCATTAAGCCAATATTTAAGCCTAGGTGGTTAGTTAGTTATTATTTTATTCCTCTGGACCTTTGAAATGTTTTTCTTATTATTTAGGGGCTGTTTTGGAAGGCATATTTTAGGCGTTATGCCGCTGAAATTTAGTTAGAATATTAGAAGTTTTAAATTGTTCTAAAAATGAGCGAAACTACACTAGTTTAGGCTAGTTTTGCTTCTAGACTTGTAAACCGTTGGGGGTTGTTGGAAGTGACCCAAGGATGTTTTGTTGGGTGATTTTGGGACGTTTTAGAGTGGTTTAAAGGGGAAATTTTCAGAATTTTATTTTAGGGAATTTTCGGCCTAGAAAGAGGATTATTGTGAGAATTTGGGTTTAGGCTCAAATTAAGTACTTTGTTGGTGATAGGGGAATCATATTACTCAAATACCTCGGTAATATGATAGTAGGTTCGCTTTAAGTAAAGGCCTTACTTAAAGAAGAATATTGCCGTTAAGGGGGACTATACAGTTGTGCACAACTTTATGGCACTTAACGGGGCAGGTTCATTCCATCCGTACAATGGAAAAGAATACTTCTCGTAAGGATTTAAATTGAGAAAAGGGTGTTTAAATTCCTTACTGAGCGTAGTCTCTCTTTGCTCGCGGGCGAAGAGGAGATTAGAGGTATTAGATGAAAATTCTAAATCGAAAAGTTTTAAATTGAGAAAAGAGTGTTTAAAACTGTTTCGAATACTTTAATCTCGATGAGATGTGAACTAAGTGTTAAGTATAGATTGGGGTGTTATAGTTAAATCCCGAGTGTTTGGAGTAAGTGAACTTTCGGAAGACGGTGAGGTCGAATATGGATTTAAAGTCTTAGAAAAACCTCTCATGGCATGATTTTTAATTTAACATTTTTCTACTCATTGGGCGTAGCCTCATGATGCTACACTTATTTTTTTTTCAGGTAAAGGAAAGAAGAAGCTCGGTGGCTGATGAGGCTCGTGGTGGTGAATCGGTTGGCACGGATTTGCATGCCGGCAAGATTGACTTTCCTTTATTGTTTGGGATTTTGTTGGGTTTATGATTTTCGTTTTGTTTTAAATAAGTATGTTGAATACACTTTGTTTTTTTTTTTTTTTAAATACTGTTTTGTGGTTGTTTTATTTAGATGTTTTGATTTGAAATAACAAAACCGATCGGTATGGATTATGTTGAATTTGATTGTTTTGAAATAAAAAACTGAATGTTATTTGATTTAAATGCTTCCGTTGTCGAGTTTTGGTATGTTTGTATTTTGGTAATTTTGGGGTTGTTACAAAATATCAATTTTTAAAATTCATTTTTGAAAAATACCCCCTTCTTTTTTGCTCTCAAATAAATTATTAAAGGTCAGAACTTTTCAAAAATTATTTAAATAGCATAATTATAGTTCAATAAATTAGAACTAATTTATTGAATAAAAAAGTGAAAAAACTAGTAAATTAATTCAAAATAATAATGAAAAATAATTAAATAGTTTGATAAATGATTGAATTTGAACTTAAAAAAGAAAAAAACAAACAAATTCATTAAAAAGTACCCATGAAAAATAATTAGATAAATTTATTGAAATATAATTATGCTATTTAAATAATTTTTAAAAAGTTAAGACATTTTAATAATTAGTATGCAGATTTATGCTATTTGAGATAAGTATATATATATATATTAATTTAGGTTTATAATGTCAATTTATATTAATACTATAAATCTCAAGTCTCTCATCCTCCAATTTAATATAGGGTAAAATGCAAATAAGACCCTTGTGGTCTTTTCAAAATGCATGAGCACCCTGTACTTTGAAAATGGCAAACCGCACCCATGTGGTTCCAATTTTTTTCAATCAGACCCTTCCCCTTCAATGTCAATAATTTTCTTTTAGCCATAACTTCTTCGTTTGAACTCTGATTTTGATGATTCAAGATGTTTTGGAATCTTCATTTCCGGCTTTACATAATCGTCGCTTGCAACTTTGAAATCATCAATAACCAAAAGAGTTAATGATGTCAATCATACTTAGTGTTTCGATGTTAATAAAATCTTTTATTTATTAATGATTTCAAAGTTTCGAAGTGACGATTGTGTAGGGCCTAAAATGAGGATTCCAAAACATTTGAATCGTCCAAATCGGAGTTCAAACAAAGAACTTGTGGCTAAAAGAAAATTATTGACGTTGTAGGGGAGGGGTCGGATTGAAAAAAATTGGAACCACAAGGGTGCGATTTGCCATTTTTAAAGTACAAGAGATGTTCATACATTTTGAAAAGACCACAGGGGTCTTATTTGCATTTTACCCTTTAATATAATATCACAACACTCTTTTGTGGGTAATATTGAAAATATTAAATATTTAAAAAAGAAGTTGCCCCTTCAAGAAAAAGGCGGCGAAAGCCGAAAGGAAGTGTTCGTTGCAATTGGAATATTTCTCTGAAAAAAAATCATTATATGAAAAAAAAAAATATATATATATATATAAATAATTGTAGTAATTAAGAAAAAGTCAAGGCCCATTTTGGTAATAATGTAAAACCAGTCATCGTCTTTTTCTGAAAACGCTCCCCATTTTCACTGTTTTCTTTCTTCTTCAAAACTTTCCCTAGTTCGTCTTCTCTTTCTTTTGATTTTTTTTTTCATGGAGTCCATGTTTGAAGGGAAGGATCTCCCTAATAATTTAGCCTCTGATGGAGAAAATTCTCAGAGCAAGTTATTACGTCATATTACAGAGCGTATGAGAGAGAAGTCGGATTCAAAATCTGTTTTTTCTGAGAAAGGAATCAATTTTCGTGAAGAATCAATGATGGGTTCTGATGGGTTTCTTCCAAAATCTTCCAAAATCGGAAATTCAAGCTCTCAGGAGCTTACTCTTAGCTACCTTTGTGAAAATTCCAAGCTGGGTTCTTCTGATAAAGAGATTCCAGGGAAAGTTTTCATGAATTCCTTTGAAAAAGCTAGTTATAAAGGTAAAGAAGTTATGTTTTCTGATGATGATGATAAATGGGTTGAGAGAGATTTTCTTAATTTGAACAATTCTTCAAAGAGAGAGATTGAGGAGGAAGAAGAAGAAATTGAAGGAGAGAATCATGGAAAGAAGAAGCAAAAGCTTGAAACTTTAAATCTTTCTTTAGCTTTAAATGGTTTACAAAATGAAGATCCTCACCCAGTTTGGTCTAAGCCTAGTAGGAGTTTTCAATCTTCTTTAGCACCATCAATGAATAATAATACACAAACTACTTGTTCTAATGATTTTACTGCTGCTTCATTATCTTATTCATATTCCCATCAATTTTCCCACAACCCCAGTTGCTCTTTGACTCATAATTCAACTGAGAATTATGAGTATTCTGTTGGGAGAGATGATCATATTTGGAACTGTGGTGAAGGAACTAATGGTTCTGTTCATAGTAGGTTTAAACCATTAGGTGATGGAAGTGTTACCTTTTCAAATCATGGTGGTGGGGTTAATTCTTTGATGCAAGGTAATCGTCCTTTGAACAAGGAATTATGTAATAACTCCGAGGATCACTCATTTTTGCCCTCTGAGCTTCCGGCAAGACCGAGAATTGAGGTCTTGTCGGGAAATTCGAGAGGAAGGGGATCTGAGAATTTGAAAGGATTGGAGGGTGTTACTAGACCGGAGAGAATTCTTCGTGAAATTGTTTCAGAGTCAATCTCTGTCATAGCTCAGATTGTTCAGGAGCTTCCTGATGAAATACTCTCATCAGTTAAAGATTACTTGAAAGATCTGATTGCAATACCTGAAAAGAGACATGAATTTGTGTCTCTCCAGAACCGAATTGAACGAAGATCGGATCTTACTAAGGAAACCCTGTCCAAATGTCACAAGGTTCAGTTAGAAATTCTAGTTGCTGCGAAGATGGGGCTCTCAAGTTTCATATCTGGTAAAAGTAGATGTTCCGTTGCTGAACTGGTGGATATTTTCTTGTTTTTGAAATGTAAGAATTGCAAGAGTGTAATCCCAGTCGATGATTGTGACTGTAAATTTTGTTCAGCCAATAAGGGATTTTGCAGCTCATGTATGTGCCCAATCTGTTTGAACTTTGACTGTGCAAACAATACTTGTAGTTGGGTTGGTTGTGATGTTTGTTCTCATTGGTGCCATGCTGCTTGTGGGATTGAGAAAAATCTTATCCGGCCTGGTCCCAGCCTCAAAGGTCCCTCGGGAACGACAGAAATGCAGTTTCATTGCATTGCTTGCAATCATGCTTCAGAAATGTTTGGTTTTGTTAAGGATGTTTTTGTATATTGTGCAAAAGATTGGGGTCTAGAAACCTTGATGAAGGAGCTTGAGTGTGTAAAGAGGATTTTCATTGGAAGTGATGATTATAAAGGCAAGGATTTGTATATTAAAGCTTCTCAGATGCTTTCTAAGCTTGAAAGGAAAACAATGGCTCCTTGGGAGGCCTGCCATGCTATTCTTGAATACTTCAATTGTAAGTTTGAAAACTCCTTCATGCTACTTTTATTTCTTTTGCTTCACATTGTTTTTACCTTCATTTGATTATTCAACATATTTTCATCAATGCATTTGGATGGGATGGAACGATAGATCTTAATCAATTCCGTGCTCCTTAAAATTCATCGTGTAACATGAATGACTTTCTTGTTGATTGTGTGCGTGAAACATGTAGTGAACATGACATGAAGTACTGTAATATTTATGTGAAAACTTTCCTGATTTTTTTCCTTTTTTTTAATGTTTTTTTCCTTGTTCAGTTGCAGTTTATTCCTATAATCGGCATTGTTCATGATAAGTTATTGGTTTTGAATGGTTTTATGACAAACAATTTGTCATAATCAGGGTGTAGAGCACCATTACAGCATTCATGAGTCATGACTGACTTGATTTTCTCTTATTTTTTCTGAGTTAAATTATCAACTAGTCTGTTTGGAACTTAACAAAGAACTATTAATATTAATTCTTGTGGATGACTAGAATGACTTAGCTATGAGGATAATTAAAACGGTTCTTCACCCTCTGCAATTCTTTGTAGTATAATAATAATGTTTTCTTCATTTGTCTGAGCCATACACATCTAGTATTTTTTCCCAGATTAGTATGTATTTTTAATTTTTTTGAAATCCTTCCTTGATATTTAGCACCTTTGTGCTTGTTTAATTCAAACACGAAAGTAAAAAGATGTTCTGTAAGGTTGCATGGTTATATATGTAAATATGAAAATTCTTAATTCCTCTATTGTTATGGTTGGAATTGGATTGGAAAAGGATGGCATTATAGAACATGTTTATAATTTTGTTTATGAGAAGTCTCATTCTTCTCTCCTTATCAAAGTTAACACAATCGTCCACACTATGAATTATCGCTTTGCCGAATCTGGTGGCTGTTGATGCGACAATCAAAATTAGAGTAGCTTCTGCTTCTCGATGGATTGGAATTATACAAGTAACTAATATTTTCATTAAATCAACATATTTTTTCTTTCTTTCAAGAATTGCCAAATACTCAACTACAATGTCAATATCAAATGCTGCTACTTGTCTTGTTGATTATATCAGCTCCAACTTTGTTTATCTGTTTGGATGAGTTAATTTCTTTGATGATAGAAGATTGCCTGATTACAACCTCTGCAGTTGAACATTTTTTTTGAGTTCCCTGTTTATTATTATTATTCAATGTTTGGCATTTTGGGAATCTCAATTAGACTTAGTTCATCCCTGACTCTGGTTGTTTTACTTATGATTAAACGCAGATGGCACATCGGAGATTCCAACTAATTCAAGTGTATTCTCAGAGAAGTTGGGAACAACAGATACCACCAGCCTTAAGAAGGAACGGATGTCTCTTCCTCAATCGAGTTCTCTACCTTCGACATACACCTTACGGAAAAAGAGTCCGCCTAGGACACACAGTGACTTGATGTCGAGTGATCATCGACAGAATGATCTCAAAGTTTCCTTCTCAAGTGACTTAAATATAGATGATGAGTTCCAATTTGCGACATTGTCAAAGAAAGGGAGCTATGAGAGCTTAGAGAGCATTGTGAGGATCAAGAAAGCCGAGGCAGGAATGTTCCAGAACAAGGCAGACGAGGCGCGAAGGGAGGCAGAACAATTACGACAAATTATTAATGCAAAGACACAGAAATTGGACGATGAGTATGCTGAAAAGCTCAGTAAGCTGTGTTTGCAAGAGACGGAAGATACGCGTAGGAAGAAACTCGAGGAATTGAAGGCTTTGGAGAACTCTCAAAGTGGTTATTACAACATGAAGATGAGAATGCAGAAGGAGATAGGTTGTTTGTTGGAGAGAATGGAAGTAACAAAAAAACAAATTATCTAAAGTTTTACCCTTTCTTGTTTTACATTCTAACTTCATTCTTCTGCAGCTTTAGCAATAATGTGGAGTCTATTATTGATTACATTGTCATGTTTTCTGTTTGTTTTTTTTTTTTTTTTTAAAAAGATAGAAACAGCCAAAGCTCATTGTGATGCTTAACAATTATCTCATTTGTGAAAAAATTATAAAACTTCTCTCATTCTTTCAACTTTTCTGTGACTGTATAGAATGGAATGTAAAGGATAATCTCTCTCTTAAGCTCACAGAATGCAGTGTTGTCGAGTTATTATAAACTAACGTAATCTAATGATTATTATCGTTTATTTTGTGTTTTTGCATGTGACAATTTTACCGGGTCATCTATGAGATTAAAAGTAATATAAATTGAGTCATTTTGGGTTATAGTCTTATCTCGTAATCAAGCCTCCCTATTTGAGTTTGTGGCTCACTAGATTTTTGACATTCAATATAAATACATTATATCGTCTGGTTTAATGCTAATTTATTTTAGATTGTGGTCTGCTCCCTAAAAGATAAAACTTCTATAAGCCCTAACTTTTTTACTTGGCATTCTCTAGATGATGGAATAGAAAAAGAAAAGGAGAGATTGGATTTATGGCTGCTCATACCTCACCAATAATAGAGGTAATATCACCTACTTTCATTTCTCAACATGTTTCATAATCAGAGGATTGTTGTCAATCAATGCAGCCTATTGGTCATCGACATGTAGTTCTCAAAAGAGTTGTTCGATCCTCCACTTTTATATCGTATCAAAATAATCATAGAGGATTGTTATTTATGATTTTGGGACTATATTCATTGTTTTAATAAATTTTGTCTAGTCCAAAATATATAATAATTAGAGACAATCTTCTCATACTAGAGTTGTACCCAAATATTGGCTCAAGTATACAAATCTTACATTGAGAAATTGGTAATAAAAAAAAATTCCACACACAACAAACAAATAATCACAAAAAGGGAAAGAAAAGAAAACAAAGCTTATTTTACACAAACCAAATTGTAATAAAAAAAAAACCTTAATTGTGATCAATGTGCATAAATCTTGCAAAGGCAATGGAGATATCAACAAAAATACCAAAAAAGAGAACAAAGAGTCCAATGAAATTGACCAAACGTGTCTCATTGTTTCCATTAAGTTTCAAAAAAGTTGCTTTCTCCAACAAACCAGTTAAGGTTGTGCATATTATCATCAATAGCAATGCTCTTCCTCCACTTATGTGCCATGGTAAAATCCTTGCTTTTGTTCTTTCATTTGCTCCTGGTAATAGAAATGTCAACAATCCACCTAGCCACTGCCAAAAAATCAATGTTCTCATTTCATCATCAAACAACCCAAGAAGTTCGTTTTTGATCGAACCGGAAACAAAAAATGATTATACAGAGCGGATGTTGTTTTTAAAAGTAGCCTTTTGTTTTAGTGTGAAAAACATATATTTAGATGATTGTTCCCTTGTTTTTATTTTTAGTCACTCAAGTATTTTGATTGTTAGTTTACTTAACACCTGAATGACGTGAATTATTCACGTTAAGTCAACTAACAATCAAAGAACTTTAAGAGACTTAAAAGCAATGTTACACAAACTACAAGTGTTAAAATGTCGGTCTTGACATTATAAGAAGTGAATCGGAACTCGCTTTAAACCACATAGATTAAAAGATATATTTTGTCTAATTTTTCGGGTTAAACCTGCAAGCCAAAAATGCAGAAGGTGGCCATGCCAATCCAAGAATGGAGGCTGTACATATCCTGAAAGTTGGCCATATGATGAAACTTGAAAGCAGCATTGATCCCAGCAATTCCCATGCATATAGCTATTAAATTCAATGACATATGAACTATCTTCTTTACTATCTTTTCTCCCCTTACTGTCTTGAATGCCATCATTGCTGCACCTCAAAAATTGGTTATATTGATAGTTTTCCATACCAAATAAAATAACAAGTTCAAAGAAATCCGTTAACGATAATCAATATTTCGAGTCTACACCCGATAGATTTTAAGTTAAAACGTATAGTTTAGGTTACTAAAAGTTGCCCATATTTCTAATTTGTTCCCTTTAACTTTTAAAAGTTCTATTTCAGTTTTTCAAATTTTAATAAATTATAATTCCAGTGTTCGTCGTTAAAAATCAGTGTGATTTGATGAGAAAAGGAATTGATGTTTCTTATTGTTATTTATCATCATCCATGGTTTACTAATTAAAACATGAAATTCATATCCGTAATCAAATTAAAATTTTATTTTCTCATTCAATTCTATTTTAGATTTGAACGTTGAAGACCGTATTTGAAACTTAATAAAATTTAGAGATTGGAACAGAAAGTTAAAAGTACTAAATTGGAATAGAGATATAGCGTGTACTCATGAATCATTTCTAAATAATATGAAACTTTGATCGCACCCTCAACAAAATGAACACGAGAACTAACCTTCTCCAGCAAAGAAAACGAAACCGAAGAGCATGAAGAAAGGGTGACACTGCAAAAATCAAACAAGAATATAGTTACAATTTCTATTAAAAAAAAAGGGGAGTAAGAAATTGAGAAAGTAAATTAGTAATATTATACATTGAAAACAAGGTCAGGATTTGGAGAATCATATCCAAGACCACCACGAAAATGAAGCAGCCAAATGAGCATAAGAATGATGGCTATGACACCAAAAAAATGAGCAAACATTGTTATCAAAGTGGCAGTTTGCCTAAAACCATGCCTCCTCTCAATAGTGTCCATATGGACCAAAATTAATTGTTTTTTTTTTTTTGAAGTTTTTAAACAACAAAAAATTGAAAGAATTATATATTTTGAGACAAAGATTTATGCTTAATCCACTTCTTATATATAGAGAAACTTCCATTGATGCAATTCAAATTGTTTAAAAGAAGGAGAGAGAGAAAAAAGATGTTGCTTGATCTGATGGGTTTGGAATTGTAAGTTGGGAAACTTTGAGGTTTGGCAAAGCATCAAGAAATCTAATTATAATTTAGCCAAGATAACTTTATAATTTTTCTTTCTTTTGGGCAAAAAGAGGAATTCTTCTTTTCCATTTATGTCATTTTTTTAATCTAATGTCTTATTAATAGGTGATATGAATTATATTTTTCAGTTTAAAAATCTACTATGTAACTTGGCAGCTACCACTCAATCATTTTGTTTTCGGAAATTGATATCAAAATTATAGAAGTTATTTTTTTTTTTAGATTACATCAGAGTGGGAGGAAGACTCAAACCTACGACCTCAAAGAAAGGAAGTATATGTCTTATCAGTTGAGCTATATTCATGTTTACAGAATTATAAAGGTTATTGCACTTTCAAAGTCTTAAAATGGTAACGGACACAGCTTTTAACATGAAATCGCCAGAGTGGTGAGAATAGAATGGAATAGATAGAAGATTGGGACTAAAGGAATCACAGAAAAAGAGATATTTCACCACCATGAAAAAGTGGGTCTTATGAAGAATAAAATAATGTAAAGTATCAAGTGGATAATTTATATTTTATGTTTTCCCTTTGAATGTGCTTAGACGTTTTTAAATGGCAACTTTGATTTTTAATTTTTTTTTTAAAAAACCATCCTCCAAAATTTCATATTTATGATTGGTTTATAAAAATTGGTGAGACCTATATATTTATTCAAGATGATAATATTTAATAGAATTTGACCAATAGAAATTAAAGAATGTAGAAGCTCTTCTAAACTAATTTGGAGGTAAGTAATATTTATATAACGTCATATCATCAATTACATGTCATATAAGTCATTCAATAGTATCTCAGATCGAAAAAACACATATGTAAAGACTAAAACGGAACAAATCGTAAAATTCAGAGACAAAAAATATCACTTTTAAAAGTTTATAGACAAAAATGACACTCTAGTGAAAGTTCAGGGACTAAAATAGTATTTTACCTTAAAAGATTACTTATCACACGTGTATGTATCTTTTTCACATGAGCGAATTTCGTGGGGGCCCAAGTAGTAGAACTAAAGGAGAGAACAATTCCACATCGGTCCAAAGTTTGAAGCCCATTTCAGTTTGGATTATGAAAAAACTAGCAAATAGCCCATTTCAGTTTGGATTATGAAAAACATCTTTTCTCTTCGCTCAATCCGAACTAGAGGTTGAGTTCATTTTTTTAACGTGGGTGTATGATGACAATCATAATATATTATATAGTTTAGGTTTTTATTAGAATATTAGTTTATTTTCATGTATTTAATTAGTATTATTTTATAGTATTAATTTCTAGTTATTTTAATTAAATTAAGGATTTTTTAGTCATCTTTAAAGTTTTATTTGTATCTTATCTTTTATTCTATCAATTAAATATTATTTTGAGAGGATTTTCTCTTCATCTTTAGGGATGCTTTCCCCTTATGTTCTTGGAATGGATCTCTCTTCAAGCATAAACTTACTTGTTTGGGGCCGTGGATTTGACCTCGCGCTACATCAAGTACTCTAATCAATTTAAAAATTCTAGCACTCTCATGATAGATACTTCTAAAGTAATAATAAGTTAGATGGAAGTGGTTAAAAGTGATGAACCTTTGTTATTTATTTATTATTGATAATAAATACACATGATATATTCTCAATAGAATGAATGTCAGAAAATATTTGAAACGATAATAGTATGAGGAAATTTACCCATTAAAATGTTTTTTAGTTGTCTCCATTATTTTTTTTTAAAAATAATAATAAATTGAGCCTAATTTTTCAAGTGTCAAGCCAAATTTTCTTATTTTTGAGACAGTGAGATAATTCAACTGACAAAAACATGTAAGTTTAGAATATGAATCACGGATTTGAATCCCCAAACTCAATATTCTTTGTAAAAAAAAAAGAAAAAAAGGAAGTTATATTCGAGTTACTTAATTATAATAATTGCCACCTATAACCTAGATTTCATGAGATTTTCTTTCCTTTTCTATAAAAAAATCATATATTCTTTCGTCTTCAACACCACAAACCATTTACTTATGAATGGTGAGAAAATCTTATAAGTAGTATAAGTTTTGTAAGAATATAATTAAGTTTTCAATTATAAATAATTTTTTTATTATAATTTTCATACCCACATTGTTGATTCAATGGATCCAACATTAAAACACAAGAAACGGAAAACCAAAAAAGTTGTTGGCCATAGAGCAAACAATATATAAGAAATAAGATAATTTTTCAACATAATAAATTACTTATTTTATTTTTTAAAATTATTTGATTATAACTCTCACATGTATATCAATGATTACTTTTCCAAAATAAGAAAAAGCAATGCTAGTAAAAAAGCAGAACTATTTGCCTCTCCTTCTTCCATTTGCTTCCACAACCATACCATACCTCATACATGAGGATAAGGGAGTTCCCATTTCATTTTATTTATTAAATTTAATAAATAAATAATATTAAAAATGAACTATTGGTTAATATATATGACCCCTTAAGAAAATAACTTTCTTAGTTTGAATTAAATTTTGAGTTTGATCATATCCCAAACCTAACTGTCACATTAATAGGACTAATGTTGTAAACCAACCGTTTATATTTAAATATAATAGGTTATAAAATTAATTACATATATAACCATTTTAATTCACTCAATTTTAAAATTAATAGCAAATTACAATTAATATAAAAAAAATACCCAAAAACACAATTTTTGATTTTGATCGGGCAGTTATCGCTTTTAATATTGTCTATTTTACCCTTTTATCTCTCATAATGACTATATCTTATTAATTTCATATCATTTAATTTATAATTTACTTTTTATTTTATTTTATTTTGTATTCAAATCAATTTCCCTTAAGTTTAGGAATCCTTATTTAAAGATTAAGAAACTTAACCTAAATATGTCACTTTTCTATTTGTATTGTCCATTCGAGGACCATGATTTCATGTTGTTTTGTTTAGGGTTTTAGGGTGAAGGAGATTGGAATTCATACTTTGAACTAAATAACTCTATTTTAGTTTTCAAACTCGACATAACATTTTAGTTTAGTTAATTATGTTATTTCCATGTATCCCTCATTCTATTTTTTTAACAAAAATATTTAGGGATGTTTTTTAATATATAATATTGATTAAATGGGGTCGAGTGTGTAGTTGGATATAGTAAAATGTGGATTATATTAAAAAAAAAAAAAAAAAAAAAAAAAAAAAAAAAAATAATTTTTTTTTTTTTTTTTTTAAAAAAAAAAATTTTTAAAATAAAAAAAAAAAAAATTTTTTTTTTTATTTTATTTTTTTTTTTTTTTTTTTTTTTTTTTTTTTTTTTTTTTTTTAATAAATATATTTCATTAATTACATATAATTTGAAGTAAGAAGATTTATGGAGATAATTAATGTGTGTTTTGATCAAGGGGGGGGGGGGGGGGGGGGGGGGGGGGGGGGGGGGGGGGTTTTTTTTTTTTTTTTTTTTTTTTTTTTTTTTTTTTTTGGGGGGGGGGGTGGGGGGGGGGGGGGGTTTTTTTTTTTTTTTTATTTTTTTTTTCAAGTGGTGGCTTTGGGTAGTTTTGATATATATATATAAAAGATTGTGTTTTTTTGAAATAAACAAAATTAATTTGTCTAATACTGAAATTAACCATATATTAAATTTGAAGTAAGACGCGATGGAGATAATAATGTGTGTTTTGATCAAAAGGAGAAAAAAAAAATATGATTTCTAAATATTGAAAGTAAAAGAGTAAAAAGAATACAATCTTAATATCACATTGACTTCCATCTCAAAGTCAACTAAGATGAGTGACTCATAGTCTTTTATAAATATTATTAGGTGCCTTTATTATTTCCATGTAGGATTTTTAACATGACTCTTCAAAGGTGTTGGCTCTTTTAGGCTTGGACACGTTTCTATTTTTTTTTTTTTGACAAAATGTTCGTTTGATCTTGTTAGACTATGATATACATCTTGATAATTATGAACTTCCATCTTATAATCAATTGATAATAAAAGGAGTGACTTATAATATTTATAGATATTGTTAGGTATCTTTATTTCTTCTATGTAGACTCTTAAACAATAATCAACTGATTTATTTATAAAAATTATAAAATTAGAAACCTTAAAACTTGAAAATGAAGCAATGGGGGTGAAAATCCTATAGACCCTAAACACCAAAACACCTAGGGGGAGAACTCAAAAGAAAATGAACCAAAAGCTGACCAAGAACTCAAAAACCCTAATATAATATTGTGAATGCTTTTCCACACTCCATTGAATATTTGCTCATATTTTAATCAATACAAAAAGGTATCAGTACTCCCTATTTACTTTCTACCTTTTAGATTTTTTTTTAAAAAAAAACGTATAATCTAAATTCTTGATATGTGTTAAAAATAGATCTATAAATCTTATAATACTTTAAAGAAATATCTAATACCATATACTTATTACCCACTTGGTGAAAAGGTCTATTAGAAATGGTAGAAAATGTAATGGGTAATCTTTTCAAAAAAAAATAAAATTATTTAGAGATCAAAATGATAAATTGTGATTAAATTAAACTCGTAGTGATAGGTTAATCATAAAAATTCTAAAAAAAATTTCTCATATATAAATGATAAATTACTTAAAATTATTAAAATGGCTCTTATCTAAGAAATAAGTTCTTATATTTTGGAGGTATTAAACCATTGAAAGATGAAATGGAAAATTTATATATAAATTGGAGGTCAAAACCCTATAAATTTAGTCACACTAAAACTAAAATTTCTAAATTATTGGATGCTAGTTGAGCAAAACTTGATTTGTAAGCAAAACAAACAATAATGTATCTCAATATATCTTTTAAAATTAAAATATATATATATATATATATAAATATATTTTTAATAAAAAATCAAAGTTTTATCTAATTTTTGTTGCTAATTAAAAAAAAAATGAGTGAAGAACAGCTGTGATCCAACTTTCAAGTTGACATGAAGATGTAACAAATAATGAAGCAAAATAGTCCCTTTCTTTTCAAACCTATCATTAACTTTTACCTTCCTGAAATAAAAACTACTCTTCCCCATTCTCAAATTATTGCTTCCAACTTTACCATGTGATAATGAAAATAATATATATATATATGGGCATGGGTATTTCCAAAATTATTAATTACCTTAACTCAAATCCAATACCCTTTAGGCTTTATGGATTATACAACCAAATCTTCATTTGGGACCCCCTTATTTTTTTTTTTCCATTTAAAAAGCTAAAGATTTCAAAATGTGGGCATGGATTAAAAAATATATTCAAGTTAGTTTTTTCATAATTAAACTCTTTAATATCTTGAAAAAACTCAAAACAAAAAATTATTATGTGTTAAGGATTTCAATTCGTTTAAGGATTAATAAAATATTAGTATTCTCTTTAAGTATTATTTTTTTAATCACTCTATTTGTTTCTTTTTAAAAATATATAGGGTAAATTATATAATCTACTATTATTCACATATTGTCATGATTTTGTGATTAGAATGGTTGAATTTCTCTCATAATTAATTTTTTTTTTTAAAATAAGAATGATTACAAATCTAGAAAAAATTTAGATAATATTTATAAAAATATCTGACGCTTAATATTTGTCAAGTATAGTAAACTTTGAGCGCGTTAATCAATACATCGAATTTACATATTTTTACAATAAGTTAATAATTGATTCGTAGATTAATTAATGTTAGTCACTAATAAACGTAGTTATAATTGTTATATTAGCAAGTGGTTTTAAGCAATGATACATTTACAAATATTGCATCAAAATCTTTCCTAAGTGAATTTTCCCTATAAGTTAAACTTAATTTTGAAAACTTTTTTAAAATTTCAAAAACAAAAATATTTATTTGAAAATTACTTTTTAATAGTTTCAAATTTTGATTAGAATTTTATAAAATGGAAACATGAATAAAAAAATATTATTAATAAACAAATTTTATTTATTAAAATTTAAAAACATAAACTAAAATTATTATGAAATAAGGATTGGTTTGTTAACCAATGAGGGTGAAAATTTGGTTGCAATTGATAAAAATAACCATTAGATTAATATGAAAAGAGAATAATTGGTAGCTTTCAAGTATATGAAAATAACACACTAATCAAAACAAAAGATATCCATTTTTTTTTCTGCAAGTTGATGAATGTTCATTTGCAATTATATGTATATTTGGCCCCACATTACTTTTGTGCTCTAAGCTATGATTTCAAAAATCCATGCCAGAAAGAAGGATGGAAAGGCAATAGAGATCACCATTTGTCAATTGAAATCATTTTCTTACAGTTGTTCTTGAAGTAGACTCATTATAATTATCAATATATCAAATTTTGTGAAATATTGATCGTTTCATATATATATATGAAACAATCAATATTTCACAAAATTCTATTATTATGGTAATGGGTGTAAATATTCATCATCTTTAAACATATATCACATATATTTGCTTTCTCTTTATTTAGTGTATTTCAAACATTTAAAATCATTTAGGCAAGTAGATCATTTCCTTTATAATACATATGTTAAGGTCTGGTTTGAAGGTTTTTTGTTCTCAGATTTTAGTTTTTAGTTTTTTTGTTTTTTAAAAAGCAAAAGCAATACTTGTTTGATAAGTGTTTTTGTTTTTTGTTTTTGAAAAATTGAGAACCAATATGTTTAATGATAGATTTTGTTTTTTTTTCTTAAATATGTTAAATCACCCACTATAAAGATAAATTTAATCATATAATATTTCAACACTCTCCTTCACATTCGGGCTTGGGGCATGTGGAATATAAGTGGAGAGGAAACGTCATCACAGGAGTTTGAACCCAGGACTTCCTGTTTTGATACCATCTTAAATATGTTAAATAACCCACTATACCCAAAATTTTAAACCAATGAATAAAGGTAAATTTAATCATATATATTTAAACATTTTTTAAAACAGAACTGGAAAAAAAAATTCCAAAATAAAAACTAAAAATTGTTTACAAAAATATTTACTGATAATTAAAAAAATTTGAAAACTGTATTGGTTATCAAACAACTTAATTTTTCATAATAAAAACTAAAAGGGGGGGGTTAAAAATAGCATTTAAAGATTTGATATTTTCAAATTTTCAAAAATAGCAAAAATTTTCAAAATTTTCAAAAATAATATTTCTTCACTAATTCCATACTAAAATTAATCTAATGTCAAACTAAAATTGGTGGAATTCAGTCTGAAAAATGTCATTTTTAAAATATTTCAAAACATTTACTATTTTTGAAATTATTCATACAAAAAAATATCATCTAATAAAAAAATTTCTAAATAAAATGGTTATCAAACAAAACTTAATTTTTTCTAGACTGAAAGTGTGAATAATTACTTGGCATATAAATCTATTGTTAAAGATGGGATAATCATAATCTTTCTTTTATGATCTAAAAAATCTTGGGTGCAATTTTTTTAACGCGCATGTAGAAAAACGTTTGTTATTTTTAATTGAGCCAACTTCATCCTATGATGTAACTAAGATAATCCGTGATATAACATTTTTTTTATTTTATAGATAAATTGCAAATTTATCTTATATACTATTTGATTCGATTAATTTGACCCCTCGATTTTTAATCGGATCAATTTCAAAACTCTAAAGTTTTTTTAAATGTTTCGATTTTATCTCTCGCGTTGATTCTATCAACCTTTGTGTTAGTTTTTTTTTCTTGTTTTTCTCTCTCATTTACTCTCTAAAATTTCTATTCAAACTTCCTTTTTTTCCCTCCTCTACCCTTCATTTAACAAAAAAAAAAAATTGGGATATAATTTGTGTTATTGTATTTCCACATCAAGTTAATATTGCATATTAGATCCTCAAGGTTAAATAAAATATTTGTCAATTCATCCTTACATATTAAATAGATATTCATTAAAAAAAATGTTTTAGTCAAAATATATATTAAAAGGGCAGGTAAAGTTGCTCAATCGCTAGGAATGGCAATTAAAACCATGGATAAGAAATATAATTGAGATTGGAGAACAGTTTTGGAGGCTCTTTAAAATTTCAATCAAGAAATTTAATTATTTTCATATAGAAGTTGAAGTTGTGATGAGAAAATGTCACTTGTATATGGTCTTATTTATAGTCATTAATTTTATAGTAAAGAAAGAAAAATGGAATTGAGGTTTGCTTCAAATTTTCAAACTCCAAAAAGGGAAATTCTAGAAAAGTTTGTAATGGTAATTTTTTCAATGGATATATAAATAATACTTGAAAAGATGTGACAACTAGAGAGAAATATGTTTAATCATAAATTTAGGTTCAATAATTTGTGTGGTTAGATTTTATTTAGTTGTTAGGGTTTTAAAATATTTAATTTATTTTCTATAATATTGGATTTGTGTCAATTTAATTCTTACCGTTTTAAATTTTTAAATTTATTATATAATTTGATAAAAGTTCCAAAAAAACATTCTTGTTGTTTAACATATTTACACATTAAAAGCAACATGAAACATAGTCATTTGTCTCTCAACATAAACAATTTATTATTTTTTTTATAGTGGCCGAGATATTTTATGAGTTTTTATTAAACCATAAAGATTAAATTAAAACTTTTAAAATTATAGGGATTAAATTGAAAAATTACCTCTATACTAGATTAAATCATTTAATATCAATTAATTTTATAATTAAATGAAACAAGGGATGGGAAAGTAAGATTTAAGGGGTTGCAAAAGTGTCAAAGAAGGATAGTCAAAATTGCAATTAAGAAAATCTCTCTCACACAAGTGATGGCAAAAGACTTAAATGGGGTTAGGCCAATTGCAATAATAGAAGTAGACAAACAACTAAATAAAAAAAACAAAAAACTAAATAAAAAACCTCCACAAATATTGCTTTAACGTTTTCTAAATTCATATAATTAAATTTTGGACATTGAATTCTTTGGGGGGACTACCTTAGATTAGGACACATATTTATTCAGATAGACTTCAATGTTCAAATGCTGAATCAGCAATTTAATTTTATATGATTCCTATAATAAACATATATATATATAAAAATAATAGGGAAAATGAAAATGAACCTTTTTTCAAAATGTATGACTTAAACATCTCAATCTCTTTCCTTTTCAATACCCTTCCACCCAATATCTTTCTTCTCTCCCTTGACTGATAGGGGATTCAAGGAACCATTTTCACATAAACGCTTAAACTTTGAAATCATTAAAAAAAAAGATTATACAGAAACACTAGGTTGTTGACTCAACTTGTGATTTCAAAGTTTAAGAATGAAGTAAAGAAATGAAATTAAAACATCTGAATCATCCAAATCGGAGAACGGGGAAGAAGCTTTGGGTAAAAAAATTATCGATATGGGGGCAATAGATTGATAAAAATTTGACACAATTTTTCTAAACATGTTGATTTAAAAAACCACGGGATCTATTTTTCAAAAAAATATATAATACCTCAAACAAAAACATCAAGCTAACCACAAGTTCAAGAATCTTCTTTTTCTCTTAACATCTCAGTCTCTTTCCTTGGTCCTAACCCTTCCATCCCAATCACCT
Organism: Gynostemma pentaphyllum; assembly: GCA_028015215.1. NCBI lineage: Eukaryota > Viridiplantae > Streptophyta > Magnoliopsida > Cucurbitales > Cucurbitaceae > Gynostemma > Gynostemma pentaphyllum. The sequence goes on along the minus strand of CM051345.1, from coordinate 701,068 downwards.
CTCTCTCTCTCCCTCTCACATAATAATTATATATATTTTTTTAAAAAAATACTTTAAATCCTGATCGATAGAGTGTTTCATTTCTATTGAATAATATATATATCAGTCGAATCTATATATTTATATAATTATTGAGTTTGAGCTGTTTTTCAAAATATTTTTTTCATATAATAAACAGTATTTTCAAAATTCTAAACATATATGTAGCATCTTTTAAATTTTTATTATCGCACTAATTAATTTTATAAATGGTTGTGATTAAATTAATATAATTATAATAAAAGATTGTAAAATAAATATATTTTTATTTTAAATTCAAATTCAAATTTAGAGAATAATAAATAATTTCATATTTTTTTTATTAATATATTTACCGTTAAGAGTATTTAAAACAATTTTAAGTATTATCTATTTTATGATACAATTTATTTTTTTTTATAGCACAACCTTCAATAATTATTTAAATAGCTACAAAAAAATACTAAATTAACTAGATATTTTAAGGGTAAAATGTAAATAATCCCCCTGTGGTTTTTACTATATGCATGAACACTCTCTATAGTTTGAAAATGATAAATCATACCCCTGTGGTTTCAAATTATTCCAATAAGACTCTCTCATTCTACGTCATTAATTTTCTTTTATCCATAACTTTTTCGTTTGAACTCCGATTTGGATGATTCAAGATGTTTTGGAATCCTCATTTCGGGCTCTAAGTTATGGTTAGTTCAAAATTTCAAAATCGTTAATAAATAAAAGATTTTATTATCATCAAAATACTAGGTATGATTTATACTATTAACTCTTTTGATTACTAATGATTTATAATTTTTGAATTGACCATAACTTAGAGCCCGAAATGATGAATCCAAAACATGTTGAATCATCCAAATCAGAGTTCAAACAAAGAAGTTATGGTTAAAAGAAAATTAATGACGTTGAAGGAGAGGGTCTCATTAAGATAATTTAGAACCATAAAGGTATGATTTGTCATTTTCAAACCACAGGAGGTGTTAATATATTTGACAAAAACCACTTGGAGATTATTTGCATTTTACCCGTATTTTAACTCTTTAATTTAGACCTTTACCTTGTCAAAATATAGAACTAATAAATTTTGGATAAAAAAATATTAAATTACTCTAAGCATTCGTGTTATGATATGGCACGTGTTAAAAGTCAAAATAAAGGCTTGAAAAGTCAATCGATATCAAGACGGATAAGATAGGGATGTTCATTATTTAAAAGAAAAGAAAACTTTAGTTGAGATTTCATATCAATCATATACATTAATTGAAACACAAGCAAGAATTTTTTTTTTCTTCATTTAAAATAAAATAGGGAACAAAAAGAAATATATTCCTCACTTCATGCCTGGATATTGGTTTGTATAATTTCTTTGTTGGGAATGAATAATGTTAAGTGGGTCTTCACAAACCCTACTGAATTATTTTTGTATAAATGAAAAAAATAATAATTAAAGTTGGGATAATGAGGGAAAAAACGAGTTTTATAAATTATACTCGTATAGTTTAAAAACAGTTTTAAACATCTTTAAAGTTTACAAAATCACATTTTTCGGTTAATTAATTTTAATAAATTTAAGACACGTGTTTATTTTAATGCGTTCCATTTCCATTGAAAATAATAGATGATTTTAATGGATGTGATTTATGAATTACACATTATTGACTATGTGACTTATTTTAAAAATCATACTTATTTATTAATGAAAATCATTATATTATAATAGACTTGGAACACATAGAAGACATAGAATAAGAAGTGTTCCAATTTTATTAAAAATAATTGATTAATTGATATGATTTATAATTTTACAAATCATATGGGTACTTATAAACATTTTTAAAATATACGGGTATAATTTATAAACCATACAAATTATAAGGTGTGATTTATCATATTATTATATTATTTAACAATGTTTAAAAAACAAAAGAGAAAAAATCAAAAACCAAACAAAAACCACAATATTTTGAAATAGATATAATGAAATTTTTTGAAATTATATCGATAAAATTAATCTAATTCATTCGAAATTATTTTGTAAAATTATATTTATGATATATCATTAAAATAATAGAATATTAAAAAGGGAAAATGAAAAACTAAAGGTGGCTATTGAAAACAAGACTAAAAGGAGATTGATAATCCTATATTATTATTAAAAAAAAACCCTTGAAACCCCACCATTTCTTTTTTGAGTAAGAAAACCCCACCAAAATTAATAATTAATGGGTTGGTAGAATCTTATAAAATTTGAGGATACAGCCATTCATATATGGTTCCTTTGTCTCTTAATTTCTTTTCAACTTTTACCTAAATTTGCATTTATTGTGATGGTAAGGCTCTTGCATATACTAGCCAAAATAATACCATCATATGTTTGTATTTCCTTGTTTCTCCATTTTTAGATTTCTTATGATGGTGATTTTATTTATTTATTTATTTTAAAATGCCAGTAACTTCATTAGAAAAGAAGAAGAAATATTAAATAAAGAGAAAAATAGTTAAATAGAGGTGGTTCAACCATTCAAATTTATGGGAAGGAGCAATCAGTTACGTTGTATTCAAGTTGACGTCAAAATTATCAACATGAATATAGTTCAACTGGTTAGTCATCTCATCCCTTCTGTTAACATAGAATATCCGTGTCTCCCCTCCCCAAATTGATATATTATCTTCAATAAATTTACGTTAAAATCAAAAGTTACCAATATAATAATGGTTCATTCAATTAATGTAAAATTTAGTCAGTTTAATTTTTAATTTAATCATTTGACTTTTAACAATTTTATTGTAAACAACTCTCTACCTTTATAACTCATTTAAGATTTATGAAAATATATATCTATATTGCCAATTAAAACATGAATTCTTTCTCCATGATAAAATTGGGCCGTCTTTTTTAATAAATTCTCATTCAAATTTTTGTGTTGACTGTATATATTAATGAGTTGATTGAAGTAAAAAATTCAGATGACTTTTATAGATCAAAACTATATTTTCTTAATTATTTTATTAAAAATAATCATATTATTTAATTAATATTACACATTGATAAAATTAACGTAATGCGGAATAAAAAGAATAGAGAGAAGAAGAGAATAGGGGAAGAGAGGAAAAACGGGAGGAAAAAAAATGTAATTTTCTCTTTTAAAACTAAACCATTACATAGTTTATATAGAAAACCTAACCCTAAATAATTAAGGAAAATATAATCTAAATAGGCAAAGATAATTATCATAATGAATATGATAATTTCAAAGGAAATAAAGATAAATAAAGGAAAATATATCAAAAAGAACAACTAATTTGACGACTTCTTGGCCACCCGTCGGCCGAACCCGTGTTCCCACCGCACTCATCAAATCTCTTGAGTTGGAGCTGGAATCACGAAGCCCACTTGCGAAATATGATAAAAAAAAAAGGGTCCCAAAAAAATGTCGGGTTCTAATCTAAACGCCAGCTAACCCATCATCAAGTGCAATGCGCCGTTGCAAGTCGAATCATCGGGTCCTTGGTGGGGGGGTGCGGGGGGTCTTAATCCGGGATCGTTGGGTTCAAGGCGTTGCATTCTCAAATATTGAAACGATAGATAAAATTAAAGTAATGCGGAATAAAAGAATAGAGAGAAGAAGAGAAGAGGAGAGAGAAAAAACGGGTAAAATGGGAAGACACATGATTCTTGTTATGAAAAACCCAAACCTATTACATTGTTTATATAGGAAAACCTAACCCTAAATAAATTAGGAAAAGATAAACAAATAGGAAAAGATAATTATCATAATAAATAAATAAATCAAAGGAAATAAGATAAATAAGGAAAAAATATTAAATGAGAATAAACTAAATTTGGCGGCTTTTTGTGCATTTTGTAAGACTTGTTTGGTGGCCCACAACCTCTTTTTCCCCGGCATCGTTCTTCATCAAATCTCTATACCCTCCTCAAGTTGGAGCATGTAGATCACGAAAGCCCAACTTGCGAAATATGATCGAAAGAGAAGGGTCTTGTAAAAAAAAAGTCGTTTCTAAACGGAAACGCCATAATTCATCATCGGTGCAATGGTTGTCGCTATATCAAGCCAATCATCGCGGTCATCGTGGTTGTTGCGATATCTGCGTCCACACGATCGCTCCAATCTAAACGCCGCCATTCATCGCTTCAATAAGAAACTCTTCATGAGTTCTTGTCATCATTCGGTTATGGTCGAACCCAATTTTTCGTTGCATAAGTTGCGCTCGAACATTCTTCATCAACGCCTCAAATCAGGGGAACGCGATCATTCATCGTTTCAAATATTGAAACGTCTTCATTCATCATTCGGTTATGGTTCCGAAACCCATTTGTTCTTTGCACAAATATTGTTGGGCATCGAACATTTTTCAGCAACTTCTCAAATCAGAAAACGTTGACATTCACAAAAAAATTTTTAAAAAAATTCTCACGAACTGCCACGGGTATGAATGCAACAGTTCTTCTTTGTCGCAATGGTCCTTGTGTCCACAGTCATGATTCCAGCCCGACCAAATTCTTCTGCCCAGTCTTGGATGTTCAATTTAGAAAATTCATTGACCCATGGATCATCTGACACATGTTGCTTCCCTTCACCAAACTCATCAGCCCAAGGAAGACCTCCACTATTATTTTTTTTTTCCACCTCTGATGAGTCTGCGAGAGGTGACTAAAACTTTTTTTTTTTTTTTTTTGAAAAAGGTTGAGGACAAAATTTAGGTAGAAAAATCAAATCATCAAAATTGAGACCAACTTCTCATTCTAGATAAAATTAACGTGAATGGGAATAAAAAGAATAGAGGAAGGAGGGGGGAGGGGGGAAGAGAGGAAAAACGGCTTGGGGGAAAAAACTATATTGTTCTTTTTTTAAAACTAAACCTATTACATGGTTTATATAAAGGCCCACCTAACCCTAAAAATGGGCTTAAAAAGGAAAATATAATCTAAGGGGATGGAAGATAAATATCATAATGAATATGATAATTATCAAAGGAAATAAAGATAAATAAGGAAAAATATCGGAAATAGATCAACTAATTTTGACAGCTTTTCTGCCGAACCATCGCCGCGGCCACGAACCCTCGTTTCCACGGCATCGTTCCTCATCAAATCTCTATACACATAGAATAAGATAAGAAAATATTTAGATTTACTAATACGTGAGATACTTAACTTGTTGAGTTATATTAAACATTTGTTTATCAATAATCAAATCATAACGGCTAATATAATATAACATATAAAATAGGTAATTTATAAAGTGTTTTTTCTGGTGATGGGATTTGCCTTTGCAATGTACTGTACTTGACTGAAACGAAAAGGCCAAATTTGGTAGTTCGGGTTTTGTCCGGTTGACGTGGCGAGAGACTTACAATATACGGCATAGCACCGAATCCTAGCCGTCTACCCAATATCACAATGACACCTGGCGTCAAATTTTTGTGGGGCTTATATTTGTTTTTTTGGTAAGTAAATTATATTTTAGTCCTAAAAAAATAGATATATTCAGCCTTTTTACATATATTAATTTGATCCATGTATTTTTTTTAGTTTATTTTAATTCGTATATTCTTTTTATGTATAGTAATTAATTTGATCTCTATATTTTTAAATGACCTATTTTAATTCAATCTTACTAATAATTTTTATAATTATTAATGAATGATGTTATTTTTTTTAAAAGAGAAATTGATATTAATAAAATTAGTAAATCTAAGGCAACTTTATTAGTAGTCAATATAAAGATAAGAACTTAGTCAATGAAATTTTTCAAAAAAAACTGCTTGGTATAATGTTAATAAAAACAATTGTTAAGGTTTTCTTATAGATTAGTTGATCCTAATTTACTTAAATGTCATATTTTTTTGGATAATACTTATTAATGAGACTTATATATTTATTGAATAAAACTTATATATTTATTTACTATAATAGATATTATCCAATAAAAATATGACATACAATTTAGTTTGAGGGGAAATTTTATTCTAAATATAAAAAAAAAAGTGAAAGAGGGAGGAGAAAAGTCAATAAAAAAGGGGAGTGTGTCATAAATGTTCCATAGGTAAATTAGACAAACTAACCATTGCTCAGCCTCATACCCACTGATTTTATATTCCAAACTACTTTACCTTGTCATGCAATGTACTTCCTTTGACTTTATTTCTTTGGTGTATTAAGTGAGAATTTGATATTAGAGAATAAGGAAAGTTCTATGTCTATTTGGCATTAGTATTATTGGTAATGACATATATAAATTTATATTTTCAAATGAGAAACAATCAATTTTAGATTCATTTTGATGTAATATTTAGAACAAAATATTATCTATGATTAAATCTATATAATGATCCGATAATAATTAAATAAACACAAACATCATATTTTCAAATATCTTAATCTTATTTATGTATATCAAACAACTCTTAGTATTTTAAAGAATAACCTTTTGTTTTATTTATAAATTTCTTTTTATAAAATATGATTGGGTAACTTATAAAAAATTTAAATTATTGAGTATTGAGAATTATAAACTCATAATTTATAATAAGAGCAAATAATTAGAAGGAGTAGTAAGGTTATTTTTATTTATCGCCACAACAATTGCCTATCTAAAAAATTCAATTAAAAAAAATTGAAAAAAAAAAGCTCAAATCCTAAAAAACTCATACAACTTGTACAAAGTAGGGCTCTTATCAAATAATTAAAAGAAAAAATAGTTAATTAAAGATCCAAATACAAGGATCTTTTTGTAATTTTAGTTTCCAACAAACTATTAATTATCTTGACAAACTCCAAGACTCACATCAATCAATGCTAAAATATAGATGGAAATATAATATGTGGTGTTGATTAATAATGAAAATGTTGACATCCATAAAACAATATGTATTCATCGAAATCTATTTCAAATAGAAAAAGTGGGATTCCTATACTTTGCAAGAAAATAACAAAACAACCACCCGTATATAGCGTTCTTAAAATAATATATTAATATGTCAATTATCTTTTTTTTCCAATAAAATTGGCTTGGAAAAAAATGAAAATGAAAAAACCAAACATAATTGATTATTAAGATTTTTTTATTTTTTTAATGAGGCGTAGAATAGTTCACACATTGCCCAAATCAAATAATAATTTTATTTTTCAGCAAAGTATTAATTATCTTGATAATCTCCAAGATACTACATCAATCAATATTAAAGATGGATGGAAAATTTAATGGTATTGATTAATAATTAAAATGTTGATATTGATAGAATTTTGAAGAATATGCAAGTTTAGACAAATAACATATCAATATCAACAAAATTAAAATCAAGATATTTACCTTCGATCTCTAAAATTTATTTTCATGATACAGTATTATCATATATAATATATTAAATTAAAATAAATAAGTATCTAATTGTTTGAGTTATATAACAAAACTTTATTACAGATTTTTTTTATTTAATTGATGTTGAACTTTACAATTATGCATCATGTTTTTTTTATTTGGAACAAGTTTAAATTTTAAAAACATAATTTAAAATAAAAATCGTTATTAGGTTAGGGGTTTGGTTATAAACTATTTTTAAAAAAAATACATATTTTTTACTTTTTATTCTTTCAAAATAGTTTTAAGATCAATTTTGAATGGTTTACAAATGTTAAAATTATTGCGTATTTCAAAATCAATATTCATAAATATATAATTTTGGGAAGTGTCACTTTAATTGTTTTAATGAAATTAAACTAAAAAAACAGCTTTAAAACAATAATCACTCAAATATATTTTCTTTGAAGTGGTTTTAGTTTATACAGATAATGATAAAACCGAATGATACCAAAAAACCCAATAAAAAAATTATTTTTAAAAAATGGCATTTTTTTAGTTGTAAATGTCAAAGAAAAATAAAAGCTTTCCAAATTTTAAGAAATAGTACCTTTATTATAGGGAAAACTGGGTATATATCCTAAATTCAAAAAAGCATGGTCCGAAAGAAAAAAATAAAACAAAATGGCCCCAGTGAATTTTCAAATAAAAATACAATAAAGCCCTTAAATGAGATATGGAAAGAGAATTGAAACGGATTGAAAAGGAAGGAGTAAAAAAAGGAGAAAATTTGGGATTATTTTTTTGGGAGATAAAAATCTACCATTGATTGTAAATCTCCAAAAAGAAAAAAAAATAAGACGCATGAAAAAATAGCTTTAAAGAGAAGGAGATCTCAGAATTTCGGAGAAAAAAAACTCAGAAATTGAAGAAAAAGAAGATGAAGGTACAAGGAAGAGTAAAGTACGTAATAATACTAAATATTGTACTGTACATTAGAAACAAAAATAAAACAGTACAATATAGTAAAATTTCTCCTAAAAAATACGTAATAATAGTAAATACTATATTGTACGTTATAAACAAATAATAAAACAGTACAATATAGTGAAAATTTCTCTTAAAAAGTAAGTAATAACAATAAACACTATACAGTACGTTATAAACATAGAATAAAACAGTACAATGTAGTAAATTTTTCCTTTAAAAATATAAGAAAAATAATAAACGCTATACTATACGTCATAAATAAAAAATAACAAAATAGTAGTAAATAATTATAACGTATAACTATATTCATGTACAATATAATAAAAAGCTTGTACTGTGAACACTTGAAAAAACAAGAAGAAAACCAGAAGAACCATAATCATGTACAGTATAATAAAAAAAACTTGAACTGTACAACGAACCCAGAAAAAAAACAAAAAAAAAAAAAAAAAAAAGAACAAAAACAGGAAGAAAAAGAAGAGGAAGAAGAAGGACGAACCTTTGACCTTGACCATCGGAAAAATGTAGATCTAAGGAATCGTGATTAAAAAAAATCAACACAAACCCTAACTCAACAATGAACCAAAAATTTAAAAAAAAATCATCAAAAGAAGAAGACGGAGTTTTTGGAAGAATCCCAAGAACCAGAAAACTTAACAACAACGAAGATTGAATCTATAAGAAAAAAGAGACGAAAATGAAGGGAGAGGATGAATGAATCTTGATAGACAAATGATGAAACGAAAAACCTAACAAAAAATCAAAGCAATGAAAATACAGAAGACAAAATCTCCTGATTTGAGGAAAAATTAAACAAAAACAATAAAAAACGGAAGATTGGAAAGAGAATCCATATTCAAATAAGGAAAAATGAATAATTTTTTAAAAAAAAAAAAAAAGAAAACAAAACTAATGAGGGTAAATCAGGTATATTAAAAAAACAGATACTCTAAAAAAGCTAAAAAAAACCTAAGAAATTTAATAGACTAAAAAAACATAGAGTATAACCAAATTGGGCTATATACTGGATTATCCCTTTATTATATAATGAAAGATAAATGAAAGTTCAAATCATATACAATCAAAACTTAAAAAATTATTGAATTTTAATTTAAAACATTTTTATTAGAAACATAAAAAATAATCATACAAATGATTATATTAATTTATTTCATTATATTAATGAAAGAAAAAGTGTTATTTTTATTAATAAGATAGAAAGAAGTGTTATGGTGGGTAATTTCTAAAAAAAAAACCTAAAAGACAATTAAAAAAATGCCAAATCTAAAAATCACACTCAAATGTGCAATTTTTTCAAAATATTTAATGTTTTTGGAATACGTGATATACGTATAATATAAATGTGTCTAAATTTCGTTAAAACTAATCAATAAAAGGGAGTAATTTGTAATTTTCTTAAAGTGCAAGGGTATTTTAAAACAAAACAAGAGTGCAAGAGTATGATTTAACAATAACCCAAAATATAAAGACGTATTTTACAATTATCCCTAATTTAAATTGTTGATTTGGTTGCATCGAATTGAACTGAAATAAACCGAACCAAACTAAATCGAATGACACCCCACTTTTATAGTAGGGGCATCCCCTCGTGACCATGATATTTCCATGCACGTGTAAAAACTTCTCAAGGCAAAAATGTTTTTTTTAAAAAAAAAAAATATTTTAAGTTAATATTAGACAATAAAATTTAAAATTTTGATAACTTCTTTAAACGCGTGAAGTGTGGAGCCCACTGGCGAGAGGGGGTTAAAAAACAGGAAACTGGCTTCTCGACGGACGTTACCACGTGACGGACAGTCCGCCGAAATAGCTTTTACTAATTAACGGGATTTTTTCCCCAAAATTAACGGCGCCAACTTCGCCATAAACGGCAACAAATTTTCTCTCTTCCTTTCATATTTCTTCTTTCATCAAAGTATAAATGTAAGAAAAGCATTTGTGATAAATTTCGGTGGCTTAGATACTAGGTGGGACCCAATGGTCATTAATTAAAGTTGTTTTTAAGTGGATGAATTTATAATAGTATTTTAATTTAATCTTATTTTAGAAGACATGTATATGATGGGATCTCATAGGGTGCTTCAATATATTTAAAGGTAGACTGAAAATAATATCTATGTGGTTTCTATCAAATTTATCAACCGTCTATATAGTTTAAAAATGATAAATCACAAATTTGTACTGCTAATTATGTTAATAAGACTTCATTCCTTAAAACGTTGTAAACTTTCTTTAAGTCATAATTTTTTCCGTTTGAACTCGGATTTTGATAATTCAAAATGTTTTGGAATTTTCATTTCGGGTTTTACATTATGATTACCTTAAAAATTCAATAAATAAAGGAATTTATTATCGTCAAAATATTAGGTATGATTGAAGTCATTAACCCTGCTGTTTACTGATGATTTAGAAGTTTTCAAGTGACCATAACGTAGAGTCTGAAATAAGGATTCCAAAACATCTTGAATCATTAAAATCGAAGTTCAAACAAAAAAGGTATGGCTAAAAGAAAATTTATAACATTGGAGGGGAGGGGTTTTAATTGGCATAATTTGGAAGTACAAGGTGTGATTTGTCATTTTTAAACTACATGCGCTATTCATAAATTTGGCCGAAACCACAAGGATGTTATTTATAATTTACCCTATATTTAAATGAGTGGTTAGGTACATGCTATCTTTTATAAGGTTAAAGGTTTGAGTTTCCTCTCTCTCAATTTAATGAGATTTATATATCTTCAAATGTTGGTTCAGTTTGATTTGATTTAATTTAGTAAAAAAAAATATAAATGAAAATAGAATTATTAAAGAAAACAAAAATTATTTAAAATAATATATTTTAGATATGTATTTTAATCTATGTCATTAATTTTGATTTTTTACTTAAATATCAGATTTATAGTTCAATAATTTGTTGAACTCAATTAAAAAATTTATTGAACTAAAAAATAGATTAACATATAATAAAATGAGAGTTTAAGTTTCTTAAAAACACATTTACATGATAATTATTCAACCCAAAATAAAAATAGAAAATATTAAAGCCAATAGTTTTAATAACTATTAATTACACTAGAAACAATATATTATTATGATATATTTTTAAGAGTTGTGTTATATAAGTAATTAAATATTTATTCTGCTATTTTAATAATTCTCCCTAAAACAAACTAAAAGAAAAAGCATTTTAAGTCAACTTGATTTATTTAACTATTAATTTTAGGTTTAGTTTACCTATAAGAATGAAAATTAGTCATTTGAGTATAAATTAATTGATTAGATACTAGTGTTATCTCTTATAAAAAGGTTGAAGGTTCAAGTTTTCCCTTCCCTTGTTCTAACAAAAAGAATGAAAGTAAAAAAATTTGGAATGAAAATGGAATATCTAATTTTATAGTTTTTAACTAATCTATTTTTAGAATCAAAATGAGAAATTTTATTGGGTAGTAGATTTTTCTGTAATATTTATAAATATAACATTTTTAAAAGTATTTACAAATATAGAAGTTTTTTTAAAAACCCTCATTCAAGTGAATCAGAGAAATCAGTGATAATTTATACGATAATCAGTGATAACTTATACGATAATCAATGATTCTTGCACAAAATATCAGCTGATATGTTGATATCAGTAAAATCAGTGATTAATTGTGTGGAAATCAGTGATTACTTGTGAAGAAATCATTGATTATTTATAAAAAACTAGTGACAATTTTATAATATTTTATGTGCAAATTTATATTTTTTCTATTTTTACAAATACATTTTTTGCTGCTGTTTTAATAAATATTGGATTTAATTTTGCTATTTTTGCAAACGTCCCAATCAAAATTGAGATGAGAATCAAATTTAAATTTATAAGATGATCAACAAAAAAAAGTATAGATAAGAGAAATAAATAAATAAAGTAGTGATACTTATAAAAAAAAATTAAGAAATAAGAATGATATTACCTACCTTTTGAGACAAATGAATTTATCGAAATCTGTATCAATCTGGTATGTATGAGACTCTTAAATCAAAAGATCCTTCATTCCTTAAATAATAGGAGTAAGAATGATGGTGAATAATTTTCACTCTTTTATTTTTCATTTTTAATACGTAAATGAGGTCTTAAATCTTCTTAAAAAAAAAAAAAAAAAAAAAAAGCCTAGAAGAAGATGATTCTCTTTCCTTTGTTTTGTTTTTCGAGATAAGGAGAGAATTATATAAGTTTCCGTGTAATAAATTCTGATTAAAATTTATAAAATATATCAATCATGCCAAAAAAAAAAAAGAAGTTATCCTTGTACAATTGACCAAATATACCCTACCATCCCAATTAAACAATTATTCTTTCGACAAATGAATAAATTACAACCATTTCAAATCACATGATAATTTAATGGTTTAATTATTTATTTAATTTTTTCATTGGTTATATATTTTAATTTTTTTTAATTCAATCCCTATAATTTCACAAAAGCTAAAAACATTGTGGTCGTGATAAATAATATTAACAACTTATCTCGTATTTATGAAATTGAGAGCCACATATAATCGAAATGGTTAATAACGTGACATTAATCAATGTATAAATGTGACTTATTCGATTAATATATTTTTTTAACTCAACTAATCACTTCACATTTTACACAACAATTAATGTCATGCCTTGCCTTGTTAGGTTATATTGTTCAATGAGTTTATTTAATATAAGTCAATTATACATAATATAGGTCTAGATTTTTGTTGTTCTCCTTTCTCCAGAGTTTAGTACATCATCACCTCTTTATCATATAAATATTCTGTCTATATAAAATAGTTATATAAACAATTTTTTTAACTTCTGATTAGATGTAAATGTTCAATGAGTTTTTATCAAATTATAAAAATTAAATTTACACATCCACTAAAACCATACCACACATGGAGTTAATTCGTAACTAAACCATTTTTTTTTTTTTTAAAAAAGATAGATTTTGTTAGGTTGTAAGTAAAAAAAAGAAAGAAGATAAAATCAATCGAAATCAAATAGAATCATTCTGTTTAATTATAGTCGGTTCAATTTTGGTTATCTTTCTATAAGAACTGAAAATTGTTCAATCAGGATCGATTTAGTTCGATTTTGAGCTAAAAACTGATTCAAACCGAACCGATGACACCTTAGGTATTATTTAAAAGAAGGAAGATATAATTTATTGGTAGGCTCTTGGAGCCACGTAGGAGCGCATATAGATATATAGAGATAGAAAGATGAAAGGCGCCGAATTTTAGACGGCTGTGATGGTCCCACGCGATGCTCGTTAAAAGGGAGCGTTTTTTTGTTACCTTTTTCCACCAATCAATAAATGCCACTTTTCTCTTACCCTCCCCCATATTCACCAAATTGCCACTCCTCAATCCATTTTATCCAATTTAAAGTTTAAAAACTATATAAATAATAATAATAATAATAATAATAATAATAATAATAATAAAATAAAACAAACAAATAAATAAATAAATTAAGGTGATTTAAAAAATTATAAATCTAGTTCCTATATTTTAAATTTTATTTTCATTAGTCTTTTTTATATTATTTTAAATTTTAAATTTAATTCTTATAAATCATAAAAAACTAAATTGTCATAATCCTCAAGTCATATAAATAAAATTTTGATATCTCAAATCTATGGACTGAATTCATAGTTAAATCTTAATTTTAATTTTGAGGAGATTATCAAAATAATGTGTAATTATTTATATATCATAATTTTCAATATTTTTTTTATTCAAAAGTGCTATGTACTAGTTGACATTTTCAATAATTTTTTAAAGTAACATATGATTTCGATTTCAATAAATTATTGAAAATACATATACAGTTAGGATTTTTATATTTGATGTTTTAACTTTCTTTTCGGTTGAATAATATCATTTAATTGAGTTTTTAGGAACTAAAACTCTCATTTATTATATATTAATTTATAATTGAATTTTGATAATATATTCTTAATTTCAATAATTTATTACTTTGATTTCAATACACTATTGAAAACATATATGTTATTTAAGTTTAAAAAAAAGTAATAATATAAATAGAATATATATTTAAAATCTAATTTTTAAGACAACTTTTTTTGTTTCTTTAAATTTATGGTTTAAAAAGTGTTGAATTCATCCTTGATATTATAAAAATTCATAAGATGTCTTATAAGAAATTAACGCATATTTTATGTGTCTGTTTTTCTACGAACGTGAGAGAAAAAAATGATAATGTAATCTGAACTAATATGTAAATATGAGTTTTTTTAGATGAATTGAAACATATGATATTTATATGATAAAACTAATTTATTATTTATTAAAATTAGTTATTGAGTTGGTATTTTTTCCCCAAAGACGAGTTGAAAATTTTAACCAACTAAAAACAGTGTCTTTTTTTTTTTTTTAAATAAATTATAGATAGTGAAAAGAAAATGAAAAAAATTTGATTTGTGGGTGGTTATGGGGCGGTTGCCGGTTGATAGACGCAACTATTTGATTCTTTTTATTTATTTCTTCAATTTAAAAAGTTTTTTTTTTTTTTTTTTCTATTAATAAAAAATAAATATAAAAAAGGTGAGCCACTTTTCATAAAACCTGAAAAGCTTTACAAAAAATAGTAATAATTATATACTTAAAAAATAATTGTATATTAAGTCTAATGATACATGCTTTGTATTGTAGTGTCTCTTTTTACTTTTATTTTTTCCCTTTAATTATTTGAATTTTAAAAAAAATCTACACCAATTATAGCTTTGCCACTTTATCCAAATTTGAAGCCTTGAAAATATTTTTTTATTGTTTGATGATTTTTTTAATTCAAAACCTTGGAATTAGGGATAAAGTGCCAAAATTACTTGCAGAAATGGCATTCTTAATTTGAAATTTAACCATTTTACATTTACTAATGGGCAAGATTAGGTAATTAGGCTTTCTCAAAAAAAAAAAAAAAGTAATTAAGCTCTATAATAATGTAACTAATTACTCCTACAATTGAATCAATTATCAGATTAACAAGTATATTACTACCACTATATAAATATGTATTTGTTATTTTCTTGAATTTTCGAGATTCAAGTCAGTTGAGTTGATTTTATAATCTATAAAATTAGTCTTAAACAGAGATAAAACTATATAATCTTGTTTAATTGAGTTATTTTATTATATTTAAATAATAAAAGTAAAATGTAACGTCTTTTCCCCCTTCACTCAATCAATTCTCTTAGTGTTACATTAAATAATTTCTATTTCGTAAAGGTGAGTATCGAAACCTTCACTCTTACAAGTTACAACTATCTGAAATTTGCTGATTTCACTTTATTTACTCTTTACTATTAAGTCTTATTTGAAAAATGTTAAAAAAAATGAGGTTTCAACTTTTATTTAAAAATAACTTTTGAACAGTTTGAAAATAATAAGATTATCGAACAATTAAGTCGCTTAAAAAATAATTTTATTAGTACATTTTTATCAAATTAATATATTAAAGTCCACATTATTAAAATCATTACAATAATTTATGTATTTAATAAAAAAAAAATCATGCATGGGACCAAACATTCAGTCAAATCAATTAATATTGAAATTTATAAAACAAAAGAAAACAATATTTAATTAAAAAAAAGAGAAAAAACCAAAACCAAAACCAATACCAAAAAGGATATAATTAATTAAAATTAACATTTTTTATTAAAAAAAAAAAAACTCTCTCTCTTTTCTTCTCCCTAATTAAAATTGACAAAACTCTCTCTCTCTCAAGAAATCTGTCTACATAAGAACAGCTCAAACAGCTTTTTTTTTCCACTCTAAAATGGCCTTTCCTTTCCTTTCCCTCTCTTAAAAATATATTCCAGACCCCCCCCCCCCTCTCTCATAGATTTTCCCATTACCCAAAAGAAGATAGAAGAAGAAGAAGAATGGGTTTTTCTCAAATGGAGTTTCTTGCTCTTTGTTTTCTGTTTTCATCTCTAGTTTTTGTTTCTGGGTTTCAAAAAAATCTGCCAATACTTGAATTTGAAGAAGGGTATAGCCCACTTTTTGGAGATGATAATCTTGTTGTTCTCAAAGATGGAAAATCTGTTCATCTTCATTTGAATGAAAGAACTGGTAAAATTTCTGTTTTTTTTTTTAATGGATTTTTGAATTTTTAATATTATTTTTTTAATTCTTATTCCTCTGTTTTCTTGAACTTTTATTTATTTATTTATTTCAGGTTCTGGATTTGTTTCTCAAGACCTTTACCTTCATGGATTTTTCAGTGCTTCTATTAAGTTGCCTTCTGATTATACTGCTGGAGTTGTTGTTGCTTTTTATGTGAGTTTCTAATTCCTTTTCTTATTCATTAGATTAGTTTTAATACTCTAATTTCTTTATTACTTTTGAATCTTTCATATTCTGATAAACTTAGCTCGAGTGGTTAGACATCAATAATCGTTTCCCCTAACGTTCGATAAAAATAAAAGATAATCTGATTGTTTAAAAAAGGAAACAAATTTATATTTGGGTTGCTTTCTTTGGCTTCTTGTTGTTGTTTTAGAGCTCTAATTAATCAATCCATGGATGTTATTTAGTTTATGAACTAATACCCATGTGCTATTTTTCACTTTTCTTGCTTGCTTGTTTAATTTTGGATGATGAGTGAGGAAAATTAATTTGATTTCTTTGTGATTACAGATGTCTAATGGTGATATGTTTTCCAAGAATCATGATGAAATAGATTTTGAGTTCTTGGGGAATATTAGAGGTAAAGATTGGAGGATTCAAACCAATGTTTATGGAAATGGAAGCACAAATATTGGTAGAGAAGAAAGATATGGTCTCTGGTTTGACCCTTCTGAAGATTTCCATCAATATACTATTCTCTGGACTGATTCTTTCATTATGTAAGCATTAATCACTTTCTCTTATCTACTTAAAAATCAATGTTTTGATATGGAACCCCGTGAATATTAAGATTCTACCTAAACTAAATAAGCTCAAACGAACCTCGGGTCTAGAAGCAGGATCTGAATATTAATTTTCCTTAATTTTTCATCTGGTGGAAATTTTTAGAAGTTTGGCAATTTTTTTTATTTTACCATCTAAACGGGCTTTGATGTCATGTCTCTATAATAGTACTTCATTTTGAGTTTCTTCTTTTAAGGTAAATGAGGGCATGGACAGTTCTGGAATTTTCCTTAAACTGAGTCCCTTGTTTTATAAAACCACCCTTGTCATTCAACAGGATGCTCTCTACAGGGCAATGGTCCTGTTTGGTTCCTGGAAAAAAGATAAAAAAACATAAATTCCATTTGAAGATTACAATCTATGAAGTACGGTCACTTCAACTTGGGTGACGTAGCTGTATCCGACATGTCGGATACTCGGACACTTCGAAACTTCTTAGACACTTGTTGGAGAAAAGTAAAAAGAGTTGAGATTGAAAACCATCAAAATATTTATTTATTTTACCCTTTTTTCTTATTGCCTTGAAGTAAAACGAACAAATTTTAATGTGAAAATCACAATAATGTATAGAGATCATAGTAATATATTTAAAAATTGTATATTGTAATCAACATGTCCTTGCCGTGTCCGTATCTTAGTTTTTTAGAAAATGGCGTGTCGTTGTGTCCGTATCATTCATCTGTGTCGTGTCCGTGTCTTGCATCCTTATCGTGTGCATATCCTGCATCCGTGTCCGTGTTTCATATATTACAGTGAAAAACCTATGATTAGATACAGTATATACTATTGACTTGCTGGTGTAAAAAATTCCAGGGAAACCAACACAAAACTCTTTCCCTTCTTTTTTTCTCTCTCTAATTTTCTTCTAAAGAAATGATCATTATTACTAATTACAAATTATGGATTTTTTTGTTGTTAGGATTTTCATATTTGATTGTTAATCATTCTCACTGTCTGGTTATGATTTTCCCCCCATTTTTATTTTTTCATGTAGATTTTATGTGGACAATATTCCCATTAGAGAAATGAAGAGGACCGCAACAATGGGTGGTGAATTCCCTTCTAAACCAATGACTTTATATGCCACAATTTGGGATGGATCTTCTTGGGCTACCAATGGAGGAAAATACAAAGTAAACTACAAATATGCACCATATATCGCCGAATTCTCCGATTTCGTTCTCCACGGCTGCGCTGTTGATCCAACCGAACAATCCTCAAAGTGTGATCATTCCCCGAAATCCGAAGCAATTCCTTCTGGTATAACCCCTGCTCAAAGAATCAAAATGGAGAACCTCAGGAAGAAGTACTTGACATACTCTTATTGTTACGACCGTTTCCGCTACAAGGTTCCTCCATCAGAGTGCGTGATCAATCCTGAAGAAGGAGAACGACTGCGAGTATTCG
This sequence comes from Gynostemma pentaphyllum, assembly GCA_028015215.1. Lineage (NCBI taxonomy): Eukaryota > Viridiplantae > Streptophyta > Magnoliopsida > Cucurbitales > Cucurbitaceae > Gynostemma > Gynostemma pentaphyllum. Next base: position 682,344 of record CM051345.1, on the reverse strand, counting down.
ACCCCGTCACGTTTGGTAAAGGTAGACGCCGTCACGGGAAACGTCACCACCGCAGCCACACGGAAGTAACTTCTGCTTGAGTCAGTTCTTCTGATCATATTTGGCATGAAGATTTCACTTGAGTCATATTCTTGTGTATAAAAAGAGGTAATAGATTTATTGAGGGTGATGATGAGTGATTTGTATAGTTCACACAATTTAAGATTCAATGATGATGATGTTTGTTTTTCTTGCTTTACAAATTGAATTTGGTAAAAAATTTCTGTACTATTTTACACCCTCATAAATTTGAATAAAAAAAACATTTAGAATTTTGCAGTTAATTTGTTACATTGTTGTTGTTTTTTATTCTGTCCATAAATGTTAGACAGTTTTGTGTTTTGTTTTTCTGCAAGGGGAAAAAACAGCAGCAAATGCAGAAGCCACTTGCTATATACTTTTGATGTTATATAATGTCCAAATTTATGGACTTTCTTTTTCTTTTTTTAATTAAACAGTTTCCAATGGAATCCAAAGTGAAGCAAACTACTGTTGTAGCAGAGCAGATTTTAGTCAGTTTTTCAGTGTTTTAGTTCAGACTGAATTTAACTATAACAAGAAAATAATGAGAGGGATTATGGGAAAGATTAGGTTTTTATATATATATATATATATTTGATTTTGTTTTAAATTTTAAAAGCACTTTTGGAATTACTTGTGAAAAGACTCTTAAATTTTACTACAATAAAAAAGATTTACCACGATAAATTAAAAAAAATATGTTGATAACAGATTTATATGATTTTGGAAAAATATAGTTGTCCAACATTGATAAGAATACAAGCGAAAGACCCATGTAGGTCTCTCTAATTCTCTCGAATCTGTTGTTGATTTGCTAATTTTTGTAAAGATTAACAAAAATTCATACTATGAGAGAATAAGATCAATGGTAACGTCCTGTTACTTTGAGTTGAATTTTTTTAATTTTATTTTAAGTAATTAATTTACTTTAATTGAATAAATTTAAAGTAATTAATTTACTTTAATTGAATAAATTTAAAGTAATTATTTTAGTTTTAGATTTTATTTCTGTTTGTTTATAATTTAAAGGTTTGGGCCATTAATGATTATTAACAGATCACTTAATAATCATTAATCACCCTTAGTTATTTAATTACCTTAGATGTTGATTAGAATTAATTACGATCCAAGGATGAGTCTTAGTTAAGGAGAAATGAGAAATGAGGGGCATTTTGGTCAAAAAAAGCAAAACCCTTAAAACCTATTTTTACTATTCATCTTTTTCAAAAAATCACAAAATTAGAAAACACAAATCCTCCCTTCCTCTCCCAAGGCCGACGCCCCTAGGTGTTCTTTGTGAAGCTCGGGTTTTCTTCGTTTCTCGACGGATTGTGACGATTCTTAGTGCGTTGGAAAGGTCTCGGCAAGGGCTTTCTTTCTATCATACTTTTGGAGATTATCACTCTCTCCAAGAGAAACCCTGGAAAAGTAAGATTTGAGTTTTTCTTAGTTTTCTTGTTTTAATTGAAAATTCAAAACGAAATCTTCATTTTCTTTCAGGAAATTTGAAGATTTCATGGTTGGAACTTCAATTGGAAGTGTTTTGCTTGATTTCCTTTAAACCATTTATCAAAGTAAGCTAGAAACCTGACCCTATTAATCTATGCCTAGGCCTTGGGTGCCAATTTGAAATTACCATGTTTAATTTCATTTTTCCTTTCAATTTGGGTGGAAGATTCAAACCCTAAGCTCATAATTATGTTTACCAATTGATTGAATCTACCTAAAAAGTGCCTAAAACCAACCCGGATTACACCTAAATTGCCTAAAACCTGAAATTATACTATTCCCCAAAACCCCTCTCATGGCTGTGAGCCTTATTGAGCATTTACCGCGCCTTTTTTTCAATTTTTAATTAGTTTCGTGTCGATTGTTGTTCGATATGTGAAATTAATGTATGTTAGGTGTAATTAATTTGTAGTTTCTGGTAATCGTTCTCGAAATCGATCCTCCGGCGAGTAAGGGCCAACTATGATTTCAAAGGTGAGTTTAAAGTGGTTATGTGTAGTTTTATGTATGGATTGCATGACGAGTTGTTTGATCGAGTTTAATAGAGAATGTGGAATTTGGGATCCTAAGAGGATGTTGTTTAGATTATTTTAAAGTGGTTGTGTGTAGTTTTATGTTTGGATTGCATGACGAGTTGTTTGATCGAGTTTAAAAAGGAATGTGGAATTTGGGATCCTAAGAGGATGTTGTTTAGATGATTTTGGATGTGAGTGTTTGTGTTTTACACTTTGAAAATGTTTCGGAGTCTTAGATAGAAATCCGGAATGGTAAGTTAAGTTTACGGTTGAAATTGGTGGTTTAGAGATGAATTGGAAATGTTCGAAGTAGTTCTTGGGAAAGGAAAGTTTCATAAGAGCTTTTTTAGAAAAATGAAGTATAAAGGTGAGATTGTGAGTTTGGTTATGGGAATTAAGAGATCAGCTATATCGTTAGTGGTTCAAGTAGTTCTGGTTTCGATTATTACTTTATGACTATTTGAGAAATTTCCTACCTTTCGTAGAATTGTTAATGGTAGTGATTTATTGTTCTTACACGCGTACTTTACTTTTTGCAATGTTCATCGTTGAGAAACTTTAGTCGAAACACTTTGATTTGTGGAATTGTAAACCAGACTCAGATTCTTTAGATGGAGTATGTGTGTTACGTAATTGTGAAATAATGAACTATACTCAGATTCTTTAGATGGAGTATCTGTATCACTTAGATGGGAAATTTTAAACCATGCTCAGATTCTTTAGATGAAGTATGTATGTTACATAAATGTGAAATAATGACCTATACTCGGATTCTTTAGATGAAGTATATGTATCACTTGATTGGAAAATTATGAATGTACTCGGATTCTTTAGATGGAGTACATGAGTTTTATGAGTAAGGGCTATAGCTAATGATTTTACAATGTTTAATTATGAAAGTTTTCGATAGTTGTATTTTACTCTAATGATCTTGGGAATGAAATGTGTGTTGTTTGTGATTGATGATCGATGGTAAGAATGGTTCTTTCGGTGACATGTGGAATGTGAATTTAGAAAATGGATTGAAAATTGGGTATAAATTGTTTGGGAATATAGAATGGGGTAGTAAAGAGTATGCTAGGACTTTGGACACAATTTTCGATGTGAAATTCGTACATAGAATTGCATGCCTCTATTTTACTCCACTAGCATTTTTATGCTAATGTTGCTACACTTTAATTTTTCCAGGTACGCCCCGAGGTAGGAGCCGTGGTAGAGGTGGTGGTGCCGCGTGATCGCGGATGATGGATTGGATTTGGACTTACCGTTTGAGTATTCTGGGAATGTATGGACTTTAGCCACTTTGTAAACACTTTATTTGTTTTTCTTTGGTTTTATTGTGTTATTTTGGACTCGAAAGAGCATTTATTTGTTTTATGACGTTTAAGTCTTTTGAGAACTTGAAATTGTCAGGAAATGCGCAGTTCCCTGTTTTTACCGCTTTTTCTGCTTGAAAACAATGTATTCAGGTTTTTGGCTCGTTCAAAATACAAACGACACCATGCCAACAAATCACTCCCTTAACACTGATACTTACAAGCTATAATAGGTATTGCAGAAGACCTTGTTACAGCAAGAACAACTTTTGCAACTCAAAATTTCAACTTATTATCCTTTGCCAACTTTTAACATGTTACAAAGATATCAAACTTAGCATAGGGTAGTGCTTTAGTAAGTATATCAGCGGGATTATCAGAAGTAAAACTTTTTCAATTTCCACTAAGCCACTTTGAATCACATCTCTAAACAAATGGAATCTCACATCAATGTGCTTAGTTCTATCGTGAAATGAAGGATTCTTGAATATTGCTAAGGCACTTTGGCTATCACAAAACACCTTAACTTTGAAATGTGTATTGTACATTTCTGCCACAATCCCTTTAAGCCAAATACCTTCTTTAACATTCTGCCTTTGTTCCAGATAATGTCACCACAGTTTGAAGGGTGGACTTCCAGCTTATTGTGTTACCAAACAAGCTAAATATGTATTCAGTGAGTTACTTTCTTTTGTCTTGATTTTCTGTCAGTAGCTTCCATTCTTGGAAGTATTTAAAAACTTCATCTTTATCCTTCAACACATATATCCATAACTTTCGTGAAAAATCATCTATTATGGATAGAAAGTACCTTGCACCTCCATGAGTAGCAACTCTAACTGGCCCCCTTACGTCTGAATGAATATAATCCATAATTCCCTTAGTGCAGTATTTTCTTTAGATGAATCTGACCTTAGTGGCTTTGTTGATTACACAATGCTCACGGAAAGGGAGTTCTTCAAATTTACTTTTGCCAATTAAGCCTTGATTATGCAGTGAATGGAGGCCCTTCTGACTGATATGGGCCAATCTGTGGTGCCAGAGAACACTTTCATTTGCATTTGTTTTTGTCACAACATTTGATTGATTCAGGTTCATTGAGCCTAGTAGGATATATAATCCATTCTGTAGGTCTCCCTTCATGTCTTGTAATGAGCTCTTATAGACCTTTAAAGTCCCATTTTCAAACTTAAAACTATAATCTATCTTTTCTAAGGTACCAAGGGAGATTAAGTTTCTTTTTACATCAGGAATAAACCTGAGTGAAGATAGAATCTTTGTAGTTCTATTTGACAACATGATTCTCACATTTTCAATGCCCTTCACGTGTATTGTTGATTATTTCCCTTAATCACCTTTCCTCTTTAAATTTCTTGAAACTTGAAAGAATTGTCTTTGAGATGTCATATGGAAAGAACATCCTGAATCCATAATTCATTATTCATTATTTGCTTCATATGATATCATCAATAACTCAGCAAATTTGTATCCTTTAAGAACATTTGCAGCATGTTGCTTCTGATTTGATCCTTATCATTTGAATGATCTCTATAAGGATTATTTGGACAATCCTTCCTCTAATGCTCTTCTTGATTGCACATGAAGCACTAATTGTTCTTTGTCTCGGATTTTCATCAGCGTCTCCACTTGACTTATGTTTTCTAGATATTTGTTCTTGTGTACCTCCTGTAGTTTGAAAATGACAAATTACACCCATGTATTTTTAAACTATGTCAATGAGACCCCTCCCTTCCAACACTGTTAACTTTCTTTTAGTCATGAGTTCTTCGTTTGAACTCTGATTTGAATGATTCAAAATATTTTGAAATCTTCGTTTCAAACTCTACATTATGGTCACTTCAAAACTTCGAAATCATCAGTAAATAAATGGGTTTGTGGCTTTAACCATACCTAATGTTTTGATGATAGTAATTTTTTATTTACGATTTTGATGTTTTGAAATAACCATAACGTAGAGCTCGAAATGAAAATTTCAAAACATCTCGTATCATTCAAAATTTGAGTTCAAACGAAGAACTTATGGCTAAAAGAAAATTAATGGTATTGAAAGGGTGGAGTCTCATTGACATAATTTAGAACTAAGTGGTTGGCATTTATCATTTTCACACTACAAAGATGGAGTGTTCATGCAACCAAAAGCAAGTGATCTTATTTGCATTTTTTTAAGTAAATAAATAATTATCCTTAAAATTTGGCATGGCAAATTGCAATGCTAAAATTCCTTAAGTTTTTATAGAATGATTTAAAAAAAAAAAAAGCAAAGATATGATAGAATTGGATGATGGGATTCACTAATGTCTCGGATTAGGTTGACATAAGTATAGGAATGGTATCTACCTGACACACCCTAAATTGTCTCTTTGTTTGGTTCTGTTTTCAATGTTTCAAAAGCCCATTTAGGAATCTTTTACCCAACTCACCAAACCTACTTCAATAATGTAAAAAATAAAATAAAATTTAACCATAGAAAAAAATCATCTACAAGTTAAACGTTTGTCTAAACCTTAGTGATCAAATTTTGGATCACCAATATTTCTTTCTTTCTTTACTTATAAATATGAAAAATTATACATTTAATTTTCAAATCAATCACTAATTATATAAACCGATAATTACCACGTGAATTGATATTATTTATCCATAATTATTCTTTAAAAATAATATATTTATTAATATTATTAAAATACTATATTTATGATTAGTTTTGTAAATACACACATATCCTTTAAATATTTTACAAAATAAAGTTATCTAAAAATTTTCCAAAACATAAAGGTGGCTTTTTTTGCCGCTCCAATTATAAGGTGGGTTTTGGTCTCTTGTCTCTCTCCTTTGGATTAGACAACCTTTCCCAAATCAGATGTGGCAATGAAAGCTTTCAACAAGTCAGAAGCTTGCCAACTACACTTCACCAAAGAGAAGATTAATGACTTTTTCTTTTTGAAACTATGATGTTGGGTTTTAAATGTCCTAGAGATTGTCGATATTTCTGTCAATATATCTCTAAAGTAGATGTTCGACTTAATAAATGAGGTTAAATAATATCTTCGATATTATCGATATATCCATCAAACTACTACTCAATTATGGTTGATCACTCTCTCATTTATTCTATTTTTACCTTTTATTTTCCTTATCCTCTATTTAATTTATTACTAATTTTTAGTTCATTTTCTCTTTATTTTTTTAAACTTTTAAATTATTCTCTCTTTAATTTATTGTATTTTTTTATTTTCTCGATGTTAAATATAATTTATAAGTGCATAACTTATTTAGATGATTAATAATGACTTATTTAAAGAGTAGTTCAAGTTTCCTTGATTAATTCTAAGTATTCATTTAAGTTTCAATCGCTTTCATTATTTTTAACGAAATATCTGTCGACATTGATATTTTCATAAATTTGAAGTTCAATATTTTCATCTTTTAACAGCTTCTATGTTCATAGACCTCATTGGACGGATTTTTGCTAAGATGAGTTGGAATGATTTTTTTGCATATATTTTATTTCTCAAAATGTTATAAATTGAAGTCACTATTAAAAATGACAATGTGTTGACTTGTTCCGAGCTTGTTGTTAAGATAAGTTATTATAGGTGTTGACTTTAATCGAAATCACCCATAAAGTCCTATTTACTTAGTGGGGATGAAAATGATGGGAAGTTTCTTCATTTATATTATAATAAATTATCTAACAATATTTAATTTGTATATATATATATTTTCTATTTAGATATTACATCAAATTAGATGAAATGACTCAAAATTTCGATATTATACGAATGAACTATGTTCAAATTACCCTTAATTTATTAGATTCACTCTAAAACGAGAACAATATTTCTATCGAGAAAGAATGATATTCTTCTCCAAAGATTAATAAAGTAATTTTCGTGATCAAATTAATGAACCCATCTTTTTTCCTCTTATTATCTTTACTTTTGTGATATCACACTCTTGTTTTAAAATGATTTTCATTACAGAGGTCAGTAAACAAAATCAATAGTAATGTATTTCATTTCATTTCATTTTATTTTTTATTCTATCTATGCACTTTATTTTTATTCTTCAATTAAGCTGCATTAGATTTTGATTCTCACTCAACCCATTTTAGTATTTGAAGGTTTGATTTGACTTTTTGACTATCCTAATTCCTTTTAATAAAGAATAGTAATAACTATTAGTTTAGCTAAATGATAAGGAGAGATCAAATATCTTTGAAAACACTAAACATAACTTATTTTTAGTTGTAAATGTTGTTTAATATCTATTTGTTATAATTAAATGCAATAATTAATTATTGAAATTTCATCAGTTAGCAACATCAAATTAAATCTACTTTTTTTTAGGGACCTTGGCTATATATTTTTTTCCCATCACTTTTTTTAAGACTTTTTAGCCTATTTTTAGTATGATTTTTTTTAAATATACCTAATTTGCCCCTTATTTATTACTTTTTTTTTTTTTCCTTTTTTATATCCCACCTTCTCTCTCCCTCTCACACTATCCTCTCTTTCCATATCTCATTCATACTGTTTTAATTTTATGTTCCTCATTTATTTGTTTTTTTTTATTCCATCCATTCTTTTCTTATTATTTCGAAATATGATTTCATTTATTCATCATCGTTTTTGTTTTTTGGGTTTTTTTTAGGGTTTCTTACTTTTTTTCTTATTCATTTGCGTTTCTTTTTCTTGTTTCAATCATTTTTTTCATTTTCTATCCAAAACTAATGTATTTTTGTTTTGTCGATGGTCGTTTGCTTTTCATTCTCCATCATCTAAGTTTTGAAATCGATACATGATGGCCGAAAAAAAGCAGGGTGGAAAAAAAAAAAAGCGCTCGCCCAGGATCTTGAACAGAGGTCATGGTGCAAGGGTTGGAGAAAACATACGTAATTATCATTTATCCATCGAAGAAGACGATCTTTTTAGAAACCCAGATTTGGTATTGTACAATATCGAAGCTTATACTGTACATTTTCATCTTTTTTTTTCATCCAACCATGCCTTTATCTCTTTTCGTGTACATTATATTATATTACTTTATTACATATTTTTCGTACTGTACATAAATATATAATATTATGTACATTAATTATATTACTTCATTACATCTTTTCATATTGTACATAATTATATTATATTGTACAATATATGCGTATAGTATCACTATATATAATATACATCAAAAGATTTTCTTGAAAATTCGCCGGAAAAAAAGTGTTATTCATTTTGAAAAGTTAGATTGTTTTGTTTAGTTTTTATTTTTTTAAATGTGATTTTCCCTCTTATTTTCTTTTATGATTTTTTAATAATTAATGTTTCCTTGATTTAAGCATTTTCAAATCTTAATTCTCTTTCTTCTTTCCTTCTTAATTAAGTTTAATAGGGGTGATTTGGGTATTTTATATATCAAATAGGCTATTTTACTTTATTATTTTAAAATGGCCCCAAAGCTTTATTTCTTTAGTTGGTGGGCTATCTACCCATATATCCCTTCAAATATCTCTAGTACTAACTGACTGGGTCCAACCTTTACTACAAGACCCAGGCCCAACTTTATGTCCAAAGCAGTAGTTAAATGGGCTAAAATAATTTCATGTTAGCCCAAGCTTATTTTTGAATTTAAAAAAAAAATGTTGAAGCATTTTTTTGGTGAAAAAAGAAAAAAAAAATCATATGAATACAGATTTTAATTTTCACAATCATTTTGGGGGATTTAAAAAAATTACATTTCTCACATACACCAATCTCACAATGAAAATAGTAGAATTTCAATCTGAAAAATATCATTTTAAAAATATTTCAAAACATTTATTATTTTTAAAATTTCTCATCATTTGTTACCACACAATATCTTAATCATTTATCATTTTTTTCTTTAAAAAATTTCCGCTTATAAACTTTGCATATTTTCCCCCTTTCCTTTCGTTTCCACATATTTATCGTCCATTACATTCTTCATCGAAAGGAAAATAAATCAAGGATTAAAAATAAAATTTACTTTAATAATATGGGATGCTACAATATATATATATATATATATATATTCAATAATCCAATTGCCTAAGCTTAAGGCTTACAATCACATATATATATAAGATGAGCAAATAAGTGATATTGGGGCTAGGGCAAAGGGGGTATTTTTCTATTTTTTGGGAAGGGTAAATGAGTAAAATGGTCAAATAGTGGTGTGAAGGAGTGGCTTAGAAGAGGTCCATTTGTGCAAAATATTGCCAAAAATGTCATAAAATGCAATATTGGCTTGTGAATGAGTGAATAGAAATGACATGAAGCCTTGTCCATCATAATAGAATTTCAATTCCTTTGGATCCATTTCCTTTATATTACCTCTCCATGCTTTTGAGCCTGCTCCACTTGTGAAAAATTGAAGTGGGCTGCAAAAATAACCCCCCCATAAATATTTATACCACTTTTTGATAATAATTTTTTTAGTGTAAATAAAAAATAAAAAATCATGATCATTAAAATTTACCTTTAATTCCAACTTGTTCTTTTAGTTTTTTTTTTTTTTAAAAAAAAAAATGTTTTGGCCCATGAAAATGGATAGAAATATTTGGAAATTGAACACAGAAATCATAAAAATAAGAACTAGATAATCAAAATTATTATTTCCAAAACTTCTATATAAATTTGGATAGTTTATTTTTTAAAAATTTAAAAATAAGTGATAAAAAAGGTTACCAAACACACATGTTTCTTAAACGAGAAATATGAAATAGGATGAATGTTACAAAACAAATTATTATTTGTTTTTAAATTAATAAATATAAAATAAGAATAATAAAAAAAGAATCCACCTTTTCAAATAAAAATATTTTTTTAAAGAAAGATAAACCCCAACAACCTTCCATATTAGGTCACCAAAATAATTTTTAAAAAAAGAAGAAAAAGATCACATATGACAAATGACATACCTGTTAATGCTGCTTATGTGTTCCAAGCAGTGGTCATGTCCATTAATATAGAAATCCACATTATTTTCCTGCCATTTTTTTTATAAAAAAAAATCTTTTAATTTCTAAAACTAATTTAAAAAAAAAATCATCAAATTGAAAGAGATTTTTTTAATTGAGAATTTAGAGGGACCTCAAGTATTGGAAGAAGCTGCTTCACAAGCTCATGAGTATCACCATGATCTCCAGCACTTCTCAATGTGTGATGTCCAACAACAATCTTCCATTTTGCATTTGAATCTTTTATTGCTAAATCCACATCCTATTCCATTTCTCATTTGTTAATAAATTACCACAAGTTGACATTAATTTTTATGTTAATTTGCCTCTTAGATCAAACTTTAAATAATTATATCTTAATTTTCTTTTTAAAAAAATGACATTTAAAGAGTTGATATTTTAAAAAACATAATTTTTTTTAAAATTTTTCGATGATGAAATTTTTTCAGATTGAGATCCACCAATCTTATCAATCTCAGATTGAGATTGATGTAATTTGAGTCTGAAAAATATCATTTTTTAAATATTTTAAAATATTTAGTATTTTTGAAACTATTCATAAAAAAGTGTCATTTGTTGAATTTCTAAATTAAATAAAAAACTAATTCAAGAATGACGAGTAGAGAAAAAGAGTCATCCTTTCCGCTTAGATTTTAAAAACAAAAAATATTCTTTTTTTTTTTCTAAAAATAAAATATAAAATAAGTACTAGTTTTTCAATGCATGAAATTTGACATACTACTTTTGAAAAACTGTTTTTTATGTATGAGAAAAATCAATTAAAATATATAATTGGAAGGAAAAAAACATACCTTGAGGAGATTGGAAAGGTAATCATCTCTAGGCAAAATTCCCTTCCAATCATAAACTTCATCCTCAGGGTCAATGAAATATTTGTCCACAAAAGGAGTTGTATCCACAAAGAAAAATTCCACAATTTCTGCAAATTTATATAATAAAAACAAATACATAAAACCTTGCAAATTAATTTATTAAAATATTTGCAAAAATAACCCAATTAAAAGAAAATTGATTAAATGATGCTTTTTTAAGTTACCTGTATCAACAATGAAAGATCTCAAACAAATCCATCTACTGTCCAATTTGTTCAAAATTGGACTCATTTGTGCCTCAACATTTCCCCTATAATCATGATTACCCAAAACTGCAATTTCAAAGGAGAGAATTTTTTTAACCCATTTTTAATACATGTGATGTAGTTTTAATCTCTAATATTTTTAACGATTTATAATTTAATCTATATAAAAGAAAATTGATCAAAATCTAAGTTAAAATTTAATAAATAAATAACTTGATTTGTTTAATTATTGATTAACATATACTTTACTGATTAAAACACAAGGTCTATATTTATAATAAAATTGCAAATCTGATTTTAATGATAAGAACTTGAATATTTTATAATCTAATCAAAACTTGATAAATTAAAACAATTTTTTTTCAAAAGATGAACGATCAAATTAGAAATAAATACCAAAGAATAGAAACTATATTTGAACCTAGATTTGTTTTTTAATACTTATTTGGATAAAAAGGGTATCGTATTTACCATTATACCACTCCTTTTGCAAGCTTGGTGCTGTATATATTTTGGAAAATGACTCTTCAAAAGCTGGATCATCGGTACCCTTTAGTCCACTATCATAAAAATTATCTCCAGTTGAAATTACGAAATCAGCCTTCAATTTTTCTCCAATGATTCCCATCTAATTTTAATACAATTGTAGACTTACACGTTAAGTTTACTTGTACTAATGAAAGACGTAACGTAACAAAAACAATAATCTTGAAAAATGAATAAGCTTATTTTTTTTTTTTTTACAAATTTCGAAAAAAATTCAACTAAATAATATATATTTTTTAAGTAACAAAAAAAATATGATAACAATCAATATCTAAGTTAATCATTAATTTATATTACGAGAAGTATTCATCATTTATTATAGTCAATCGAGATCATTTATTATTACCAATAAATAATTAATTTGTTTTTAAAAAATACTATATTTATAAGTATTATGGAACACTTTTGCAACTCACAAAATTTTTAAGTGATAAATAATATACTATAATTGTAAAAAAAAAAAAAAAAAATGGGCAATAAGTGATAAATCAATTAAAGTATATTTATTTAATAGTATTTTGTCTCATTTTAATCCCCAAAATACCGTTTAAATATCAAATCAAGATTTTTTAAAATAAAAGATAAATAAGTTTTAAGGATTGTTGAGATATATGATTAAATTCCTGAACCATTTGAAACTTTTGGGTCAATTGATGATTAACATATTCAATAGGGGGTAGGGATATTGATAAACCTCCATTACGTCAGTTTACTTCATTTTAAATATTCTATGGGGAGATTTGTGGGGTTGAGATATATGCATTAAATTTACGGCAACCATCGGATTTGGTGGTGGGGATTTAACGATAAGAAGGGGTAAGTTTGTAAACATTTTAGAACAATAAAAAAAAAAAATTCGTGAGAAGGATTCTTCCACATCATAATGAAAACGACAATGATATTTTCTTTTCTTTTAGATAGAGTGGAGAAAATGAAGTATTCAATTCAACATAGTATACATTCAATTCAACTTTAAAATTAGGCGTCTATAATTACTAAATAAAATATTATTAAAAAATCGTAAAAAATAATTACATATACATTAAAATTTTAACAATATAATACATATCAAATCAATAATTTATTTTCAAAATTAATTATCCCATTATAAATCAATAATTATCTTAAATAGTAAAAAATAACTGATTATTACCATTGAGTCAATGAGTGAATAATGTTTTTTTTTTTAAATACAACATTTATAAGTATTAAAAAAAATATTATGATAATATGTATAAAATAAATATATATTTACATTTTTTAAAAAAAAAAAATCAAAACTATTTTCCATTTTTCACTAATATTACTATGGCCCACCTAACGAAGCTGAAATATATTCCCTGAATATGTTTTCCCCATATGGAATAATAGAATCTACAAGGAATTATTCCCTCTAATTTATCCATCCATCACATTTTGTCCTTTATTATTATTCTTTTTATTTTTTAAATGTTTATAGAATTTTTTTTTCTGAAAAAACTAATTTATTATTTCTATATTTTTCCCCCAAAAGAATTATAATTATCTTCATGTAATTTTTTTTTTATAACATTTGACATTAAAAAAAAAAAAAAGATAAAGCTAAAGTCAAATATGGCTATTTTTACTTTTTCTCTCATATTACTGTTATTAAGAAGAATGACCCCGGTCTAATTTAAAGCCAATTTTTTAATTTTTTTATGGCCCACTCAACCAAATTATATTCGCAGAATATATTTTTCCAATTTGGAATAATGCTTTCCTGGGAATCTTCAAAATTTATCCTTCTACGTTGTCTCATCACATCACATTTATGATATTGTCTTTAATTTGTTTTTCAAAAATATTATTTTTTGTGTAATTATTTTTTTAAAGTTCATACATTATTATTCTTTTGAAAAAAAAAAAACTTCGTTATTTTTACTTTTTTTTTTTTTTAGTTTTACATAGTAAACTTTTGACATGAATTTTTTTAATATTTTATTTTACTTTTACTTTTCATATAACTTATGGAGCGAAAATCGAATCTTTAGTTTGATTGAGAAAAATATTATTATGTTATTATTGAGCTAAACCTCGATAAACATATTTTAATTTACTCTATGAAACTATTAAATTAAAGCACTAATCAGATTTCTCTCGAGTTTTATAAAAAACGGTGGATAGAAATTAAAATCAAATTAAAATTAAGGTTAATGAATAAATGTAATTCGTAATTTAAAAAAAATTCTATTTGGGTGTCTTAAATTTACAATAATACTTTTAAAATTGTAAAGAGGAAGTAGAGCTAAACAAGACTAAACTATATTTATAACTAAAAATTTGAGAGATGATTACATTTCTTTTCCTTAAAAATTTGATAATTTCCCCTTTAAAAAAAGAAAAGACAAATAGAACTGAAATTGGATAAAAATAAAAAGAAGTTGATAATTGCTAATTATGGTGTTTTAGTGAGAGAGAGACTGAAAGAGAAAAAACCTGAACAGCAACTTGAGACTGATTATATCCTCCTCTTCTTCCCCAATCTCCAACAACCAAAAGGCTGAGAGAACCATCATCTTTGGCCGGATGCTCGAACCGGTCAAGCTCTGCGAAACAACCGAAACCGAAACTGAAAACGACAACGTACATGAGAACCTCCAACACACTCTTGGAAGAGGTGGCGGCCATGGCTGAAAGGAGCTGGAGATATTAAAGATATCAAAGCTTTTTGTATATTATTACTATATTTCTATTCCATATATTTATATATGGCAGACAAGGCAAGCAAGGGAAAGTCCTTTGTTTAAAAGCAATTGCTTTACTTAAAAAAGAGGCGTTTTTTATGCCTTTAGGAATTAGGAGTTAAAAAAAACAATTAATTGGAGAAATGGGTTATTTTTGTCATATTGAGCATTGATCAAAAAACAACAAATGTTAAATAATAATTGGAATAAAAAGATGATGATTTTTCATAGGCTTATAATACTTGTGTCATGTGATGGATGGGTCACTTGGAATTAAAAAAAAAAAAAAAAAAACCCAAGATATTGATTGGTTGGATGTCTATCTCCCTAACCCACCTCGTAGAAAAAAAATGGTAATGTTTTACTTGTTGCATCATAGAAGCATTCTTAAACACATGATATTTTTTTTTTCAAATAATAATATTGAGAAAAATGGGGAAAAAATACAATTGAGCTCAAAAAAAAAAAAAAAAAAAAAAAAAAGATAAGGTAATTAGTTAAGAAGATAAATATGGTAGGGACACCAAATAAAAAAATGGATTATTTTTTCTTTTTTTATAGGATAAAGGTGTATTAATTTTTATTTTTAGATAGAGGTGTGAAGGTTAAACATATCATTGTTCCTTTCTCATAAAATTGAAGATTCAGAGTTTTTTATTCTTCTGTATGTGTAATTTTTTTTTATAAGTGTGTATTGAGTTGAACTCCACCATTAAAGTAAAGAAAAAAAGTTTTGTAGTGGGTCAGTCATTGATAGGTTAAGGCAAAGTTAATTAAAAATGGTAAATGATCAATGACTCTTAGACTGATTTGGATTATTCCTGACTATATATATATATATATTTATTTATTTTTATTTTTTATGTTGGTTAATGAGACTTGTCATCTGTTTTGGTATTTATATTCTAAAATATTTTATTTAAATCCTTAAATTTTATATAAATCATTGTAATCCTTTGTAAAATTTTTACTTATCAGTAGAAATTTCATATACCACCATGTGCAAGTTTGTATTTTAAGAAATGTCTTGTTTTAATATCAAATTTTAACTCGAGAAATTATTAAGTTTTTGATTTATATTTAATGTTGAAAAAAATTTCAAAGAAAATATTAAAATATAATTTTCTTTACAAAATTTCACTAGATGACACATTTTATAGGTGTTTTAAAAAATAACAAATGTTTTGAAAATTTGTAAAAATGATATTTTGTTTAAGACATATGTGGGTTGGATCCCAAGGTTGCTTTGAGTTAAGAAGGAAAAGAAATATCGCTATTTTTTTAAATGTCAATTTATAAAATACTACTTTTGAAAAAAAAATCCATAAAATAAATATTTAAAAGTATAAGATGAAAATAAATTATAGGTGAAAGTTCAACCAGAGAATTTAAGCTATTGAGTGAAATCAAAATGATTGAAAACGTTATAATTTTTTATTCCTTGCAAAAAAATTCATTTGATTTTGAGCAAATCATTTCTTAGTTTTACCACAAAAAAGTCTTTATAATTCTCATATCAAACTTTTGGAAATAGGGGAAATTTTTAAGGTAAAAATATGAATGCTCGCTTTTAGTGTCTTATTTAGGTTAAATTGCCCCCCTTAGATGGATTTTTAAAATTGCCCCCTTTTATAAATTTTTTGTTAATTGGTCCTTATGAAAAGATCTCTTATTTAATTAAAAATCTAGTTTTGTAAAATATTCTTTATTTTCTTTAATTTGTTTATATAACCCACATAATATAAATTTACTTGTTATATATAAAAATTAAATTGATATTTTTTTATTGATATTATAAATATTTTAATTTTTCATTCATATAATTAAAATTAAAATAATTTTAAAACTATTATTTTATATTTATTAATTTTAACAAAAATTAGTCATATAATTCTATGATATAAAATTTAATCGTCTTAGATCGTGATTCTTATTACTAGATTCACTAAAAACTTTGTTAGAATGAAAAATTAAATCACAATAATTTTAGAGACAAAAACTAATATATTTAGTTATAAATATTAAAATTAAAATTTTACTTGAATTATTTTTTAATTACATAAGTTTTTCATTTTTTTTCTTTTGTTTCTTTGAATTATAAAAATTATAATTATAGTTAATAGCGAACTTATTTTAAAGTTAGACAAAACTAAATTAAAGTGGAGTCAATAAAATGTTTTATGCGACATAAAATAAATTTTAAAAAAACATATTAAAAACAATTACAAAATTAATAATAAAAGGAATAAAAAAAACAACAAGAATTACTTAGAAATAAAAATATATTGTGAAAACATATTTTAATAATTAATAGAAATTCTTTAGTAGTAAATTATATTAAGGTACAAGTAAAAAGAACTAAAAAAAAAAAAATCCAATAATCAACTTTAGTAGAAAAAAAGGTTCATTTTTTATTGGTTTGCAATCTATCAAACCACCCCCCTCTCCTCTCTCTTTCTCTCTCTCTCTCTCTCTCTCTCTCTCTCTCTCTATATATATATATATATATATATATAATTTTGCCCCCCCTTTAATAAATTTTCTGGCCTCGTTCCTACACCCACGAACTTTCAATTTGATCAATTAGATCTCTAATGTATATTAAGTATAAAAATCGAACCACTCCGTTAATGGTGGTTAACTTTTATGTTTATCAGACCGTATGAGTTAACACCCTTCTTCTTCATTAGTTCTTCCTCATTTTATTTACAGGGTCACGAGAGAACATAAAGAAAGTTATTTTACTTTGGTTTTGGTTTATCCCATTGATCATTGTTTTGATCCAATCTGTAGACTTAAACACAAAATTCTTCTTAAAATGTGTGCAAAATCTTATAATCAATTTGTCCTATGCCATGAATTTTGGTCGAAGAAAGGGATAAATTCATCCATTTTTCTCTAGTATCAAGATTTTCAGAAACCGTTGATAGCTCAAAATCTCTCGGATCTTAAATGTAAACTTTGAAAGCAGATTAAAGAAACTTAGATGAAGAGAAGAACTTTGATTTATTACTTTGCTGCAACATTCTCACAGCATAGTTCATACAATGAAATCAAAAATGGAGAAACTAGGGAGGAACTTACTTGTAAAACTAAAGACAAAGCCTTTTATATACAAGCTACAAGAAATGCTAAAATGAACCTCTAACAAATGCTATCTTACACCACTTGCAACTACTTCTAAAAACTCGACATAACGTGAAAAGAAAAAAAAACACAAGGGGGGGGGGGGGGGGGGGAAAAAATGATTCTTCTTCGGGGGGGGGGGGGGGGGGGGGAAAACTTGACTTCTTCTTGCCTTCATTCAACAACATGAGCTTTTATTAAACACCTTCATAACCTTGTTTAGAGTCATTAATCTCCACAAAACACCCTCTTGACTCTAAACTTCTCAAAAGCGAAGAAATTTAGCAGACTTTAATATCACAATTATGCTAAAACTTGCTCAAGCTATTATTAACCAACTCCAATCTTAAGCTATCACACAAATAGCTAAATTGGGCCTGAGGCAACACTTTGGTTAAAAGATCGCTGGATTCTCCTTGGAACTACCTCCCTCTAAGAACAACATCTCTCCTTTGGACAACTTCTCCTACATAGTGAAATCGATGTCAAGTGTTGGTTCGATTGTGAAATGATGGATTTTTAGTTAGAAGGAAAATTGCATATCTATCGCTATCCGACATTGCACATCTCACCAAGCATTTCGCTTTACCAATCCTTTAGCCAAAGCCTCTCTTCTTCATTCATACCATGCCGTACTGCTCGTTGAAGGGGGGAATCGCGATTGCAAAGATGACTTCCATTATTGTATATATTCCAAATAACTTGAATACAAACCCGGTCAATGATCTTCTCCTATCCGGATCAGATAATCGAATATCTTCAAAGCCAGCACAATGCATTCCGGCTTCATCCGTGGTGAAAGGCCCTTGTTGTCTTTGCTAGCTTTCAAATACCTGAGCACCCATTTTGAGGCCTCCCAATGTGACTTCCCTGGATTGCTCATGAATCTAGATATTAGACTTAAAGCATGTGCTAGACCGGGTCTGTACTCACCATAGCATACATTAAGCTCCCAACGAGACTTGAATAAGGAATACCCTTTAGCGACGGAAACTCTTCCTCCGATTCGGGACATTGTTTAAGTAGACAAAATTTAAAATGAGCAACCAATGGAACAAAACATCTCCCTAGCATCATTCATCTCAAACTTATCCACCACTTTCTCAAAATATCCTGTCGATTTAGAAATAGAAAACCGGCAGCTTCTATCTCTTACAATCATCATTCCAAGGAGGTCTTGGCGGGCCCTTGGGTCTTTCATTTCAAATTCAGGGAAAGCCTCTTTACTTTGTTAATTTCACTCATATTACTTGAGGAGGGCGAGGGGCAGCTATCATCAACATATAACAACAAAAAGAACGTACACTGTGTAGTGGCTTACTTTAGAGAGGTTAAATTGAGTTGCGCGGGGTGCGGGGGGAGAATGAACTCATCAAATCTCTTGTTCCATTGGGGCGCCTAAGAGCTTTTAAACCATAAAGAGATTTGTTTAGCCTACCATAACATACGTTCCTTCTTTGCTTTTGACAAAACCGGGGGGGGGGGTGAGACATAAGAATCTCCTTCCGGATCTCCATGCAAGAATGTAGGGTAACATCCATTTGCTCCAATTCCAGTTTGTAATGAACAATTCCTTACTTAGTGAATTCCTTGGCGGACTAGCCTTGCTTTAAACCTTAGAGCATCGGTCCCCTTTCAAGGGGCGGGTTTATTTTGAATATCCATCGCGACCCACCCTCTTCCGCTTGTGGTTTGGATATCAAACTCCATGTATCATTCTTATATAAAGAATTCAATTCCTGATTCATAGCTTGAAGCCATAAATCCTTGTCTTTTGAGTTAATTGCTTCAGGAAGATTTGGTTACGAATGGAGGTGATTTTCACCAATTCAAAGCATAACCCATAAAATCTTCATCTTCAAACCTCGCTTGGAGCTTTTACTCGACCCTTTTTCCTGTCTCTAGTTTCAATTGATGCCTTGACTACCTCTCCAAGTCGAACCTTGGTCATATGGGGGGGGGGGGGGGGGGGGGGGGGGGGGGGGGGGATTTGAGCATCTAACATCCTTCAGCGATGTTATGGTGAGGGCTTGGTTTCTGGAATTTGTTCACCGATATCTCCTTCTAGGACAATAAATCATAAGATGCATAATCAATGGGGTCTCCTACTTTTTGAATCCCGGGGCATTGGGGAGGGATTGGCGGACTATTTATTAAAGTCACATTTCACGCCTAACGAAACACTTTGCATCTCCTTGTTCTAATGACCAAAGCTTGTAGCCTTTGACACCTGGGGGTGTCCAGGTATCACTGGAGATACACCTCTGTGGCTCTAGTTGGCCCTAGCTTGTCATCCTTCAGGGGGAGCATAAGGGGACACCCTAACAAAAACACTTTTATATTAGGGAGGGTGGGGGGGGGCGGATCCCATTTCTTGTGAGGAGTTTTGCCACTAAGTTTGGGGGGGGACTTCTATTAATGAGATAAAGGGGCCCCCTCCCCCTTTTCCCCCAGAAACCTTTTTAGGTAGCCTAGCATTTGACAACATGCACCTCACCTCTCAAGAATGGTTCATTAAACCTTCGTTTTGTGGGTGTTGGGGTGTGAGATGTCCGCCAATGCCTATTCTTTGCGAAACATCCATTCTTTTGTTTAGAAATTCTAAACCATTATCGTTCGAGTATCTTGATCTTCCGCGACGATTCTCGGTGAGAACTTTCCAATTAGGAAATCCGGAACAACTTCATCTTTGCTTTTAAGCACACAAACCCAAAGTTTCCTTGAGAAATCATCAATCAAAGTAAGAAAATACCTGCACCTCCATTGGTTTGAACCCTTGGGTCCCCGGCCCCAAAGGTCAGGTGGATGTAATCCATAATACCTTTTGGTGCATTTCTTCCCTTTGTTAAACTTCAACTTGGGGGGTTTTTTGGGGGGGGGGGGGTTTTGGGGAGGGCAGGGCTTTTTTGTTTTTGACATCAATTGGGGCCCTGTGTTGATAAGGTTTGCGACCAATCTCTGGGGTATGTGCCATTCTTCTATGCCATAGTTGAATCTCATCTCCTTGATCTCCTGAATCGCATGGTGGAGAGCGATAACATGCTTTCCCTTGGAGAAAATAGGGTTGTTCCTCCTTGTTGAAATACAGGAGTCACCTTTTAGACTTTCAAGACTCCATCCTTTGGTGAAACTCATAACCCCCCAGCTTCTTGTCTAAGGTCCCCATTGAGATGGGTTTCATTCATAGGGTACATACCTTACTCGGGCGTACGGTCTTGGATACACCATTTGCTAGCTTCAATCTTATTGAGCCAACCCCCTTCTCATTTTACAACACTTGTTATTGCCCATCTTCACCCGGCCACCATCTATACTCTCAAAGTCATAGAAATAGTGCCTATTTGGGGACATATGGAAAGAACACCCCGAGTACATGACCCATTCTTCACCATATTCCAATTCGGATGCCATTAACATTTCAACAGGTGAATCATACCCTTCATGGATGTTTCTTTCTTGCTTGTTTCTTTGGGGGTCCATTGTACCCGAGATTTCAATTGGGGACAATCTTTCCTCCAATGCCCATCCTTATCACAATGAAAACACCTCTTGTGTTTCTCCTTTGGTTTGTATTTGTTCTTATTGAACTTGCCTCCCTATGATTCTTGAAAGAATCATTTCTAGCTTTCACAAAAAGAACCTCGGAGATCAAGATTTCTTCTTGATTTCATCTCCAATTCCCTGGATTTCAATGCATCTTTCACAATTTCCGAGGGTCAATGTGTCTCTCCCATACTTTATAGCATGCTTGATTTCTTTATAACTTTCTCGGTAGGGAATTGGGGGAGAATGGGGGGATCCCCTTGTTTTCTTCACTGATTTTCTCACCAATTTGTGAGACTTCATACGAATCTTGGCATAATCATCCATTGTCTTCAAGACTCTTCGTGGGATCCATCTTGTAGCCAAAGAATCTCTCTTTTATGTAAATCTTGTTTGTCAAAGATTTAGTCATAAACAAAGAGTCGGCAGGGGCTTGTCCCTGCTCCAAGGAGGCCGGCATCTGTAGTTTCCTCATCTACCATGCGAAGCACCTTGTCCGAAAGGTAGAGAATAATTGTGGCTGGGGGGTTACGCCATTTCGCTTCTTATCACCGTGTTAGGTCGGCAATGTGGGAGGATCATCAAGAATTCTGGCTACTTTTGTTGTAACAAAAATTGCTCGCGATCTCCTTTTTCCACAATCCAAAAGTCCGCGCCTTTACCATCAAACTTCTCTATTTCAAACTTTGTTGGCCATGGTTCTTGATTTAGAAATGCGGGTTTAGATGCGGGGGTTTCGGGGATATTTTCGAATTGGTTTTGACAGGAGGTTTAAGGATTTCAAGGATGGAGGGAGAGATGGATCGATTGGGTTCCGATACCAATTGTAAATTTTGAAAGCGATTAAAGAAAACTTAGATGAAGAGAAGAACTTTGATTTATTACCTTCTGTGCAAGAATTCTCGCAAGGATAGGGGGGTTCATCAATGAAATCAAAAATGGAGAAACTAGGGAGGAACTTACTTGTAAAACTAAAGACAAAGCCTTTTATATACAAGCTATAAGAAATGCTAAAATGAACCTCTAACAAATGCTATCTTACACCACTTGCAACACTTCTAAAAACTGGACATAACAAAAAGACGGACTTGCACGTGAAGACTGGGAAGGCTGAACAACTTGACTTCTTCTTGCCTTCATTCAACAACATGAGCTTTTATTAAACACTTCATAACCTTGTTTAGAGTCATTAATCTCCACATTAAAGCTAACAATGGAAGATTTTAATACCAAATCATATATGCTGATGGAAGAATGCAAGTAGAGACCTATTATGGAAAAACGGAAAAGTTTTCTTTTCTTTTCTTTTCGAAGTAATAGTTAATGGAAAAGTTAACACCGTTAATGGAGGGGTCCAATTTTTACCTCTTATTTTAAAAATGTAATTGATCAAATTAAAAGTTTGTGAGTATATAGGTAACAAATTCCATAGTTTAGTGGTGTTATATGTAATTTTCCTAAATAAAAAAAAGTCAATTACTCCCTCAGTCAAATCAAACCTTGGTTAAAAATTCCTTAGCTGACACCTCAAAAGTGGAGAAAAAATGGACACTTGTCTTCTTCTTTTGGTGGTTGTTAAAAAATGTAAATACTTAATTTAGTTTAATTTCATTTCATTTGATACTCGTGTCAGATTAGATTTCTAATTTATTTAGTTTAAGGATTAGAATAAATATTTTATTTTTATTTATGGGTAGATTGTAAATAGGGGAATTTTGTAAGGGTATTAACATTTGATTAAATATCTACATATTTATTATTTTTTAACATCATTTACACATATGTTGCTTTTTTTCAAAATAGAGTTTAATGAATCTTTTTAATTGATAAATTATCATTATTTTTCTTCCCCCATCATCATTTTTTTAAATTATATTTTCCTTTTTCTCTTTCTAATTTTCTCATCACTGATGTAGCCATCTCCTCTACCACCATCTCCGACGTCGTCGTCGTCACCACCTAGTTTTCTGAAAGAATTAAACGAACCCCAAAAATCACCACAAAACCATCATTTTTTTGGCTAAATATCACCCCCAAACTTAGATTTAACAAATCCCGAAACTTCTAACTTGTTTTCCCCTTCTATCCGATGAGAACTCAAACCCGAGAATTTTTTCTTCTTATAAAAACTAAACCAAACCTTAAAACCATCACAAAACCATCGGTTTTCGGTTTTCGGTCAAAACTCATACTTAAAATCAAATTTGATGAACCCGAACCTTCCAACTTATTTTACCTAGTTTTTTTTTAATGAAAATTTGAAATTTTCCAACAAGATCTCTTTTGGTTGTAAAGCCGTATAAGTGATAGTATATCATAAAAAATTGATGATAGTAAATCATTGTCAGTATAAGTGATACTATATTAGTGAGAGTATGTCATTGTAAATCAGATGATCAATCACTGATATACTAAGATATACTATTATATATATAGTAAATTAGTGACTTACTGATATATTTGCATGAAGTAATGGTATTTATGACATTTCCCGATGAACAATAACCAAGCCTCTAAGATTTTAACAATTTTGTAAATACCTTTTTAGATTAATAAATATGTAAATATCAAAACTTATTTTTAACCTGTTTTGTAAATGTGTGGTTTTGGTCAGATGCATGAACACCTCTACAATTAAAAAAATTGAAAAAATTACACCCACATAGCAGTGAAACCAATTCCTCACTAACACCATTAAATATTTTACGTATGGAACCACTTGTTAATTTTTTTTCCTCTATCTCTCGTCCCCTTTTTCTTTTTGTTGGCCTTGTAAATTTATTTAAGAGGAAGAAAAAATCATATAAAGCCATTTTAAAGGAAACTAGGAGGGGTAAAACAAATAAATTATACTAAAAAGTCAATTTACATTAAAAAAAAAGTTTTTATATTAAAAATTTTCATTAAAAAAATTGTTGCCCCCTCTCCCTAAAGAGTGCACCTGCCCCAAGAGAGGAGACAAAAATAAATATAAAAGTGGGCTCACATTAAATATTCAATGATGTTAGTGAAGAAGGGATCTTATTACATAAATTTTTAAATAATGTTGGTACTGGAAGTGTTCATGCATTTGACGAAAGCCGTGAGGATCTTATATGGAGTCTACCCCTTATTTAGCAGTTTAAATAGGTTATTATGTAAATAAATTGTGTCAAATGGGAAATTTATACATACTAATTAATGAAATGTCAGAAATTTTTAAAAATTATCCAAATAGCATGAACTATTTTGATATCTTTCATTGAATTTGTTGATTTTTTGCCATATATAAATAATTGAACTATCGTTCAATAGTTTAGTGAACTATTTTGTTATTTTTTTATTGTTATTTTTAATGAATTTGTTGCTATTATCTTTTTTTATTTTTTTACTTCCAACTATTTGAGTAATTTTTAAAAAGTTGATATTTGACTAATTAGTATGTAAAAATATGTTATTTCAATAATTGCCCCTATTATGTAACGTTTAGTTTTTTTTTTTTTCCAAATGATATATTTTATAAAGATAAAAAACACATCCACATGAGAGTTTAATCCTCTCCTAATAAGGGAATGATTTTCATCATTTAGCACTCTCCTAATAAACAAAAAAATAACAACATCAAAACAAGAAATAAGAAATCTAAAATGTGTTCTAAGATACAAACGAAATCAGACGGATAATTAACTAGAAACAATATTAATAATATTGACTAAACACTTAACATCCAATAACACTTTGACAGATTTGAACCCACGATCAAGCACATCCTTCAAAGCTACCATTACACATTTTCCTTCAATATAAAACACATTGAGACATTGATTTTCAACAACAAAAGAAGAGAAAATAACATTCACCCGAAGGCTCTTCCAAAACCTAACCCAATCCAAACAACAAATAGCTACAGGCTAAGGCGCATTACAAGATCAAACCACCCTAAAAGGCAAATCCTCCTCTAGGAAGAAAATTCATATTAATCTTCTTGAGCCTTAAGGATTCCTTTTTCTAATGATAAAACAACATAGTGAAAGTTTCATTCATTTCTCATCTTCAAAATCCTCTAAACATAAAAAAATAAAGAAGTCTAACAACGATATATCACTCGTTCTATCTAACAATATAGAACAAATTAACTTCCACTCTTCCAAAAACTACACCCCTCAAAACGGTTAATATCCAAATGAATAAAAGAGCCACACAAGTTAGAAGTATATAGTAATCGATTCTTTCTGATTAGAGCATAAATCACAAATAGAATTGATGGACATACCTCTTTTAATTAAATTAACTTTAAAAGTTAGATAGTTTTTACAAGCTATCCAAAAGAAATGTTTCCATTATGAGTAATGTTAGACCCTAAACTCTTTGATTTTAATACACTTAATTAAAATAAATTTTAGTTTTAAGTAAAGCAGAAACTTAAGACATGGTTTCGTGTGTTACACTGTGAGCTCGACAGAAACGATAATAGCAGGATGTAAATATGCAGAACGCTTCAATTATGCAGAAGCATATAACAGCTATGAGTGTTCCAATAGTGACTGCGTGAATGAATTGTAAAAGACAGAATGTATAGGAGAAGAAAAACACAAAGAGATGATTAACGTGAGAAACCTCTAACTGGTAAAAACTCATGAGGCCCTAGCCCATAAACAATCTACTAGTTAGTCACTTTTCCTCAAGAAATTTAAAGCATAAGACAGAAATTACCAAAACTTTCTTTTCTAATTTCTTCGTGATGCTCCTTGCAAAAATACGTTCTGATGGATTCGATGATAAACTCCCCTTGTGAAGATTTGAATCAAGAACCTCTCGTTCTTATTTCGATCACTATAAGCTCCCCTTACGGATTTGGATCAAAGAACTCCCTTCCTTGATGTGTGACCAAGTTGACTTTTTTCCTCCCGAAGAATAAAAAACACTTCCCAAGCAATTGCAATATAAAGTTTTGGAATAATAATCCTTACAAAATAAACTCTCACATAAATGATATAATAAGCACAATAGACTAGCAAAAGAGTGAGAGACAAATGATCAGAAGCTTGGGTAATCAAGCTAAAACAAAATACTTCATCTTATAGGCAAAATGAAGAACACTCCACATAAGGTAAATTTGTCACTCAAAATACAATCTGCCAGCAAGAAACGTTGCAACAGTGTTTCCCACGGCTGACAGCAAGGCAATGAATAACTTTCCTTGAATAAATCATCAATTTCAAAATTTGAAATATTATTTCCTTACATAAAACTTGAAATCCAAAATTTGAGATATTCTAATTTGTATTAGTTGTTGTTAAATCTTAGATATCATAGGCATACATCTCAAAACCAATTGGTAATTGAAAGGAGTGTTGGGAAAAATCACCTTCCCACGTTCACCGTTAGGAATAAAAATAGATAAACGAGAAATTAAAAAATAAACACAATCAGAGAAGACACAAGAATTTATACTGGTTCACCCAAATTGGCTACGTCCAGCTGCTACCGCTGCGGAATTCACTATGATGAAACAGAGTTACAATGGAGAAATATTCTCAATACACTAAACCGTGTGTTAACCGCCAAAAGCCCTCAAGAAAGACAATTCTTTCTTTTACAATATTTCTCTCTCAAACTCTCACCATAAACGTTGTTCACAAACCCTCACCGTTACCGCACACCATGAAAGAAAATTCACAATGCCTTTACTTTCTTTTAAACTCTCGGCACATCTC
Source organism: Gynostemma pentaphyllum (assembly GCA_028015215.1). NCBI lineage: Eukaryota > Viridiplantae > Streptophyta > Magnoliopsida > Cucurbitales > Cucurbitaceae > Gynostemma > Gynostemma pentaphyllum. The sequence goes on along the minus strand of CM051345.1, from coordinate 655,229 downwards.
TGATTGACGAAACCCTTTGGCTATTTAAATCACCGCCTCCACAAATAGAAGTCACGGCCTAAAGAAAAAGATGCTGCCCTATATTTGTGGTCACGTTCCACGGAGCAAGCTAAATTCCATTTTCTTCAAATTGACTTCACATGAGCCAAATTAATTTGACAGAGAATTTGATGGGCTTTAAGACTTCATGGTGGGCCTTCAAGGTTTCTTTAGTAATTTGATTTGACTTCATAAAAACCCAACAAGGAGTACCCCATGAATCTTATAAACCTTGTGAGTTCTCATCTTCTTTTCGATGTGGGATTCTCAACATGCCCCCTCAAGATTGTGCCTCTTTATGGCTCACCATTCTTGGGTCAGATTCCATTTTTAGACCGAATGTACGTTTGGGCTTGTTGGGCTCTGATACCATCATGGGCATCCATCTCAAAACTACTTGGTAATGAGAGGAGTAGCCCATGATTCTTATAAACCTTGTGAGTTCTCATCATCTTCCGATGTGGGATTCTCAACATTAAACAATAATATAGTGCTGGAAAAAGTTGTCAAAAATATTAAAACAAATTTGAGAGATTTTAACAATAAGTAATATACCATATGCAGAATTGTCAACAAGAAATTACCCAAGCAATTTCATACAAATTGAAACTTACTAAAAAAAACTAATAAAATCAGTTGGCTCAAATCAAATCCGAACCAAAATTTAAAGCTTAAAATATCAAATAAGTTTTTAACAAATTAAATGTCAAAAATAAAACTAATAAAAAGAAAATATTCAAATGAGAAAATTTCCAACAAGTAACATTTGTTCCAAATAACTTTAGAAGCTAAATTACTTGATGTAATTGGTTGAAATATTTTTATAAAATAATAAATGAGATATGAATCTAGTGGAATTAAATCGAATATAGAGATGCTAATTATTAAAAAAAAAATTGTGGGCGATTGAAACTGAAGGAGTTATCGATGTCAGAGGTATGGAGAAGGTGGCCAATTGGCAGCTTATCCAAAATGTGTTTGTATGAATTATGTAAAGTTTTTATTCTATCCATATATTCACTTTCCTATAAGAGTTTGGAGAATTCGATAACTCTCCATCTCTTTTTCTTCTTCTTCTTTTTCATTTTCTATATCTAATATTAAGTTTAAATAATTTTATATTTTTTAATATTTTCATTCGATTGGTTGATATTAATACATGGAGGAGCTGTATTTGACCCGACCTAGTTTTAAAGGCTTGACTGTCCATTGTGAGAAGTTGAATCAGTCAGAACACCTATTTGTATTTGATTTGAACTAATTAGAATCTCGTGACCCATTATCTTTAGGAAGGGCAGAAGTTACTTTTGAGAATATTGCTTTGTTATATAAAAAAAATGAAGGAACAATTACTAAAATATAATATTTTTTGACACTAATTACTAAAGTGTCATAACTTTTAAAAATGACTTAAATAGCATATTGAATTATTCTTGAACTATACTTTAATAATTATATTGAACTAAAAAAGGTAAAAAATCAATAAATTCATTGAAAATAACAATTTAAAAATAACAAAATAGTTTATTATGATATTGATATTGATCTACAAAGGTAAAAAAAACCAATAAATTCATTGAATATAACAATGAAAAAAAAAAGTTCAATATATTATATGAGTAATTTTTAAATAATTCTGACATTTTAGTCAGTGACGTTCCTAAAAAAAAATAAGGGCTCAGTGGGATATATAAATTTGGGCCCTCGATCATATAATCCCTAATACCAAAAACCATAAAAATATATACATAAAAAATTATTTTTATTAAAGCACAATATCAATAAAATAATATGATAAAAGAATAGCATAAAATTATCAAAGTAGTATAAAAAAAATATAAAAAGTGAACTTTAAACTTATGTTGGGATCGAACTCAACTCATAATGGTGGAGAACATATAAAGATATTGTAGGGAGAAGGTCAGCCAACGTGATTTAGAATAAATTTTCATTTATATATTATTAATACTAAATTTTTAATTCAATATTTGGGGCCCTCAAAGCCCGGGGGCCCTATTCGGTCGCACCAATTGCACCATGCCAACGACGACCCTGATTTTAATAATTAGTATGCAGAAATGTGTCCTTCTAAATAATTTCTATAAAATAAAAGGTTAAAATTCAATATTAGAAATAAAACTGATTAAGTAAAGATATTTTTGCTTCTATTTCCTTTTCTTACATCATTAGGGGTTTTATTTATGAGCCCACCTGTTGGCCAAACTATTGGAACGGAGAAGGAATTTGAACAATTACAGAACTTGTATTGATAAGTAACTGATGATTACAACAACAAAATAATCAGTAATAACAAGTAAATAATAAAACAGAAACGAAGAACAACATTACTGTGGACTGCTTTAAAGCACGGGCAAGGCCGTCGTCCTGAAGTCGATATTGCCCCGCTCAAGTTGTTTGTGGTTCGACGACAATTCGGCTCGACAGGATTCGATGAAGCATTCTTGAATTCAACAACTAGAGATTCAAGAACATGGCATAACACCTCTAGAATAGCTCTAAAAAATACTTGACAGAAAACGAAGAACGAAGAACGAAGAGAGAAAACAGAAAATAGAAATCAGAGTTTTTCAAGTTGTAATTTGGAGTGAAGAACTCGTCTCTATTTATAGGGAGACGATTCTGTAACTCCAAAACGAAAATTAATTCTGGATTAAATTCCGGAAATGAATCCCTGACCCCGGTCCGCCCCCATCTTTACCTACAATCAATTATCACTAAAAAAAACTTAATTTAACCAAACTAACGTCAAACATAAACTAAACAACGAAGTAAAATAAAACAGTCTGAGTTAGTGGAAATGACACTCACGGCCGAACAACCATGAATAGGGAGGAGGGGTCTCAGTTTTGGGTAAATTCTAAGGAAAAAACTGAGTTAGTTTGGGGCTTGATTCTTTGGTTTAAATGTAATGGGTATAAGTTTTTAGGGTATTTGAATATGGTTTTATCCACCAATTTTTATTAAAAACAAACAAAACCCAAAGGGATTAACACATAGACTCACTGTTTTGTGGCATAAAAAAGGGAGTTTTTGTTGTGATTTTTAAAGAATGAATTAGTTAGGGATGAATCTAGGGTTTATGGGTAATGTGAAATGGAAATCAAATTTCAAGTTCTACCAACTAGTAAGAAAATTAAAAAAAAAAAAGGCTCTCCGAGCTTCTAAGACCAAGATTTTCCCTTTCAAACTTTAGGGGAAATATTCTTCACATAAATACTGAACCAACGCAATGAAAATTGTTCAAAACGGTTGCGAAATGTGAGAGAAAACCTCATTTTTCTCTTGATTTCTTGGTTTGGCCGAGAATGAGGAAGAAGAAAGGAGAAGTTATGTTTTCTTTCTAAGTGAAAGGAAGGAGATGAACATAGATTTTTAGGTAGAAAATTTTACTTCAAAAAGATAGCCACCTTTCCTACTCCTCCTTAGTAAGACCCCATGCACAAGATGAGAGCTCTTAAACTTAACTAATGAAGTTACTAATATAACTAAATAGTATTAATTTTGACAATTAACATTATTTAGTTCCCTTAAGTTTCATTAAACAACTATCAAATCACAATTATTCAAAATAAAGAATCAACCAATGAATGACTAAAATAATTATAATAATAAAATAAATATAAAAAAATTCTACATGCAAAACTCGGGACGTTACAATTCGAGTCTCCCTAGCTCAATTTGATGTAATACTAAAAAAAATAGAAATATGTAGAAAAATGGAGAATGATTAATTTTAGACCCCGCTCAAAGATGTCGGATATTAATTGATATGGACTGAGATTCAAATGGCCCATAGATTTTGAACCAAGCTCTGCCAGGCCCTAAGAATAAATAAAATTAGACTTGGTTAAGATTTGATCTTTTTCAACCTCATTTCATTAGAAAGCCCGAAATTTCCAAAAAAATATTTTCTCAATATTGTTTTGAACAAACAATGCCCTGAAAATAAAATACTATTCTTAATAGTGTTTTGAAAAATATTTATTTATTTATTTATTCTGTTTGGCATGTTTTCTTTATTTCAATTTTTTTTAAAAATAATAATACAAGATAGAAATGGCAAGTGTGAAAAAGGATAGAATCATGAATTTTCCTTCAATTATTTTTGTGTTTTTATATATCTGAAAGGATATGACTTAGTTATTACCACTTGTTTCGGACAAGTAAATATAAGCTTATTTAAAATAGATAAAATATTTAGCAAATCATTTTATAAGAACGAATTTCCATGCAACAAAAACTATATATTATTTCAGTACTTTATGGTTGGCCATATAAACATGTGGTGCACATTGTTTCCTTTTCATTTAAATGGAGTTAGTTGAAAAAAAATGTAAATTATTCTAATTAAAATAAATTAGAATGAAAAAAAGAAGTTAAACTTTACGTCTATATTCAAAACTTTTCTAACTATATATTTGGTAGAACAAAACATGTCCTTGTATTGGAAAATTACTCGAATAGTAGGAAAAATATACATAATTACTCATATAGCACGATTTTTGATATTTGATTAAAATATCATATTATTTCTAGTTTATTAAATTATCAAATTAATTTAATAAATTAATAAATTGTTTACTTTTAATACTTATTACTTTTATTTTTATTTTGGGGTTGACTAAAGGAAAAATATTCAAATAGGCAGAAAAAAATTATATAATTTTTTATTGGGTAAAGTATCATTTTGGTTCATGAGTTTTGAGTCATGTGTCTATTTGGTTCTTACGCTTTGATTTTGTGTCTATGTGGTCCTTCAGTTTTAGGAAATGTGTTTATTTGGTCCCTATGTTTTGATTTTGTATTTGTGGTCCCTGAGTTTTAAGAACTTGGTCCCTACATTTTTATTATGTATCTAGGTGGTCTTTGAGTTTAGGAAACGTGTCTAAATAATCTCTGGGGTAACAAGTTCGTTAAATTGTCTAAATTGAGATCTTACGTGGCATTTGGCACAACTCAATCATACACTGGCGTGGACTCTCATTTACAAATTTGACGTTGACATGAAGATAAACTAAATAACAATCTTGTGAATCTTCTGTTTATAATCTAAAATATGACCTCCATAGATGATTTTGGTTGTTCCATTCCAGCAACTTATACATGTACTATTTTTTCCATTTTTTCTTTTCTATTTCTATTTAGTTTTGCTCAATAATTTAGTTATCTCCACGTCAACATCAAATTTGTTAATGAGAGTTCACATCACCGTGTGATCAGATTGTATCAATCCACCATAAGATCTTCGTTATATAATTTAACATACATCCCTAAGACTATTTTGACATATTTTAAAAAACTCAGGGACACATAGAAACAAAATATAAACCTAGGGACCCAAGTAGACACATTTATTGAAACTCAGAGACCACGTAGACATAAATTAAAATGTAGGGACCAAATAGACACATTTCTTAAAACTCAGAGACTGCATAGACATAAAATCAAAACGTAAGAACCAAGTAGACATATAAGACTCAAAACTCAGGGACCACAAAGATACTTTACCCTTTCTTTTATAGAACAACTTTTGATAATTTACTAAAATAACATTGCTTCTAGTTCACTAAATTAGTGAACCGTTTATTTTTTATATTTAATATTTATTGTTTCAATTTTTATTTTAGGTTGAATATATGTCATTTAAAAGAGTTTTTAGGCACTAAAACTTTAAGTAGTTATACACCATGCCATCACTAGCATATTGCTTCTAGTTCAAGTCAATAAATTAATGAACTACTATTTAAGTAAATTTTATCTTAATCTTAATCTTAATATATTAAAAGTGGAAATTAAAAGTAGAGGAATTACAAAGTGCATGTATATTCGGCAAGAAATCCATTCACTTTTTCTTCAACTTTCATGGATTTTATATATAAAATACTCTTCTTCTCCATCTTGTGTCTTCAAATCGAACGAGACCAATGAACTATTTTCGTTTTCAAATGACTATTTTGCTCATCTTTCTTTGGGTATGGCGTGAACACTTTCATTCTAACTTATATGGTGCAGTTCAACAATGTCCAAGTTGATGAGAAATCGTCTTCTCAAATGAGTTGGAGGAAGAGATCAATCGCATCCACTATGTGATGGGATTTTTCATAATTCATTTTAGTTTTTTGTAATATATTTTACATTTTTAGATTTTAAATCTTTTTTACTTTTATTTTAGTTGTTTCCTCATATTAACATTGATCGCATCTAGAAATTTCTATCTATTTTTATTATTATTTTTTGTTTAATTAAAAAAAAATTGATGAATTTGTTAGGTAAAGGTTCATTAAAAGCGATAAAAATTAAAACATAACAAACGGTGCGTAATTGTTGTGCTTGTATCATGTTATTTGTTTACTTATTGTGTAATTTTTTTATTGCCAGTGTTTGTATTTTTAAAACTAACTATTAATCGTTTCTTCAATAGTCTTAATAAGTTACTCAATACATATTAACCCCAAAAAAATAAGTGAGATGAGAGATATATAATCTATTTAATTATTAGGAATTTGGGGAGGCGTCATTTAATTTGGTTTGTTAGATTCCAAATTGTCTTCATGAGTTATAGAGTTTTAATTATTAGGACTTTGGGATTTAGCACTGTTTTTTTTTTTTTTTTTTAATCTTCCTCCACAATTAAGGTAAACCATCTATTGATTATTTTACTTTTAACTACAATAATATGATTATGTGAACTTCTCCTACGTTTTTATTTATTGAAAAGTTTTACGGTGCTCAAGTTCTAAATTTCAAAACCGACTAAACAACAAAATATATATATTAGACTTTTCACTAATAGATTGTAGAGCATATAAGAAAAATCAAAAGAAAATATTAAATTTCTAATCAACTTGGTTATGAATAAAGAGATATAAAAATTCAAATAAAAAGTTAGTAGGAGGCTTCACAAAACACGTGCAACACACTTCTAATTTACTACAAGAAACTCCTGGAATAACTACGGAGGTGTAGCGACGGAAGCCGCATGCGTCCCAAGGTAACGACAGAATGCATCTCCCGTGTGGAGAGTTGACTTTCAGCAATGCCTTCCGTCGCCTAATTGATCGAAGATATTTAGCGAGAAGAAATAGGAACATAACGATGGTATCCGTCACTAATATTAGCGCCAAAAATTTTAGCGAAAAATCGAAAGATACATTGCGTTGTATAATATGGCACAAAACTTCCCGTGCAATCGAACAACGGATTTGGTTGCCTCGTGGTATGGCGGGAAAGTTTCCCGCTATAAGAACGACTAAATCCGTCACTAGTATTACAGTTTTTATACACAAACATCTTCAACAATGAAAAATATTCATCATAAAAAATATTTTGTTATTTCATTTCATTTTTTGTTCTACTGCCTAAAAAAATGCGTGAATGGATGCATGTTCATCTCTTAGAAGGCTATTTGAACGATGAGTTTGTAGCAGGGGTTGAAGAGTTCGTTGAGTTTTGTGAAAGTACAGAGGATTTTGATCGTAATGGAAAAATGATACGATGTCCATGCAGAAAATGTAAAACTAAGAAGTTATATCCTTCATTTGATGTGAAGAAACACCTGTATAGTCGTGGGTTTGTGGAGAATTATTTCAAGTAGGTTTATCAAGGAGAATCTGACAATCAATATAATGTGGCGTTGGAGCGAGTCGTGTTGTACCAAGGAAGCAGCTCAAATGCTATGCCGAATTTGGAAGAAGATCATGATGAAAGACAACAAGAGTATGGATAAATGCAGACTCAAGACGATAATCAAACTATTATGGAGGAGGAAATGAATCCAGAAGCGCAACGAATGTATCATATGCTCGAATCAGCAAGTATGCCATTATACCCGGGTTGTGATTTCAGTCAACTGGCTGCAGCTACGGAGCTTCTAAATATAAAAGCGGCATATCAAATTCCAGAGAAAGGTTTTAATTTGATTGCACAATGGTTTCATCGTTGCGCTTCTGCGAAAAACACGCTGCCAGAAAGTTTATACGACACGAAAAAATTAGTGGAGGGTCTCGGGTTTCCTGTTGAGAAGATTGATTGTTGCCCTGAAGGGATGCATGATATTCTGGGGTGATGGAGATTCCAGTCTTCATAATTGTAAATTCTGTTTCCATCCGAGATATAAACAAAGTAAACGCACTCTCATTCCACATACTCGTATGTTTTATTTATCGATCACTCCTCGACTTCAACGATTGTATGCATCGGAAGTCACGGCTTCTCATATGAGATGACATTACGAGCATTCTCAAAAGGATGGTCATATGAAACATCCATTTGATGCTGACGCGTGGAAGCGTTTGGATTGTTGTCATCCAAAATTTGCAAGTGAGATTAGAAATGTGAGATTGGGGTTATGTACTAATGGTTTTAACCCGTACGACGCTTCTGGTGCACAATACTCTGTATGGCCTGTTATGTTGACACCTTATAATCTCCCTCCATCGATGTGTATGAAAGATCCTGTGATATTCTTAATGGTTATCGTACTAGGTCCAAAGAGTCCAAAACAAAGTTTAGATTTCTACCTCCAACCTCTTATTGTTGAGCTGATGAATTTGTGGAATAATGGAGCGTTGACTTATGGTGTATCGAGAAAACAAAATTTCTGTATGAAAGCCGCAATAATTTGGACGATAACTGACTTCCTGGCATATTCAATGTTATCTGGTAAGCACGATAGCTTATTAATTATAAATTATTTTCATTGCATAATAATATGTATAATTAATTTAAACTTATCGTAGGTTGGAGCACATTCGGAAAGTTTTCTTGTCCTCATTGCATGATTGACACTGGAGCTTTCTCTTTGAAACATGGACAGAAAACTTGCTGGTTTGATTTTAACAGAAGATTTTTACCGAGCGACCATTTTTTTCGATCAAACAAGACAGATTGGTATAAGAGTCGTAATGCATGCAACCATGGCCCGCCCTGAGTTTATAGCAGAATCGAAATATTAAATGGGTTAGATTCTATTGGCATGAAAAAAATTTACTGAACTAGGTTCTGAGATTGCAAACAAGACCGCTGGCAGAAACAGTGGATGGAAGAAATGAAGTATATTTTAAGATTTACCATATTGGGGAGATTTACTAATCAGGCACAGCTTGGATGTAATGCACATCGAAAAGAACGTGTTCGACAATGTCTTCAATACATTGTCGTGCAGAGTAAGACGAAAGACAACCTAAAGGCATGGTATGAGTCATGACATTCAAGAAATATGTCGTCGCCCTGAGTTAAAGCCGGATGAAGATGGGCACTACGCCAAGGCTAAGTACATGTTAAATACAGAAGAGAAGAAATTACTGTTTGAATGGATGCGATCGATTAAGTTCCCTGATGGTTACGTTTCTAATCTCTCGAGATGTATTGACGTGCAGAGTCATACTGTTTTTGGAATGAAAAGTCACGATTGTCACGTTTTCATGCAACGATTGATGTCTGTTGCTTTTAGACCGTTCCTCGAACAGAAACATTGGGAACCGTTGGCACAGTTAAGTGTGTTCTTCAGAGATTTGACATGCGTAGATTTAACACGAGAGACAATCGAATCATTAAACCAAGAGATTCCAGTTATAATATGCAAACTGGAGCAAATGTTTTCACCCGGATTTTTTGATTCGATAGAGCATCTTCCTGTTCATCTACCGTATGAGGCACTACTTGGCGGCCCCGTTCAATACAGATGGATGTACCACTTTCGCCCAGTGAACCGTAACGTGGTTGACAATCTTCTAGAAGGTGTAGACTTGAACGACCTAGATATGTTTATCATACCAGGCAAAGGTTTAAGAAAATCTATGTGGAGACACTTAAGTGATGAGGAGTACCATGTCCTCCAGACTTATTTATTATGAAACTGTGCAGAAGTAAAGCCATATATTGAGTAAGTTTTTCTAATTCATGAAGTTTTGTTTTATTTAACATGAATAATTTTGTTTAAATTTTCATTAATTAATACATTTTATGTAGATTATTTGTGAATTCATGTGTACGACCATCGCATCCCGGTATTACTGAATCAGAAGAAGGGAACATCATCGATAAACATTTTCATTCTTGGTTTTACAATTACGTTGACAATCCCACAATTCCAATCGTTGATCAACGTATAATATGGATCAAAAAAGGTCCATCCAGAATTGCAAGATCTTACATCGGTTATCTGGTGCAAGGTTACAGATTTCAAACAAAAGCTCATTCAGTGAACCGAGCAAAAAACATGTGTATAAAGGGTCAAGTTTTCAAGAACAAGGCAAAAGATTTCTATGGAATTATTGATGAGATTATTGAGCTTCAATTTGTAGGTCCGAGTCTTAAACGTACAATTGTTTTTAACTGCACATGGTTTGAATCAACGCGACGAGGTGGAATTCGCAATAATATCAATCTTAAAATTGTTGAGGTGAACCAGAGAAAACACATGCACACCCAAGATCGTTTTGTTTTGGCACAACAATCAATTCAGGTTTACTACTTACATTATCCATCTCACTGTCGAGATTTATCTGATTAGTTAGTTGTCTATAAAGTAAGATCGATGATAATAGATGACAGCCTCCCTGATAAAAATAGTGAGAACTACGTTGCATTCCAGAAGGATGAAGTGTAAAATCGTGAAATCGATGAAGATATTAATTCTGACACTGCACGCCCGTTGAATGATGCATCAGAGACACTTTTTAATGAAGAGAATGTGTATGTTCCACCTGAAAATGACAAAGATTCTTCTCTAGATGATACAAACTTAGAAGAAACTGAAGAAGACGACATTGATTCAAAAAAGACGAATGATTCTGATGACGATGATTAAAGTGTTTATTTGTAACAATGGAAATAATTAAAAAAAATACATAGAGTAACGACGGCTTGCATCGTTAAACTCAGAGGTGAATTGAATATAACGATGTCATGCGTCATTAGGTTTCACAGAACAGAATGATGGGATAAGATTTTCTAAGTTTAGGAATGAGAGTAACGATGCATGACATCGTTAAACTCAGAGGTGAATTGAATATAACGATGTCATGCGTCGTTAGGTTTCACAGAACAGAATGATGGGATAAGATTTTCTAATTATAGGAATGAGAGTAACGACGGATGGCATCGTTAAACTCAGAGGTAAATTGAATATAACGATATCATGCGTCGTTAAGTTTCACATAACATATTAATGGGATAAGATTTTTTAAGTATAGGAATGAGAGTAACGACGGATGGCATAGCTAAACTGTTGTAACGAATAGTATTTTCGTAACTGTTCATATTTTCGGACAACGGAATGCATCGCTAATTGTAATTAATAAGGCGCGAAGATAAAAAAATTTCAAGAAAATTTTGGAGCGAATTGGTGATGCATTCCGTCGCCTATGAATATGAAAAGTCACTTTGACTTTATTTGACCAGTTACTGCTAGCGACGCAATGCGTTATCGATATGAAAACAGCGATCAATTGCGTCGTGTTGTTAATCTCCATAAGAACATAGACGACGTTCTTCATAGCTTGAATGATGCATTCCGTCGTTATAAAAACACGCACGATAATTTTTTAAGTGATTAACGACACATTTCGTTGTTAAATCACGTTTAAAACAGCACCTTGGCTGCCATTTTCAACATTTCTCCTTCCAATTTTCTTCTTTTCTCTCAACTTTATTTCTTCTTCCTTCGATTCCCTCGGTTAATTCATTCTCATTTCTCTAAAAATCCTTCCCCTCTCTCAAAACCTCCATCCTTGGAACGAATTCGAGTAAGTTTTGTCAAATTCAATATATTTATTTTTAAAGAATTAGTTTAAATTTGTAATTAGTTAATTTATTTGAAATTAGTTGCTTGTTTTTAATCTAATTTTGTGTTGGATAATGTATGTAATTTTATGTAATTTGGATGTAGTATGTAATAGTTAGTGAACTTTATTTCTTAATATGTATTTTAATTAATTATATGTAATTATTTAGTTTTAATTAATTATATGTAATTAGTATGTAATTAATTACTTTTATTTTAATTATGTGTAATTCGTATATAATGTATGTAATTATTATGTAAATAGTTAGTTTTAATTAAGTAATTATATGTAATTATTTATAATGTATGTAATTAGTTAATTTTATTTTAAATATGTAATATGAAATTAAAACATAATTATATAATTACTTAATTATAATGTAATTAGAGTATAGGGTTTGTAGTTTAGAATTTTAATTAATTAATTATTGTATTGTAGGTCATGCCTCCCCATAGACGCGCTTCCATTACCTTCTGACACACCTGGTGCCAGCAGCTCAGAGAGTCAGCCCCCTCTTGAGGAAGATGATGTCCATCTCGGGGATACCCTTGACACGATCGTTCAGTAGGAGGATAGCGACCTGACGCAAAAGTCCATTGAGATTTCTATTTCCGGGAGGACTCGCCTATCATAAGAGGGCGGCCAGTAAGTTTTGTTTCATTTTCATTTCATTAATTATTTATTATTTACAAAATCTAACTTTTTTTTTCATTTAAATAGGTTACATCCATCACGGGAGGTCTCGAGGAGATTTACGGAGGTATTGAAGATGCTTCCTGTACGGGGACACCCTCGCTGGCAGAGTGTCTCTACTCCGCACAATATGTGGATGTTCGAAACTTGGAAGGTAAACATATTCAAAATTTTATATTTATTTTTCGTTCATTCTTTTATATAATATTTCGAAAACTGACAGTTAAATTTTTTCAGCAATATTTTGATATTCCAGTTGAGCTGACCGACGAGGTCATATACGCTCCCTGGAAATAGCAGGTTGACGTTTGGTATAGGGACGCTGGCTACACTATTCGCCACGCCCTTGCCGATAAAAGGCTGGCCCACATTTCTGTCGAGGACTTGGCAGAAATCTTGGCGCGTACTCAGACGCCGGATGCCCAGCGCATTTCTGCGATCAATGGCGCCAACCGGAACGCCAACCTGTCAAAGCACACTACATGGTCACTCTCGACATACGAGCACAAGAAACAACTTGTAAGTTATTTTCTGTAATAATTAACTTTTACTTTATTTTAATTATTCATTATTCGTTAATTTTTTAACATTCGCAGGAACAAAAATTAGATCGTCCGGTTCATGCTGCTGAGCTGTTTCTCCATCTCCACACCAAGGATGGAGATAAGTAGACTTTTGTAGACGATAAGGCAAGAAAGAAAGCAGTAGTGTTAGTTATTATTTATTCTTTTTTCAAATTTAAGGATTTTTAGTAATTTAGCTAATGAAATGATTTGGTCTCTTTTTTCACGCTCATTACGAAGCAATTCTAGCTGATCGGTTACCGAGTTTTGACACTCTACCAACACAAAAGGATATATCCGGCTTTTCTTGAGGCAGCAGGAGGGAGACTGATAAGTTGTTATTTTAGCATATAAATTTGTGTTAATTGTTCATACTTTGATGATTAAATAGCTTAAGAACTAATTAATTATCTTTGATTTGTATTTATGTGCTAGATTGGAGAAGAGAGGATGAAAAGGGACTAAGAATTTACATTTTGGAGCTTTCTTGCACTTCGGCGCCTGTTGTGTGAAATCGTAATACGCAAGTGCACGCAGTCAAACAAGTAATAAAGTGATAAGAAAGATATCGTTCCCACGAGGATTAGTAGATTAAGTAGGTGTTTAACAAATAATTTAAAGAAAATAAAGACAATGATAAATTGGGATGATGTGATTTATGAAACTAAATAATTAAAATTGTGAAATTATGCAAAACTAAATAAATAAATTCTAAATTAATTAAGGAAAATAAATACGATGGTCTAAGGTGGCTTAAATTACTCCTAAAATATGCAAGAATAATAAAGTGATGAAACTAAGTAGAGACAAACGGTTGGAAAATCAAGGATTCCCCTAAAAAGTCTTAGAATTCACAAATCGTGGGGGGCAAGTCTGGTGTGTCTTAAGAAACGCAATAAAAAGCACTTTTATGCAAGCAAACTCAAAGTTCATGTGACTTTGTCAAGCCTAGCAGATTCTAATTCTAATCCAACTTAATTCCTAGTCTAGGTTAAATTAGATTAAAAATACGCGTGATACTCCTGTTAGGCTTTAAGGTGTAAACACATAGTCTAGCATTACCAAAAACAATTTCAAGAATCGTTAACCCCTATCAATCAATACTTTTCCATTTAATTTCAACCTTTTAATTAAAATTAAACTAAACACTTTACTTAGGTTGATCAAGCATAAGCAAAGAGACAAGAAATATCAAACTATTGATTGAGCATAAAAATTGAATTCATTAAAGCTTGGGAAAAACTAATTCCCTTTAGGGTTCATCTATCAATTCCAACCTAAAAAATTTAGTTCATATGAAATTCAAATTAACAAAAGAGTTTAACAAAAATAAACCTAAACCTAACATAAACCAACAATGGATAATGGAATTCTAAAGAATGAAGAAGAAGAAGAAGAAAATAATCAATGGAATAGCAAAGCAAGCGAAATCTCCATCGGAAGAAGAAGAATCCTCCTCTTACGTTCGTCTCCTCCTCTTTCACGTCCAGCTCTCCCTTTTTCACGTTCAAGTCTCCCTTCCAAAATCGCCTCTTTGCCTCCTTTTGATCTAGGTTAATCTTCTCTTTTCTTTTGTTTTGGGCTTGGGCTTCCTTTTAATCTCCTCCAAATTGCTCCTAAGTTGGACCCCATGATGGGCTATTTTTTTCACTTGAATCAGCTGAAACGGGCCTAAAAATAGACTTTTAAGGCTGAAAATGTGATCCCGCTTGTTGTCCGTTACGTTGTGTTGCGATTATGAGAAAAGTGCAAAAATCGCACTTTTTTCTTTGCTCCTACATCAAATTTGCAACTTTTTAGGGATTTCTTTCATTCAAAATGACAAGATTAAAATACCCAAAGCCAAAAACACTTCAAACATATTATTTAAAGTGCTAAAAACCCCGAGTTTTCTCAAAGTAAGCTTAATTAACGAATTATGCAAAATGAATTCAAAGTGCACAAAATATGAGCAAAGTTCAATCAAATAATTATCACTTAGGCATTAAAATAGGACCAAATAACTCTATTTTATAGAGTTATCAGCGCCATGGCAACAACTTTTAGTGGCCGCAGCCACAAGGAAGAGTCTGATTCAAAGCCAAAATTCCAGAGAGTTCGGCGCCCCAGCGCTTATCTTCTAACGCAATAGCACCGAAAGCGTGAAATTTCCAGATTTTAGTCTTTTTGCTCAGCGCCCAAAAATCAGTGCCGCGGCGCCGACGCGAATTTTTTGGATCTTGTTTTTATCTTTTGTTTTAAACCCTAGTTTTCAAGGATATAAAAGGGAGACTTTTTTTCTTATAGTGGGAGAACGTTTTTCCTTAGGTTTTCTTAGAGAATGATGAACTCCATGTCTAGCTAAACTCCTAATTTCCAACCAAGGTTAATCAAAGTTTGATTTTTTATATTTGTGAGATTTGTTCTTCATCTTTCTTTATAATTCTTCTCTATTTCTATATTTTCTATTTTATGCATTCAATATCATATTGTTTGATTGTTCAAATAGGGCCCTTTCATCATTCTTCAATTTGATAGATAGTCAATTAGAGTGTTTAAATCCGTAATTGTTTATGCATTCTAATCCATGTGATAGTTAGTATGAATGATTAATAAGTCTTTTCATCTCATGCTATGAAAATATAGGATCTAGTCTAAATAGATCTAACGTTTTGCATTTGTTGGCTAGAATTGGTCGTCCTTCTCATCTTATTGCTGTCATTGATTAAATTCTATTGTCGTACTCTAGGGTTGTCATTGATTAGGGAAGTAATTAATTATCGTATCTTAATTATCGACAAACTAAGGAAGGATAGATTAATAAGATGTTCTTAATAATCATAACCAATTTAGAGAATGAGTTAGGATTTCATTAGAAAATCAATGATCAAATAATATAAATCAAACGATGATTACACCTTTGGTTGGAACTTTTTCCCATTGAATCTCTTCTTAACTTTTATTGTTTTCTTTCTCAATTTCTCAACAAACTCAAAAACCCCCCAATTTTAATTCACCAATCTCTGTGGATTCGACCCTACTTTCCACTACTACAAATCCATAAACCCGAAAGTAGAGACTTTTATTTTTGGTGGATTCGACGCCCACCAGAGACGTCCAAACGACACTGTTCCTGGACTCGGTAACCTCGAGCCTGTCATTTTACGCCAATCAGCCACGGTATTCTGAGGCAGCTCGTTCCAGCGAGGCTGCCGAGCTTCGCGAGAGCAACAAGATACTAAGGGCTGAGATTGTAGAGCTTCGGGAGAGCAACGAAAGGCTCATGACTGAGATGACGGGGATTACGGCTCGTCTCGATCAGTCTGAGCGGTCTAGGTTCGAGTTCGAGAGGTCGATGAAGACAACGATGGATATCTTCATGGCATAGATGCGCGGCGAGGGTTCTTCAACTTCTGGTTTTACTTGGCCTCCTCTCGATCCTCCATCTAATCCTCCTGTTGATTAGGCTTTAGGGTTTATACATTATTTTTTATTATTTTGGGATTCTTAATATTATTTATATAATATTCTTTTTCTTAAATTTAATTTAATTTATTTTTTATTAAATTTAATTTCAATTCACAATAATTTACAATTAAATTACAAAAAAAAACACATGACGACGCATTCCATCGTTAGAGTCAAATATGTGTCTTTGACTTACATAACGACGCACTGCGTTATTGTTTTCAATATGTATCTTTGACTTATCTTCGACGTATTCCATCATTAAAGTCAAAGATCAATTTGTCTTAATTAACGCGCCCGCCGTCGTTGTAGTCAATATGTATCATTGACTGGTAAATGACGCATTCCATCGTTATAGTTGATGATTACTTTGACTAATATAACGACGCATTCCATCGCCACTTTCTGATCAACAAAAGCCAACGATGGAACACTTTTCCATTGTTGCTTAACGATTAAGACCTTTAGTTTACATCCTATTCATAACAGTTATAAAAGTGATAAAATTAGACTTTTCGATGTCGAAGATGTCATAAAAACACTTGAAAAACCAACAAACTCACAAGAGCAACATGTATGCCATGGAAAGAATGATCAACAAATTATGCATTCAGGTAAAAAATGGAAGCAGCATTCAGTCAAGATTATATGTTTTTTTAGTGAATAAGCATTCAGAAAGTGAGAAATGGATGAGTTTATTAAAAAGGCTCTAGCCTGA
This sequence comes from Gynostemma pentaphyllum, assembly GCA_028015215.1. NCBI lineage: Eukaryota > Viridiplantae > Streptophyta > Magnoliopsida > Cucurbitales > Cucurbitaceae > Gynostemma > Gynostemma pentaphyllum. Next base: position 637,962 of record CM051345.1, on the reverse strand, counting down.
TGACTGAGGAGAGTATTTTTTTAATGAGTCCAAAGACAATGAAGTTGGTTTTTAGTGGATTAGTCAAGTACATTAACTTAATTCTGTATTCCCAATGAGTTTTATCTTCTCTTTTATTATTCTCTCGAGAGATGAGAAAACTTAGTATAAATGGGTTGAATTTATCAAATGGCATTCAAATTTGTAGGATGTGTAGCTACAAAAAGTTTTCCGATTGTGAAGTTGTCATGTTGTCTGATTGAAATTTTCCTTTTTAATGCTTCAGTTAAGAGACAAATTTTAATACTTTATGTAAGACATAAATTAGCGAGCGGAACGCAATATAAAAATGTTGTATGAATGCGGCGATGTAGGACTACTTTAATGGTTATAAATAGAGGAAGTGAGACATAAAAGTATTTTGGTGTTTACGGATTAAAAAGACTTGTAATAATCTCTCAATTTCTATTTGACTTTAGGAGTTAGTATTTATACAATACAATAAACTGTTAACAAAATGTTAACAACTATACAACTAACTCTAACAACAATAACAAGAATATAACAAGAATAATATACACTCTAACACCGATAGAAGAAATAAAATAGAAAACCACGTGCAACGCACGTAGTTTTTACTAGTAATTAAAAAAATGATATAAATAAAAATACATATATAAAATCTACTATTTGAGATAATAGTTATTAAAAATATTTATAATTATTCACAATAATAACCATTAAAATAAATTATCTAAAATCATGACCAAACTTTTGATTTTTATTTTATTTTTTAAAAGTAATATCATGAGCTATATATGATGTAATATTTTCATTTTCTATTTTTGGGTAAAGAAAAAGTTGCTCATATTTCTTGTCATTTCTTTGAGATGACCAAAACAACCAACCATAGCATCAAGAGCTTAAACTCTGGTTTGTCTTCCATTTTGGTATGAGAATTTCCCTCCATGGATTCTCTCTTTTCGTGAAGAGCAGCAGCTCCCCTCCCCCCCCCCCCCCCGTTTTTTTTTTTTTACTTTCTATTTTTGGTTTCATGTTTCTGTTGCTTTGTACAACGACATATTAAAAAACAGCAAAAAAAACCGACCAACCAACACCAAGAAAAAGCATTAATATTTGTCAAACAAAACTTAATGATTGTTTTATTAATTAAATTATTTAGTTCTACTATATTTGGATCTCAAATCCCAGTTTAAGAATAAAATCAAACAAATAAGAAATAATTTTTTGAATGTAAAATAATTTTCCTTTTTTCGTAAGAGAATGAAGACAAAGATGAAAAGATCAATTAAATATTATGTAGGGTAAAATACGTTTTTGGTCCCTATAGTTTCACTTTGGTTTCATTTTCTTCCCTATACTTTCAAAACTGACTTTTTTCGTCCCTGTACTTTCCAAAACCCACTTTTTCATCCTTCTGTTAACTTCTCCGTCTGGGACATAAACGGCTAGCTTATGTGGCATTAAGTTATTGGCAGAATTAATTGATGTGGCATAAACTAACAACATGTGGCATATATGAATAAGTTTTTGGGTTAATCAGCTCCATCATCAACCTCACGAGGGCTAGGGAAAATGGAGTGAAGTTCATCTTCCTCACGAGAGTTAGGGCAAACGGGCGATGAAGAACTGAACTTTGAAGGAAATAGGAAGACGAAGACGAAGTAGTGGAGAATCAAGGCTTTGAAGTAGAGCAAGCAGATGTCGACGCAAAATAGTCTGGATTCCTCGAATCAGAGTTCAAACGATGATTCAAGGACAAGTAATCTTAATCAAAGATTGGTGTCGCGCTATTGTGGAGTTCGAGGTAGGTTATAGACGTCGTGGACAAATACAAACCCAGAGCGAAGATTTGTTGGTTGTGCTAACCTACAAGGTAAGACAAATTTCTTTAATCTAAAATTCTGTAATTTGTAATCTGTAATTTTTAATCTAAAATTTTGTAATCTGTTATTGTTCATATTTCTTGATAGGGAGGTTCAACAGACTGTGGGTTTTTTCTTTGGTATGATGCGGAGTTCATGGATCAGGAAATGGTGGTCATAAAGAAGTTGAAGGATGAAGTTCAGAAGTTGAAGAAGAAGAATCAGAACCTGAAGAAATGGAAAAGAGCCTGTTACATAACTATGATTTTAGGTGTAGGTTTGAGTATGAACATGTATTTGAGATGTTCAATGTATTGTAAATGATCAAAATTTAGTTCATGTGTTATGAATTTTGTTTTAGTCCCTGGTTTTAATTTGAATATATGAACTTGTAAGGTGAGTAGGAATGTATCAATGGAAATGGTCAATGTTATTTGAATGACTGCAGTTTTTTAGTCCCTGGTTGTTAGTCTCTGTTTTTAATTTGAATGAATTCAATTTTAGTCCCTGGTTGTTAGTACTTGTCTTAATTTGAATTAATGCAGTTTTAGTCCCTGGTAAATTTGATTGGATTAGCTGCAGATCCATATACAGAGGCAGTTCCCCTTCCTCTTTCAGATGCAGCTCCCCCTCCTCATTCGGATGCATCCATATGTCTCTACAGCATTTCAAGCACACATAAATTCTTTTGAAAACATGGGGGGGCTATCCTCATTCACCCTATCAGTCACAATCTTCACAGTCGACCCTTCGTTCGTACGTAACAATTCTTCACCATAATCTCTCAACCTACGAAACTGCTCTTCCAATGAGCCATTCAATTTTTTCAAAGCCTTTGCTCTAGCACGATAGGCTTGCGCTTTTGAAATATTCACAAAGAAATCAGCTTTAACACTCACTTGGATTTCACGCAACTTCCATCTGGGTTGTACCTGAAACCTATCCATATACTTCTTCGCAATATATGACGAATTCATGTTCCTGTTGTTAAACTCTCTAGGTCATGTATGTTCTTCTACGTACGTTTTAATTTGGAAGGTTTCAGGCTCACCTTGAACTCGAGAAGCATGTAGCTTTCATGTACAATCCCCAGAACACATAGCCCTAACTCGGACCTGGTCATTTTTTACAAGCTTCACATTAAAGGCTCCATTAACAGCATACGCCTTGATGGCAGTCTTCAACATCTTCCTTGCTGGAAACCTCAGACCAATCTGCAAAGCTACATCCTTCATGTCAACTTTCGGATTAAACCTTGGATAATTAGGTCCCCCTTCACCATCTGAGTTTGGAGGAGTATTTAAGTCATCAGAAGCTGCATACGTCGACTCTACATCTCTTTCAAAATTTAGAACCTCGTTCAAGTCAATATCAGATTCTGCAGAAGCATCTGATACTGCACCTCCTTGTAATTCAGCTCCCTCTTCTTCTTCCCCATCTTCTTCTGACTCCCCAGATTCTACTCCTCCTTCCACTGAATCTGCACATCCTTCTTCCCCAGATTCTGCATTTATCTCTTCTCCATATTCTGCAACTATCTCTTCCTAAAATTCTGCAGCTCCCTCTTCCTCAAATACTGCAGCTCCCTCTACTCCATATTCAGCAGCCCTCTCTTCCCTAACTATATGAGAGAAATCCCAATTTTCATTCATAGGAGGGGAGTATGATATAGTGTAAGGAAGGGAAAAATGGTTCATTGATAGGAGGGGTCCAATGAGAGGAAAATGGTTCCTCATTCGGAGGGGTCCAATGAGGGGAAGCAAATTGTTCATCAATAGGAGAGGGTCCAATGAGGGGGAGAAAATTGTTCTTCATTTTCATTGTTGTAAGGAGGGGATGGGGGAATGTGGCAAAGGGGGGATGGGGGAATGTTGCAAGGGGGGGACTGTTGATTGTTCCAAGGATGGGATTGTGGATTGTTGCAAATAGGGGAATGAGGGGTAGTACTTGGCCATTCTAATGATAGTACTTCAAACTCCTTGGTCTGAGACTCAATATCACACTCATTCTCATCATCAAACTTCTTCTCATCATCTCCATATCCATACTCAGCATCACTGTCATACCAACACAGACGAGGCAACTCACGAATTGTGGTGATTGGTTCAACTACTTCAGCATACTCCACATTAGGGTTGTGCTCTACATATATGGATAAATCTATTCTCCTTGATCAACTCAACCATTTCAGGGATGTCCTCATCAACCAAGAAGCAATTAAATCCATTACTTATCTCCATTCCAGGTTTCACATAATGAAACCACACAGCATTGTAGACCTCCAGCCTAATCACTATCATTCCAAGTTCTATAAGGGACAGTCTATCCACCTCGTATGTCACAACCGCTTCTGTCCCCCCAACATATCCCATCTGGGGTGCATACACCAGTCTTCCATTGTAGTGAATGACTAGGAAACAATATTCACTTAAATCACTCATTTTCCTTCATAAAAATCACATACAGAACCACATACATGAATCACTTGCATGACATTTATACTAGGGTTTTGAAAAAGTTTGATACAGAAATTAGTTTCAAAAAGTAAAACTAGAGTTTTGAAATATGTGTGATACCCAAATCAGTTTCAGAAATTTCAGATTTAGAGTTAATCAGATACTTACAATTTCTCCTTCGATACTTCTACTTCGCTGCTACTCACCTACTTCATACTTCGCCTGCATACTTCACCTGAGACTCAAATCTTCTCCTTCAATTCGCTACTTCTCCTTCAATTTGTCCTTCTTTGATTTGTCCTTCGATTTCTGCTTCACTTCGTCCTTCTCTGAGATTTTAGGGCAGTTTATTTTCTCAATTAGTTACTAAATTTGATTTCTAATTCAGTTTATGCCACATCAGTTAATTCTGCCAACAACTTAATGCCTCATAAGCAAAAAAAATGCCACATAAGCTAGTTGTTTATGTCCCAGACGGAGAACTTAACAGAAGGACAAAAAAAGTGGGTTTTGGAAAGTACAGGGACGAAAAAAGTCAGTTTTGAAAGTACAGGGACAAAAATGAAACCAATGTGAAACTATAGAGACCAAAAATGTATTTTACCCTATTATGTAATATCTTTGAAACATTAAATATAATAGTAATACATTTGAATTCTTGATTATTAATGTTTTATGATTTTAATTATTTATTAGAATAACTTTTTTGTTCATTTGGATTAAAAAAAATATTTTCATTATAAATATTATTGTAGTATTGAATTTTTCTTCTTTAAATCTATTATAAATCAATCATTTAAATTTATTATTTATTTTGTAGCAAATTAAAATCTTATAAAAATATTAAAATTTGAACAATATATATACTAAACAATTAAAATGATAAATTCATTAGTTAGGCACCTGCTTCCTTCCCCAGGCCCGGCCCCGACACTATCCAAGTGGTGCGACGGCATTTGGGGGCCCAAAATCAAAATAAAAGATTTATATCCTTATCCTTAATATATAAAAGTGGTGATGTTTAAGAAACTTTTTTGGACTACTATACCCCTTTTAAAATCTTAAAATTACTAACATGCCATTATATACACCCTTTTAAAACCTTCAAATTACTAAAAATGCCATTATTATTTATATTACACTATCTATTAAATGATTATTTATATTTTTAATAAAATATTTCTGTTTTTTTTATAAATAAAATATTTCTCTTCATTGAATAAGAAATTGTCAATTTTATTAAATAAATTCCTCGGTTTTTTTTTATTGTTTTCACAACATCAAATTATAAAATAATAGAAAAAAAAGAACAACATATGAAAATGAATGTGATATTAAAATGAATTTATTGTTTAGATTTATCACCAATTTATGAAAAAAAAATATATTTAAGTATTCAAATATTAAATGATTTAATATTAAAAAAAACTTAAATTGTTTAAAAAAACCAGTTAAGATTAAAAAAAACAACTACAACAAAATGTAATTTATTGAATTAGTAATGGTATAATTTTTTTATAATATTTAAATAAATTTAAATTATTTTAATTAAAAATATTTAAAAGTTTATAAATCAAAGAGAAAAAAATATATAATTTCTTAAATTTTAATTAAAATTAGAAATAAATAATCTATAAATGCAAAAATTAACTAACATATGTATATAGAACAAACAATTTATTTTTTTATCTGGTAGAATAAATTTTAAAAATAAAGATGTTAAAAAAATTGTCTTATATAAAAAGGCATATAATTATGTAAATTAGTAAATTATACAATAATTTAAATATTAAATTGAACATAATACTATGTTAATAAATTTTTATGTTAGAAAAAATACTACGTGCGACGCATTGGCTTTAGCAATATCACTCTTCCCTTTCACGTGCGCGAATACTGTGCTTGAATTCCATTAAGTTCATTTTCTTTTTCTAATTTATATTGGTAAAATTTGATGTGTTTTATTAGGGTTAATTTCACTATTAATAAAAAAAATTATGGATATATCAAATATACCTGATGTTTATTAAATTACATTGTGAAAGGATAAACATGCCCCTGATTTAATTTCTCCTTAATTTGTGTAAAATTTAAGGAAACTTATAAAATCCCTTAAATTTTACAAAATTAATGGAAAAATCAAATCTAAACAAAAAAAAACTATAACAAAAAAAAAAAAAAAAAAACTTCTAACTTATAACTTGTTCTTCAACCTTCTGACTTCTTCTTCAAGGAAAAATCAAATGTCTTTCTTGTTCGTCATCCTAAAAAATACAGAGATAAAAAGTAAACAGTTTATTAATGTGCACTTAAAATTGATACCAGACACAAAAATTGATGAAACAGTTTTGAAAACATATGTAAATAGGCTTTTAAAATAAACATTTTACTAAAAGTAACTTATCTACAAAATATATAGAAAGCGAGTTTGCCGAGAATTGAAAGGTAAATTTTTTATATAAACAGTTTACTTTTAGTAAACATTTATTTAGGAAAATTCGAATGTCCGTCTTGTTCGTCCTCCTACAAAATACAGAGATAAAAAGTAAAAACGAAAGAGAAAAACAATTCATTCAGAGATAGAGTAATTAAAGGCACAAAATTGAAGATGAAAAAGAGATCAAAGTTTCTATAGATATGTAAATAGAAAATAAAAATAAATGTTGAACAAAAATAAACATTTACTTAAAAGTACCTTTGTTGCTGCTTTCTTCCTCGATTGAACAGCAACACGAGCCAGAACAACGATCACCTTCGTCGATTTCTCATATACAGAGAAGGCGGATTTCGTTTCAAAATTGACAAAATCGAAGAAGGAAAAACGAGGATCTAAATTGTTCTTAAACTCCCAGATCTCGCAATGAATTTGAATCATGATCTGAATTGTGCTTATTTTAGTCTCCAATGGCAGGTCCTCCTTCGTTAAAATTCACCCAATTCTCGGCTCACTCTTTGTCTACATCCTCACATCACCTTCTAATCTTGGACCTCAATTCTGTATCCCACCTTTTCCGATGTCCATGGCTATCCTCTCTAATTCATTCTCAAAAGAGCAGGATCTCGTTGGACCCGATCGTAGTAATAAACTCCCGTAGAAAGAGGAGTGACGGTGGATAAGGGATTAAGCTACATAAACACCTCTTCTTAACAAACCCTAAATTCAAAATAAAGACAAAATCTAAATTGGTTGTTTAATCCCTTAATTTAAGCAATATGAAGGCAATGCAAAAAAAAAAAAAAAAAACAAATAACGTGAAAACAGAAAAAAGAAACTGAAGGGTAAAGAAGTAAACTGAATATCGGAAACAACCAAGATAACAACCATAAATGGTGTTTTTTTGGGTAAAAGTGTAATAGAATCTTAACAACCGGTAATATTGAAATTGGATGAATTAATCAGGATACTGGTGATATTAATCTCGTTTTATTATTATTATTATTATTTTAAATAGAAATATTTAAATATGATTAAAGAATTTACCTCTATTAAAAATTTATTATTATAAATTATATGACTTAAATTTTATAATTTAGATTATAAAATATGATTTATTTTTTCTTTCAATTTTTTATTTATTGTATTTATATATATTATAATTAATATTAATTGAATGAAATTAAATCAAATTGATAAAAATTGTTTATTTTTAATCTTATTAAATATTATTGATCAATAATTAAAATAATTCTTTAAATTAGTGTAAATGAAAATTTTACGCCTAATAGTATTTTTAACCTTAAATTATTACATAGCAAAAGTTTGATTTATTTTTAAAAATAATTTCCCCCCAAATATTACAGATTAACATACCCCAAAATTGTTTTTTATAATCAACATTGAGATGTCGTGAATTATAATTTATATTTTTTTCTTCAAGTTTGTTAGCTTGAATTGTTTTTATAAATTTATTAATTAAATGTTTTTTTTCTTATTAGTGAATGTTATAAAAATAACATTTTCTTGACATTCTAAAATATTTAGTATATAAATATTTGAAATTTACTATTAGAAATTTACCATTTCTTAAAATTTAGTGTTATAGTTATAATTATATATGTAGATCATCATGTCTCTCAACCTAAATCTTAGACTCGTTAGTTCCAAAAATCATATTTTATTAACTGAATTAATGAAATATTATAAAGAAAAATACCCTTTATTTATGTGGATTAGGATAAGATATTTCTAAAATATAATTTTCTAAAATATAATTTTCTAAAATCCTTTTATTATATTATTTAGTTGTCATAGTAGTGTTTTTATAAAAGTTAATATTTTTAAACTTTGATAATTTATGATCGGGGCCTAAATTTATATTTTCGCATTGAACCTTCATTTTCTTAGGACCGGCCCTGCCCTTCCCATATGGTGGTTAGAATCTCCTGATCTCCCCTAATTTGATGTAATATCTAAAAAAAAACAATTAAAATGAGAAATCCATTAACTAATCAATAGTAATAGTTTACATCCAACAATAGTTTATGCTTAATTATATATACGAAACAATTAAATTGAGAAATCTATTAACTATTTTTTATCTAATTCATGAAAATATCTTATTGAACTGTATTTTATTATTAGATTTTTTAACTGACTCATTTACTTAAGAAATTAAGAATTAACTGTTAATACAAGTGATAAGAGACTTTAAGTTTAATATATGCCTTTTTTTGGGGGGGGTTGGAAATTTGGTTGTGTAATTAAGTTTCCTGACCCTTTTTTCCACAGTTCAACTTTTGATTTTGCATGTATATTAAATTGAAAATGATTTTAAAAGGACAACAAGTGGACTGCTATATCTATCCTTTTACATCACTTTTTTTTTAATACTTGATTTTAAAAGGACAACAACTTTTGGTTCTTAATATGTGATTTCTGTATTTAGATTTTATTACTTGATTTATTTATTTTTTATATCATAGTTAGATTAAACTAAAAAAACGATTTAGTATAATTATATTCTACACCTCATTCGACTACATAATTTCACAACTTTAAAGTACAAAAACAAAATTATATGTATGTACGTATAAGATCTTTGGATAATTTATTTATTTTCTATTTTAAAATGAAGTATGCTAGTAACAAACTTGTTTTAAATACTTTTTTTCCTTTATAAGAAAAGGAAGTAAATAATAAGAATTTGGTTAAGATTTTAAAATTAGTGGGTTTCTAAGAAAGAGAAACTAACCTTTTGAAGTACAGTAAAAACGAAACACAAATCCTGATTAACGATGATGATCGATAAAGTGAATCAACAATAGACTCGCTTCAATTCTCACAGCCTAAAATCTTCCTCTTCTTATAATATATCGTGTGTGATTGAGAGAGAGAATTATGGAGAGTTTTTTCTGTCAAAAAACTTACTGTTCAAAATGGCCTTAAGCTAATTTAAATGTATGCAATTATAAAATTTGTTTTTAACCTTTTTTTTTTAATCCAAATACAATTATCTAGATAACTGGCTTCATAAATATTTTTAAAAATGGAAATTTTGTTAGACACAATGGAAAAAAAAATCATAAATCATATGAAATGTTACAATACATTTTTAAATAACCAAAATAATTTAGAAAATTAGTGTAATTAGGAATACTTGCTAGATTGATCAAGTAGAGTATAAGGAGTCTCTCACGATCCTGATTTTCCAAGGAAATCAGAATAAATAAATAAATACAATGAAACCAGCCAATCAATTGTTTTATTTTAATTTTATATATCTTTTATATATAATAATAATAAATAAATAAGGGAGTGGGGAAAAGATGTCAGGATTTCCCATTTGCAGTGATGATTTAAGAAAATCCAAACACTACATACCATTGGTGATTAGGGTTTTCTTTCGCTGTCATAATTTATATTGTCTCTATCACATTAAACAAAACTAGCAATTTATTTATTTTTTTAATAAAAATTTCCAAGTGGAATTCTATATACTTTTTTCCGGTGTCACTTATTTCATTGGCTTTATTTAAAAAACAAAACTATATTTATTTATTTAATCTATAATTGACCAACAATGCTTAGATACAAAACAAATCAAGATTTGAGAGTCTTCCAATGTTAGGTTGGATACTATTCCTAGGTCATCATACTTCATTTTCCATTACATGATAGAATAAAAAATAAATAAACAAAAATAGTTTTTTCCTTTTCTTAATCAATCAACTTGGTCCCCACTTCTCCATTTTATAAGTATAAAATAAATTTATGGTTATTAATAAATAAATATTATCTTGAAATAAGAGAGCAATATTTTACTATAAGATTAGTAAAACAATGGACAACTAATCTCCCATTTAATTGGTTAATTTAAAGTTTTCCATCTAAGATTCACATATCAATTGAATTCATTATAAGTTTTCCAAATCAACTTGGAATAAGTTTAGTATAATCTCTAATGAAATAACATGTCACTTAGTTAAAAAATAATAATAAACAATATATTTACTGTTGAGTAGTGATGATAAAAGTAATCTCAATTGAAGCTATCCTTAACTACTGCTATTTACTTTTACAAAAAAAAAAAACTACTGCTATTTGTCAAGCTGTTCCAAGTTGTTAGGATCAAGTTGCTGTCAAGCTTGTGTCATGTGGGAAGCTGTTACCTAAGGGTTAAACTGATTGATAGTTAATGATAATGTATAGTTGCTAATGATTAGAGTGTGTTTAGCTGCTACTATAAAAGGCATTAGCTAAAACTAATTGTAATGTGTTGTTCATCATTTTTTATCAAAACAGAAGTCTTCTTTCTTTCCATCTCTTTCTTGTTTTTTCTTTCTTGAATACGATCTCAGAGCTTGGTGCTCATCGAAAAATATCCTTTCGTGCTACTGTAAAGTGTTAAGCCTTGAAGAAGAAGAATTTATACTGCGGCTAGTTTGTAGCTTCTTAAAGATGAAGAAGAAGTGAGTTCTTGAAGGAATAAAAATGGAAAAGGATCGGTTTTCACCGTCATCGTATACATAAATAAGGTGACACTCGAATTGGTGACGGTAAAAAAACCGTCACTTTTAGGTGACAGGGAAAAACCATCACCTTTACCCAAATTTCTTGTAATGAACCTTAAAAGGGGCTATGAGATCATCTGATGTAAATGAATGGTGCAAGGCTATGGAAGATGAACTTAGATCTCTTGAAAAACTAAAGAACAAAGAACAAGAAGATAGTTGACTGTAAATGGGTATACAAGTTGAAGCCAAACTCAATTGTGGGAGAAAAGCCTAAGCTTAAAGCTAGGTTGGTGGCCAAAGGCTTTAAACAAGAAGAAGGAGTTGACTTTAATGAGATCTACTCTGACACAAGAATGTTACTAAATTGAAGAGTTGGGATTTAATTGTTTTAAGTTTCTAAGAAGCTTAACTTTCAACTCCAAATCGATGGGTACTTTTCATCTATAATTCTGATAGAAATTTTCATAGTTATTATGGGAAAATAAGATATAAATGGAAAGATAATTGTGTCATTAATGCAACACATTTTTCAGAAGTAAATTTGAAATTTTCTAGAGAAAGTTATTGATGAATTAAGGTACAAGGGTCAAGCAGGATTTTCTACATACATGAGAATCATCAAATTCTCAAGTTCTTAGATGTCTTTTCCTTTTTCTTATGTCTTGTAATTTTTGGGTCTTTAATATTTACTTTTTCTATGTCTTGGTAAGTTAAGTCTTTAATTTTGTCTTGGGAAATAGACTTTATTTTGTGCTATATAAACACATATATTGTAAACCTTTTGGAATCAAGTAATTTGAATTGTAGTGAATTTTCAAGAACTTGAGCTATCTCCTTTTACCTTTTCTCTATATCTCTTTGGTAAATTCCTTAGAGTGGTGAGTATTTAGCCCTGTATCCCTAATTAAATTCCTTTCGGTGGTGATATTTGTATCCCTTCGGGTTTATTTCGGGTGGTGAGCATTTATAATTATTGCTTTTATTTTCCAACCTCAATATCTGGTATCAAAGTAGTATCAAAGCCTAGGTTATCATGGCTCCTCGTCGGCGTAATCCCGCACAAGAAATAAATTTACGTGATATTGAAATGGAAGAGTTGCATGGACAAGTGAAACATCTCCAACAACAATTACAAAAACCGGAAATTGTGATTGATAAGTTCAAGATTCTGACAATTGCTCAGTAAATGAGGAGGAAATGTTAATCCTTTTTATCAGGATTCCAGCATCATTCTCATGAAAGTCTTCCTCCTCGACAATGTGTTCGAAATTCTCGTCCTCTTGGTATTAGAGTGGAAATTCTAGAATTTGAAGGTAAATTACAGTTGATGAATTTATTGATTGGCTCCATACTGTTGAGAAAATCTTTGACTACAAAAATGCAACTGATCTAGAGAAAGTAAAGATCGTGACTATAAAGTTGAGAAAGCATGCTTCACTGTGGTGGAAAAATATCCAAAGACAACGTAGTTGTGAAGGTAGTAACAAGATCGTGAGTTGGGAGAAGATGAAACGGGAGTTAAAGAGAAAATATCTTCCTGATAAGTACAAACAAGATATTTTTATCAAACTTCACAATTTTAACCAAAGAGAGTTATCAGTTGAAGATTACATTGCAGAATTTGACTCACTTGTGTTGAAATGTGATCTTGTTGAACAAGAAGGTCAAACAATTCCTCGATTTCTTGGTGGATTAAAGTTTGAAATTTGTAATGTGGTGAAATTACAACATTACTGGGGCTACAATGATGTTTGTAATCTTTCTCTTAAAGTGGAAAACCAACAAAAGGAATCTTGTAGTTTTCATTCTACTAGTCGTGAAAGTTTTAAACGAGGTAATGTTTCTTCCACCAAATCTAATCCAATTACTACTAGATTATTTTCTAAGACGTCATCAAAAGAATAAATTGGGGAATGGTTCTAAACAACCCACGAATTCACCTAGAGGAATTTTTCGTCGTTGCTTCAAATGTTAAGGTTACGGTCATATAGCCTCTGAATGTCCTAATAAAAAAACTTGTCACTTTAGTTGAAGAAAAAAGTGACGACGAAGCAAATGAAGACTCTCATTATGAATTAAAAACTTCTGAAGAAGAGGAAGAAGTTATTTATGTTGATCAAAGGGAATCCTTGATAATTCAAAGAAACTTGAGTGTTGTGCAAGAAAAGATTGAAGAAGATTGGCTTCGAACAATATTTTTCACACTAAATGTACTTCGCATGGAAAAATTTATGATGTAAGAATTGATGGAGGTAGCTTTGAGAATGTGGTCTCTACCAAAATAGTAGAAAAGTTGAATCTGAATATAGACAAACATCCTCATCCTTACAAGATTATATAGTTAAAAAAAGACAATGAAATCAAGGTAAATAATCGTTGTCTTGTTTCATTTTCAATTGGAAAAAAAATATAAGGATAAAGTATGGTTTGATGTTGTTCCTATGGATGTTTGTCATTTACTTCTTGGTTGTCCTTGGCAATATGATCGACGGACTATTCATGATGGTTACAAAAACACTTATTCTTTTGATAAGGATGGTGTTAAAATTACATTGGGTCCAACAAAAATAGAGAATGATATCAAAACCTTCTCAAATAGAGAAATATTTTCTCTCTCATTCTGGTTTTAAAAGGGCGATGCAAAAAGTTCATCACGTTTATGCTCTTGTGATTCTAGACAATAATGAAGATCATCCACATCCTCCAACTATTATGAAAGATCTTCTTCAAGAATTTGTTGACGTTATATATACCTGAATAAATTATATCTGGTCTTCCTTTTCTGAGCGACATTCAACATTGTATTGACCTTGTTCTAGGTGCTATTTTGCCAAATAAAGCTGCTTATAGAATTGGCCCAAAAGAACATAAAGAGTTACAAAGGCAAGTAGACGAACTATTATCTAAAGGCTTAGTGAGGGAAAACATGAGTCCTTGTGTTGTACCAGGCCTTCTTGTACTTAAAAAGATGGAACTAAGCGAATGTGTGTGGATAGTCCGTCAATAAAATCACCCCGCTTTCCTATTCCTCGACTGGATGATTTGCTTGATAAAATTCATGGTTCTACCATATTTTCTAAAATTGATTTCTGTAGTGGCTATCATCAGAATCGAATGAGATCGGAAGATGAGTGGAAGACGGCTTTCAAAACCAGAGATGACTTTTTGAATGGATGGTTATGTCGTTTGGTCTTTCTAATGCTCCAGGCAGTTTTATACACTTATGAATCATATTTTTAAACCTTTTTATTGGAAAATTTATCGTGTTCTATTTTAATGACATTCTTGTATAAAGTAATGATGAAGAACTTCATAGGGCACACTTACGTGAAGTCTTCATAACTTTGAAGAAGTAGAAACTCTATGTTAACATGAAGAAATGTGATTTCTTTACTGACAATCTTGTCTTTCTTGGTTATGTTGTTTATATTAAAGTAATCAAGATGGATCCTAGTAAAGTGGCGGCAATTCAAAATTGGCCCACATCAAAGTCCTTGCATAATATTCGAAGTTCATAGATTAACGTCTTTTTATCAACGCCTCATAAAAGGGTTCAGTTCAATTGTTGCCCCAATCACAGAATGTTTGAAGGGTAAAAGGTTTCAGTAGACAGATGAAGCACAAAAGAGTTTCGAATTCATCAAAAGAAAGGTAACTAAAGCTCCAATTCTTTCACTTACAAACTTTGACAAAGTTTTTGAGATTGAGTGTTGATGGGTGTCGAAACCACCAAAAATAATAAACTTACTCTTGGAATTTAAAAATCTGTAGTAGTGGTGAGGAAGGTCGATCTCCACAGGGAAAATGGAAATTAAAGTTAAATAAAAAAGGGGGATTTTGAGTTTTGGAAATAAAACATAAAAGAAAACAAAATTAAAAAGAATAAGAAATAAATAGAGAAAGCTGCCAATTAAAGGTTAATCTCGATTATGGTTCATTAATTTGATCATCGATTACTAAACATGCATTCCTAAATTCTTCTCTAAATTGGTTGGAAATCATCAAAACCAATCAACGATTTATAAGTGCTCCTCCTTAAATTTTCGATAACGAAGATATGATCATTGATTATTTCCCTAATTAACGGATAACCCTAGAATACGATAATAAGATTTAACCCATTAAAAACATTAAAAAGAGAAGAACTCAATTCTAACTAACAAACACAGTACGATCGATTCATTTAAGTTAGATTATAAATTCTCATATCATGAATCAAAAAGTATCCTAATCAATTCATGCTATTATGCTACTTGTATTAGAACAATTAAACAATTACGGATTTAATGTTCTAACTAACGATATGCAAGATTAACAATTGAACAACGGGCTCTATTGCACAAGAGTTAACTAACAATAAAATATGTAAAGAGAAAGCATGAATAAAGAGAAAATAGAAATAAAATTAAGAACAAAATCTCACAAATTCATAAACCAAACCTTGATAATCCTCTAGTTGGAATAAATAAATTATCTAGAAAACATATTTAAAACTATCTAAAAGTTCTGAGAAAGATAGGGGAAGAAAGAATTTTCAATTAGGGTACAATTGGGGCTTTAAATAGGCAAAAATAAGATAAAATCACATAAAATCTGCAAAATAATCTTCCCAAGCCATGAGCTGAGCCGGCTGCAGCCGCTGAAGCCGAGCGTGTGTGTGAGAGGAGCCGCCCGGGGAAGCCACGCCTGAGCCGAGCTAATCGCTGAAGCCTGGAGCGCTGCTTCCTTGTCTTATTCGGAGAGAAGTGTCGCCATTGGGCTAGCGACACATCACTCGCCTGCTTAGCCTTCAATAATGCACACTGACATCATACTGACGTCAGCGCGCACTTATTCCTTCATACCGATGATGTCATCATCCAATTTTCTCCATATGATTTTTATTTTGGCTCTAATTTCTTAGTTATAAGTCCGATTTGAGCTCCGTTTTCGCCTACGTTAATGAAATTCAATGATTAACAATATTATAGACATTTAAATCAATTAAAATTCATATTTTAATTATTTTGGAGATAAAACCACTTATAAACACGCGTAAATTATGAGTTATCAAGTGTGATACATCTGATATGGGAACTGGTGCAGTTCTTTTCCAAGAAGGACACCCAATTGCTTTCTTTAGTGAGAAGTTGAATGATTCTTGAAGAAATTACTCTACATGATAAAGAGTTCTACGCAATTTTTCGACCTCTGAATCACTGGAATCAATATTTACTTTCTATGCAATTTTTATTAATTCTGATCATGAAGCTTAGAAGCATTAACAACCAACACAATCTAAACAGAAGACGTGCTTTATGGGTAAAAATTTTACAAGCATACAATTTTACTCTCAAGTACAAGTCTAATGTACAAAATGTTGTTGTTGATGCTCTAAGTCGAAAGTATTCTTTGCTCACCCAGTTACAGGTAAAAGTAGTTGAATTTGAAATTTTGAAGGAACTATATAAAGATGATCCTTAATTTTATAACATTGTTGACAAATGTTGAAATTATTGTCATGGTCAATTTATTTTACATGACGGATTTCTTTCAAAACTAATCGTCTTGTGTTCCACAATGTTCTTTAAGAGGATCCATTATCATTGCTGCTCATTCTAGTGGACTTGGAGGTCATTTTGGGAGAGATAAAACTATAACTCTTATTGAAGAAAAAATTTATTGGCCAAAATTGATCAAAGATGTTGGTAGATTTGTAAAGCGATGTGCAATTTTTCATACTGCAAAGAGTCATAAGCAAAATTCTAGGCTTTATACTCCACTTCCAGTTTCAAATGCTCATTGGTTAGATGTTAGACTTGATTTTGTCGTTGGTCTTCCAAAGACTCAAAGAAACAAAGACTCTATCATGGGTGTTGTTGATCGATTTTCAAAGATGGCTCATTTTATTCCTTGCAACAAAACTTCAGATGCATCTCACATTGTGGATTTATATTTTCGTGACATTGTGAGACTCCATGGAATTCCTAAATCTTTAGTCTCGGATCAAGGTTCGAAATTTTTAAGTCACTTCTGGCGCACTCTTTGGAGAAAATTAGGAACTAATCTTCTTTTTAGTTCTTCTTACCATCCTAAGACTGAGGGTCAAATTGAAGTTGTTAATCGAAGCTTGGGAAATCTTTTGAGAAGTTATGTTGGAAAAAATATCCGCCAATGGGATCTTATTTTACCCCAGATTGAATTTTCTTATAATCAAGCTTCTAGTTAAACTACTGGATGCAATCCATTCGAAGTTGTCTGTGGTTTGAAACCTACAAGTCCAATAGATTTAGTTCTTCTTTATTTTACTCATAATTATAGTGGCCATGTTGATGAACGTGCGAAGAACATCAGGAAATTTCATGAAGGAGTTAGAGACAAGATTCTTAAGCAGAATGAAAAATGTAAACAAGCATAAAAAATATTTTGAATTCAAAGAAGGTGACCTGGTGTGGATTCATCTTAGAAATTAAAGGTTTTCTCATGGTAAGTTTTCCAAATTTCACCCAAGAGTTGATGGACCTTTTAAAATTTTACAACGAATTGGAGAAAATGCTTATAAGGTTGATCTACCTGTAAATTATGATGTTTCATCTACTTTTAATGTTTCTGATCTTTCTCCTTACTATGGTGACTATAGAATTGAAGAGTCACTGGGAATTCCTTTTCAACCTGTAGAGAATGACACAAAAGTGTTACTAAATTAAAGAGTTGTGATTTAATTGTTTTAAGTTTTCAAGAAACTTAACTTTCAACTCCAAATTTATAGGTACTTTTCATCTGCAATTTTGACTGGAATTTTCGTAGTTATTACGAGCACATAAGATAAGAATGGAAAGATAATTGCATCATTAATGCAACACATTTTACATAAGTGAATTTAAAGTTTCCTAGAGAAAGTTATTGATGAATTAAGGCACAAGGGTCAAGTAGGATTTTCTACACGGGAATCACCAAATTCTTATGTTTTTAGATGTCTTTTCCTTTTTCCTATGTCTTGTAATTTTTGAGTCTTTAATATTTACTTTTTCTATGTCTTCGTAAGTTAAGTCTTTAATTTTGTTTTGGGATATAGACTTTATTTTGTGTTATATAAACACATGAATTGTA
The DNA here is from genome assembly GCA_028015215.1 of Gynostemma pentaphyllum. Taxonomy (NCBI): domain Eukaryota; kingdom Viridiplantae; phylum Streptophyta; class Magnoliopsida; order Cucurbitales; family Cucurbitaceae; genus Gynostemma; species Gynostemma pentaphyllum. Next base: position 619,598 of record CM051345.1, on the reverse strand, counting down.
AGCCTTTTAGAATCAAGTAATTTGAATTGTAGTGAATTTTCAAGAAGTTGAGCTATCTCCTTCTACTCGTTTCTATGTATCTCTTTGGTAAATTCCTTAGACTGGTGCATATTTAGCCATGTATATCTAATTAAATTCCTTTGGGTGTTTATATTTATATCCCTTCAGGTTTATTTCGGGTGGTGAGCTTTTATAATTATCGCTGTCATTTTCCAACCTCAATATCCAGCATCATACTCTCCAGTTGTCAGACACACATCCATATCCGAGTACTATTCTCTATTGCTTCTCATTATGATTTTTAACTTGAGCAAATGGATGTCTGCACAGCCTTTTCACATGGTGACCTAGATGAAGAAGTCTTTTTATAACGGCCCTCTGGCTATGTAAGAGAGGAGAACAAGAGAAGGTATGCCTACTTCAGATTTCAGTATATAGATAGAAACAATCCCCTAGACAGTGGAACAATGATAGCTTCATTCAATCCATTGGCTAACATATAGTAAATATGATTAGTGTATATTTGAGGAGAATTACAAGGTTAGTAATTGTGTATTCTCATGTATATATGTGATATATTAATTGCTTTAAAAGATCCAGATGAAATTAGCAAGTTGAAAGCTCAATTGTCATCTGAATTTGAAATGAAAGACATGGGGCAAGCTCACAGAATTCTAGGAATTGACATTGGAAGAAATAAAGTTGAAAAGAGCATATTCCTATCTCAATACAACTGTGTGAAATTTGTTCTAAGAACGTTCAATATGACTGGAGCAAAAGGAACATTAACTCCTCATGCTAGCACTTTAAACTGTCAACTGATTAGTCACTTAGCACTAAAGAAGAAGAGAAAGAAATGCAGGTTGTTCCTTATTCAAAAGTTGTGGGCAGAGGCGGAGCTACATAGGGACCGGGGGAGCACGTGCCCCCCCTCGATTTTTAGAAAAATATAAATATATATGGTTTAAATTAAAATTAATTAATGATATTAATGAATAAATATATTAACAAGATATATATTGCAATATACGAATCCTGTAGTGCGTTGGTTAAAGTGCAGACTTTTATCCTTCAAATCCCAAGTTCAAACCCTTGGTTGGCGTGTTTTTTTCTTTGCACTTTTTTAAACTTAAAATCCATTATTTTATATATTTAATTTAAGAATTAGATAATAGAAAGAAAAAAAACCTTTGATTTTTTATATTTTAATTTTATATAAATACACTAGTTCAATATATTTAATATCTCTCATTTCAAAATTTTGAAATCATAATATAATTAAATATTTTTTTTTATATCATAAATATTATATTTATTTAATTATATTATGATTTCAAAATTATATAATTGTATGTTAGGGGTGCTTTTAAAGTTTGGTTTATGTGGGTTTTATTAAAATCGACACTAAACTAATTAAATGTAGAAAAAAAATTAGAAATCCTAAATTCGTTTTGGCACATAAAAATTTTAAGTTATTCAATTTATATAGGCTTTAGTCGACTTCGATTCAAACTCTATCGGTTTTTGAATTTTAAGATGCAGTTTAACTGCGTGCCCCCCCTCGAGTTAAATCCTAGCTCCGCCACTGGTTGTCGGGAACATAATGTATTATATGATTTGCACAAGGCGCGATATAGCGTATGCCTTGAGTGTCATTAGTAGGTTCATGGAAAAGCTTGGGAAAGTACATTGTGATGCTGTAAAATGGGTTTTGAGATACCTAAAGGGAAATGATTCTATTGGCTTGAGTTATCTAAGATCACCTGATAACACTCCTTGCATTATTGGCTATGTAGATTCAGATTATCCAGCAGACATTGATCATAGGAGGTTCTAGGCAGGGTTTGTGTTAAAGCTATTTGGGAATGTAGTAAGTTGGAAATCCACTCTTCAACACATTATTGATTTATCAACAATAGAGTCTGAGTATATAGCTATTACTGAGGCATCAAAGATGTTAAGGTTCAAGGGACTTATTGAAGAATTGCTTGGAAAGGTGTGTCAAACGAAAGTTTGGAGTGACAATAAGAGTGCACTACATCTTTAAAAGAATCCAAATCACCATGAAAGAACCAAGCACATAGCATATGTTAGGTATCATTTCATTAGAGATGTTGTGAGTTAAGAAAAAGTGAGTCTAGAGGAAATTGCTACAGAATAAAATCGAGTGGATGCCTTTACTAAACCTTTAAGCATTGATAGATTCAATGGCTTCATGAAGGAGTTGAGAGTGGTTACTGATCATGGTTAACTGAGATTATATGAAGGGAGAATTTTATTAATGATCAAAGGTTAAGGTAATGTTTCATCATCAAGGTAGAGATTTGTTGAGTATTGATGCTAAAAGTAATCTCAATTGAAGCTATCCTTAACTACTGCTAACTGTCAAGTTGTTCCAAGTTGTTAGGATCAAGTAGTTGTCAAGTTAAAGTCATGTGGGAAGCTGTTAGTTGAGGGTTAAGCTGATTGATAGCTAATGATAATGTAATTAGTTGCTAATGATTAGCTAATGATTAAAGTGTGTTTAGTTGCTGCTATAAAAAGGTTGTAGCTAAACTTAATTATAATGTGTTGTTCATCATTTTTTTTTATCAAATTAGAAGTCTTCTTTCTTTCCATCTCTTTTTTGTTTTTTCTTTCTTGAATACGATCATTGATTCAGCATTTATATCATAAAAGTTTACCATAAAAATTAGTTTGGATTGTGGATTTTGTTTTATTGATTTATAAGTAAATGATTTAGAATTAAATACATGGGATTTAAATGTGTTTGGATATCAAGAGAATAATTAACTAATAAAAATTAATGTAAAATAGTTAAGATTGATGTCAAACTATTTATTTAAAATAATAAATAAATTTAACTACTAATAAATAATAAATTAATATTAAAATTAATCAGTCTCTCTCCTCTCTACTATTTATTTCCCTTAAAAAGAAAAACTCAACTCCTACAAGGATAGTAAAATGAGTAAAATAGAAATTATTATCAAGGTTTTAGAAAGAAAAAACTAATTTAACAAACATGGGGATGAAAATAATAAAATATTAAACCGAATAGTTGAGCTCATAAAAGATAATGTACTCAAGATTTATATAATTCCAAGTTATAGATAGGAATTGAATATGTAATAAATCAAAAAAGTTAATTATTTAATATTATTATTATTATGTTGTAAATAAAGAAGGGAGAGACTCGAATCTACCATAAAATAAGAAAGAGAGTATATACATGATTATTTGAAGTATACTCAGATCTAATAGAACCATTCCTAGAATCTTCTATAAGTGTTTGACTTAGAAAAAAATTAAGAACTGTCCAAATATGTTTAAGTACTAATATAAGAGGGTTTGAATTCATGGTTTATAAAGATATATTGTTCCCTATAATTGAGGCAAGGAATGCTTCTTTGAATTTCCTAAAAAAATGAACAGGGTTTCGATTGGAGACCATCTATCCCCCACTTGCACTTAACTAATGTATATAAATTTTTAATATATCTTTCAAAATCACCACAACCAACAACTTAAATATAATATATATATATATATATATATTAGGTATATGGAGCCAAATAAATTAATGGATCATTTAACACATTAAAGCTCACTGATTAGTTGAAGCCCAAAAACCTTTTTGTTCATGCATGGAATAAAAAGATATATATTATATTATATTATAATATATCTAAACCAAATTACTTTTGGTTGTGAATGATATAGGCGGTGGATTGATACTTAGGAAGTTGACTAATGCATGTATTGACTGTGGAATTATACATAGGGAAATTTCCCCCCGATTTGTTATAGGATACAGGTATGGGAATACATCCCCGCCCTGCCCCCAACCCCGAACCTGATTTTTTAAGAATATTTTATGTAAATAGAAGTTGAGGGATATATATTGTTGGGAATTTGAGGTTTCTCAAATCTCTAAAGTCCCTAATCCCAAGAACGATGAATATCATGTAATAAAGAATAAATAATGGGATAGAGAAAAATAACACGACAACAGAGATTTATACAAGTTCTCAATTATTACTTTTTGTGATTTTGCAGGTTCCACTATGAAGTTAAAGATTATATCAATGAGACAAGTAAATAAAGAGTATATAACTGCTCACAATTATATATAACTTCAAGAATCACTCAAACAGTCATCTCCTCTAAATTTTCACTCAATATGAACAAACCTCGAAAACAATAATCTCTTGCTTCACCACTCTTGATGAAGTCAAGAGGGCCGCCCCTCATAGAGATACATCACATTGACGACTCTCAGCCGCATCAAAGAACCAACTCCTCCACACTTTTTAGTTTTTATAGAAGACGTAAAAAAGCTTTAATAACTTTCCTACACGCCCCCGTTGGTTCTTTGATGTAAATAGAAGTTCCTATCTACTTTTTGATGTAGTTTATTTCTAAGGGATTATAAAAACTAATGCGATTTAGATCTTTATTAAATACAGTATAATATAATATAAACATATTAATTGAAATGGAGTAAGTAAAAATTTGGGAATTTCCACTGATAGCATAATTTTCTTTAATATTTATAAATCTAGAAGTTTTAAAAAGTATTTGTAAATATAGCAGTTTTAAAAAACCATCAATTAAGGGAATAAAAGAAATTAGTGATAACTTATCAGCTAAACAGTGATTATATGCACAAAATATCATTTGGTATAATGAATCACTAAAATCAGTAATTACCTATGCGCAAAATCATTGATTACTTATGCGGAAATCTGTGACTATTTATGTGAACAAGTAGCAATTTTGTAATATTTTATGCGCGAATTTGAGTTTTTTGCTATTTTTTCGAATAACTTTTTGGCCTGCTATTTTTATAAATGTTGGACATTTTTTAACTATATGTGTAAGAGCCCCTAAAAATTTCTAATCCGCGAAGGTGTGTAGGTAAGTTTTATCGGTTTCTATTATATATCTTTCAACACCACCCCAACCAAAAAGCTTAAAAAATTAAAGACATATTCTTTAAAAAGGAACATCATCTCCCACGTCACTCTATGCTTACTAGTCTCCCAACTTGCAAATGAAGAGGTCCTTTCTCCTATCTCTATGATCTCTCCCATTTCTTATATTTCATCCCTTTTCCTCTCTCTCTCTCTCTCATTATTTTCTTCATTTCCTCTCTCTCAAGACTCCATATATGGCAGGAAAACATGAAGAAGTAATAAAACCCCTCTCTCATTTGCATTTCTTATGATATATTTTCTTCATGATTTAATTACTATATTTTTCATTGGGTTTTTTTTTTTCAGGTAATGTGGCCAAGGCTAGTAGCCAATAAGATTTTGAAAAAGAGAATGGGAAGCAATAACTTTGTGGCAGATTTTCCAAGCAATAACTCAGAGGTTAATTTGGTTGTTGCTCAATCTTCTTCAATCCCAAGAAGCAACTTCTATCAACCTCCAACTCACACCCTTAACTTTTTCAAGTATGTAATCCAAAATTCACTATATTTGAAATGTTTTCTTCAATAACCTCTATGAAAAATACTTCGGTATTCACCGGTTAACTGGAGTTTTGTATGATTTTTTTATATATCTTATTCTTTCTACATAAATATATTAGTGGGTAATAAATATGTTTAAACCCTAAGAATGAGACACAGAGAAAAATCAGAAAAACTTATCTTGACTAGTTAGTACTCGAGTATTTTCCTTAAACATTTGTTATATTGTTATTATAAATATGTAAACATTAAATCATGACTAGACGTAAAAAACTAAATAGTTGTCTTAGAATAAATTTAATCTTTTGAATATATCTTCAATAACGGACTCTAATGACAGGGAAATGAAACTTGAACTAATAATTTGTAGTTTTTCCTTTGTCTTTCCATCTTTTAGGGTTTTTGTGAGTACATGGAACGTGGGAGGTATTGCACCAAATGATGAAGAATTGAATATTGAAGATTGGGTAGACACTTCATGTGATATCTATGTTTTTGGGTAATTCAATCCACTTTCATTTTTTTTTCTTTTATATATTTTTATTATATAATCTATGTTTAAGTTGTAAACAAATATTTTTCTTTGATAACTATTTCAAAATTTTGAATTTAGATACTATTGGGCTCTTGATTCACAATTTCAATTTTTTTCCAATCTAATATTATATTAAACAAAAATACTATATATATTTTTTATATAGAAACAAAAAACCTATATCAAACAAATTTCTAGTAGTATATAATAATTATTTGCATGAATTTGCTCATGCAGTTTCCAAGAAATTGTGCCTCTAAAAGCATCAAGCGTATTTGGATTAGAAAATAGAAAAAACTCAACAAAATGGAATTCAAATATAAGAGAAGCTTTGAACAAGAAATTGAAAGAAAATTTCAAGTGTATTATAAGCAAGCAAATGGTTGGGATTATGATTTCAATTTGGGTTCGTAGTGATCTTCATCCCTTCATTCGAAATCCCAATGTTTCTTGCATTGGTTGTGGTCTCATGGGCTGCCTTGGCAACAAGGTATTTACTATACGTTAATCGATTCTACTTACGAGTGTTCTGAAAATTCGTTTTTTTCCTTCTAACACGATAGTTTAAATAAAGTAAATTTTTTATTAAAAAAATTCAAGAGTTTCTATTTATATTTTTAAATGTATAAAATTTATTAATAGTGATTTGAATGCTCAATAATATTATCATTTTCAAACTACGTAAAATGTATTAAAAACCATTTTCTAATATTTAAAAATGGTTTTAAAACTCTAACAAAATTTTAGAATATAAAGCTAGGGATTGTTTTGTTTAAGAGACCATTTTTTGACATATAAAAATTAAAGTTATTGTGTATTTGAAAAAAGAAAACTCTAATTATTCTAAAAAAAAATAAAACAGATCATCCTAATTAATAAAATAAATAAAAGAAAACGACTTTAAGAAGACAATTACTATTTTCTGAAAACAGTCTCTCAGATTTTATTTTTATTTTTTTTAAAAAAAAAACATATTTGACTAAATTTTCAAAAGTTTGAAAATCAAAACAATTAATATTTTCAAAACCTTAATTTTAAAACAAAAACAATATTAAACAAGGCTATTTTTTTTAATTAATTGAATGATTACATACTAATCCTATGATTTTCAGGGATCAGTATCAGTTAGATTTAAATTACATGAAACAAGCTTTTGTTTTGTGTGCACTCATTTGGCTTCTGGTGGAAAAGAAAAAGATGAAAAATCAAGAAATTCAAATGTTTCTGAAATATTATATCGCACCACTTTTCCCAAAGGCTCTTCTCTTGATTTGCCCAAAACTATTCTTGATCATCAGTAAGCTCCAACTCTTATCTTATTAATTGATTTTTTTTTTTTAATTTTAGGGTTTTTTTTAGTATTGATAGATGTTTTTTAGAAAGAAAATTCAATTAATAAATATAATTGCATGGATTATTAAATATTAGTAAGATTTAACTAAAATAGAGAGACTGAATTAAATCTTTTAAAAATAGGGAATTTTCATTGGGTAGCAGATTTTGATGCAATATTTATAAAAATATCAACTCCAAAAAATATTTTTAAATATGACAATTTTTACTATGATAATCAGTGATTAATGTGTGTATTAGTGATAAACTTAGTGTAAAAATATATAATTTAATATTTATCACTGATTCACGATAAAAAATTGCTGAATTTACATGTGCCCTTTAAAATATATACGTACCAAATTGATTAAGAAAAATAATAAAATATAAGGACCAAAAATATGATTTTCATTTAGTCTATCTTCAAACTCAAATAGTTGAAATGATTCAATTAATTTTAGTTAAAGACTTGTTCAAAAATGGTATTTCTCATGATAAGATATTGGTGAAAAATATAATTTTTCGAATTGTTTCAAAATATCTACTCATTTAAAATTACTCATTAAAAAAAGTGTTAAATGGTTGAAATTTCTCTAATTAAGTGATGTGACATGTATATTTATTTCAATCGTGTGAATTTAATACATTATGTTATTAAATAAATAATAATTTTGATAAATTATATAAAAACTTTGAGTACTGAGCAATCGTGGATTCTAAAAAATCCACGATTGCTAATTATAGACAAATCGCATGGATTATTAACAATATTAAACAAATGGAAGATTCCTTAAAGACAAATCGCATAATTGGGATGCTAAAAAATCCTAAAGTAAAATAAATGGGTCGGACACCATTATTGCTAATTATAAATTGTCACCATTGATAAAGTCCACTAACAATATTAAACATTTTTGTCTTTATTCCTTTGTATTTTTCTACAGTTAAATATATTTTTTATCCTAATTAATTAAATCTTATGCTTAATCTGTCTATGTTGTAAGGGAAATATTAGTTTAGTTATACTTTTTTAAAGTATTTGTGTTGACTCTTAAAAGAGAATTAAATATGCAAAGTTAAATTCAATTAGCTAATTAATTTTGAATTTTATTGCTTTAAAAAATGAATTTCATCTCAAATATTAGATTTTTGATATATATATTTCTGTTTACGATGTTATTTTTAATTTTTTTTGTATTTAGATTTATTATTCAATAGTTTATTGAAATTAAGAATAGATTGTCACGATTAAATTGTTATTAAATGCAGACGAGTGATATTGCTTGGGGACTTAAATTATAGAGTCTCATTACCAGAAGCAACTACAAGAATGTTGGTTGAAAGAAAGGATTGGAATACTTTACTAGAAAATGATGAGGTAATTAATATTAAAAAGAAGGATTATTAACCTATACAAATTGAAGAATTATTTTTATTAAAAAAAAAACTTATTTATTTATTTATTGAAAATGAAATAGCTGAGGATGGAGATGCTGGATGGGCAAGTATTGGAAGGATGGGAAGAAGGGAATATTAAATTTGAACCAACTTACAAATATTATCCAAATTCTGATGTTTATTATGGAGCTTTTCATCATGGTCTTAAAGCTGAAAAAATTAGGAGAGCTCCTGCATGGTATGTATTCAAAACTCTTTTTAATAATAAGTTTCATGTGATTGATGAAAAAACTGAATTTTTTTTGTCCATTTAAAATCACTATTCATATGTCTAAAATCAATTTATACATAGAAATTGTATATAGTGTATCAATTTAAATCCGAAGATTTTGATTTACCTGAATTTTATTAAATTATTCAATTTATATCCTTTGTTCGTAAAATTAATATCATTTTTGAAATTTTTTGTAGTTTGATGTGAGCGTTTTAATATCTAAATGAAGTTGTTTTTTTAGAAATTGATTTTTATACCTGTGTAATATTTTTATGGCTAGATTTAAATATTTTAGTGTCGGATTTGAATTTTATACCATTTGATTTGATAACTATGATATGAGTTTTTTTTTTAATATATAATTACGATCGTGTGTTTTTATGACTAGACTTTATATGTTTTTGTTATTCTGATCTTTTGGTGATTTACTAAATGAATTTTAAGCTATTTTAGTTTTGTTTCGACGTGGGTATAAATTGAACCACTTATTTAGGTCATTTAAATTGATTATATAAAAAATACAAGGTTTAAATTAACATAATCATATAAAATTCAGGATATAAATTAATTTCTTCCCTCTAAATTTTTACTAAGCTATAAGAAGATTTTTCAAAGGAAAAAAAAACAGAGATGTGTTCTTTCTAAATTTAAATCTAAAAAGTCAACAATGATTTTTATAGTGGTTTCTAGGGGATGCTTTACTTTTTTGAGTTTTGATATTATGATTTAGGAGAACAGACACTCTCTACAATCTTTATATTTTAAATGATTTTATGCATTTTAAATTTAATCTCACGACTTTTGTTTATAGTCCTACTTAATAGACTAATAGAGATATTCTGCTTTCTTATAAATCAATCACAACCGAATTTTAACTGATGTGAAATTTTACTCGAACCTAATAAACCCTTTATATTTTACATATGGTTAAGAATTTTGTATCATTTGATTTGATAACTATGATATGAATTTTTTTTTTATATATATAATTGCGATTGTGCGTTTTTATGATTAGGTTTCATAGGTTTTTGTTACCTTGATCTTTTGGTGATTTACTAACTGAATTTTAAGCTATTTTAGTTTTGTTTCGACTTGGGTATAAATTGAACCACTTATTTAGACTGTTTACATTGATTATATAAAATATACAGGGGTATAAATTAACATATCATATAAAATTCAGGGGTATAAATTAATTTCTTCACACTAAATTTTTACTTAGCTATAAGAAGATTTTTCAAAGAAAAAAAAAACAGATAAATTCTTTCTAAATTTAAATCTAAAAAGTCAACAATGATTTTTTTAGTGGTTTCTAGGGGTACCTTTTTTAGTTTTGATATTATGATATTATTATATTAGGAACAGACCTTCTAAAATTTCTATATTTAAATGACTTTATATATTGTAAATCTAAACTCACATAACTTTGTCCATGGTCCTACTTAATAGATTAATAGAGATATTCTACTCTCTTATAAATCAATCACAACCAAATTTTAACTGATGTGAGAATTTACTCAGAACCTAATAAACTCTCTATATTTTACATTTGGTTAAGAACTAATATCTAAAAGATGAGAAAACTCGAAAAATAAACCTATTTTTCCAACGACAAAAAAAAAAGTATCAAATAGACTTTTTTTTTTTTAAAGTCAAATAGACTCTTTCTAATTGTATTAAAAAGCAAGAACATTTTATAACAATCTTGAAGTAGACTTGAAAATTGGATGTTTTTAATCTGGTTTTGAAAATTCAGGTGTGATCGTATTATATGGAATGGAAAAGGGCTAAAACAAGTATCATACAATAGAGGGGAGTCAAAGCTATCAGATCATAGGCCAGTTATGGCAGTTTTCTTAGCTGAAGTTGAAACTCTTTCCACTTTGAAAAGTTTGCAAGGTTTTTTTATGTCAAACAGGTTTGAGCAAATCAATACTTCTACTCACCCTCTTATTGATGTCAATGTCGATGTCGATGATGACGACGGGATGTTTTCAGCCATTGATTTCACCCTTCACAAACTATTTTGAATTATGTTAACTTAAAAAGATACATTGCTTATATTATGTCGAAAAGAAGAGAAAGTTAAGAAGAAAGAAGGGTTAGAGAGTAGATATTTTGATATTAGTAAATCATGTTGTATATTCATTTGTTGGTTATATGTTGTTTCTTATATTGTTTTTCATGGACTGTTATATCGTCCCTTTTTTAGTAGGGACTTAGTGTAAATCAAAGCCTCTCTTTCTCTTCTTTTTTTTTTTTTTTTTATATTACATTAAATTAGAAAAAACAGACTCGAACCTTTGATCGTGTATAAAAGATGATATTGATATATAATCAATTGAGTTATGTTCAATTTGACTGTTTCTCTCCCAAAAAAAAACAAACGAAATAAAACTTCATTTCATACAAATTTCATCCTTTGTCTTTCAAGTTTCCACAAACTCGTTTTGCTTTCAATTGAGATAAAGCGTAGTAAAGTTATATTAATCCTATGGAAATTTCGAGAGAAAAAAAATCTTAGTTTTAAGGTTTTTATTATCTTATACATAATATTAAATTGTTTAATTAATTTACTAATCGTTTATGTTGAGGTATGATGAGATTGTACTTTCTTCAATTTTGTTATTAAATTGGTGAAAAAAAAATTATTGTGATTATTCATTTTATACTCCAATTTTGTTTTTAAATTGGTGCAAATATCTTTAATGAAGACTTGTATAATTTGAAAAAATGACTGGAAAAGAAATGTTTGATCTAGTATAACTGGTGAAGTGGGCCTTAAGTAAGTAACAAGGCCCACTATTTATTTATTGGGCCTAAAAATGTCCAAATAACTGTGTAACTTTGACAAATTGAAAGGGCCCACTGTCTGATGGTCCCAATGAAATCATGAAATCGTCTCATCTAATGTAGAGGATCACTGCTAATTGACAACGTGGATTTCTCTCTCCTCTCTCTAGTCGGTGGGCTGCAAGCTGTATCCAAACATGGGGCCCCACTCATACTCTCTATTGTTTGGATTCAACCTTTTAAATAACCCCACTCTTTTTTTCAACCATGTTACTATGTTTGTTTTTACAAATGAAAGTTGTTTTTTGGATTTTTGGAGGAGTTTTTTTTTTAGTAATTTTATTATATATATATTTTATAAAATATTATTATAAATTAAGGTAATTTGTAATCACCCCTCAAGGAAAATCTTCCATAATTGATCAAATTATTAATATGGAAAAAATCTAATAATTTGAAGGTCAATTAAAAAACAAAAGTTCAAATCCAAGCCCATTTGCTACAAAGTTTTGAAGAGCTTCAAAGTTTAAAATGTCTATGGGGACATAGATATTAGGGTAAAGTATATTTTTTGTCTTTCAGTTTTGAGTTTTGTGTCTACTTGATCTCTACATTTTGATTTTGTGTCTGTATTGTCCCTTGTTTTAAAAAAATGTGTCTATTTGGTCCATACGTTTTGATTTTATGTCTATGTGGTCCTTGAGTTTTAGAAAATGTGTCTACTTGGTCCCTAGTTTTTTATTTTGTGTGTATGTGGTCCTGAGTTTTTTAAAAATGTGTCTAAATAGTTTATGTGATAGCATATCCGTTAAATTGTCTAACGAAGATCTTACGTGGCAATTGACACAACCTAATCACAAGGTGATGTGGACTCTCATTTATAAATTTGACGCTAACGTGGAGATAACTAAATTGTTGAGCAAAAGCCAATAAAAATAGAAAATTAGAAAAGGAAAAAATGGCAAAATCAGTACATGTATAAGTTGCTGGAACAACCAGAATCATCTATAGAGGTAAATATTTTAGCTTATACACAGAAGCTTCACAAGAATGCTATTTAATTTATCTTCATGTCAACGTCAAATTTGTAAATGATAGTCCACGTCAATGTGTGATTGAGTTGTGTCAATTTCAACGTAAGATCTCCATTAGACAATTTAACGAATCTTTTACCCACATAGATTATTTAGACACATTTTGTGATGCCCCGTCACTTTTAAATAAATTAAATCAGAGAAAACAGCGGAAGTCTTTTATTTTAAGAAAATTGGCGTGATTATGTTTGAAAATAGGCTAGCCAAAACCTGTTTACATCTTAAATTCAAATATCTAAAAACACAAGGAACATTAAGTTCCTATCAGGAGTTCAAAATGATTTATAAACATAAAAGTAAAGACAAAAGCTCTTAAGAGCCATTTACAAATATACAACTCCAAAATTATATAAAATTCACAAAACCATGTACATGGATTTTTACAACTACTTAGTCCATCTCGAAATCATCACCCTCTCGATCAAGCGCGCACCAGCTCCTCTCCCACGATCCCAAACATTACCTGAAATGTTTGTAATTTCATGAGCTAACAAACTAAGCCCAGTGAGAATAATAAGAATAAAAAGTAAGGATATACCTCAAATTCGTATTCCGATTTGTGTCCAATTTACCTGACACAATTCACTCATAAAATCCTCCAAACTCTAGGTAATTTCATTCTAAACTTTCCAAAGGATGATATTACTAACACTCGTAGTCAATCCTCATCCATTAACTTGTTATGACATAAAATAAGAAAAATAAATAACTTTGCATAGAATATAACATCTCGATTATCTTTCTCATCGATCATAAGCATGAATGCATGAGGACATCCCGTAGGATTTGCATACGCCCTTATGCATGAAGAAGGTAACGTGGTCTATCCCGTAGGATCCATCGTTCTCCCTCCTTTTCTTTCTCACTTTCTCTTTTCTTTCTGTGAAGGTAATGTGGTCTATCCCGTAGGATCCATCATTCTCCCATTCACGTCTTTCTCATTCTCTCTTCTTTTTCTATGAAGGTAATGTGGTCTATCCCGTAGGATCCATCATTCTCCCATTCATATCTTTCTCATTCTCACTTTTTTTCCATGATGTGAGATGTTATGATGCAATATGATATGTTTTGGAGTAAATAAATAAAATGCGGAATTAAAGTAGCCGAAACAAACATAAAGTAAAAGGCATAAAATAAAGGACATAAAGTGAATGACATAAAGTAAAATAAATAGTAATCTCGAACGAACGATGTGTCGATCGAACTCCGGTATCAATAATAAGAATAGAATCAAACGATTAACCTAACCTTCAAGGATTCTAAACTTCCAATATAATCTGAGGTTCTTTTAATCGTTCTAAATACAAGTTTGGATCTTTTAACCTCCAATGATCCATGCTAAACTTCGAAACGAATCTAACTAAGAACTTTCTAAGGTTCAATGCTTTTCTCGATAACTCCTAAGTTCTCACTTAAAGATTTAGCTCCTAATCCTAGGGTACTAGCTCATTCCCTCTATTCTTAGATTCGGTTTCTAGTCTTAGTTTCAAATGCTACAAACCTTCATACTCATTCTATAAGGTCCCGTTAATTTCGGGGTAATTTTATTTATTTATTTATTTATTTATTGATTTAGTTATTTATTTAAGTTAGTTAAATAACTTAGGTTATTAAATGGTGTTGTTTAGTAATTTTAGTAGAATTATGAAGTGTGGGGCCTCTTCACCAACCTTTTTGGTCTTATCCCTAAGTTTTAGGGCAACAAATTATTGTGCAAAAGTGAGAGAAAAACACAATTCCTATCTTTCCTCTCTTCTTCTTCGTGACCAGCAACAGCCGCCACCCCTAACTTTTTTTTTTAAATTAATTTTCGTTCTTCTCTTCTTCTTCACGAGACAGCCATCGCACGCCCCTCCCCTTGAGTTGCCGGAAGATCCTTCCCGTGAAACATTGCACCTCCGCCGTGAACTAGCGCCTCACCGTCTCTCTCTATCCCTCTCCCGTGAATAACCAGCTACCATATCACCACCGCCCTCGCCGTTGCATACCCGTCGTTCTCCTCTCTTCACCGTGAACCATCACTACCGAGAACCACGATGCCGTTCCTTGTGCTTTCCATCTCCGAAATTAGATCCACGGTGAACTGCCCCTTGTCGTTCTTTGTGTTTTCGTGGTGTTGATAGACGAATAGATGAAGGAAGGAACGAGATACGTAAACCGGATGATTTCCCGCTGCCCAAAATTCTTGAAACCTGCTGGAACGTCCACCACGGTAAGCTGAAAAGCTTCATCTTTCCCCTCCCATGGCTGCCATGTGCGTGGCTGTAATATTGGGGAAGATGCGGTTCAACTGAACCGGCTGGCCGGTTCAATTGAACCGGTTCAGTTTGGTTCAGTTGGATTAATTGTTAATCGGGGTCCGATTTTGGCTATTTTGATCCAGTTCTCTCGTTAATTGGTTGTAATTAATTAATTTCCAGGTTCCGGGAAACTCTAGGGGCAATAATTTCTTCTTATTGAGGTCGGTTCTTGAATTTAGCTACTTCCCTAAGCTTCCAAGGTGAGTTTAAAGTGGTTTTATGTGATTTTATGTATGAATTGCATGACGAGTTGTTAATTGAGTATAAGAGGGTATGTGAAATTGAATTCCTATGAGAATTTTGGTTGCTTTGATGATTATCGGGAGTGACTGTTACATTGGTTTTATTGTATTTCAGAGTTTAGATATAAACTTGGAAATGTAAAGTAAAGTTTACTATTGTAATTGGAGGTTTCAAGATGAATGGGAATATTCGGGATTGGTTTCGAGAAAAGTTTAGTCTAGGGTGAGAATTGGAATTGGGATATGGGAAAAAGCTAACTGTTGGGCATATGATTAGTGAAACGATGTTTCCCGTTTTCATTATTCGTCTTTGTGTTCTTCGTATATGCTTTTCCTTCATAGAATGGCTAATAGCATGATTTATCGTTTATTACGTTTGCACTTTATATTTATTTGATTATTGGTTCTTACGCGCGTATTCTACTTTTTATCGTAGTGATAACGGGTTCGACCCGATTACATACTTTATTTTTATGTTTAATTGCGGTGGTGGGCTAATGGTAGTTTGAATAGTGGATTATGGAATATTGGGGACCTTGGATGAAACAGGTCGGGTTGTCAATGAACGACGTGATTATGGAAATATTGGGGACCTTGGATGAAACAGGTCGGGTTGTCAATGAACGACGTGATTATGGAAATACTGGGGACCTTGGATGAAACAGGCCGGGTTGTCAAATTTCCCGAGGTTGTGATGTTTATAGTAAAGTGGAAATTTATATGGCTAATGGTTCTTGGTCGAGGACATTAGCGATGGTAACTTCGTTTTGGTAATATTCTTGGTCGAGAATATTAGAGATAATAATGTGTTTGGCTAATGGTTCTTGGTGGAGAACATTAGCAGTGATGATATCACTTTGGTAATATTCTTGGTCGAGAATATTAGAGATAATAATGTGTTTGGCTAATGGTTCTTGGTAGAGAACATTAGCGGTGATGATATCATTTTGGTAATATTCTTGGTCGAGAATATTATAGATAATAATGTGTTTGGCTAATGGTTCTTTGTCGAGAACATTAGCGGTGATGATATCATTTTGGTAATATTCTTGGTCGAGAATATTAGAAATAATAATGTGGTTGGCTAATGGTTCTTGGTCGAGAACATTAGCGGTGGTAACATCATTTTTGCAATATTCTGGGTCGAGAATATTGATGGTAACGTGCGTATTCTTACTAATGTTTCTTGGCCGAGAACATTAGTGGTGTTACATGAAATTCTGATTGTAAGTTGTGGTTTAAATGTTTCCTTTGGTAAATGTGGAACGTACTTTTGGAATCGAGATATGTGGGTATAGGATGTTGGGAGTATAGAATGGGTAGTAAAGAGCATGCTAGGTTTTTGGACACAATTTCCGATGTGGAATTCGTCCATAGGGTTGCATGACTCCATTTTACTCTCACTAGCATTTTTATGCTAACGTTGCTACACTTTAATTTTTTTTTCAGGTAGAGGTGGTGGTGCCGCGTGATCGCGGGATGATGGAAAAAGGACATGGACTTGATCATTTTGAGCATTCTTGAATGCATGAAAACCCTTGCATTTTGATTTATGATTTTTGGATACTTTGGATTTGTATTTTGAGCTCGAGAGAGCAATTTACTGTTTTTATGTTATATTTGTCCATTTTGGGACTTAAACTGTTAAGGAATGCGCATTCCTCGCTTTTATCGCTTTCTTTGATTTGGGACAAATGTACACAAGTTTTGGCTAGTCCGAAATACAAACGGCACCATGCCGATTTTTTTTTTGAAATTTCTAGACTTCCGCTGCTTCACTCTATTTTAAATTGTGTATGAAATTTCGGGCCTTTACACATTCGCTTTCTATAGTTACTTTAAATCCTAACTATTCTCACCTTAGCCAAATAAGAGTTCGCTCCAAGTTTCCGAAAGCACGATCAAACAATGATCCGAAACACCTACAATTAATTACATCTACAATTAATAAATAAACATACATCGATCGATTAACATCTAAAAGCTCAAAACAACGAACAACCCCATAAACCTCACTATGAGGCTCTCGGCCCCCCCCCATAAAAAGTGGGTCTCGGGCTTGGTTTTCCGGCTTTTAGGTACTTTAGAGGTGTTTCAAGTTGGTTTTAAGCAAATTCGATATTTCCGATTTCAATGGGTATCGATAATTAGGGTTTTTTGAACATTAAGCCCTTTCCCGAATTGAATTTAAATAAACATTAATTCACTAATTTATAACCCATATTCAAATCCCAAAAGGTAAATTTCAAACGGAAAGGGTTTCGACTGAAACTCGGTTTTAGAGTTAAGAGAATTCCAAAAACTCTTAAAACTTCCTCCGTATTTACAAACACCGAGTTTCACGGCAAGAAATCGAAAGGAAACAAAGAAAACTCCATTAAAACACTATTTGGAGCTTAGGGTTTCAAGAGAAACTTACTGAGAACTCCGTGGATCTCGAGTGGCAAGTACGATAGTTGGGTGGAAAAGAATCCTAGACCCGAGGCCTTTCCGATGCAACCGAAATCGAGTCGATCCGTCGAAAAACGAGCAAAAACCCAAAAATCCCTTTTCCCCCTTTGAACCCACGGCCTTGGGAGAGAAATATGAAGTTTGGTGGTCAACTTTGGTCAAATGGGCATTTTAAAGATGAAGTGAATAGTGTTTTGGATAATTTTTAAGAAATCGAAAATGACGGTTGCGTCCTTTTATGACTTTTGACTTCTAAATCGAAACCCGATGCTCTTAAATAAATCTAAAGGTGATTAATAATTATTAATTGGCCTATTAATAATTATTAATGTCACCGAAGAGAAAAATAAACAATAAAACGGTTAAAAAGAATTTCGGGCGAAATTAACTACTAAAATCGAAATTACAAAAATAATAATTAATCTAAATACTTAAATTGAAATAAATAAATAACATTAAATAAATAATAAAAAAAATTCACTTCAAAATAACGGGACGTTACACATTTCCTAAAACTCAAACATCACATAGATACAAAATCAAAATGTATGGACCAGTGACGGGTCTAGGATCTAAATTTAGGAGGGGCATAATAATAATATAAAAAGAAATTAATCAATTAATTTTTGTACTAACTATTAGAAATTTTTATATTAAACAATGGAATAATAAATTTTTTAAATTAATCCAACCTTATTTTTTTCAATTGTCTCTATTTTTTTTATAACATATATATATATTTTGTAAAGATAAGGAGAAATAATATTAAAAAAAATCATGGATATCAATATTAACATCATAATTTTATTTTACCTTATTTCTTCCATGATTAATCTAGAGTTTTGTTTTAGAACGATACTAAGTAAATATTGAGGATGAAAATTTTAATTCCCTTATTTTATTTCTATTTCTATTAACTAAATATACTTTTCAATTATTCCATCGAAAAGTAATGGAAGAAATCTCGATATGAACTATTATTTATTTTGAGGATTATAAACCTATCTATTTCAATAAATTTTTTAATTGATAATTTAATTTTTAAAAAAATTACAAACAATTTATATTTATTGAGATAAATAATTAAAAAAATATATCATATAAAAACTAATTAAAAAAAACTACGACTATTAAAAAGTACAAAAAAAATATATCATATAACTTTAAGTAACAATTTTTCATTTTTGAAGTGATAATGCAAAGTAAAATATAACATCAAATCATATAAAACAAAATAATTTAAAAAAGAATAATTTACATTAGAATCATGAAAGTTAATTAAAAATATGACTATAAAACAATTGAAATGATGATAATAGAGGGGTTATTCAAGTTTATATATATATATATATATATATATATATATATATATATATATATATATGAAAATACAAAATGGAACCAAGTGAGGGGGGCACGTGCCCCCTAATCCTTCATCAGATCTGTCCCTGGTATGGACCAAGTAGACACATTTCTTAAAACTCTGGGACCATAGATACAAAATCAAAATGTAGAGACTAAGTACACATTAAAACTCAGGGACCACATAGATACAAAATCAAAATGTATGGATCAAGATAGACACATTTCTTAAAACTCAGTGATCACATAAACACAAAATCTAAATGTAAGGACCAAATAGACACATGACTCAAAATCTAGGGACCAAAAGGGTACTATACCCAAGATATTATATTACTAAAAAGAGAAAGAAAAGAAAAGAAAACGGAGAATGATATCTTCTCAATCCCTTAGTACCCGCTTGTTCAGTTAATTCAATAGCTTTTTTCATTGCTTTGCGAAACGAAACTCTATTCTTTAATTGTCCGGCTATAAATTCTGCAAGAATATTAGGGTGTCCATAAGGGTTTCCTATTCTTGTAATAGCATAACTAAACTAAATTAAATCAAAATGACGAATTGAAATAGATTTTAAAGGAGACATAAAAATAGGGGCATAAACAGGTAAAGTGTATATCTGTTGACCTATAAGGAAGTAATAACCCCTAGGCTAAAGCAAGGCCTAATTGAAATGAATCGATTGTGACATCACACTTTGCAAGGCTGATGTCAATATGAATGCATTTTTTTTATGCATGCTTTAGCTTATTTATATATATATACATTCCACAAAACACATGATTGAAGATAATGACCATATAATATTAAATGGACCCATCAAAATTTTTGACTTTGATTCTCCTATCTCTTTCTAATTTAATTGTCATCTCATCCGTCGACTCCAAGCCAAGCAAATCTTATTTTGGTAGGTAAGGATGAGTTTTCTTGGAATATAATCGTTATTCATAGAATAAATTTAAGGGAGTATGATCCTCTATAACCTAGATAAAAAATAATAATAATAATGAAAATAAGCCTTATATGGTTTTTATCAAATGTATAAATATTTTATGTGGTTTGAAAATGGCAAATCATACCCTGTGGTTTGAAAATGACAAATCATATCTCGTAGTTCCAAATCATTACAATGAAAACTCTTCCCTTCAACTCCATTAATTTTCCTTTAACCATAACTTTTTCCTTTGAATTCCGATTTGAATAGTTCAGAATGTTTTGGAATCATCATTTCAGGATATAAGTATAGTCTCTCAAAACGTCAAAATCATTCATAAATAAAATAGTTTATTATCATCAAAATACTAAGTATGATTTACACCATTAACGCTTTTGGTTACTAATGATTTAGAAGTTTTGAACTGACCATACCTTAGAGCCCAAAAGGATGATTCCAAAACATATTGAATCATCCAAATCATAGTTCAAACGAAGAAGTTATGGCTAAAAAAATTAATGATGTTGAAGGGGAGAATCTCATTAAGATAATTTGAGACCATAAATGTATGATTTGTCATTTTCAAACCACAGAGATGTTCATACATTTGACAAATAACACAAGGGCTTTCCTGCATTTTACCCTTAAAAAATATATATTATAGAATTTAATTAGATAAAAGGCACATGAATGGTTTAAATCTGGGAAATAGTATACTTCCGTTTACCCAATATATAAATTATTAATATCAACTAATAAGAAAATAATATCGTAAGAGTTCGAATTTAAGATCACATTATGTTTTAATATAGTAATCTAAAGTTTCAAGTATTAGACTACAGTAAATCTGATCCTTAAATATATTCTCAATATAGACAATACAAGTTTTTTAACTTGTGGCAGTTTGGTTTATGATCATTTTCTTCTATATCAAGCATGTTCAGGGTTGATCCACCCCCTTCCCCCTCCCCCTCTAAATTTTTAAAATTTTATTTTTAATATGTATAAAGTTTAAAAATATATATATATATATATTGTAGATACCGTATTTTGTCTATACCAAATTTATTAATTTTTTATTTTTAAAATAAAGAAAATTGAAATAAAAAATAAAATTTGATTGTTTTAAAAATAAAAGTAATTTTATTCTCAAAAATAAAATTAATTTTATATTTTAAAAATAATTAGATTTTAATTTTGTTTTAAATTTAAATGATAAAGACAATTTTTATTTCAAAAATAAAATTGGCTTTTAATTTTAAATATAAAATAATTTTCGATTCTATTTATTTTAAAAATTGTTATTTTGAATTTTTGTAGAGATAAGGTAGCTTTTTTTTAAATTAATTTGAAATGGTCAAAGATAAATAGGATTTGAGATAGATTTAAATAATTTTGTAGAGATATTATTTGATTTAGATTGAGTTAATCTCTAAGTATTATCGGTATTATCATCAATTTATCTCAATTTATTTTAGATGTCACTAGTTTTGGCTATAAATAAGAGCACTCCTCCTAGAATAGGTCATGGGTAGAAACACAGAAAAACGGTAGAGATCACGTATCAAAGTTTGGGAGAGAAAACCAAACACAAATTTCTCCATCTCATTCTCTCCTAAACAAATTCAACTCTTCCCATCTCTTCAAGGAATCAAGGTAAGTTCTTTTCTCCTTCAAATTATTTCCTAGTCTTATGAGTCTTTTGTGTTTCAATTAAATTCGTGATTCTTAGGTACTGTTTTTTTATTATGTGTTTATTTTATTTGAAAATAGACTGATAGACGAAGATATAGGAAAAAGAATCAATCAATTTCGATTCCTGATTTGAAAGTTATGATTTTTTTAAGTTTAAGGTTTTAACAGATTCACTGTTTTCGGGAAAAACTGCAGCGTCCTTGATTTCGACTATTTTCGGTGATATTTCTCTGATATCTATTTTTGAAGTTTATTTTTCCTGTAAACTAGACTGATAAATGAAGCTTTGAGAACAAGAATCAACTCGTTTGGATCAGTATTTAAAAAGATATGATTTTTCAAAGTTGATACAAATGCTGCAGGATTTTTGTACAAAATAAAACGTGATTGAGATTTGTTTTACATGAATTCTGATTTTTATTTTTAAAATTAACCCCTTTTAACATTATTGTTTAATGATATATTAATAAGGTGGATTTAGGTTAAAGAATCAAGTCAAAACACATTTTAATTAACGAGATATGAAATTTTCAAGTTTAGACTTTGATTTGAAATAATTGGTACTTTTAATTGGCTTGTGATATTAGTATATTAAAATTCTTTTATTTTTTTTACTATAACAAAATTATCTTAATAAAATTATATTTTGGGGAAAGAGTAATATGTTTATTGCGAATTTGATAAATGTGTGGAAATCGTCACAATTGTGAAGGCTGTGTAATATGTTTATCAAAATCTCAATAAGTGTACAAAAACCCTAGAAATAACTATAGTTATATTTAAATAATAAATACTAGATTTGTTGTTTTAAAATAAAAAGGAGTATTTTGAATAAAAAATAATAAAAATGTTTTAAAATATAAATACAAACCCGATGATGGGATTTTGAGAAGTAACGACTCTCAATTTCTCTAGGTGAGAAACCCCCAGTTCCGATATTTGTTCAATTAACGGTCATAACCCCGCTCAATTAATCTTTGAACATACGTCATTCTTGATGTTAAGAGAAGATTTAAATGTGACATTTGTTTTCATAAATTAAAATCAATCTTTTCACAAATTAGTTAAATTAAGGATCAATAAATTAAAATTAGATAGTATAAGATAAGATTAGGGTAACCGTTTTTTTAAATGGATGTCATAGGGTGCTAGTACCTTCCTTATGCATAAATGATTCCCGAACCCAATTTGGTTTTTCGTAGACATTTTTTAGTAATTAGGTGACCAATCACACCCGAATTTTTGCTTTTCACAAAGAGGCCCGTAAATTGGACGTTGGCGCTCCGCGTCGCAATTACGTTGTGACATATATCATCTATTTTACCCATTCTTTTCTCAAAAAGTAGTTTTATAAATATTTACCTCCCTAAGAAATATTTCTGACTCTACCCCTTCTGTATGTACTTTCGTTCTCAGGAAATCTACAAGCGATTTTTTTAACCCAATCATCACCATTTGACGGTTGTTTATTTTATTATGCAATAAGTTTAATCTTTGAAAGAACATATTTAGGAATCCCAATTTTATTATCATCTAAATATATCTCTCATCACTTTATTAAAAAGTGTTCATATAATTGAATTTTCAATGACATTATAAGGAGTCAAAACATTATTTTATCAATCTTTTTAAAAAAAAAACAATTATTTGAAACATCCAAGTACCAATGTTTCAAATTTTTTTTGGATAAAGACTGATAATGTTTTACATAAATTTGTTTTTCCTTGGCCTAAAAAGGAAAGAAAATGTAATCTCTTGTAATAAAATTGGGGACAAGATGATGAAATTTTGACAAATAAAAGAACATAGGTAGGAATCATAGGACAATTAATGTACAGGCTTTAATTTTTTTCAGCTCTGAACAAAGCAATAGATTGTTTCTTGTTTGGCTGCGTTTAGGTCCTAAAGTTTTTTTTTTCATGCAGAAAATGAGAAAAGGTTGGTTTCCTTTTCTTTTAGGAGTGAGAATTCTTCATTGTGTTTTTATTTTATTTTTCCTGTTTATTTAAGGTTAAATTATATAAATACCTCTGAGTTATTTCAATTTTACCTCTAACGTTATAAAAGTTTCAATTCTACCATCAAACTTTTAATTTGTTTCTAAAATACCCATATTGTTATCAATTTTTGTAAAGATTTTTACAAAAAATTAAAACCTTTAAACCATTCCGGTGTATAATTGATACCGATTATATTCAATATATTTTACCTCTTATGTTTTAATTTTCATAAAACTTAATAAAAATTATTAACAAATGGTATTTTTGAACTAAATTAAATAAAATTAATGGTATAATTAAAACTTTTAAAACGTTAGGGGTAAAATTAAAACAGACAGCATAAGTTAGGGTTATTTTGTATAATTTAACTTTTATTTAATTATCAAAATATTTTTCTTATTAAATTCATCAGTGTGCCAGAAAAAAAAAATCATTGAAAGAAGGCTCACGTTTTTAATGAATTAAATTTGGCTCTTTTGATTGGACTTTTGTTTATTTTTTTTTAAGGTTGTTAGACAAATGTAATTTTGTAAAAAAAAAAAAAAGTCATATACGTTATAAAAAGCCCTGATATTTCAAAGAAATCATTGGATTGTTGGATTGATATTTGAGTAATTTTTATAAAAAAGATCTAACATTTTATAATCAATATGTTATCTAAGACAATATTTTAAAAATTTTACTAGTTAACTAGTCAAATAACAACAAAAATATATTTGGCTCAGATTTTTTAATTTTAAACTATTTGGAAGCTACATATATTAAGTGTTCATTTGGGATGATTTTTAAAAGTGTTTTTAAATTATTAAAAAAATATTTTTAATAACCATTAAAAAAAACATTTTTAAAAGTTATTTCAAACGGATTCTAAGTATTGACAGGTACGAAAACAATTGAGTAAACAATTAAATTTTACTAGAAATAATAAAGTTGAAATTGTAATAATTCATACCATTCATTCTCTTAGAAAACTTAGAAAATAAAAAGGAAAAGAAGAAATAAAAAATAAAAAATAAGTAATAAGAATATTAAAAAGTAAATGAAATTTTATGGATATTCTAAAAATCAAATTAAAAAGAGAGAAATAACAAAATCACTGAAATGCCTTAAGAAGTGTGCATGACAGACAAAATATCACCGACGGAAGCACTCTTTCCTTTTATTTAGAGAAGTGTTTTGATAGCTACCATTTCCGATTTCTTTGACCACAATATTATATTTATATATAATTTGGTATTACTTTGACTACAATTTTTTCTCTCTCATTATTATTATTATTATTAGGGCAAAATTCAAAAAAAAAACATCACGTAGTTTTGGTTAAAGATAAACACACCCTTTATAGTTTTAAAATTAATATTTATATCTTTATAGTTTTATAATTGTGTAAATTAATCCTCTCCCTCTACGTCGTTGATTTTTTTTAATCATGTTTTCTTTTGAACTTTGATTTAAATGATTCAAGATGTTATGGAATCATTGTTTTGAGCTCTACGTTGCAGTCACTTAAAAACTTAGAAATCATCAGTGTATAAAATAGTTATCATCATCCAGATATTTGATCGAGTTGAAGTCACATAAACATTTTTATATAGTGATGATTTATAAATTTTTGGTAACTACAACGTAGAACTCGAAACGAGGATTCCATAACAACTTGAATCATTCAAATCGAAGTTCAAACGAAAAAGTTCTGATTAAAAGAAAATCAACGGCGTAGAGGGGAGAGGTCAATTTACACAATTTTGAAACTATAAGGGGGCGTTTGTTTCCGGGTTTGCATGGGATTGAGATGTCTGGGAATGAGATGTATGTGGACGAGATGTCCAGGGACATGATCATTGTGTTTGATTTTAGATGGGGATGGGAATAATAAAATTGTATTTATAAAATAATTTTTTCCCTCCCTCCTCTCTTCTCTTCCTTTCTCTCTCATCGAATCAATGAGGTTTATGCAAACCCCATATATTTTGAAGGGGTTCCAAACCCCATGGAGGGGGCCATGGGACCCCATGGGGATTTGATCCTCTTCCCTTAAGGCCAAACAAATATGGGGATGAGGATAAGTCACCATGAAGTTTTGATCCCTATCCCCAAACACTCCAAACAAACACCCCCTAAGGGTATAAATATTCATGTTCAAACTACAAGGGGTTTGTTTGTTTTGGACCAAAACCTACAAGGGTGTTTTTTACATTTTCCCATTATTCTTATTATTATTATTTTATAAAAAAATATGTGTATTGTTATAAATATCAATTATACTTTTTAATAAATATAAATAAAATTGAGTATAAATCCCAAAATCAATACATTAAATTAACTGATTTTAGGGTAAAATGTAAATAAGACCCTATGATTTTCGTCAAATGTAAACACGCTGCTTATAGTTAAAAAAAAAAATTATGCCCTTATAGTTTCAAAATTATGTAATATGACATTTTCTACTAACACTGTTAACTTTCTTTTAGTCATAACTTCTTTGTTTAAACTTCAATTTTGAGGATTTAAGATGTTTTAGAATTCTCGTTTCAAGAGTTATGTTATGGTCATTTCAAAACTTTGAAATTATCAGTAAATAAAAGAGTTTATGACTTCAATCATACATAATATTTTGATATTGATTTTTTTTTTTATTTACTCTAGAGTTTATGACTTCAATTAAAACCTAATATTTTGATATTGAAAACTTTTTTATTTACTACTGATTTCGAAGTTTTGAAGTGATCATAACGTAGAAGTCAAAAACAAAGATTTAATAACATCTTGAATTATCAAAATCAGAGTTCAAACGAAAAAGTTATGAATAAAAAGAAAGTTAACATTATTAGTGATAGGGCTCATATTATATAATTTTGAACTGTACAAGGTGTAAATTTTTATTTTTTAACTATAGAGATATGTTGTATTTAATCAAAAATATAGGAGTGTTATTTGTATTTTAGTCTCGATCTTATCAATTAAATTATCTATATGAGACATATAAGTATAATTAAATTATCTTTGAGAGATGAGGTTTTTTTCCCCTAATTAATAAAGGGAAGAAATTTTGACCGGAATTTAAACCTCCACTCTTATAGGGATAATTGTCAGGTGGAAATTTTTGACACTCCTATTAAGTTTAGTCCGTGCATATAAAATATCATTAGTTATTATTTTATATTTGTGTAGTTGAATTTTTTTTTTCTCGCGGCCTGCACCAAAACAAACTCTGAATACTAGATATGACCTCAAAATAACAGGGGTCAAGGTCGGCCAGTGAGACGATGGGGGATAAGCTTCATCGTCGAGAGGGAAACAGCCCGGATCACCAGCTAAGGCCCCTAAATGACCGCTCAGTGATAAAGGAGGTAGGGTCAATGGTTGGAAAACTTACTTGTTCTCGATCTTGATTCGCGTAGAAATTCAGGACCATAGGTCCTAGTTGAACCGGAGAGAACAAAATTCAATACTTCCAATTGAAGGAATAAGGGATCCATGGATAAAGGTAGAATTTTTTCTAATCGTAACTAAATCTTCAATTTTTTATTTGTATAAGGGAGATTGAAGCAAAACAAAATAGCTATTAAACAATGTCTTTAGTTTATTTAGACCATGTTTACTTTGATAGAACTAGAATGAAGAAATGAGATTTCTCATTGTTCTTGTTTACCTATTAAAATGGAAATGAGAGTTGTGAAACCCACATAATTTAGTAATCTCATTCACAATTTTCAAATAATTTCATTCATTTCTCTAATTTCATCAATCACATTCTCATTCTTAAATTTGTGGATCTCATCAACTTTTTATTTTATTAATTTTATTTTATCTCTATTTTTTGTGGGTCTCACATGAATTAATACTTCATTCTCATTCCAAGACTCTAGTAAACAACATCATTGATAATTTTTTTTATTCTGATTCTATTTTTTTAATAAACATAATCAAAGAAAGTTTATTCCCATTTTATAATTTTTCATTCTCATCCTTTCTCATTCCATTCTAGCTAAGTAAACGAGGCGAGTGAGTTGGGAATTGAAAACGTAGAAGATTAATCACATCCACAACTATTTAAATCACTTTACAAAATCAGACTGGTCACATCATGATGAATAGTTGAATATATGTGACACACATGAAAACCACGTCACATATATGATTCAATTAGACAATCTTACGAATTCGATCCTCAACTTAAATAAGGTATGCTTATTTTATCACTAAAGTCAATTTCTCTCACTTTTTAATCTTTACTCCCTAAAATCTTACTTTCTAAATGAATTGAGTATAGCACATTCTCTCTATCATTAATTATTCCATTTAGATTACATATTTATGCTAAAAATTATTTGATTGAATAAAATGAATAAAGTTATCCCTTGAATATAATATTTATGGCATCACAAAGAACTCCAATTTAATTTTCATTTTGTTTTTTAACCATATTTCCTATCGAATACAAGTTCTCTTGATATACAATTATAGCAAGTACAGCATGTAAACAATATTAAACTATCTTTTTATTCTTTTCAATAATTGCAATAATTGGTCTGTACTGAAGTTCATTAGGATATATGTTTATTAATAATGTCATTTGGATTTTTTTTCTGTTTTTTTTTTCTTTTGTTATAGTTAAATTTCTAACTTTGGATATCTTATTGTGTATGATTTGGGTATGATAATTGAATTGAGTTGGTGTATATATATTTGGATAAGAGACAACTTCTCCCCAAACTTACAATGCATATATTGATGTGTCTAAAACATTTTTTATATGATCTTAATTAAGAGTGTGTCGGCTAATTTATATATAATTATATATCCACTTGGAGGTTTGAGCAATACATTTTGTCTTCATCACGCACAATCTTTATTATTTATATTTATCTTTGGAAATTTCTAATAAGAGGGAGAAATGTCAATACGAAAATAAGTCAAATGTCAATACGAAAATAAGTCAATTAGTTAGATATCTGCTTTCTTTTAATGAGGTCGAACGTTCGAGTCTTCTTTCTCCTTCTCCAATTTGATGCAATATCTAAAAAAAAGAACAAATAAATCTAGTAATTAATTCACATCATTTAAGTTTTTATCTTAGAGTATAACTCAAATGGTTAGACACATATTCCTCTCGCTTGAGACTGAAAGTTTGAATCTCATATCCCCTAATTTAATATGTTATGGGTGAAATTTACCTAGCAATATTGAAAATAGTACTATTTTAAGTGTTTACACCATATAGGAGAAAAACCTTTTTGGGTTTATCCCATCACTAGGTAACCCCTAGGGTACGGACCTTTAGTCACATTTACTTTGTAGCGTGGATGGCAGCGGAACGGGTTTACCCGGTTGTCGCTATGAGGCCTATGCTACAGCTGATGACCTTATCGTCACTGGTAGTAGTAGGGGGGCTTCAAGGACCAATTTGAGTTGGCTGTTGGGTCCTTGCAACAATGTGTTCACATGGCATGCCTCTACGTCACCCATGAAGTAAATCGAATGTTCACACAAAGCCCGGTAAGGTTGGTGTTCTTCCCGAAAGACCAGTTCAAGATGGCTCGTCCACAAGAAGAGAGGCGAGCATGTCGAATCTAGGAAGGTGCATGCTCATCCCTGAAAAGACCAACTCACTTAGGCTTGGAAGAACAGGGTGACTACCCAAATAAAAAATGGGTAAGGATGAACTCACATGAGCTCATCTGGTGTGTGGTATCATTTCAACACTAAGGTAAATGGTCTGACAGCTCTTCCAAATGGAGCACTAACCACTGAGTGATAGTTGTCGTAACCAGTAAAAATAAATACTTGCTTTATTAGCGATTAACTCGTAGTAGTGGTAGCTAAGATCGAACCCACAGAGACTGGTAAATTAATTTAATGTTACAAAAAAGTGGGGGGTTTTATGAGGTTTTGAAGTAATAAAAACAGAAAGCAAATAAATGATGTAATTAGATTTGAGAAGGTTTCCAACTAAAAACGTGATCTCAGTTATAGTTTATTTAATTCGATCATTGATAAAAGCATAAATTCTAATTCAACCCTAGATTGATATGAAGTCATCAAAACCAATCAACAACTTATAAGTGTTCTTCCTTAACTATTCGATAGCCAACGATCATTGACTAGATGAGAAGAACTACCAACCATAACTAACAAACACAATACGACCAATTCATTTAAGTTAGATCACGATTTCTCATAACATAAACTAAGAAGATTCCTAATCAATTCATACTACTTCGTCACTAAGATTAGAGCAATTAAACAATTACAAATTTAAACATTCTAATTGCCTCATTATCAAACTAACACTTGAACAAAGGATCATATATATTTGAGCAAATGTCAACTTGATAATAAATATGCAAAGAGAAATCACTAATAGAGAGAATTAGAAAAACAATCAAGAGCAGATCTCACGAACTAAATAAACCACACTTTAATTTAATCTCTAGTTAGAAAAGAGGAGTTTAACTAAACATAATACTGAAAATTAACCTAAGAAGAGTTTTTAAAAATTGAAAACATAATGTCAAAAATAAAACTAAAAACTAATATTTATAGGCTGAAAAATAGTTTGGTCACCAAGACCACAAGGTGTTCATCGTCGCGGCCATAGAAGAGATTACGCACTAAAGACGCTTTAGATAATGGTTTGGTCACTGCGGCTGTGAGCTGTTGTCGCCGCGGCGACCACGCTCGACTTTTTGGTTTGGAGATCTTTTTGTCTGCAGGCCACGACCATAAGGACCTTGTCGTCGCGGCCACATACCAACTTTCAACAAAAACTTCATTTTATAGCCCTTTTTGTCGACTTGGTTGATTCCGATTAACTTGAATTCATCTATTAACAAGAAAACCAATTCATTTGATTCAAAAACTCTAGGAACTAAGCAAATTCCCAAAATTTTAGGGGATAAAACTCTTAAATTAAAGCATAAAAATCAAGTTATCACTAAGGTCTACCCTCGGGTAGGGCAAGCAAGCATAATTGTCTCTCACATCCAACCGAGGGCCGACACGTGGTCTTGGGCCTACGTTTGACACTTAAACAATAGGGTCATCATGATGCCCTTCCTATAAATAGTCAAAGGTGGACTATTGTTGGGGTAAATAACTTCTTATCTCCTTTGCTTAGTACTACCTCTAGTCTGACTTAAGCATCGAAGTGGATAGGCTGATTCACTTCTCAACTTTTATTCTTCTATCACGTACATTGCACAGTCCAGGTCTAGAAGACACCCGAACCTCATCTAAGTTTCAGGTTCTCCATTTTTACGCAACAACATAATGCAATATTAGCTTAATTTCATCTCTCCCAAGATTACAATTCTTGTAGAGATAATGTATAGTTTTTTTTTCCTTCTATCTTTTGAGTACGTATATTAAGATGTTAGTTAGAAGTTAGTTTCATTTTCAATTTACATTATTACTATTATTGATTCTTTGTATAAATACTCTCTCACTATTCATTGTTAAATAGTTCATCACATTCTATTTAGCCCTCTCTCTCAACTTTCTCACTTAATATGGTATCAGATGTAAGAATTCATTTCTCTCTCATCTTTCTTGATTTCCCCGCCATATTCGTGGTTTTTATTGCCAAGCTTTTCTCCCTTTTCTCTTCGATTCTCTTCACAATTTTCGCCATTAATGGCCGCTGAGGTTTCTTTGACTCATTCTTCTACTCCACCAACTGTTAATTCAACGGATTCTAATTTGAATAATCCTTACTATCTTCATTATTCTGATAATTCAACCATTGTTTTAGTCTCTCTACCTCTCAATGGTGATAATTTTCACTCATGGAGTCGTTTCATGCGCATCGTATTGTCTATGAAAATAAGTTTGGATTCATCGACGACTCTTTACCTTGTCCAACTGATGGCAAATTGGTTTAGGTTTGGATTCAAATCTACGATGTTGTAGTTTCTTGGATATTGAATTTTTTTGTTAAGGATCACTACAAAATGTTAGAGTACTATTGACGCCGCGATGGTCGGTGATACGTGACCAAGTGTCGGGAATGGTTAGTGTAACGTCCCGTATTTCTGGTAAGTAAATAAATAAATATTAATTTTTCCCTTTTAATATTTATTTAAAATTTTGGAGAAACTTTAGTAATTATAATTGAATATTCTTTTTCAGGAATAAATATAATTACTAATTATCTATTATTGGAGATAAAGGAAAAGAAAAGAAAAAAAAAAGGAAAGTGGTGAAAACAAGGGGGAAGGGAAAAGAGAATTAGGTCTCATTCTTCTTTTCTTCTTTCACGTACAAAAAAAGACTACAGAGACAAAGGAAGGTAGGGTTCTCCCATTTTTATTTTTTTTTATCTTCTTCTTCCTTCTTGGCTTAAATCCAAGACACCTTGGGTTTAATGAATCACCTTGTTCTTGATTTTAGGTTTGGTTTTTGTTGGGATTTCCATTGGTGAAAGAGTGGCGAAGATTTAGAAGAGTTTTGTTTTCTTTTGAGATCAAGGTAAGAATTTTTTTTCCCCATTTAAATTCTGGATTTTCATCTAATTTAGTAAAAACTAATAAAACCTTGAACAATCATCCTTCTCCTTTCAAGTTTTTCAACTTTCTTCAAACCCTAGAGAAAAACCCTAACCTTAATCTTTTGAAAAAGGCCTAAAGCATTGCACCTTTACCGCCAAGCGACACAAACCGAAGAGCCATGGGGCCGCCGTGCAGCTGCTACAGCAGCCAAAAGGCTGCTGCTGCCGAGGTAAGGCAGCCCCATTAAGAGGCTGCTTTGCGTGTTTTCGGCCCGATGCTTCGTGGTCGCTTCGTGGTTTTTATTTCCTTTGTAATTGTAGGTTTTTGGGATAGATTCTAAGTGGTTCAAGTACCTTTCAGGTTCTTAATTTGATTTTGGAAGAGAGCTCAAAGTTTTGGAAAACTAAACTTGAAATGTGAGTAGAAATTTGTTAAGTTTTAAATTATGAATGTTTGCATTTTTCTGTTCTTTAAAAGATAAACCTCTAAATTATTAAGCATGTTTATGGGTGAATTAAAGTTAGATTAAGAGGTTTAGGGGCTGTTTTAAAGAATATATATTTTGGAGTTGAAGTATGTTTACAAATTGGAATTCAAAGCATGCTTGAGTGACTATCGATACCGGTTTATGTATAGACTGTTTCCTTGTGATCTTTGACCTTGAAATTGATTAATTATGCATGTTTTGGATGTTTGAGGATGTTAATTTATTGCTGGACATGATAATGCTTTATTTGGAGATTAGTGCCCTTAGGTCGAAAGTTTAGCCTAGGCGGTTAATTACGTTCTTAAATTTTGTGCTCTGGACTTTGGATTATTTTTCTCTTTGTTTAGGTACTGTTTTGGGAGGCATATTATATGCGTTATGCTGCCGAAATTTAGTTAGATTATCAGAAACTTTAAATTGTCCGAAAAAAGAGCGAAACTACACTAGTTTAGGCTAGTTTCGCTTCTAGACTTGTAAAATGTTGGGAGTTGTTGGAAGTGACCCAAGGATGTTTTGTTGGGTGATTTTGGGACATTTTAGAGTGGTTTAAAGGGGAATTTTCCAGAATTTCATTTTAGGGAATTTTCGGTCTTCAACGAGGGTATTTCGAGAAGTTTGAGTTTAGACTTGTTTGAACATCATAGTAGTGATGTATAGGATCATATTACTTAAATACCTCGAGTAATATGGTAGCAGGTTCGCTTTAAGCAAAGGCCTTGCTTAAAGAAGAATATTTGCCGTTAAGGGAGATTATACGGTTGTGCACAACTATATAGCACTTAACTAGGAAGTTCATTCCATATGTACAATGGAAAAGAATATTTTAAAACTCTTAAGGATTTAAATATGTGAAAACAGTTTTTAAATGCCTTGTTGAGTATAGTCTCTTTTTGTTTGCGGACAAAAAGGAGATTAGAGGTATTAGGAAAGTTTATGATCGAAAAGTTTTAAAATGAGAAAGGGAGTTTAGAACTGTTTCGAAAGTTTATATTCTTTTAATTTGAGGATTAAAAGGTAATATGGAGGAATGTAATAGCTAAGAGAGCTTTGGGTGAAAGAGTATCTTCGGAAGTCAGTAAGGCTGTTTAAGGACTTAAAGTCTTGGAAAAATCTCTCATGAGGTGATTTTTAGTTTAACATTTTCCTACTCACTGAGCGTAGCCTCATGATGCTACTTTTAATTTTTTTTCAAGTAAAGGGAAGAAGAAGCTCGGTGGCTGATGCGGTTCGATGTAGTGACCGGTTGGCGTGGATTTGCTCGCTAGCGAATCCTTTATTCTTTTGTTATGGTGGGGGTGAAAACTGATGTGGTTTCATGTTTTGCTTTGTTTTAAATAATAACAACTGTTAATGTTTATTTTGAGAATTTTTAGGCAATGGATGAGTTGCCTTTTCCTTTTGATGTTTTAATGATTTTAACAAAACCGATCGGTTGAGAACTATTTATGATTTTGATTTCAATAAAGAGAACTAAATGTTGAAATTTATTTGCTTCCGCTGTGGTTATGTGTTTCAATGTATTTGGGAATTTTTCGGGTTGTTACAGTTAGTGCTAACGTCGGCACAGACGACGACCATTCAGGGTCGGGAATGCCAGAATTTGGCATCACCGACACTTCTATGGCACACGTAGGTGATGGTCCTAACCATCACCCACCTTAAACGAGACGTCGATGGCTCTATTGCCGACGTAGCGTTAGTAATAGGTATACATTGTCAATAATATGTTGACATGTAAGTGATGAATCCACCAGATACCGAAGTGTAGACGTCGGTATCTGAGATACCCATAACTTTAAGGGTACCCCTTTTTCCAAATAAAACTACTAATTAAAACTCCCTCTAAAGCGACCTGTTTTAACAGTTATGATATAATACTCAGATTCCACAGCAGACCAAAACTAAGCATAACTTGTCTAAACATAAATTGTTCAACAAAAGTTTAATAAAGTAAATCCACACAAAAGTTCAATAAAGTAATCAACATAAAGTAAGAATTATCCCCACCCCCACGCCCTTGAGAAGCCGCCAGGTTTCTCATGAATTCTTGAAATTATGTCGTCTAGATGGCTAAATCTTCTCGAACTTGTCTCCTCATCACGTTTCCTAGTTTATTCTTCACAATGAGCCTCACATTCAGCTTCACGTTGTTCTCGAAGTACCATGTCTTCCCGGAGTTTCTTTGTCTCATCTTCCAGCTGAAGGATTTTATGTTGGGTCTCGATCAATTCAGTTTTAGATGATATAACTGAAGGGAGTTGTTTACTAAATTAACGGAAGTTTATTTAGTAAACTAATAAACAATTAATTAAGGATCTATTAATATCATGCAATTTATGATAAAAACATGAAGAACATGTAAATTCATGCTTAATTTTCGAAAATTAAAACTCTTTTACTTACATTGAGTAATTAATAGATAATCGGTTGGAGGTTTCTTTACAGCATCAATCCTCAGCGACACCAGATCTTCTACGTTATATCTCGATTGAAAACAAAACTGATTTGTGAGAATCGATCTAGAAGAACAAAAGAAGAAAAAAAAATTCTAAATTTTTTCTAACAAAAATCGGCAATTGAGCAAAAATTGAAGAGAGAATTTTCACTCTTCTAATTAAAGTGAGAAAAGTATAAAATATGAATCCCAATAGTCATATTTATAGGAAAATATGATATCTAATCTAATTAGAATTCATTATCTCCTAATTATTAAATAATAGAAAAAATATAAATTCTTACCTCATGCGCACGCCACTAAGGAGATGAAATTCATCTTACACATTCGCACGCAGATTAAGGAAAAAAATATTTATTATTTATTTATTTTTCTTTATTCAATAAATATATATTTATGTATTTAAAATTAGAAAAAATTCAAATAATAATTTCTAATTTACACATATTTAGCCGGAAAAATTAACATATTAATTACCATTGAATCTTATTGAATTAATTAATTATTTTGGGCTAATACCAATTTGTTTCTTAAACCAATTGTATATAATTCTCTCTAATATTTATTATTAAATTAAATAAACTCATTATTTAATTAATAATATTAATTATTAATTTCTATTTAAATAATTAATAATATTAACATTAATTCTCGTTTAAATAATTTATTTATTTATTTAAACAATTAAATTTGCCTTAAAATATTATAATTGATAATGTTATATTAATTTCCATTAAAACAAACTCTTTATTTAAAAAAATAATAATATTGTATCAATATTAATAATATTAGTTTTCATTTAAATAATTTCATTATTCAAATAATTAATATTGCCTAATTTTAGGCAAATTCATTTATTTAAATTATTTATTCCTCCTAAGTTAAATTAATAACTTAGTTTTGCTACAACGATATTTGGGCTAGCATAGGGACCCGATGGACCTATAGATCATGGGCATAATAATTAGTTAATTAAGTGATTAACTCATAATCGGTTAATTACTTATTATCTAACTATGAATAATTTCACTATAGATTCATAGCTGAACTCTCCTCACTATAGATGAGTTATGTCCATTTAGTTTATCTTTTAATTATATCTGTGATATATCCTTCACGTGGAACCCTCATAATTACAGGCAGATAAATTTATCGTTTTGCCCCTATAATTATCTGTGACGACCTGTCACTTTTAAATAAATTAAAATCAGAGAAAACAGCGGAAGTCTTTTAATTTACGAAAAATTGGCGTGGTTTTGTTTGAAAATTGGCATGCCGAAAACCTGTTTAC
Organism: Gynostemma pentaphyllum; assembly: GCA_028015215.1. Classification (NCBI taxonomy): domain Eukaryota; kingdom Viridiplantae; phylum Streptophyta; class Magnoliopsida; order Cucurbitales; family Cucurbitaceae; genus Gynostemma; species Gynostemma pentaphyllum. Next base: position 582,990 of record CM051345.1, on the reverse strand, counting down.
ATCCTAATTTTCAAATCTAACAAAATCTCATGAACTTTAAGTCCAAATCAGGAGTTGAAATATATAATATCATAAAAACATCATCCAGAAGCTCTTATGAGCCAAAATACAAAATACAATTTCCTTAAAATTCATCAAAATAAGACATAAACTTTACAATCCATTAGTCCATCTCGAGGTCAGCATCCCTCGATCAAGCAGCACCACCTCCTCTTCCTCGACCTCTAGCCAAGGCATTACCTGAAATTGGTTGTAATATCATGAGCTAACAAACTAAGTCCAGTGAGAATAATAAGCATAAAAAGTAAAGATAGACCTCAAACTCGCATTTCGATCTGTGTCCAATTAACCTCACACAAAACACTCCTAAAGTTATCCAAACTCTAGGTAATTCTATTCCATTTTCTCCAAAATATGCCATTACTACACTTGTAGTCAAATCTCATACATTATCTCGTTATGACATAGAGTAATAAAAGTAAATGACTTTGCATAAAATATAACATCTCAATTCTCTATATCATTAATCATATGCAATGTAGGGCTCGCATATACCCTTATGCATGAATGAAGTAATGTGTCAATCCCATAGGATACCATTCACTTCCTTTTCATCAAGAGTGATGAGCAGATCCCTTAGGGTCCCATCTAGGGGTGTAAATCGGTCGGTTTCGGTCGGTCGGTTTCGGTTTTAGTCGGTTTTACACAAAAAAAAGTCACCACCGACGCCGACCGAAAATTTGGAAAAAGAGATTGGCACCGACCGGCCGACCGATCGGTCGGTCGGTTTTGGTCGGTTTAGGCTCGGCGGTCGGTCGGGGCGGTCGGAGTAGGCAAAAAAAAAAATTAAAACCGACCGAATTTGGTCGGTTTTGAGTAATCCAAAACCGACTCCGACCGAATTGGTCGGTTTCTCCGACCGATTTTATCGGTTTCGGTCAGTTTCTTCGGTTTCGTCGGTTTTTCGGTTTTAACTTACACCCCTAGTCCCATCCGTCTCTTTTCATATAGAGTGATGAGCAGATCCCGTAGGGTCCCATCCGTCTCTTTTCATATAAAGTGAGGAGCAGATCCCTTAGGGTCCCATCCGTCTCTTTTCATTTTCTCTTTCTTTTTCACTTTCTTTTCTTTTTCACTTTCTTTTCTCTTTCACTTTCTTTTCTCTTTTTCGTTTCTTTTTCAAGAATGATGCGATAATGGTATGGTGCAAAAATGATATGCATATACTTCCATACCTTGTCAAGTAAATAAATAAAATGCGGAATTAAAGTAATCGAATGCAAGCCGAAAGTAAAAGTGTGAAGTAAAAGACAAAGTAAATGACATAAGATAAAAGTAGATAAACATCTCGGATGAACGATATATCGATCGAACTCCGGTAAAAATAAGAGTAGAATATAAAATAAACGTTTAACCTAAACCTTCAAAGATTCTAAACTTCCAATGATCCAATCTAAGCTTCGAATCGAATCTAACTTAGAATCTTCTAAGATTCAAGTCTTTCTCGAGAACTCTTAAGTTCTCACTTAAAGGATTAACTCTTAATCCTAAGGGCACTAACTCACAACCCTCTAGTCTTATATTCGGATTCTAATCTTAGTCTCATACTCTATAAACCATTACACTCATTTGCTTTCTATAATTACTTTAAATACTAACTATTCTCACCTTAATAAAAGTGAAGACTTTGCTCCTAAACACTGAAAGAGCAATCAACCACGAAGTTCAAAAACACCTACAAACGAATTATATCATACAATCAAAAACTTTACCAACTATCGATCAAACAACTACTAAACATATATGAAGGGATGATTTACTAAATTAGCGGAATTTTGTTTAGTAAACTTATTAACATTTAATAACGGATCTATTAACATCATGCAATTTGTGATAAAACATGTAGATTCATGCTTATATATTCGAAAATTAAAAACCGGAACTTACATTGACTGAATAATGGAGAATCGGTTGGAGGTTTCTTTACAGCTTCAATTCCTCAGCAACACCAGATCTTCTACGCTATATCCCGATCGATCAAACGAAATTCGATTGTGGGATCGAACTTTAGAAGAAATTGGGAAGAAGAAAAAAATATTTTTCTTCCCAATACTATGAGAAAATCGGCCAAGGGAGGGAGAAGGGAGGAAGAGAGATTTTTCAATTTCCAAAGAATTGAATTGTGTGATTTATGAATGACCCAACCCTCCTATTTATAGAAAAATAGGAATCCTAATCACATTAGGATTAATCTATAGAGATAAACACAAAAAGAAAAAGATAATCTCTTTCCTTTATCTAGCAATTTCGAAAATGTCATGGATAAATAGGAGATTATTTTATTTTCTTTATTTTTATTTATCTTGGGTAAATAAATCTATGTAGTTATTTTAGGATATAATTCAAACAATTATCTCTTCCCAAAATACATCATATGGCCGAAAATTGCATATATTAATTAAAAAAAAATTCTAATTTATTTAATTAATTATTTCGGGCCAATTCCAATTGGGTTCATTAATCCAATTGGGCTTGAAACTCTCTCTTAAATTAATAAGTCCAACTTAATTAATTAATTTATTAATTACCATTTAAATAAAATATTTTATTTAAACAATTAATATTTTATCCCGACTAAATATTATCAACTTTATATTTAATTATTAATTTCCATTTAAATAATTTTCATTATTTAAATAATTAATAATAAATATTATAATTATTAATTTCCATTAAATAAACTCATTATTATTAATTAACAATTTTATTGACAATATTTTATTATTAATTAATTAATTTTAATTATTAATTTCCGTTTAAATATAATTATTTAAACAATTAATAATTGTTAATTAATTTCAAATTATTAATTACCATTTAAATATACTCAATATTTAAATAATTAATAATATCTAATTAATAATATTTCATTATTAATTTCATGTTTAAATAAACTCATTATTTAAACAATTAATAATGTTTATATTAATTACCGTTTAAATATACTCAATATTTAAACAATTAATATTGCCTATTTTAAGTAATTCACTTTACTTAAAATTTCCATTTCTTCTACTTGATTTCGCGACTACGATATTTGGGCTAGCATAGGGACCCGATGGACCTATAGATCATGGGCTTAATAATTAGTCAATTAAGTGATTAACACATAATCGGTTAATTACTTATTATCTAACTATGAATAATTCCACTATAGATTCATAGCCGAACTCCCCTCACTATAGATGAGTTATGTCCATTCGGTTTATCATTTATTTATATCCGTGATATTATCCTTCACGTGGAACCCTCATAATTACAAGCGGATAAATTTACCGTTTTGCCCCTGTAATTACCGCTTTATCCTTGTGTTCCCGCTGATTCTCCAATGAACTTTATCTTTAGTCGAACTAGAGATAAGATACTTCGTGATCAATAGAAGTCGTGACGTCACTTGTTCATGTCTCGAATCGAGACATCAAGGAGTTTCCTAAAGTTCCTAAAATGTTTAGGTATCGCACCGATACTGTTAATTTATAGGAAAGTTATGAATTCCATCTCGTGAAAATGAGTTCCCAGCTACTTATCTAGTCATGTTCCCAAAACAGGGTGTATTGAGCGTTCTTACGGATCGCTTCTCAACTATGTGAATCAAAGAACATAACTCCACAAATAGGAGTCCGCATTTCACTCAGGATTGAGATCTATCACGGTTGATAAACTTAGTTTGATATTCGATTATTTCTCGTAAACTGGTACTAATGAGAAATTTGATCGAACATCGTGGTCCTGTCTTATACAATCAACATTGCATATGATACTTCCATTTCATGTCACCCACATGAATGATCAGGATTAGATCATTTGTCTATAAACAAAATGCGAAGCTATCAACGGTGTTACCAGGATAAGGTTCCCAAACGTTATCCTTTTCACGTGACATATTTAAGTTACTCATCTCGACTTTAATCCTCTTGTATGACTCACATACTAAGTCGTGATTTCATAAGAGTAACTTAGGGTTTACTATTTGAATGTTTTGATATTTATATATTTCCATATATTCCTAATATCGTCAATTGAATCAATCTAGATAATATAAAGAACTTATGTTTATTTATTTAATTTATTCGAAATAAATTATTATAATTAAATAATTACAAGTTCTAGGACACCATTCCTAACAATATAAAGCAACGAAAACCCAACAAAACCCACAAAGAGGCCCACGGCCCTATCATCAAAATTGGGTCTCGGGTTTGGTTTTCCGGCTTTTTTGGCAATTTAAATACATTTTGAGTTGGTTTTAATCAAATTCGATAATCCCGATTTCAATGGGTATCGATAAATAGGGTTTTCGAACATTAATCCCTTTCCCGAATTGAATTTAAATAAACATTCATTCATTAATTTCTAACCCATTTTCAATCCCAAAAGGGTAAATTTCAAACGGAAAGGGTTTCGACTGAAACTCGGTTTTAGGGTTATGAAATAGTTTCCAAAAACACTTAAAACTACTCCCGATTTGACAAACACCGAGTTTCACTGCAAGAAATCGAAAGAAAACAATGAAAACTCCATTAAAACACTATTTGGAGCTTAGGGTTTCAAGAGAAACTTACCGAGATCTCCGTAAAACACGAGAGAAACGGATGATGGTTAGGTGGGAAAGGATCGTAGGATCGATACCTTTCCAATGGACCCGGAATCACATCGATCGGGCAAGAAACGAATGAAACCAAAAATTCTTTCTTTGGCCTTTGAAGCTCACGGCAAGGAGGAGGAGAAAAATGAAGAAGTTTGGTCAATTTTGAGTCAAAGTTGTGTTTTTAAAGACAAATGAATAGTGTTTTTTAAATATTTTGCAAATTGGGTAATTACAACTTTGCCCTTTTATGACTTTTGGCTTAAAAACGAATCCCGAACATCTCAAACTATCCCAATGGTGATTAATAATTATTAATTGGCCCGTTAATAATTATTAATACCATTTTAACTTATTTAAATAAATAAAGCCATTAAAAGGAATTAAAATGAAATAAATTACTAAATTCTAATTTAATAATAAATAAATGAATTTTAATTACTCAATTAAAAATAAAATAAATAAAAGTTTTTTTTATCACAAAAATAACGGGACGTTACATTATCGCTTTATCCTTGTGTTCCCGCTAATTCTCCAATGAACATTATCTTTAGTCGAACTAGAGATAATATACTTTTGTGATCATTAGAGGTCGTGGTGCCACATGTTCATGTCCTCAAATCAGTACATCAAGGGAGTTTTCTAAAGTTCTTAAAATGTTTAGGTATCGCACTGATACCGTTAATTTATAGGAAAGTTATGAATTTCAGCTCGTTAAATGTGTTCCCAGCTACTTGTCTAGTTATGTTCCCAAAACAGGAGTATATTGACCGTTCATATTAGATTACTCTCAACCATGTGAATCAAAGAACATAACTCTATAAATAAGAGTCCACATTTCACTCAGGATTGAGATTTATCATGGTTGATAAACTTAGTTTGATATTCGATCATTTCTAGTAAACGGTAATTATAAGAAATTTGATCAAACATTGTAGACCTGTCTTATACAATCAACATTGCATATGATACTTCCATTTCATGTCACTCACATGAATGATCAGGATTAGATCATTTTTCTATAAACAAAATGTGAAACTATCAACAATGTTACTAGGATAAGGTTCTCAAATGTTATCCATTTACTATAGACACTTTTAAGTTACTCATCTCGACTTTAATCCTCTCGTATGACTCACATACTAAGTCGTGATTTCATAAGAATGACTTAGGGTTTTACTATTTGAATGTTTGATATTTATATATTTTCATATATTCATAATATCGTCAATTGAATCAATATAGATAATAGAAAGAACTTATGTTTATTTATTTAATTTATTAGAAATAAATTATCTTTATTAAATAATTACAAGTTTTAGGATACCATTCCTAACAATAACTGACCCTGTTGAACCACCTGACAACAGGGTAGGCTTTGGGCCTCTACTTATACCTCTCATATAACCCGGTCTATGACCTAAAACTTTATGCATGGCCTCCGTATCTGAGATAGGTGGTTGTCTTGACTCCACCATATCTGATTCATCACCACCATCACCACCGACATCCTCACCCTCGGGGATCTCGGCGAGGTGATATACTCAACCATCATTTCCTACATATAAATAGAGAATTATATGGTTAATATTAACAAATAGTTGTAAAATGACATTAATTGATTTCAAAATTATTGAGTAAACTTATATGTTGTTCCTTAGCTAAATCGCTCACCCATGTGGTAGGATTGTACGAATGTTGTTTCTCAAACACATCCACCCAAGTGGTTTTTGGATTTACTTGAGTCTAAACATGGTTTATAATATGAAAAATGTTAAGCTACTTATATGTGAACATTAAAATAAAATTAACTAACATTTAATTACAGTTACATACCATCTCGTAATGCTTCTTTGCGTTGGATTTTGAACCGCCCTTGTGCATGTACACATCTACGCTCAAGACCTAGAATTTTGCTTTGACAATTTCTACACAGCACAAATTAGTTATATGTTAGTGGTAAATAGCCATGAAATTTAAACAATTAATTCAGAAGTATACGATTAAAATTACCTTAAATTCTGGATCATCAACTTTTGAAGTAATAATTTCTACTCATCATCAGACTGCACTCATGGAAGCCTCATGCGTCGTGCCTCCTCTTCCCCATGCTCGTCAATGTTCTCCTTGAAGGTGTGATGGAGTTCATATCTAAACTCTTTCGCATCAGCCTTCATTTGAGCTTCTACAACCTCATAATGATTGCTGATGGTGAGATCGAGATTGAATTGGTCCTAACCATACAAACAAAATTATTAGTGTGGTAAGTAAAAATAAAATTTAGAATTTAAACAAACTTTCAAATGCTTACCGTAATACTATGTCTGATCAAGTCTAGACTCTTCGGTGGCACCAAGTTATATCGCCTATGATTCAGAGGTACCAGTTGACGTACGAGTACACCCACCTTCATGATAAAATTTTCTGAATCATCTTCAACTACCAGCTTAAGCTGAGGGGATATAATGATTTTCTTCTTTCCCTCACTCGACTTCCTTTTTCTCATTGCCAAGTTTTTCGCAATGTCGCGTCTTTGAACTTGGCTTTGAGACGTCACTTAAGAATATTTTTTTTTACATATTATTTACATATATATAGAAAAGACATAACATAATTGACAGGTAAGAATAATTATAACATGAAGTAGCTGTCGGCAACGATGAGTCTGCCGAAACAGCTGATGTCAATGTCGACATATGATCTCTCGGTGAGGGCATGGGTGAGGCTGTCTCCGAATACGGCTCCCTGATCTCTATCCCACTACCATGTCGAGACGGAGTCCTCCTAAAGCCTGGTGCGATGGGTGGTGCATGTACCTTCTCTCTCCCCTTATCCTCCCTGTTGAAAACAAACAAAACATGTCAATATTAAAGATGTCAAATTTCAATTAACTTAAATAAAAACACACTTTACATACATATTGACATAATTGAAATATTTTTAATCACTTTTACATAATCACAACAAATTAACAAAATTAACTTTTAAACAACAAATTATTGACATAATTGAAATACTTTTAAACAATACCATTCATCTATCACATATTTCACATAATAACAACAAATTAACAAAATTAACTTCAATGAAATCTAAAAACTAACAAAATAAACTCAATAAAAAAAACAAACTCTAACCCTTTAAATTCTCTCAAATTGTAAACAAATCATAAAAATTCCTCCTAAATTGAAATTATTTTCATCAAACAATCCCCTATTTCACAAATTAATCATAAAAAATTAATCATAACATCATATATATCACAAAATTGCATATAGGAAAAAAAATTCTAAACCTCAAAATCACTCAAATAATGCATTATTTTGCGAAATAAAACATAAAACCTTACCTAAAGTGGCCAAAAATCAAAACTCTGGGCTTGGAACGGAGTAAAATGGTCAAAAAAAAAAAAGATGGAGGGCGATTTTAAGTAGGTTTTCGTGGCTGCCTTGTGTTCTTGGGAGAGGAAAAGAAGAGAAACGAAAAAGTGCAGAGGAAGGGAAGCGGTTCTGCTGTTAAAGGGGAAGGGTATTACCGACGCCCGATTTAGCATCGGTAATATGTTTAAGTTATTACGAAACGGTGTGTTCCATTTAAGTGTGGTTATTACCGACACCACGTCGGTAATAACCATCTAGGACAATTTACACGAAACAGGCCAATTGTTTCCCAAATGGTATCACCGACGTCGTGTCGATGATGTTTTTCCCAAATAAGTATTACCGACGCCACGTCGGTAATAACCTTGTAGGGCAATTCGCATGAAACGGTGCGTTCAAGTAGTATTATTTCTCTACTGACCATCATCGACGTTGTGTCAGTGATGTTGTCTTCTGAAAGCGTCGTTAATACCCAAGTAGGAAAGTATGCCTCTTTTATCACCGTCGCTACATCGGTGTAGCGTTGGTGATGGTTGACTACTACCGATAGGGGTGTGCGCGGTTCGGTTTGGTTCGGTTTTGGAGTAAACCGACAACCGAACCGTACATGTCGGTTTACACAATAGAGGAACCGTTCGGTTCCATCTTTCTTCTTAAACCGATCGGTTTCGGTTTTTTGCGGTTTCGGTTTTCGCGGTTCGGTTTCGGTTCATACAACAATAAGCTTAATAAATGGGAAAAAAAACTTCCACCATTGACGGATCTAAGAAGGGACTGGAGGGAAAAGTCTTATTTACCGGAGATAAGAGTAAAAACCCACCATATAGAGTAATAGATATGAACAAATAACCACCATATCGAGCATATATGTATTTTTTTTAAAAAATAAAAGAAAAAAACTCTTCAAAAAGCATGGATTTGATAGAAAATCACCATAGAAGCCTATATCTAATTTGAATCAAGAACCACAAAAACACATAAATATGAACAATGAAATGGCCATTGTGGATCAAAGGGAGGAAAATAAAACTTTGTACAAATGAGAAATAGAGTTGAAGAATAAAGGATGATAAAAGGAGAAAATGGAGATAGATTTAGGTTTTTTTTTTTCAAGGGGTGAAAATAATATAGAAAATTATTAGTTTTTCCTAATTTTTATAAAGGAAGCGGTTCGGTTCGGTTTTCTACGGTTTTTTATTATGCAAACCGTGAACCGGACCGAAAGTGTCGGTTTTTGAAAATCATAAACCGAACAATCAATATTAAGGGAAAAAACCGAACCAAACCGATCGGTTCGGTCCGGTCCGGTTCGGTTTAGCGGTTTTTCGGTTTATTTGCACACCCCTAACTACCGACAATAGTAGCTAGCGTTAGTATTACTGGCGTTGGTAGAACACTCACTTCTTGTAGTGGATATGTCAGATAGTCGCATATACATTGATTTGTAAATGAAATTTGGCAAGATATTTAAGATAGATTTCAATAGGTTAATGGTCCTAAATTTTTTCAATTATATCCCAAATTGATAAAATTAAAGTTTGATATATAAGTTGAAGAAATATAGGATCATTGGACAAAGATTAATATTTCCCAAGAAATATATAGGTTCAAATAATATTCTTTCATTAGTTAGTAATTAAAGTAAATAATAATGACTTGATTAATATTATTCACTAAAAAGGTATAAACCCTTATCTCACTCTTTTTCCATTACTTAGATGGGACAAATATAAAGTGAAGGAGGGAGGGGGTCTTTTACATTGACAATCAATGAAGAGACCCTCTTTCTTTATGTGATAATTGACAATGAAAGAAAAAAAAAAAAAGCCTAGGGTCCATCACTTCGTAATATTTTTCAAAGCCAGCTATAGTTCCTTTGTCTATATCTCGGTAGCTTTACCTTTCCCAAGCTATACCAAGAGTAATATTGATCAAGTTTGCATTGATTTTAAAGTAAATTGAATGACAATTAATTTGAATAAATATAATATATGCAATGGAATTAAAACCAATGTATTGTATATTCAATTATTAATTAGTAAGAACTTAAGAAATTACCCTTGTTACTATTAAAATGATATTCCCACCAATAGAAATAGGAAAAAAATTGTGAGGGGTTTATTTAAAAAGAATATTTGTATGATTATGTATATTTATAAAGTAATTATAGATATAGTAATTTTTTTTTAATAAAAATGTAATTTTTTTTAAAACTAGTTAAAAAAATTATTTACGTATTTTTGTAAAACTAGCTAGTCAATAATATTCCATCTCATTCTTCTAAATTTACCATCAACCCTAAAAAATAATACTCATTAGGCATCTTTTTTTGCTTTCCATATCTCATATATAAGTTGCACTCAAATAAACAATATAAAAGTGTTGTTATGATAATTAATTATGAAGGTTCTTTTTTTTTATTGACAAAGATTGTTTGATATTGTTTGGTTGAGAATTATTGTGTTTTGAACCAAATCCACCCAACTAATTAATTTAAGTAATATTGATAACTAAAAAAGCCTCATTATAGAAATTGAAATGATATATTTTAAATTGGTAGATGAGACGTCAATCATACTTAATTAATGTGTGCAAGGAAGATGTATGTTAGCCAAACCAATAATAATCTTACATTTGTGCAATATGTTTGGTTGCTCGGAAACTAAAGAGAGAATTAATTAAATTTTCTTGGAAATGGGTTTTGCTTAGAATCATAACTTTCAATATTGGAAACAAATAAAAACCATGCCAGGTAGAAGTGGGGAGATTATAAATATGGAAGATCTCATTTATTTTTGCATTGATGTGATATTCTTTGAGGAAATCTTCAATATGAAAGAAGTATGTTTGTGAAATTTAAAAAATTTACGTAATTTTAATAATCATTTTGTTTTCTGTTTATGTAATTTTTTTTGTCAGAAAACAAAATTGTTTAATAATTATTTTTTTTTGTCAATTTTTTGGTTTAAAGAATAAAATAATATAATTAAAAACTAAAAAAAATAGAAAACAGTATAATTTCTAAAAACGTTTTTATAATTAAAAAATTGAAAAACTTATTGTTTTGTTGAAATTCGATTGTTTTGCTGAAATTCCATCCACGAGAGAGAGTTTGGACAGACGAAATGTCACATCTATGGTAACGGATAGACAACCAAGTTTTTAAAGGATAAGGGGCCAACGACAAACGAAGAGACTTGTCAATCTATAATATTTCAAGGTTTTTAGTTTACCTAAATTCTTAGCAATAATTTTAGAGGGAAAAATGATTTTTACTATGTCAATTTGACTCAGTTTGATAGTGTTCTAAAAACTATTTAGTCAGAAAAAATGTTAAATAGTTATTTTTTAAATAATAAATTTATTAATAGTAACAAAATATTTATTAATATGATAATTATCAAACCCATAAAAACTTAATTTTAGTATAAAAGTAAAAGGAATGTTTATGGATTTTGAGATGGTTGTTTAAATGGTAATTAATATTGAGTTCTCGAATTCTATTTTTAAATGATTTTTCATAGGTTGAATTTAAGTACTTTTGACTTCCGCTGTTTTATGGATTTTGTCATATTGCATTATTCATAATTAGGGTCAGGTCTTTACAACCGGTGTACGTTTATTTTGGTCAACGAATTCTTTGATTTTCGATAATTTATTACAAATTCTATTATTTCATAACCACAATCAAAATCTCCCATCTTCGAGATTTCAAATAAGGTTTAATCAATATCAAGTGAATGTCATTATTGTTTCCATATATCTTGGAGAATCAAATCAATTCTCACTCTCCTTCTTTCCTTCTCTCCTGCTCTCATGACTCTCAATTCTCTCCTTTTCACGTAAGTTTCTGTTGAAGCAAGTATTCCCTTCCTTCCTTATCTCTTTTTACGACAAATAAAAAAGAACTCAGAAACTGAGGGGATTATTGTTTATTTGTGATTTCCAAACTCAAAGAAATATTGAATCCGATGAGCCAACTAATAAGTCATTATTTTAGTACATAAACATGAGATTTTTGTTATACTTTGATGATAAAATAGCCTAAGAACTTATTAAATGTTTATAATTTGTGTTTATATGCTAGGTTGGAGAATTAAGGATAAAAAGGGATAAAATGTTAATTTGAGCTTTTTTGACATTTCAATGCCACATAAACGATTGATAGCGGCTGCAACTGCATGAAAAATCCCAAATTCAAGCCAACATTCTAGAGAGCTCAGTGCCGCAGCGCCAGAGCTTCGTTGCCGCGGTGACGAAAACGTAGATTTTTCCATTTTCTCTCATTGTCGCAGTGCCAAGATTCCGTTGTTGAGACGATGGGCCAGAAAATCGTGGATCTCATTTTGTTTTAATTGACTGAAACCTAATTTTTATTCTAGCTTTTTCTGAGAATTTTTAGGACTTTTTTCTGGGTTTTTCCTCTATAACTATGAATCGTTTATCTAGCTAAACTCTTATTTCCAACCAAAGATTAATCTACGTTTGATTCTTCATATTTGTAAGATCTACTCTTCATTATTTCCCTCTAGTCTCTCTATTTGTATGTTTTTCATGCTTTATCTGTTATCATTTTGATTGATTGTTCAAACGGATCATTTGATCATTCTTTGATTTGATGATTTAAGTAGACATTTAAATTTGTAATTGTTCAGGTGTTCTAATCTTAGTGATAATTAGTGTGATTGATCAGATATAACTTTTCATCCCATGCTATGAAAATGTATGATCTAACTTAAATAAATCGAATATTTCATATTTATTGATTAGAATTGGTGATTATTCTTAATTTATTGCTATCAATTGATTAAATCATATTGTCATACTCTAGGGTTGTCTTTGATTAGAGAAGAAATTAACGATCGTATCTTAATTACCGAGGAATTAAGGAAGAATAGATTACTAAGGCTTCTTAATAATCATAATCAATTTAGACAAAGATTTAAGATTTCATTATGCAATCGATGATCAAATAAAACGAATCAAACCATGATTATACCTTTGGTTGGGACCTTTCTCTCATTGAATTTTTTTTCTTAAACTTTTATTGTTTTTCTTCAATTTCTCAACAAAACTCCAAAAAAAAAAAAAAACCATTTAATTTTAATTCCCCAATCTCTGTGAAATCGACTTTACTCTCCATTACTGCAAATCTATAACCCAAAAGTAAAATTATTTTTTGGTGGATTCGACTCCCACCCATCAGTTGCTTTCGAGAATAAGATTGATAACTCGTAATTTACGCCTTTTTATTAGTGTTATTGTCTCCAAAATAATTAAAATATGAATTTTAATTGATTCAAATGTCCATAATATTGTTAATCATTGAATTTCGTGAAAGTAGGAGAAAACGACGCTCAAATCGGACTTAAAACGGAGAAGTTATGCCCATTTTGGTGTTGAAAAAGGCCCGTCGCCGCGGGGACGAGATCCGGTGGCCGCATCCTGCAGAAAATCTAATTTCTGGCCAAAAACACGAGAGTGTTCACAGCAGTGATGTGACCTGTCACCGCGGCGACGAGAAAAAGAAAAAATAATAATTAATTGATATATTGACGTCATCACCATGAAGGAAAAGGTGCGCGATGTCGTCAGCACGCACACTAGAGCTACTCATAAAGATACGGAGCGACGTGTTGCTCTGTCATTGGTGACATGTTGCTCCATGCAGCAAAAAAGAGCGCCCTTCCTTTTGCCTCGGCTCGGCTAGCGCACGAGGACGACTTCTCGCACATGGATCGTGCAGCGGCTGGCTGGCTCAGCTCTGGACAGCTTGGCAGATTAGGATAAGATTTTATCACGATTTTTAGATCCTTTTTGCCTATTTAAAGTCCCAATTGAACCCTAATTCATAATCTCTTCTCCCCTTATTTTTCTTAGGACTTTTAGATAGTTTTTATTATGTTTTCTAGCTAATTTCTTTATTCCTACTAGAGGATTATCGAGGTTTGGATCATGAATTTGTGAGGTTTTGTTCTTAATTTTATTCATATTTTCTCTTTATTCATGCTTTCTCTTTGCATATTTTATTGTTGATTGATTATTGTGCAAATTGACCACTTGTTCTTTGATTAATTTTCATATTGCTAGTTAGAACGTTAAATCCGTAATTGTTGAATTGTTCTAATACAAGTAGCATAATAATGTAAATTGATTAGGGATATTTCTTTGATCATGTTATGGGAATTTATTATCTAACTTAAATGAATCGGTCGTATCGTGTTTGTTAGTTATTTTCTTCTTAATACTGTTAATGGGTTAAATCTTATTATCGTATTTTAGGGTTATCCTTTAATTAGGGAAATAGTCAATGATCGTATCTTGGCTATTGAATAGTTAATGAAGAGCACTTATAAGTTGTTGATTGGTTTTGAAAACTTTCGACTAATTTAGAGAATAATTTAGGAATGCATGTTTAGTAATCGATGATCAAATCCATGAACCATAACCGAGATTAACCTTTAGTTGGAAGTTTTCTCTCTGAATTTCTTATTCTTTTTAATTTCTTTAACTCAACCCCCCTCCATTTTTATTAACTTTAATTTAATTCCCTTTTCTTTGTGAAGATCGACCTTACTCACCGCTACTACAAATTTATTAATTCCAAGAGTAAATATTTATGTTTGGTGGTTTCGACACCCATCTAAGATCGATGAGTTATTTGAAGTAAGCACGTTTTCTCTTGTTCTATTCGTTGATTTTTTTTCTTCACCTTTTATAATATACATTTGAAAATCCATAGTTTTTGATAAATTTCGATTTATGTGTTATATTTATTTCATATTCTGTTCTGCTTATAAAATATAAATTGTTAAATCTTTATTTTTGTTTTGGATTTAATATGATCTTGTTTTGTTTATAAAATATAAATAAGTTAAATTCTCGGAGTTTTCAATTTTTTTTTGGATTTAATATGATCTTGTTATGTTTATAAAAATATAAATTGTTAGGTCTTCATTTTCTTTTATTATAATATGATCTTGTTTTGTTTATAAAAATATAAATAAGTTAAATTCTCCAGAATTTTCATTTTTTTTAGATTTAATATAATCATGGTCTGTTTATAAAATATAAACATGTTAACTAACTAGGAACTTCTTTCAAATGTTTTTATCTTCAATTATTTGATGGATTTTATTGGTTTATGTAATATACATTTGTTAAACTAATAATTAATATTGTTCAAAATTTTGAAGCTTGAAAAACTGTGTAATGGCGGTTGGAGTAAGATTGAGTAAGATGGATGCATTTCAAAAATGATATTTCTATCTATCTATCTATCTATCTATCTATATATATATATATATATATATATATATATATTATTTTCCTTAAATCTTGCACGATTTATGAGATTTCATAATTTTCTTTAAATCTTATACTATTTTAATAATATTAAATTAAGTATATATTTTGTTTTTTTTCGTGATATATTAAAACCTTTCACTGTTTGTATTTGGCCATATTCATAAGTTAAATCGTTTACCAAACGTATCTGCAATTTTCACCATATTAATCTTCAATAAAAGAGAAAAGAAAAGAAAAGAAAAGAAAACTCTATGATATCCCATAATTAATAAGGGTAATAAAGGAACGTTTATGCATCCAATTTAATGCATCATTCGCAAGTCTATGAGGCTAGCCTTTGAAAAGAGAATTAATCATTTTGGTAACTCCAATTCTTTTATTTCCCATCCGTGTGCTTGCTTAATTTATGTGCATTAGTGAGGTTCTCTAACTTTTCTCCTTTTCTTTTATGGAAAGGGGAATTGGTGTTTTTTTTTTTTTTTTTCAAAATTTATTCCTTTAGCATGTGGAAAACTTTATATCTCTTTTACTCCGGTCCTTTTTGAAAAAATAAGGGCTCATTACGATATATAAATTTGGGATCTCTATCATATAATCCCTAATGTGAAAAATCACAAATATATATATTAAAACACAATATCAATAAAAAAAAATATAATAAAATAATAGCATAAAATTATCAAAGCAGGATAAAAAAAATATATAAATTGAACTTTAAACTTATGTTGGGATCAAACTCAACTCATAATGGTGGAGAACATAGAGATATTTCAGGGAGAAAATTAACCAACTCGATTTAGAATTATATATTATTAATATTAAATTTTTAATTCAAGATTTGGGGCCTCAAAGTTCGGGGGTCTTGTTCCATCGCACCAGTTGTACTATGCCTATGACGACCTTGGCTCCATCAACAAACTTTGGAAGATGTAGATATATAATTTTTTTCCTCTCTATAATCTCTAATATTAGTATTTAATAGGGTAAAAATTTTAACCTCTAAAATTATCTATTCTCTCTTTTTCATTTTTCGTTATTTAGTTTTTATCATGATATTACTATTTTATGTACAAAGATGACAAAAAAATTGATCTTTTTTAGGAACTTTTATAATGTTAATATATATGGGTACATGTAAAATTGAAAGTGTCATTTCCTTTTTTTCACGTTCTTTTCTAATTTAAAAAATATCAATTAATTAAAAAAATAATTACAAAGGGTGATGCATAATTTTGTAGAATAAAATAATTTAAAAAATTGTCATGAAATATGGTCTTCCAATCAAATCATAATCTTACTACCTCATGGGTGGCATATAAAAAGTAACTTGAGAAGATTATTTCCAAGTGAATAATATTTTCAAAGTTAGGTTAAATATCAAATGACATATGTTTCAACGATCTAAATTGTTTGCACCAATCATAGCATGAAAGATCATAATTAATTAAATTAACTTAATTCTCTCTAATTATTTAACCATATGTATGATATATTGGCTTTCAAACTTAAAAAAAAAAAACAATCATAATTACAAATCTCTCTTAAGTTTTCACGTGTGTATATTTCTTTCTTTTAATCCCATAGACTATAATTAAAAACAATAACAATTAAATCATGTAATTAAATTAATTATTTGTTGAAAACTCAAATTATTAATATTTAAAGTATGTGTGATGGGATACTAATGAAGGTGGTTGGCATTTTAAAATGATATTATTGCCAATGGTTATGCTTTCACTATTATTTATGAAAATGATATATTCATTTCATTTCATTACACTTAATTTGTATCTTTGATGTAATACCATCAAATTAATCATTAATCCCCCAATAATTATTAAATATAAAATTTTATATTTTATTCTAAATTTGAATATGAACCTAATAAAAATTACTTTTATTGATAAGGAATAGGGATTAAATGAATATTTTCAAATATTTATGTCATAAGTTTAAATTCATGAGTGACGACTTATTTATAATATTATCTCACTAGATTTTTTAACCTAAATATTTTAGACTTATTTATAATATTATCTAACTAGATTTTTGAACCTAAATATTTTAAGTTCAGATGACTTGTGAAATTAACTGAGATTTACATAAAACGGATGAACACTAATGAATATAAAAAGATGGAATTTTGAAAATAAAGAACTAATTTAAAATAAATGTAGGAGTAAAATGTAAATAAAACTCATGTGGTCTTTGTCAAATGCATGAACACCCCCTGTGGTTTGAAAATGACAATCACACCTAGTAGTTCTAAATTATTTCAATGAGACCGTTCTCATTCAGTGTCATTAATTTTCTTTTAGCTTTAACTTTTTCGTTTGAACTCCGATTTGGAGAATTCAAGATGTTTTAAAATGCTCATTTTGAACTGTACGTCATGGTTACTTCAAAACCGTTAGTAAATAAAAGAGTTTATTATTATCAAAATACTAAGTATGATTTACACCATTAACGATTTTGGTTACTGGTGATTTAAAAGTTTTGAACTGGCCATAACATAAAATCCGAAATGAGGATTCCAAAATATCTTGAATCATCTAAATCGAAGTTCAATAGAAGAAGTTACGGTTAAAAAAATTAATGACGTTAAAACGGAGAGGTCTCGTTAGAGTAATTTAGAATTACAGAGATATGATTTATCATTTTTAAATTAGAGTGGCTGTTGATACATTTGACAACGTCATATTTTGCATTTAAACCTGAACGTAAATTTTATAAAATAATTATTAATTTGGTACTTGTAAACTAAAATTAAAGGAGTCCAAAATCCAGCAGCAACAAGATTGATTGTGTGACTCACCATTCTCACCGCCCACGCGCCAAGCAGAATACTGAAAGCTACTCACTCCTAAAATTGGACAGTACAAAACACGCGCAGGGTTAGAAAGTGAGAGTTGAATCTCAGTTATTTAATGCAAAAAAAAAAAAAAACAAGCTTCTTTGTTCTAAATTTCATTGAAAAAAAGGGTTCATTTTTCATTCCAAAGTGCTCTCTGAGTCACCCACAAAAAAAAAACACATAATTTGCTAATGTGCGTATGTATGTTGGCAAGCGCATTTTAGCACAGACAGCCTCAAAGCAAATTAAAAATTGTATTTTTTTTTTATCCCTTTTTCCAATTTATTCTTTCACTATTTTCATTTTTGTTTCTCTTTTCTCTCTGTTTTTTTTTAATTGTTAATAATGATAGCAATGATTTCCTTTCTATCATACTTCACCCATTTCTCTTTCTGTCCTTCTGTGTAAACTCTGAGCTCTGTTTTTGGTGTTTTTTTTTTCTTTCCTTCTGATTTTTCTTTAACATTTTCTTTTTTAGTTTCCAGCTTCTTCAAACAAAAGGGTAGCCAAAAAACAGAAAAAGAAAAGATTTTTGAAAGAAAAAAGAAGGGTTTGTTGAAGTTGTTTGAGTTCTTAGATCTAATGAAGTTTTGAGGTTGTTTTGAAGCAGAGAAGCATAGACAGTTTGTTTCACTTGCTTGGTCTTTTTTTGAGTTCAAGACTCACTTTTTATGCTTTCTTCTCTTCCTCATTGCTTCTTTGTAGCTTTTTCTTAGTGTTTTTATAGACCTGGCTTTCTTTTTTACTTGGTTTTGAGCTTTTTGTTTGTCTTTAGAGAAATTTCTGTGTGTAAACTTCTTTTTCATTCAAAATTCAGAAACCCCTTTTGAGAATTGATCAGGGAAAGTGAGATCTGTTTGAGAAAAATGTTAGCTGTTGGGAATTCTTTTTCACTCAGTGTCCGTACGAGTACTAGTTGCAATGCTTTACTCAGAGAACTTCAGGTCTCTCTTTCTCTCTCTCACTTTTTTTTTGCTTTCTTTTGTTTCATTTTTCATGTAATTTACTTTACAATGATGGGTTTTTTTTTTTTAAGATTCTTGTTTGTTTTCATTTCTTTCTATATGAAGCTCATGATGAGTCTATTGGAGCTATAAATGATGCATTCATAAACCTTTTTTAAGAACAAAGGCAACTTACTAGTTTCATGGATTTCTGGAATTGACTCTTGTTTGAATGCTTTTTTCTGGGTGCTCATTAATTTTCTCTCTTTTTTTAGTTTTTCTAATTTTGGCTAATCTTGCTCTCTTTCTCTTTTTTGACCATTTGAAGATATGGTAATTAAGTGTTGAGTTTAAGGATGTAGTTGAAATTCAATTAATGTAATAATTTAGTTGTAAATAGTATCAATTTAAGGTTTTTTCTTTCTTTTAGTAATGATTCAATTTTTAAAGTTTTTTTGAAAGAAAAAAGTTTTTTTTTTTCACTCATCACTATTGAGGTTGATGCCTTTGAGTTTATAATTCAGTTGAATGATTCAGTTCTCTTTTGTTTGCTTTACTGGTTCTTCCATTGTTCAAGTTTTCTGATTTTCTTTCAATTCTTATGATGTCAGCAAATATGGAATGACATTGGTGAGAGTGAAGCTGAAAAAGACAGGATGTTAATGGAATTGGAGAGGGAATGCTTGGAAGTGTACCGAAAAAAGGTTGAGGAAGCTGCAAATGCTCAGGCACGACTACATCAATCTGTTGCATCGAAGGAGGCCGAGGTTGCAACATTAATGGCTGCTCTTGGAGAAATAAGTTCACCGGTAAAGATTTTTGTGGTGTACTCCTGCATAACATCATTGTGATTGCTCATTATTGTCAAATCCTGTTTCTAGGCAATCTGTTTGCATCTGCTTTGGATGTTTCTTTTCTGGCACCTCTAATGTTTTCCATCTACCCTTTTTTTTTTTTTAAATTTGACGAATCAAAGCAACTATGGGTTGTATTATAACTTAGTGGATTGTGGCAGAAAGGCCAACTTTCCATAAATTAACCATTTTGTATGATGCTTGGTTAGAAATTTATTTATTAGAATCTTGTTGTTGTAACAGTTCTTTGTGATTGAAGATTCTCAAGGATATATTGGACATTGGGAACTTGGCATCCTGAAGAAACTATGCATTCTTGGATTAAAAAGTTCTGTTTTTAGAATTAATGATTATGTATTTTTGATGCTTAGAGAAGGTTTTTTTTTAATAAGAAACAAAGCTTTTCAATGTATTAAAAGGTCAAAAGGCCAACAGAAGGAAATACAAAAAAGCATTCCTGTATAATTTATTTTTTGCTTCAATACCCCATGCTGCACTTAAGAAATAAGAACGCCATATTTATTTCTGTGGCAACCATGACATACTGCACTATTCCTTTAAATGTGAATGTTTTTTCTTCCTTCTCATTTATAGGACTCTGTCTTTAGGCCCATTTTTTATGTGGATGGTTACGTCTTTGAATTTCTCATATTTATCTCGAACTTGCTAGTTAGAATCAGTTTAAGCAGTTGGACTATTGCATGAAATAAAATCCAATGTAGATTTAAATATTTCTATGCATCAAAGTTCAACAATGTGTTAGTTATGATGTTATTTTTAATATTTTTTATATTCAAGGACAACTTCGCGAGTCCTCGTATTTGTTCTTATTCTATTGGAAAGTGTTGAATCATGTTCCATGTACAATTTGGTATCATTTGTATTTCTAAATTTACAATTCCTGGCAGAGTCAGACTTACAAGAGGTCCAAAACATTGAAAGAAAAACTTGCATCAGTTACTCCCCTAGTAGAAGAGCTGACGACGAAGAAAGACGAGCGGATAAAGCAATTTGCAGATATAAAAGCCCAAATTGAGAAGATCACCGTCGAGATTTCCGGATACAACCATCTTAACAATCATATGATAGATACCCTTACTCTGGAGGAATCAGACCTGTCTCTGAGAAAGCTTAATGAACATCGAACGCATCTTCGCACCCTGCAAAAGGAGAAGGTATACAATACAACTAACGATCTCTTGCGATTGTAGATTTATGTCTTTCATCAGTTTTATGTTGAATTACAATTAAGAGGAAATTCGTGCTTTGTTACAGTCTGATCGACTGCACAAGGTTTTGGAACATGTTAGTGAGGTTCATTCTCTCTGTGGCGTTCTTAGTTTGGATTTTGGGCAGACTGTAAGTGATGTGGATCCTAGCTTAGAAAGAGCAAGTATGGAACAAACAACAAATATCAGCAATAGCACTTTGGAAGGTCTAGAGCAGACAATTCTTCAATTGAAAACAGAGAGAAAAGCTAGAATCCAGAAGGTAGCAGCACACTTCCTCACTCGATATTTGTTTACGTTTGTTCTTGTTAATAAGTTGAACCTGTTTCGACCTGCAGTTGAAAGATATTGTAGGATCATTATTTGATCTTTGGAATTTGATGGACTCTTCACCTGATGAAAAAAGTAAATTTTCCCGTCATACTGCCATCCTTCGTGCTTCTGAAACAGAAGTGACGGAACCAGGTCTTCTCTCCATGGAGATGATTGATAAGGTTTGGGGCATTCTTATTATTTTTGTACTAATAGTAATATTTACTATTTAAGATGAAGATACTCAAGTTCCCTTTTACTTTCACCAGGCAGCAGCAGAAGTAGAGAGATTAACTAAATTAAAAGCAGGTCGAATGAAGCAACTTGTAATGAAAAGGAGGTCTGAGCTGGAGGATATTTGCAGAATTACTCATATTGAACCTGATCCTAGCACAGATTTCGAGAAATCAAATGCTTTAATAGATTCAGGTAATTCTTCTGTCTACTCATAATCAAGTTCCAGATAATTAAAATTTCTATCATCTTTTAACATACTTTGCTTTTGTTAGGCTTAATAGATCCTTCTGAACTCCTGGCAAACATTGAAGCGCAAATTGGCAAAGTTAAAGAAGAAGCCGCTAGTCGAAAAGAAATAATGGATAAGATAGACCGCTGGCTATCTGCATGTGAGGAAGAAAAATGGCTTGAAGAGTATAATCAAGTAAGCTGAATATTAGTTATAAGCTAGCATGGTTTAGATTTTGAAAATTTAAATATGCTTTTCAAGTCTTATTTTGCTTGATAAGTGGGGAGTGAGTCTCTTAGACTACACTACTTGTTTAGCACATAGAGTCAGATAGATTATTTTGGCCTGCTCTATTGCATGAACAACTTGCCATTCTGTTTACTGTTTTCTTTTCTATCCTTTTTAATAAAAATTCTGTTCAAATTTCAGGACGAGAACCGTTACAATGCAGGGAGAGGTTCACATGTTAATCTGAAACGTGCAGAGCGAGCTAGAGTGTCTGTTAGCAAAATTCCAGGTAACTTGCTCAGGGAGACGGTTCTCTTCAACTTGGGATGAATAATTAATATAGCTAGCTAATGGTGTTTCTTTGCAGCTATTGTTGATAACCTAATAAACAGAACTTTGGCATGGGAAGATGAAAAGAAAACTTTGTTTCTTTATGATGGGGTGAGGTTTTTTTTCTCCCTTTTCTTTTGCCATCTGCTGCATTTATAAATTGGAAAAATTCATATTAGATTATCTTCTTTCAGGCAAGATTGGTGTCTATACTTGAAGATTACAAATTAAGTAGAAGACACAAAGAAGAGGAGAAGAAGAGATTAAAGGTATTTTAATTCATGTTGATCTATAAAAATAAACATAAAATTATCATTTCAAATCTTTATCAATCTTAATATTATCATAATTTTATCCGTAAAAGACCTGTTTTTGATCTTCATTTTGAATCATCTAGTTATTGATTCTGTTTGTTTATCATTATTTTGAAAAAGATCACTGTACAATCCTCAGGACCAAAAGAAGCTCCAAGATCTGCTCCTTACAGAGAAGGAAGCCATGTATGGATCTAAACCCAGTCCTCGGAAAAGTAACAGCTTTAGGAAGCCTAACGGATGTCGTCCTAATGGAAATGGATCGATGACACCCACACCTCGTCGAAACTCGGTCGGTGGTGCGACTCCGGAGCTTCTGACTCCGAGATCCTACTCTGGGCGTCAAAATGGTTATTTCAAAGAAACAAGAAGGTTATCTACTGCACCATTGAACTTTGTGGCCATATCCAAGGATGATACTATGTCATATGCTTCTATTTATGGATCTGAGCCGGGTTCTCCTCCCCAAGGTTAAATGTAAAATACTGGTCACGGTACGTTCCCGCTCTTCTAATAGCTCTTTCATGTCGTAACTCGAGCTTGTGAACTAGACGTGCACATTTAAAACCTTGCAGTTGGTTTTGACCAGGAACTTGTATATGCCTGCAGGAAGATGCGACATCACAAATTGGATTGTATACTTGAATTAATGCAGCAGCAGCAGCAGCAGCAGCAACCTTGTGAATACGAAACGAATTGTACACTAGTTTACGACTACGTTTTGATAGAAGCAGTTGGAAGAAGGATTGAAACTAACAGGTTTAAGTGTGAAATCATGGTGTTTTTTGTGGCATTCTTAGCCTTGTAAGTTAAAAATAGGCAGTGACAGTAACAAATAGTAGCTTGAAACCATGCATCATCTAAAAAGTCTTTGTATGTTGAAATCAGAAGATTAATTATGTAGGGAGTGCTGATGCTGACCACATGTTTTGTGGATTTTGCTAGTGTTACCATCATGTGTTTGTTGTATATATTTATCTTTCTCAAACAAAAGCAACCATTTGATTTTAGATTACTGATCATTTGAAGATGCACATTTTAGAAGAAGAAAAAATCAGGTATCGAAATTATGTGTTTATCTGTGAATATAGAGTGTAATGCTGCTAATCATCTTGCTACTGAATGCAATTGGGTTGTTCATTTCTTCATCAGGCAGCATTGAGAATTTGAAGTGCTCTTTATTTCTTAATGTTATACTCAATTATCTTCCTCCCCACTAGGCATTTTGCTCATTGAAATGATAAAAAACGCCTACTGAGGTCTCATTCAATTCATACTAAAAAAAAGGATTGAAATTTGTAACAAGATGAGTTTGATTTTATTTGTTTCTACTTCATTGTTACAAAAATTAAAATTGGATTACATGATTTAGTGAAATAAGAAAAGATGCAAAAAGTTAAACTTCAATCCAACGATTATTAAAGTGGTGAGAAACGTGATTACTTTGATCTGAGGAAGACATACAAGTCAAGCAAGACTGAAACTTTGCTTCAAGTATAGGATATGTGCCAGCCTAAAACAAAACTATCAAGTCCAGAAAAAGCAACAACTTCCATACAAGAAATATTAGTGAGTTTTGATAGTAATAATTTTTGTAGAAATAAATGAAAGGATGAAAACACGTAGTTTTTTAAGTAGTAGATTGGAATCGGGGGATTCGAACCCACGTCCTCTTTGCGGGATGAAAACACCTTTCGTTCTTTGTGAGGGGACACAAAAATTAACACCAACAAATTGTGCTTTGAGTATTTCATGACAAGTATACGTTAACAATATTCTTCTGGTACTTGACTTCATGAACCAACACAAAAAATCCCATGATATGCCCATCTCCACTAGAAGAAAAAAATTACAAATTCACTTGTTTCAATTAGTCATATATTCTCCTCCCACTCCTATTATTGGAGGGGGAGTGTCAAAAGCTCCCTTATACAATAGAAAGAAGGATCTATATTCTATTACTAATCTTCAGCAATGAACTAAAGAATAAAAAAGACTTCCAAAATAAATCCAATAATATTCATCCAGATAAATCCTGTCGCTCGCACGTATCACATAAGCTGAAATGAAAAATAAATAAAAGAACCGAAGCGTCTGAATGTCGTAAACAATTATGAAATGTTAAAACTCATGAACTACAAACTACCAGCAGAACTCTGCAGAAAGGGCACAGATATATACACAATTCAAGCAGAAGTGACATAACTGGAAACCCATGAAAGTACCAACTCTACCTGATCGTGACAAACTTATTGGTACCGTGTCTTGCCCAGTGAGTCCTCAAATCAATTGGGTTAGCAAAATTATAGCCATCAGCTGCAAGTTTCTCTAGGACCTTCTTAAATGCACCCTGACTCATTTTCCGCCCAGCTATTCTCGCACCCCGTCTCTTGTCACTCATGGGCAACGGATAAGTCGATATGTTCGTGGTACAACAAGCAGACTGCCAGCCACCACATCCCCACCTATAACACTGATGAGGAGTTCCCGTGCAAGAGCACACTGGTATTGGAATACCAGAAATGTCCATATCAATCCCATTTATGACAAGGTCGATATTCTTCTTCGGGGGTTTCACACGTTGAACAGCACTACTGTTATCTTTTGGCTTCCTAGGCTTTTTCGCTTTGGGGGCTTTGGGGGCAGCCTCACTCTGTCTTTTCTTTGATTTCCCACCTTCCTTTTTCACAGGTGTCTCTTCAATTTTAATTGGTGCTATTTCATCTCTAGATGAAGTGGGTGGTTGCAAGATCTGCAAAGAGTGAGCTGCTGAAGTTTCTGGAAGAACAGAATAATTGTGATTGGCAGGTAACATATTAAGAAACCTGTCTCTGGGGTTTCCCCAATTGTCCCTCACATAGTTCATATGAACTGGTGCTTCAGAAACAACACAATCTCTAGGATGAAATGATCCATTGGTATTAATCATAACCGAAGGATCACGGCCAGGCAAGTAAGGCTTCATATCACGGTCTGTAAGACTCGACATGAGCTGCAGAGCAAGAGGTCCTCCTTTAAAGGGAGGTTGTTCATAGTAACCCCAATTGCGCATTGCATCATCATCCATTAGAACTACATATTAAACATAACAACAATGAGAAAAATGATCTTAGAATTCGAACAGTCCCAATAACAGTTTTTTGTTGCTGATGAAGATTGCGATTGTACAACCACATAATGAGAGATTAACAGGTAGCTCAATGAGAATAAATCAGATTAACAAGCAACTAAATGAATTAATATCAAACAATTAGACGCTAATCAATATTAGATCAACCTTCAACAAGATTCCAGCACCAGAAGAAGAAAAAAAGGTAAATCGAAACTAAAATTTCAGAAATTTTATTATAGATAGGGCTCCAGATCCAACATTGAATGAAGAAAACTGGATAAAGGATCTAATATCTGGGGTTCTTCTAACAGATATTCACATTCACAAAGAATAAAAATGAAAACTTTCTCATTTAAAACAAAATGAAGATACAAATAAGAGATCCCCAAAAAGTCAAAAACAAAAAGAAACCCAGATCTCAAAATGGGTCATTCACAAAACACAAAAATTAGGGTTTTCAAAACTTCAAAATCTAAAAAAACCATAGATCTCAGCAAAAAACTAAAATAAAATTCAAAATTAACAGAAACAATCAAAGAAGAGAATGCATATTTATAAGGGGATGCAGGAAACATATCTAATAGTACAAGAAGGACCCATATATTCAAACTCGAGAGAGAGAAAGAGAGAGAGAGAGAGAGATAAAGAGAGGGAGAAAAGGAGAGAGAGGGAGAACTTACTTGGGTGGGTGTAAACGGCTCTTTAGGGTTTTGCCCTTCTGGAGAGAGAGAGACAGAGACAGAGGAGAGAGGAGAGAGGAGAGAGGAGAGAGAAACCTCAGAAGAAAGAAAGAAAGAGAGAGAAAGAGAGGAGAGAGAAAATCTGAGAGAGAGAAAGAGAGAGAGCTAAAAATTGGTATCTATCAAAGAAGTAGTTGTCGCTTTAAAATAAGGAGAGAGGTAAAGGGCAAAAATAAAAATTAAGGTTTTTTTTTTTTAGATAATTAATTATTATTTTTTTTTAAAGCAAAGAGATATCTATCATGTTTTCATGTTTGGAAGTATGGGCAAAATTGCACATGAGACAACCAATCAAATCTTTTTTATTATTTTATCCAAAAAAAAATCTTTTTATTTTTATTTTTATCCAAAAAAAATAATCTTTATTATTGTTTTTCTTATTCTTATTCTTATCCCCCCCCTCCCCCTTCTTTCTCATTCTAATTCTCTTCATTTTGAGGGCTCCACTTTTCATTTTTTTTTTGTTTCTTTTAATTAATATTATCAACTATTTGGGGGGGTTTTTTTTTCTTTTTATTAATTTAATTCAAACTCTTTTTTTTTACCCTATCATTCTATATCTACTTGTTTTCTTCTCTCTTTCTTCCACATTCTTTTGAGGGCTCCACCTTATAATGTTTGATTTTCTTTCATTTAACCCATATTGAGATGATAGAGTAATTCGATCAAAGTTATCCATCTTTTCAAGAGATCAAAATTTGGATGCAAAATACATTATTTGATAAAAGGGAGAAAATCGTTTACTTTTTCGTTATATATCAATTAAAATCTTCGTTCCTTTCAAAATTGTAATCCATAAACTATAGAAAAGTTATTGTCTTATAAAATAGTAAAAATATCCGAGATGTTTTACCGACACTATTGTAATGTTAAGCATACTTATTCAAGAGCTCAATTTATATATTGAATGACAATAGATTGAATGTGAATTAATTGTTAATTACCACACACTAATTAAATTCATCCACCACGTTGTTTTGCATGTTACCGTTAATGATAGATTTCAATATCTATAGTTTAATATTCACCGTCGGGTAGAATCCATGACCAGGAGATTACGAGTCCTTCATTCCAACCCAAAAGGTATTAAGCTTTAGATGTATTGTTATGTACAATCAAATAGATGTTATATATATATATATATATATATATATATATATATCATTGGCATACTATGATTTTGTAAAAAAAATTAACCCAACCATGTTTAATTAAATATATAAAAACCATTATTTGGAAATAACGTCTTGGTGTTGTTTTTAGCTTTGAAAAAAAGCTGGTGCATTTGTAGAAAGATAAGGATAAGTCAGCATTGATCTTCCATAAATTAAAAATTAGATAGATAGGAATTCTTGAACCATATAAGACAATCCATAACTTAATTAATAATGCATTTCTAATTATAAACTTTGAAGCTAATACAAGATAAGATACAAAAGAAACAACTCCTCAAATATTAAAAGTGTATCTATCGTATTTAATTACTTTAGAGTTTCTCTCTAAGATGGGAGATTTAATCAAAGATTATCTTGTCTCCTTTCCTTTAAATGGACCCTTTTCTTCTTATTGGGATTCAAAATTTAAGAAATTTGATAACACTTTGTTTTATGAGTAATTTTAATAAAAAAATAGCAAACTTTTTAAAATATTTTTAAAATGTCATTTCTTATAATGAGATTCCACTGATTCACGTTTGAGATGGTGGATCACAATTTGAAATTTATCATTTTAAATTTTTTTCAAAATTATATTTTTTAAAATATTACCATTTTTGAAGAAGAAAAAAAACCTTCAAATTTTGAGAAAACTAAAGAAGATCTAAAATACCAATAAAGTCCTCATTGGAGTGGCAACTTAGGTAAAAATGCATCATTTCTTAATTATCTCTTCCCAAACACCAAAACGAGAAAACATAATTATTGCAGTAATCTAACCAAATTTACTTCATGATTTCTCATAACTACTGCAGTAATCTTAACCATATTTGACATTAATCAACAGAAAATATAACTAATCAATTGGCATTTACAAATTACTCACTGAAAAAAAACAGAACCACATTGATAACAGCTGAATTAAGACCAGAAACTTAAAAAGGAACTTCCAAGAGTATTTGAACATCAAAGACCAAGTTTCCTAGTAGTATAGGTGAATCAAATGAATGGAAAAAAGACTCTTATTCTATTAAGGGACACCGGACCTCCACAACTCTACATTGATATGATATTGTCCATTATAGGTCAAAGCCCAAAAACCTTTTGGTTTCACCCAAAAAGCTTCATACCAATGGAGGCGTGCTCTTTCCCTTATACACTCATGATCATCCTCTTCCCTAACCAATGTGGGATTTTGTTTGCACCCAACAATCCTCCCCTCGAATAAATATCCACCAAGTCTCACCTCCATCAATCCACTCTATCCAGGCCAACCTCTTCTCTCCAAAGCACACCGCCTGTCCAATAGAGCCTACACGGATCGGGTCTCCAAGGCTCCTCACTTTGTTCAACACCTGAGGATTTCACCCACATAGTTAGGATTGGGGCATGACTCTAATATCACTTGTTAAGGGACAACGGGTCTCCACAACTCCACATTGGTATGATATTATCCACTTTGGGTCAAAACCTGCATGGCTTTGCTTTTAGTTTCACCCAAAATGCCTCATACCAATGAAGTGTGCCCTTCTCCTTATACACCCTTGATCATCCCCTTCTCTAACCAATGTAGGATTTTGTTCGCACCCAACATATCCCTACCTTTTGCTTCTTTTGTTCTTATTTGTCGGAAAAATCCACAATTTAAAAGCAGCACCAAACTTTTAAGACTATTTTTCGACATCACAATACCGACCATCGGATCTATCGCCTATAATGCACGTGTCAACCGATTATAAATGCATTAAAATAGAAACATTTCAAAATCTAAATGAAATATGAAATAGCCTACTTCAATCACGTCATATAACTGAAAAGACATTCCTAATTATCAATTTCCTTCATCAGTTGACAGTGAGCAATTGAGGCTATACCAATTACTCAATGTCTTCAACTTAAGAATTTCAGAATAAACATGAAATATAATAGAAATGCCAAAGGAAAGGATATATATATGAGTGGCCATCTCAAAATCCAGGTCCCATGATTAACATAATTTTTAACTCCATGTTGTTTATTTATTTTATTTTTTTATAATATAGTTAATATAATTAATCTGGAGAGAGGGGGAGGGAGCATTCAACACTGATAAAATCAAAGGATAATTGGATTGTTAATATATGACTGGAAAGGAAATAGTGTTCAAAACAATCTTAATAAATTATGAACTACAAAATGAATTGAGACTAAAGAGAATGGAGATTTCACATGAACAGTAGAAATCATCAACAGCTATAACTACCCTAAGATAGCTGCAAAATGCCAAAGATATATATACATGAGAAACAGACTCAACCCTCTACCATACTATGTTATTAACCTATCTTATAGTGACAAACTTATTGGTTCCATGCCTTGCCCAATAAATTTTTAAATCAATGGGGTTAGCAAAATTATAACCTTGAGCCGCTAGTTTCTCCAATACCTTCTTGAAAGCACCTTGACTCATTTTCCGCCCAGCGATCCTTGCTCCACGCCGCTTCTCACTCATGGGCAAAGGAAATGTAGATAGAGTTCTGGTACAACAAGCTGATTGCCAGCCACCATAGCCCCATCGATAACACTGATGGGGTATTCCAGTGCAAGAGCATACAGGAACCGCAATACTCGAAACATCCATATCAATTCCATTGATAACAAGATCCATCTTCTTTTTTGGTGTTTTCTCGTGCTGAACTGAAGAATCCTCGTGCTTCGGCTTCCGAGGTTTTTTCGCTTTTGGAGTTTTAGGGGCACCCCCATTCTGTCGTTTCTTTATTTGTTTACCTTCCTTCTTTATAGGTGGTTCTTCTTCAACCCTGTCAACCATTTCATCTCTTGATGATGAGTCAGGCTGCTGTAACATCTGTATGGGGTGAGAAGCCGAAGTCTGTGTAAGAACAGAATAATTCGGATTTTGGGGTAACATGTCGAGAATCTTTCCTCTTTCACTCATCCAACCAGCCCTCATATAGTTCATTGGTAAAGGTGCTTCAGAAACAACACAACCACGTGAATGAAATGTTCCGTTCATGTTAATAAAAGCACGAGGGTCACGCCCGGGCAAAAAAGGTTTCACATCACGCTCATCCATTTGAGACATGAGCCGCAGGCCAAGTTGCGATTGCTGTTCATAGTAACCCCAGGGACGCATGTTCAACGCATCACTATCCATGAGAACTACAGAGTAAATAAAATTAGTAGTGTATACAACAAACAAAGCTTCAAACTTACTCAATATTGTAATGTAAACCTACCTACTAATCATTCTCAAAAGTATTTCAATATGAGAGATAATAGCAAAAAAAATTCATGAAAACGACAGATTCAATCACTCAATAATATATAATTCAAACAATAAAAAAATTGAAGAGCAATGGAACCAAGTAATCAGATACTTTAAAAGTAAATTCATTAATTTTCAAAATCCAACAATGTGGAATAAAAACCAAAATTCTGATGAGATCCCATTACCCCCAATAACAAACAAAGAGTTGATTTTACACCTCACTTTTCAAAAAAGTCCAAAATTGGAAATTTCAATTTCCCAAATCAACTAAAAAAAATTACCTTTTTCAAATTAAAATAAAGTAAAGCCCAAAAAAAAAATTACGGGCAAATATAAAGGGTTCAATTAACATAGATCTCCACCATAAAACCCTAAAAACAAAAATTAAAAACTTCAACTTTACGATTCGATAACATACAAATTTCACAACTTTACATCTCAATACACAAATCGAAACCTCTACATTGAAGGAAAAAAAAAACCCAGATACCAAAAAGAAGAAAATCGTCAGCTATATATATATATAGAGAGAATGAAAGTCATGGTCAAAGAGAATGGAAGGACCCATATATTGAAAGAGAGAGAGAGAGAGAGGAAAGAGAAAACTTACTTGGGTCAGGGTGGGAGTAAACGGCACTTTAGGGTATTGCCTTAAGGAGAGAGAGAAGAGAGGAATTTTCAGGGAGAGAGAGATGAAATTGAAAGAGGGGCAAAAGGAAAGGAATCGAAAATAAAATATTAAATAAATAAATAAAGATTATCTAGATATTGAATTTACATTTCAAAATTAAATCTCGTTAGAAACAAACACATCTTTTGTTTTTTTTTGTTTTTTTTTTAATCTTTATCTGTTAAAAAAAACATATATATATATATTATTTTATTTTTATTTTTCTATAAAAGACAAAAACATCGTTAAAGCTAAAGTTCACCGTTTTCATCCCAAACTTTATAAAATATTATTTTTGTTATAAACTCTCTTTTCATCCCCTACTCTATAATTTTTACTATTTTGTGTCTTAATTCTTAAAAACTTTCGTTTTAGCACCCACGTTTTATATATTATTAGGATAATTATTTAATTTGAAATATATATGGTATATGGGCAGTGGCGAGGCCAAAAAAAAATTTCGGGGGGAAAAAATCTATATAAAGAAAGGATTGCATAAAATGTCAACTCCACGCCGGTTTCGATATATTATATTACAAATTAATATAAAGTTAGATTTTTAGATTTTGACTTGTGCCTAATATAAAGTTATAAAATGGATAAAAAAAAATTGCTAGAAATTATGTTAATTATAAAATTATACATGTCTTCAAAATAGAGACAAATTTTAAAATAATTTCTTAGTATATTAAAAAATATATATTAATCTCTCAAATCATTGAGATTAATTTTCATTTCAAATGTTTTTTTTAATCTAATAATAAGAATCACAATCAAAATTAACTTTATTGTGTATCATAGAGATGTTTAACTAATTTTATATAATAATTAACAAGATTGAAATATTTAACTAAAGTACAAGTATGAAATGATAAAATTATAATAATTATGAAGCTCATGAAATAAAACTATATAGTTATTAATCAAATTTGGATTTCATTGAAGAGACATTATTATTTATAATTTAAAAAAAATAAACTATTTATAAACAAAAAATTACACTCCTTAGTTAATAAATATGAATTAAAGTATTTATAAATGTTGAACATAAAATCATCACTACATAACTACAATATAAAAAAATATATAGAAGTAAAAAAAACGTATTTATTTAAAATTTTCACATTTTATTAAACTTAACAATAAATAATACATTGTATAACTCATATATAGATGCAACAAAATTATCAAGAAAAATCACCAATTATCCTATATATTTAATATATATATATATATATATATATATATATATATATATATATATTTAAACCATAAAAACTCACATTAATGAACATTAATTTGGATACAGCTTAAGAGAGGAAATTTAATAGTGACAAACTTAAATGTGGGATAATATAT
The DNA here is from genome assembly GCA_028015215.1 of Gynostemma pentaphyllum. Lineage (NCBI taxonomy): Eukaryota > Viridiplantae > Streptophyta > Magnoliopsida > Cucurbitales > Cucurbitaceae > Gynostemma > Gynostemma pentaphyllum. Next base: position 549,823 of record CM051345.1, on the reverse strand, counting down.
AAAGAAAATTTGTTTTTTAAAAGATTAAAATGTCTTAAATATTGTACAAATAAGGGGCAAACATCAAATTTGGGGGGGGGGCAAAATTAAAAATTATATAAAAATATACATATAAAATTAAAATTTTGAAAATTTTGGGGGGCCATTGCCCCCCAATCCCCTTAGTGGCCTCGCCATTGTATATGGGGTAATCATAAAGGGATATGGTTTAAAATTGAAAATCAAGAGCAAGATATGTATGTTTCACATGGCAGTGTAATCTACAAATTATGTTGACCTCTATAGCATTTCTTGCTTTCCGAATGGCTACTATATCTTCAGATTTCCTTCTTATTGATTTTAGATAGAAACCTTTGACATTTTGACTTCATAAGCTTAATAGTGTTTTGTAAAAATGGCTTTTGGACTTTAGAAAAAATTTCAACCTGTTTACAAGATTTTTAGATTATGTGAAGATTTAGAGAACTATTAAGTTAAATGTTTACGAGTTCCGACATTTTAATACATACATACATAATACAAGTCAGGTGGGCGACTTTAAATATTTTTGCTTTGCTATTATTGATTATGAAGGATGGTGAGTGTGAGTGACTGTTGTGAATAACATCCTTATAATATTAAGATACTTTTTTTTATGAACTAATTTTCAAGATGCTGATATGTAAGGAAAGATTCAAACGAAGTATTATATTTCTTTTCCTAATAGAAGAAACTAGGAAGACTAGTTGTCCAATTGGTGGGAGGAGGAAATAACATATGCTTCTTCTAGAGCCCAAGATGGATCTTGACACTAGGCTTCTTCGCGTCACGTTGTGGTAAGTCCAGTAACTCCATCCATACGTCTAAGTCAGGGTCATACACGGCCGCATTTGGAGTATGTCTGACATCTTGGTCTCCCCATGCAACCATAATCAAATTGTCCAAAGCACAAGAGCCAAACGTATAACGCGCTACCGCCATCGGACTATGTCGAGATACTCTATGTGTTATGAAATCATAACAATAAACTTCATTGTTGGACCATATCCGTCCAAACCATCGGTTTTGAAGCCACCTAAAAGAAATAGTTTCCCATATATTGAGGCATTAGCAAAGCCTTCGATGTATGTCTGCGAACAGTCACATATGACGATAGTTAATTGGATAGTGAGATGTATCGTTCCAATTATTGGTTATAGGTGGTTATACAAATGAATGAACACTAATTTTATTTGTGACTTTTCACTTAGTGATAAGATGAAGAGATATATCCTTTGGATGAATAGTTATATAATGAATAGGTATAACTGCTAAATGTGTTTGTTGAATAAAAGTAGTTATGTATTAAACAAACACAATCTTCCATAAAGCCACTATTCAATAGTCACTTTAATATGGTGACTATTTACTTAGGTAGTTATTTACTAACAATCATAACCTTTAAGAAAAGTCATATTCAAGAGTCATGTTTATGTCTATATATAGTTTCCTACGATTTCTAATTTGAGAGAAAGAAATAATTCAGAGAGATCAATTCATTGAATTTCTCTCTTCTCTCTTCTGATACTCTGTTAAATTATCTCTAGAAGATTTTCATTGTTACCTTGGTTCGCTCGTCAAGATGAATTACAATGTTGTTTTAATCTTGGAAGAAGTGTTGTATCTTGGGAGACAGACGTCCGTTATATTGTGAGCATCATTGTAGTGGGCGAAATATTTTCTGAAGGAAATTTACTCCGTGCATGCCTCACTACATCTTAATCTCCTTTTTTTTCAGGTTTTTCAGTTACAGTATTTAATTTTACAATCTATTATTTTGCAGAATGATATAAAATATCCAACAGAGATATAGTCCCGTCAATGGCACCAGAAAAGTGGCCATAACCGTTAGTATATTAATATAATTATCACCTAAATCCATTGCTGCAGCTTAAAAAAAGAATGAATAAGAACTTAAATCAAGAAGATATCTGAAGAAAGAATTTCTCTTTGGTTCACAGTTCCTTTTGGATTCTAAATAGACACTCACTACAAATTGCAACTTTCCATGATTCAGATACAAGTTCCAATCAGTTGTAATGACAATATCCAACCCTCACAAGGCACATGAGAAATATGTCATCCGAGAGAGCTTTGATGAACATTGAAATCTAAGTAAAAAAATAAGAAGCAAATAAAATTAGAATGAAAATTGAAAAAAAAATAATAAGGAAATGTTAAAAAGAACATACGAGACAGATGAGAAATCTAATTTAAAGGGGCTTGTTTATTGATAGGGTCAAATATGGAAGTTTGATTGTTTTAAAACCAAATCTCATAAAATCCAATCAATTTGATCAATACCCATAATCAATTTTTATATACATACTAAAAAATTATGAAAAAAATAGGGGGGCCATGGCCCCCTTTAGTCCCCATGGCCATCTGACTATGGGTATTGATCAATCAAAGACATACAAAGTTACAAATACCCAAAAATTTGAGTAGTAGAAGATAACAATGAGACGAGGAAATCAAAAACTTTAAAACAAACAAATAATTGACCTCATAATTTAACAAAACTTGTTCAATCAATCAATCAAGATAAACAGACGAAAAAAATATGAATAAGAAAAACGTATTGATTAATCCGAGATATACAAATTCTGATGTGATCGAACAATTTGAGATTGACGACATTGAAAAAGAGCGATAAAAAAAGATTAACCAAAGCTGGAGAGAAGATTGGAGAAATTGGGATGGGAGAAATGGATGATAGTAGAGTAGGAGTTGAGACTAATATAAGTGTATTGTTTGCTTGAAGAGGAGACGAGTTTCCTGTTATTTTCTCACATTCTAAATTTGCTTACTCGTGTTTTCTACCATAGGTACAAAAAAAAATCTATTAAATTTCAAAATTATTTTAATTTAAAAAAAATAAATTTTAGAGTTAATTACACCATTAACCTATTTAATTCACCATATTTCAGTATAACAACAGGATTATGATCCAAAAGATGTTGTTTGACATCTGCCATACACCACCCAGGTGAATACATGATACACAAATGAAATGCAAAAAAAAAAAATACAAAATACAAATAATAATACCTGGGTATGGAGTAGGCAAAAGTGACCATAGTGAACAAAATTATGAGACACATAACTCAAAACCAGCCATGGGAAAACAAACAATAGGCACAATGCAATGCACATTAAAAAAATGAATGGAATAATAAGCATTATTAGAGAATGTATATGAGCAGCCCGATTGTCTTCTTTGATGGGGAGATAAAGTCCTGTCAATGGCACCAGAAAAGTGGCCATAACCGTCAATATATTAATATAACTATCACTTAAATCCATTTCTACAGCATAAAAAAAGAATGGATTCTAAATAGATACTCACTGCAAATTGCGCAAATTGCAACTTTCCGTGATTCAGATACAAGTTCCAATGTGTCGTAACGAAATCAAATGAATTTCGAGAAAACTAAAACTTTTATATATTGATTTTTAATAGACACGATTTTAATTAATTTAATTTATTTTTCTTGTTAAATTTAATAATCAATGTTTATCTTTTTTATAAATGAAATGATGCATAAACACCATATATTTTTTTAACACCGTATTTTGTTTTAATTTGATAATTTAAAGAAAAAAAATATTTTAATTTTTGAGCTATAAAAACCTTAAAAAAAGAATCCACCTCTTTTAATATTGTGGTTTGTATCAAATAAATTATCAAAAAACCAAGTTGAATATTATTTATCACTTTTATTTAATATTTTTTAAACTTATAATTATATATGAAGATAAAAGAAAATCATAAAAAATAATTTTATATAATATAATTATTTTAAATTTACATAAACATAAACATAAAATTAAAAAGAAAAATATTTATATATATACACTAAAAAATTATGAAAAAAATGGGGGGGCCATGGCCCCTTTAGTCCCATGGAGGTTCAACTATGGGTATTGATCAATCAGAGACATACAAAATCACAAATCCCAAACAATTTGAGCAAGTAGAAGATAACAATGAGAAAAGGAAATCAAAAACTTTAAAACGAACAAAGAATTGACCTCATAATTTAACAAAACTTGTTCAATCAATCAATCAAGATAAACAGACAAAAAAAATATGAGTCAGAAAAACGTATTGATCAATCCATTGCTGCAGCTTAAAAAAAGAATGAATAAGAACCTAAATCAAGAAGATATTTGAAGAAAGAATTTATCCAGAAGATATCTGGAGAAAGAACTTCTTTTGGGTTCACAGTTCCTTTTGGATTCTAAATAGATACTCACTACAAATTGCAGCTTTCCATGATTCAGATACGAGTTCCAATGTGTTGTAATGACAATATCCAACCCTCGCAAGACACATGAGAAATATGTCATCCGAGATGAAACCTAAGTAAAAAAGGATGAATAAAATAAAATTAGAAATAAAATTGAAAAAAAAAACAAGGAAATGTTAAAAAGAACATACGAGATAGATGAGAAAAAATCTAATTTAAAGGGGGCTTGTTTATTGATAGGGTCAAATATGGAAGTTTGGTTGTTTTAAAACCAAATCCCATAAAATCCAATCAATTTGATTCTATATTTTCTTAAAAGAATTTGTCTCAAATAGCATAAACCTGCATATTAATTACTAAAATGTCAGAACTTTTTAAAAATTACTCAAATAGCATAATTATTGAACTATTTTTCATAGGTATTTTTAACGATTTTTTTTGTTTTTTGGTTTTTTAAGTTCAAGGTCAATAATTTATTGAAGTATTTGATCATTTTTTATTATTATTTTCAATGAATTTGTTAAAAAATTTAATTTTTTTAGTTCAATAAATTATTGAACTATAATCATGCTATTTGAGTAATTTTTGAAAAGTTCAAACATTTCAGTAATTAGTATGTAAAAATATGTTATTTCGGTAACTGCCCCTTTTTTTAAAGTAAAATTAGGATTTCAAATCAAACACGAAATATCAATATCAATCTACCATAAAACCAAAAGAAAACAAAGTTTAACCATTTAGGAAAACAAACAACACAGTTTTCACAATATGCCAAAATCTTACACCCATTGATAGTCGCCTAATTTATTCAGAAAACATAATATTAATTAATGAAAAACAGAGGTTAAAACAACCTGAATCAGAAAACAAACAGATCCTTTATCTCCGATTAATTCATATCATATATTGTTCAAATAATCCACTTATTTGATCGATACAAAATCACAAATACGGAAAATTTGAGCATTAATAATAAGATGAGAAAATCGAAAACCTTAAACGAACAAAGAAATGACCTCATAATTTAACAAAACTTGTTCAATCAACCAATCAAGAATAACTTACGAAAAAAATACGAATCATAAAATGGTATTGACAGGGGCGCATCCAGAAAATCAAACTTGCGGGGCCAATTTGAAATCAAATAAATTTCGAGAAAACTAAAACTTTTATTTATTGGTTTTTAATAGACATGATTTTAATTAATTTAATTTAATTTTCTTATTAAATTTAATAATCAATGTTTATCTTTTTTATAAATGAATTGATGCATAAACACCATATATATTTTTAACACCGTATTTTGTTTAAATTTGATAATTTAAAGAAAAATATTTTAATTTTTGAGCGATAAAAATCCTAAAAAAAAAAAAAAGAATTCACCTCTTTTAATATTGTGGTTTGTATCAAATAAATTATCACAAAACCAAATTGAATATTATTTATCACTTCTAACTTATAGTTATATATGAAGATAAAAGAAAATCATAAAAACTAATTTTATATAATATAATTATTTTAATTTTTCATAAAAGAAAAATATTTTTACATATATACTAAAAAATTATGAAAAAAATGGGTGGGCCATGGCCCACCTTAGTCCCCATGGCGGTCTGACTCTGGGTTTTGATCACGGATCTACTCCTCCGCGTGGACATACATATATGTTGACTTAAAGCGTATACTTCACCAAACAATTTGAGTAGTAGAAGATAACAATGAGACGAGGAAATCAAAAACCTTAAAACAAACAAAGAATTGACCTCATAATTTAACAAAACTTGTTCAATCAATCAATCAAAATTAACAGATGAAAAAAATATGAATCAGAAAAACTGATCAATCAGAGATATATAAATTCTGGATTTGAGATTGACGGCATTGAAAAATTGCGATAGAAAAAGATTAACCAAAGCTGGAGAGAAGACTGGAGAAATTGAGATGAGAGAAGATTGGAGAGGAGACGAGTTTCGTGTTATTTCTTCACATTCTAAATTTGCTTACTCGTGTTTTCTACTGTAGCTGCAAAAAAAAAAAAATCTATTACATTTCAAAATTATTTTAATTTAAAAAAAATTAATAAATTTTAGAGTTAATTACACCATTAACCTATTTAATTCACCATATTTCATTTTTTTCTCAAGATTTTTGTTTTCTTTCATTTATACCCTAAAAACCCCATTTATATTGGCTCAACCATTGGACGTCTACTGTCATTTTTACGTTTATACCCTTGAACGTTCTTCTATTCCTTTTCCGCTATATCTTTTGTTTTTGTGGCGTGATTTCTGGGATTTGTTTGTTAATCTCGTATCAATATATTTTTTTTTGCAATGTTTCCTTTATTCTTTTCCAGTCGACGTTCATATCTCACTTGCTTCATTCTTGTATTTTTTTTTTTAATTTTTTTATTCCTCCATTCTCATCATTGCATTTCTATCATGCGTTCTTTCTCCATCGATCTTTTATACAATGGTTCTTGGGACGAAGGACATAATTATTAGAGATATCAAATTAAAACTATGGTTATTTTTAAGGATTCCTTACCCTTACGTTTGGGTGTTTTCTTGACATTTTCCTCTGTCTACGTTTGTTCATGATTTTTATTTGTTATATTTTTTTTTTCAATCATTGGTTCACTTTGCATGTTTTTTTTTACATACCTCTGTATCTTCGTCTTCCTCTTCCTCTTCATGCTCCCCCTCTTGATACTTTCCTTCATTTTTCTTACCTCCTTTGGTAATCCTCTGCATTTTGATTGTTTTATATTCCCTTTTCAAACATTTATATTAAAAACATGTTTACTTTTCTTAAACAAAGATTTATTTATGTAACAGTTACCTTTAATACTTATTCATCATTTCCTTCTTCTTTTCCATCTTCGTTTGTTTCATTACCTGAGTCATTCCCAATTCTCTCTACCAAGCTTGTACCCTGCATTACAATAGGATTCGTTATATTTCTAAAAAAAATTAGTAACTTTTTGCTTTTACCTCCACATCTTCATTCGTCTCCTCATCTTCAACATCTTTCTTATTATTATTATTATTTTGAACAATCTTCTAATAAACAGTTGAATCTGCACATTCACCGGATAAAAAAAAACTTATTAATTTTATTTTCAATAGATTATTATTCTTTGTTTGTAGTTCATATTTACCGTTGGATCTTCCTTTTCTTCAGCTACATCATGCGTTAATGTTCAAAAACACATCTTTAATTCTTTATAATACTCATTAAACTTTTTATATTACAACTTCATTTTCAGTATATGTAATTCTTGAACATTGGGGATTGCTTATTCTATAACCGTTTCCAGTTTATTTTTACCCCTTCCCATTTGGTTTTTTGCCCTTCCTCATCTATACTTTTCACAAAAAAAATTAGATTTTGAAATAACTAACGATTAATTTTTAAGAAAACTTACTCCTCTTCCTCTGGACGATCTCTTCATGCATTGTGATTCCTCTTGTTCTAGCCATTCTTTTCGTTTTCATTGCTCCTTCTATCAACGTTTTTCTTTGATTGTTTCCAACTTTTCTTTTGATTTCTCGTTCCCCTTTTTTCTATTTTTTAGAAATCAAATCCTCATATTTGATTTTCATATCCCTCGTTTCACGCGGTTTAATTTAATTCTGACAGTTTTTCACCATCAAAGTTATATTTACGGATTTGACATCCATTGAGCATGCAAGGGCATTTTCCATCATTTCAGTGTCAGGTTGGTGGGCATATGTACCGGTGTTGGGTACCGCTGATATTTTATCAAAAGAAATGGTTTATATGAAATACTTTTTTTTGTTATAAATGAAATTAACTCTAAATTTTAATTCAAAACATCTCAGATAGAAAATTTTAAAACAAGGATAAATGCAAAATACACCTTTGGTTTTAAAAACCCTTGCACTTTAGTAAATTTGCAAATCACTCCCTTCAATCAATTAGTTTTAGTGAAATTGAGATACATTTATATTCTTTTTTTATGTTATGTATTCTGATTTCATTAAAAATAACAACAACAAAAAAATTGACACATGTGTAGAATTTTAGAATAAACTCTTATGTTAGTAGATTTAAAATCTATAAATTACACTCAATGTTCAAATTTTTTGAAATTTTTAATGGTTTTAGAACACGTGGTACGCATATAATGTAGACTTGTTTAAATTTCGTTAAAACTAATCGATAGAAATGTGTGATTTGCAATTTTTCTAAAGTGCAGGTGCATTTTAAAACAAGAAATAGTACAGGGTATGATTTAACAATTATCCAAAGTGCAGTGATGTATTTTGCATTTATCCACTTTTTTAAAATATCATTGCAAAAAGTGTCATATGGTGGAATTTCTCAATTATAAATGACACGCCATTGTGATTTGCTTACAAGTTACATTTATGTGGTTCAAATATAGTTTTAAACACCTTTTATTTTTCAAAATTACAAACTACATCCCTCTACCCGTTATTTTAATAAGCAGAATACAAATAAGACTCATAGTTTTTGTCAAATGTAAACACATCCCCTATAGTTAGAAAATGAAAATTTATATTCTTGTAGTTATAAAATTATGCAATTTAATCACTCCCCACTAACGCTTTAACATATGCTAATTCTTTTTGTTATTTTTTATTGAATTGAAACAACTATGTGTTGTAGAATAAGTATGTATCTAATCCATTAAAATTAAGTATTAGATGAGTGTGATTTACAACTTTATAAACCGTAAGAATGTTTCAAACTAATTTTAAGCACATGGTGTGATTTTTAGATTAGGCAAACTATCGGGATAACAAAACGTTGGGTAAATTAAGGATTAAAATAGGATTTAACCCATCATTTTGCACTACTATCATTATAATGGTCAATAACATTTGAGAAACTATTAAATTATATGTTTGTCCCTCTACTTTAGGTTTAAATCTTATATTGATCACGTAATTTTATATTAATTATATTTTGCTCTCTAGAATTTGCAATTTTTTTATTTTAGTCCTTAATTTTATTTTATTTTTGTGTTAATTTTTCAATAATAAATCATTTTTATAATGTAATAGTATTATGAAATGATAAAATATTCACAGTATATTTGGTGTAGAATGACAAAAACGCACCCCTAATAGCTCTGAGAGCCGGGGCGAATCTCCCTCTCATAAAAAGAAAAAAAAAATTACTCCCAGAAATAGGCATTAATAATTGTTTCAATTCCGATAAAAGCTATCAAAATTGCTTATAACCATGATAAGATGCTATTATTTATCCATTATAATATTTATATAAAACTATTGTTTCTCTTAATAGCTATATATGTAGTCATTTAAAACATCTAAACGTGTTTGTAAATACTAATGTGTATATGTGAATCTAAAAAAAAAAAAAAAAATCAAACTCAACGGCTTAATATATATGGATTTCAACATCCCTATATAGTACTATTTTTATAGAAATTATATCAAATTGGAGGAGAGACTCGAACTTTTAAATTTATGAAAAATGGACAATTGTCTAACCAGTTAAACTATACTCACCTGACTCCTAATATTATTAAACATTCAAACATTATTCATTACACTATAACATTAGTCAATAAAAGTCCTAACTAACATAACAACAAAAAATAATCGTTTATACTAAAAAAATAGTCATGTATAACATTATTCATTACACTACACATAGGATTGACAACTGGATGACTGATTTACCTTGGGTTTATACTATTTCCAAGGGTAAATCTCCTGTTCATAGACTATGGGGGATCTCTTGGTGTGCTATGATTTACCACAGTTGGAAAGAAAGAAATAATCATTTGCATGATCGGTCTGTTTCTTCTCCTCAAGTGGTTCTTCAACATGGTACAACATGATATTTTCTTTCGAGCTGTTACTTGGCGGGGTAGTAACCATAGTGTTTCCGACCCAATGGATTGCACTGCGTGGAATCTATTTATTTAGTTGTTTAGTGGGAGTTCTTGTTTGTGTGCCTGGGTCTCGGGCTGTGAGACCAATCTTTTTATTTGCTTAATTCCACTTTTGCAAAAGAAAAAAAAAAGTACAAAGGAAAGGACATAACTCTTTAAAAAAACAACTTAAACAAGAAACAGTAAGTTCAAATTTTGACCCAATCTTGCTTCATATCAATTACCAGTACACGTTTTTTCCCCTAAAAAAAGAAAATATTCTAATACCCACAGGAAATGGAAATGGAAATGGAAAATTGATCAGATTATAGGACAATCAATATTGTCACCATAAAACATAACAGAATCCCTTTTTTTTTAAGAAAAATATTTTGATATAATTGGAGAAGCCATCTTCTTATACTATACAATGTAGTATCAAAAGGGATGGTAAAAAATATTCAAACATCAAATAAAACCTTCAAGAAGGTATTGTGAAATACAATGACTTCATCTGCATCATGTCTGTCTTTTTTTTTTAATAAGAAACAATATCATTGGTGATATGAAATGTACAAAAGATCACTCCAAAAGTTAAAAAAACTATACCAATTAAGGGCGATATAAGGAGAATAATTACAAAAAGTCTTATCTAAAGAACTCGAAAGAGAGGTGTGTCAAATAACCGACTCCCATTCTTGAAAGACTATTGTTTCTTTTCCACCAAATGAGCCGAATGGTTGCTTTCAACAAGACCTTAACCTTCCCCGACAGATTGCTTCCACACAAAAACTATGGATAGCCAAGAGGAAAGGTTCATAAACCACAAAAGTATTAATCGGTTTGATCCCGCGGGCAGAAATATAAGACAATGGAGGAAGAGATGAGCAGCACTCTCACTATCCGTTTTAGACATAACAAAAACACAGATCAGGTTCCCGTCCCCTGCAAATTGACACCAAACATACATATCAGAATCTGTGTAAAAATAATATGTTGTGTGTCTAAAGCACTGGAAATGAAGAAGATATATGTATACTCTGTAAAGCTTAGTAACAACTATGAATAAGAAAGAATGCCTGAAGATTACTGGCTGAAGAACAGAAACGGAAGACGCAGAAGATTCAAATTAATCAAGATTTATTGACACACCTACAACAGCCCATTTATTTAACTTTCAGTACATACAACCAACAAGCAGTCCTTTTTTTTTTCCATGAGTAAATGGAACAACACCCTGCAAATATTTAATATTTAACCTTAATAATGGTTATCAATTGAAGCTACAAGGAAGTGAGAGGGAATAGCCATCAGTTAAAATACTAATGGAATATTTAGCCTACTATGATGTCAGTAGAAAGAAATCATCCATCAGGCAAAGGTATCTATCCACTGTTTAGAACTGAGACCATCCCATGAAAACATCAATCCAAAAAATGAAGTCTCCAACATGACAAAAAAATTGGAGATTTCTTTTCTTTATATCCACGAGTGTTCAGGCTCACGGCTAATCTCACAGGAGAACCACACGACCCTACAACATTTGGCATCCGGAAACTCATAGGATAATATGGTAGCCACATATGGTTTTGAACCCCTGACCTCAATGTTTAAAAAAAGCCTTTGATAGGCCAACCCATGATTGGTTTAAAAATTGGAGATTTGAGGTTCTAAAACACCAAAGAGCCCACTACCAAAATATATGCATGCAGCACACTTTTGAACAAAGAAATTATCATTAGTGTGAAGTGAGAGCTAAGACAAAATTCCAAATGACAAAGAAGAAGAAGTTCACACGTGAGAGGCTGCAGATAAAGAGAAGAAGAAAAATCTGTTTGACAGTTACCTTTTCTGGTGCAGTGTAGCTCGAAGAAGAACTCATTTGCTAGATTACTCATTTAGTTAATAGCTTATGTTAGCATTGATATAAAAGCTAATTTCCTCTAGCCATTTGGTCAGCAATTCATTTTGTAATCTGAAAGTCATTCTATTAATAAAGAAGTACAAGTTCTTGAAGCAGAATTGCAATTTACTTTTCATTATTCTTATGGTTTTCTGCCATTGTTGATCAAAGACAGCTTTGATTCATTGAGAGTGTGAGCGTATAGTTTCCTTGTGTTATAACAATTAGCATTTGGAACGGTTATTCATTCGTCTAGTGAAAATACAAATCAAGAGGAACTCATCACCTAGATATAACATATAGATTGAAGATGCTGATTTTTTTTAGAGAGACTGATGATTGAAAATATTAAAATGAAAAGGTAATTTTCTCAATTAAATTTTATGGGCATGAATTCCAGTTGCATCCCCTAGAAGACAGTCTAAATATTCAATTGAAAGTGGATAAATATAACTTATACAAGCATACAATATATAACTTATACTAGCAATTTGCACAACATCCCTTTCTAAAATTTCCTGGGACATCAGTCATCACACTCATGCTGAAGCAAGAGATTAGCTAAAATGGAAGGACGGAAACATTTAGAGGGAACCTTTAAACCAACCATTTGTTGCCCTGTTCTAACAATTTATAAATGAAAAGAAAGAGATGCTTCAATTCAAGGAAAAAGAAAAGATACAAAAGCACTTTGTTATACGAAAATAAAAGAAGATCGGCTAAATAGTGTATTTCCTTCTTGTAGATCTTTTTTCACCATAGACAACCCCCACCACAATTTTTTTTGACCTGGGTTACATCATGAGAAACCATCCCAGAGAGCCAAGAAACTACAAAATTCCTCCAATTGGTGTTAATAAAAAAATGTTGTAGTTACAAAAGAATTTCGAGAGGGAGCTCTAAAGTGTAAAACATCCCGACATAATCTTTGCTTGATCTAGATTTGTTCTTGAAAATTACGAAATTTCTTTCCATCAAATTTCACAAAAGATGCCTTCAATAGCATTCTCCCACATAATCTCGGCTTGCTTCTTGATAGGTTGACCCTCCAAAAGCTGATAGAGAACATTAGAGGGAGTAAGAGGTTGGCCCCAGGCTGATAGAGAGCATTGGAGGTGGAAAGTGGTTGGCACCAAGCAACACTAGACTCTTCTAGCAAGGAGAGTTCTAACAGGAATCTCAGGATTGTGCAAAAGAGCAATGGAAGAAAATATGAGGGTGAGTTTCTCTCCATTATTTTGATAAAAGAAACACAAAAAGAGGTTGAGACAGCTAGAAGGATGTCAACAGATAGATTGAGTGCCCAAAAAAAGGAACAAAAATAAACTAACTAAACTACCCTTGCAATTAAAACATACCTCAATAAGGTGTGGTTCAACAAGCTCATCCTTTTTTGCAAAATAATCTCCAAAAAAAAAGATAATCTAATATAACATGATACACCGCTATTCAATTCTTCAAGAAACGAATTGTGTATTTTCTTTCAGGAAACAAAGATATAAATAGTTAAATATCTCGCGTAAACATATGTAGATAATATTGATTGATATCAAGCATAAGCATTTCCACCAACTCGTACAAAATTAATACAGAGTGAATTAAAGTGGCATACCAATGTTGTAGAACCTCTCTCTCTCTGTTTTTTTTTTTGAATTTTGAATTTTGAATTTTGAAAACAACAGCTGAAAAGCCCATTTCATTAAAAAAAAAGAAAAGAAAAGAAATATACAAAGAAAAAGTATACCAAAAACCGCCATTAGATACAAGTATGCGGGCCAAAATAAAGAGATATCACCCAAAAGTAAACCAACCACCTACTTACAAAAAAAGTCCCAATTGTTAAGAATCAAAGCAATGGGATAGTTACAAAAATTTAGGAAATAGACAACCACAAACTAATATTAAGATGTGCCAGTTCCAAAACATAAGACCAAGTTTTTCCACCCCTGAAAAATTCTTTTGTTCCTCTCCAGACATATGTTCCACAAGATCGCAAAGAAATCCGATTGTTATAACTCCCTGCCTTGTCCATTTTTTTTTTTTTTTTTTTTTTTTTTTTTGATAGGAAACGAGTCCATTAAAGGGAGGATGAAAAGCAGCTCCTCCATCATATCTCTATAATGCTTATTGAGAACCCACACAATATTGAGGATCTCAACAAACTTCTCCCAAATGAGCTTGGAGAAAGGGCAACTCCAAAAAATGTGATTACATTCTTCCAAAACCTTTTTGCATAAACAACAACACTATGGTCTTAGAGAAAGAAGATCGCCAAATAAAGTTAAGGGTGTTAACTCACTCGTATGCCAAAGACCATGCAAAAAATTGACTTTTTTCGGGATCTTTAGTTGCCAAAGTTTTTAGAAGAAGTGGGGGTTGTCAAGATGGGGTGTAATTGTGAGGAGTTTACAAATTTACAGAGGATTTGCACGAAGGATTATTCAGTTTCAAACATAGTTAAACCTCACTTAGCTATGTTTGAAACTGAATAAAGGACATTTTATGCAAGAAATGGCAACTATTTTAATAGCATAACCATTAGATAATAAGTTGAGTATCAGAGAAAACTTAGAGAGTTAAAATGCCAATTTAAAAAAACAACTTAGCATGCATGCACTTCCATCAGTTGAGTAATTATAGTCATTCTTCTATGAGTTGACAGAGAAACTAATATAGGCATTAAGGGCAGAAAAGGAATAAGTAATGTGCGAGCAAGGAAGAAACTTTTTAACATGGCAGCTTCATTACTTCTAAAATTTCCATAGACATAATGGGGCAAAAAGGAGAGGGGCTTTAAATTTATGCCAAATCTACATTTTCTCAAATTAACAAGGTATGGAATAACATAGATTAAAAAAAAGGAATGAAAAAAATATGTAAATTAAAAGCTTTCTTACATGAGTTCATTTTCTTTGTCAATGTTGAGGTTTTATTGCTTTATGGGATTTGTAGCACATATTGATAGCAACGACATACAAATAACCTGGGCACAAAATAGAAAATGAACGTAAGATTGAATTAATTAGAAGAGTTAAAGAGAGAGATAGGATGGAGAAAAGAAGGCTACAATGAAAGAGAAAAGATTAGTAACGTGAAATCTGTGACTACTCACCCCACCAGAGTCAACTCTGTTGCTTCGAACGTGGATCGTTCTTGTCGCATGAGATCAAGAAATGGAAAGAATCAAGATATTCTCCAATATAGCATCGTGAAGCCCAATGGCAAGGGGAAAAGGGCTTCATGATCTACTACAACATACCGTTGCACTTCATTGGAAAAATTTCAAAGAGTAGCCAGTGGTTTGTCAAAGCGCTCATTTTCGAAGTTGCACTTTCTTGCTTTTATGAATATCATGATGCAACAGAGATGAAAATTGTGCATCAGGGGGAATTCCCTTAGACAACATATCATCAAATAGAGTTACAGCCTTCTCGACATCCCCACTTCTGTAACAGCCAGACATTAGAGTTGTATATGTCACTGTATCAGGCTCTAAACCTTGATCAATCATTTTCTCAAAGAGAACAATAGCATCATTAAGGTTTTTCATTTTACGATACCCATCAATCAATACAGTGTAGCAAATAACATCTGGAGTGATCTTCATGTCTTTCATTTCATCAAAAATTGTGGAAGTATAATCTACTTCTTGCTTTTCTACCCTTGAATCTACCGGAGGACAAAACCCTCTTAATTTTATTTTAAATTGACCATCAAGCAAAATGGTATAAATAATGATATCCGGTTTCCTTCCTCGACTCTTCATATCACAAAAAAGATCATGGGCATTCCGCAAGCAATTACTTTTGCAATAACCATTTATCATCATTGTGTAAGTAATGAGATCAGGAGTTAATCCAGCATTAACTAAACAATCAAATAAACATCGAGCCATCTTCATATTTCCATCCCGACAAAGAGCTGCTATAACTTTATTGTACACAATTTCATTAACCTCTACATTCATAGTTGACAGTCGATTGAGCAACTTACTAGCTTTATCACTAGCATCTTCCCCGCAAAGGTTACCGATTAACCTAAAGAGGGACCCTCTTTTAACTATAATTCCTTTGTCAAATAACATAATGAAAAGTTCATATGCATCGTCTGTACGGTTTGCTGCACAATACCCATTAATCATGGCAGAATAATTATCATTAGTCTTTACTTCTAAACTATTGAAAAAAGCTTCGGCTTCTTTCACTTTTCCTCCAATACATAAACCTTCAATTATAAGGTTGGGCATCATAGGGTCTGCTACCAAACCATGTTCCTTCATGTAGTCAAGAAGGCCTAGTGCCATAGATACAAGACCATTTCTAGATAATCCAGCAGCAAGCACATTGTAAGTGATGGTGTCAGGCTCAATACCCTTTTCCTTCATTTCTTCAAACATTTTCATTGCTTCACTAAGCTTTCCTTGGACAAAAAAACCTTTTATCATTGTTGTGTAATGCACGATATCCATCGGCATGTGTCTACTTGTCATATCTTCTAGGAATTTCATAGCTTCTTCCAATTTTCCTTGTTCACATAAGGCATCAACAACAATATTGTATGCGACCTTGTCAAGAAAAAGTCCCTCACCCTGAAATGCTTTAAATTGATCAACTGCTTCAGAATACATTCGCATTTTAAACAAGCATTGAAGAATTGAGCTGACAATCACACAATTTGTTTTTATACCCTTAGACACCATGTAACTGTGAAGAGACAAAGCTTTTTGTAAATTCAAATTTTTGCAATAACCATTGATCAACACACCATAAGTCTGCACATCTGGAATAACTCCATTTTTTTCCATATCAAGAAACACTTTTTCTGCCTCACATATTTTCATCTCTTCACAAAATCCACGAATTACAACAGCATATGTATACACATCTATTGGGGCTTTTGTAGCTTTCCATTCTTGTAGCAACTGATACCCCAAATCTGAACAATGACGGGCACACAAACCCTCAATATATGCAGAATAAGCAAAGGCATTTGGAACCACCCCGGCTTCACCCATCTCCTGAAAAATATCAATAGCTCCTTCCATATCACCCATCTTGCAGAGTGCCTTTATTACAATTGCATAAGTATAATCATTAGGAATGAAACCAAACCTCTTCAACTGCTTGTATACAGCTAAAGCCATATTCATTTTACCATGCTCAATAAGGCGATTCAAGAGAAAATTACAAGTAAAAATATGTGGAACAAATCCCTTCCTTTTCGATTGGAAAAGTAAATCCACGGCATTATCAAACATGCGAACACTAACATAAGCCTTGATTAATGCATCATATGCTCGAATGAGTGAACCATCCACCACATACCCTTCTGCAAGTGATTCAAGCAAATCTAAAACGTCAAATCCCAAATTGTTTGAGCCAATGATATCCAAGAACAGAGAATCTAACTTCCTCTCCAAACCCCAAGAGCACAAAATCCTTATAAGAACTACATAAGTAGAAAGGTTATGCCGAAAGCCGCATTCCCTCATCTCGTGAAAAAAAGAAAAAGCAGTAATGGGTTCCCTTTGCAGACTATTCAATATTTGAATCACCTTGAACGTGTCGAATTGAACATGTGAAGTGGTGGGGTTGGAGGTGCTACATTGTTCATCATCACTAGATGAAAAAGAACATCGGTCTATTCGAGCAATTGCCGTCGAGGCAAACTTGACTAATCTAAAGTTAAAATGATTGAGCTTAGAGGGGACGTAATTCAAAACAAGTGAGAAACAATTCATGGAATACAACTGTTAAATTATTCACAAATAAAAACGTACCTGCACCAAAAAAGGGTTTAAAAAAATCAAATTTTGGAACTTGGGGAAGGAAACGAACTCCATAAAATAGTGAGAATCAAAAGAAATTCAAATAAAAGAAGCAGGTAAATACTAGATTTTCATCACTCAATCTGATTTAGAAAACAGAAATCTAAAAAAACCCAGATTTTGAGAGCAAAAATGAAAGAGAAGAAGGAAAAGAGAACATACAATGAAGGAATTAGCTTCCAGTTTTTGAAGAGAGCTCAGTATGAGAAGAGAAAGGCTGCAGCCAGGGGAAATACGCTAATTGTGTATTCATGAACGGTTCAATTACAAATCGGTTTTCTTCCCTAATAAACGGTTCGATTTTTTTAATGAACCGAGAAATCGGATATTGGCTCTAAAATACGAATCGAAAAGAGAGCGTCCTTTCTAGGGATTGAATTTTGATTTGAATCTTATTTATATGAAATACATAGGCATAGTTATTTAATACACAAAAGTATTTAACAAAAAGAAAAAAAAAAAAAAAAAAAAACTAACCAATAAATACGAAGAGCATGATTTATTTAGGTAAAGTTGATATTGATGTAGTATTATGCTATTTACCATTTGAATTAGAATTGTTCAATAATTATGAATCTAAAATTCTAATTACCTGCATTCTATATTAAATTAATTTTTTTTTTTAGATTACATCAAAGTGGGAGAAGGGGAACTCGAACCTTCAACCTCAAGAGAATGGAGTATATACCTAACCAGTTAAGCTATGTTCGTGTTGACAATTTAAAATTCTAATTAGTTGCATCCTATATTGACTATTGAATCAAGGACTATTTTACTCAATTAATCGTTGAAATAATAATATTACATAGGGAAGATAAAAAATAGATAATAAAGAAAAATAAGTTTAGTATAGATCTCACAATTCTTTAACAAAAAGCTTCAATTAGTTAATGGGCTCAAATAAATCCCAGGGCAGGTTTGAACAATTGTCAAAATTTCTTTTACACATTGGGTTCACTTGTTCGCATTCTGATCCATCTTTTATTTTTATTTTTTTTCAACTTTTTTTTTTAATAAAATTGATCATTTTTATTATACTTATGTATCGTTGATAATATCATTCTTATGAATAATAACACTGATCACCTGGAGAAATGATGATCTTATGAAAATAATATCCAGTTGTTAAGGGATAATGGGCCTCCATAACTTCATATTGGTATGATATTATCTATTTTGAATCTAGGCCTGCATGAATTTGCTTTTAGTTTCACCCAAACATCTCATACCAATGGAGATGTGTCATTTCCCTTATACTAGATTTTTACCACGTGCGTTGCACGTAAAAATTTCAATTTTATTATATATATTTTTATGTTTTAAAAATTGTTTTAAATGAAATTAAATAATTGTTTTGGGTTTTTAGATTATGAATAATATAAAGTCAAAGTTATAAGGTTGTATACGTTAAAAACGTGTCATTGGTGAATTTCTTAATTAATTCTTTAAAAATGAGTTAAATTATTTAGAGTTAATCCTGTTTAAATAAAAAAATTATTTAACTTGTTGAATTTCTATTTTATGTTTACATAAATTGATGCATTTGTTATAATATAATTTAATCCAATTAAAAGCATCATGTTGGTCGCACCTTTTTTTTTACATGTTAGTAGCATTTTTTTTCATGTTAAAATTTTTAATTTAAGAACTCTTTAAGAAAATTTAAAAACTTAGTTCTTAAATATTTGTCTCTTTTTATATATTAATTAAGTGCAATAACATTTTTTTAGGGTAAAATACGTTTTTGGTCCCTGTAGTTTCACGTTGGTTTCATTTTCGTCCCTGTACTTTCAAAACTGACTTTTTTCGTCCCTGTACTTTCCAAAACCCACTTTTTTAGTCCTTCTGTTAACTTTTCTGTTAGTGGACTGTTAGTCACAGGTTGACTTGATTTTTTTATTAATATTTTTAAATGATGTGGCATTTAAAAATATTTTTTTATTAATACCTTTCCTTTTCTTCTTCTTCTTCATCTTCCTCTTCTTCCTGTTCTTCTTCGTCTTCGTCTTCCTCTTCTTCCTTTTCTTCTTCTTCGTCTTCCTCTTCTTCCTTTTCTTCAAACCAATAATCCATCAACAGATATCTAAATGAATAACTTACTTGATAAACGTTATTTTCCCGGTCGCCTGGTTCCATCGGCCATCATTCCCGATGGCCAGCTCCGCGACCACGTGCCTATTATCTCTTCCATTATCGTTTCAGAGATCTTATCCTGGCCAAATTCTTCCTCTATTTCAACACAGAAACGTCTCATTCAAGTGTTGGATTCAGAATCGTCGGATTCTTGTTCCCGTTTTCTGCTTGTAGGAGGAGAATAATTAGGATTCCGAACCAGAACCTGATACGAAATCCTCAATTTCTTCTTCTTCGTCTCCTTCAACTTCGAGTAATTCTACTTATCAATGGTGTGTCGAGCTGGCTGGGATTGGATTTGTTGAAACGACGTATTTGAGCTTCATCAAGCTCACTGGATCCCCTTCCTTGTGCACTATCGGCGGTGGAAGCTGCGACGACGTTCTTAACAGTGATTATGCTTCCGTTTTTGGTATCTTTTTCATTCATTGACTGATAAATTTCACTTCCTGCATTTCAGAGGATGTTCTTAGTCAGGTCGATCAGTTCCTTCGTGAATCTTTACAGAACCCTCGGGAACGTTTATCAAGTAAGTTATTCATTTAGATATCTGTTGATGGATTATTGGTTTGAAGAAAAGGAAGAAGAGGAAGACGAAGAAGAACAGGAAGAAGAGGAAGATGAAGAAGAAGAAGAAAAGGAAAGGTATTAATAAAAAAATATATTTAAATGCCACATCATTTAAAAATATTAATAAAAAAATCAAGTCAACCTGTGACTAACAGAAAAGTTAACAGAAGGACTAAAAAAGTGGGTTTTGGAAAGTATAGGGACGAAAAAAGTCAGTTTTGAAAGTACAGGGACGAAAATGAAACCAACGTGAAACTACAGGGACCAAAAACGTATTTTACCCTTTTTTTTAAATACCTTTTCAATGAAGTGTTAAAGGAGGACTTAATGTGTTTTTTTTTATTATCTAAAAAAAACGTGTTCACTCAATCAATATTAAACTAAAAATATGGATGAACAACAAAATTAATGAGTTTTAAATGAGGATACTTTTTTTTATGAATTATTATAAACTTAATTCATACATTATATTATTTTTTTAAAACATCATAAGTCATAAACATGAAGAAATTTGAAATTATCATTTTCTTTGCCTTTCTTTAGGGTGTTTGTTTGTTGTAGTGATATAACCCACATTAATCTCTGATCTTATTGACTGGTGCCACAATAGATCCAACTTAATTTGTTGATAATAAGGTTTGTAAAACCATATTTCAAGAAATTTGATGGATTTAAATTATAATAATAAACAAATTTAAATTTAAAAATACCAATGGCAACATCATACCTTGATTTTATATTCTTATTATTTCATTATTAATATTGTGATGGTTTATATTTGAAATTTAAAAAATTCTCAAATTGAATTATTTATCGTATCAATTTCATATTTTTATTAAATTAAGTATACTTATATTTCTTTTCATTGAAAATGTTAATTTGTATAATTTAACATGTTATAATTATCTTTCTATTGAAATGGCATAATCTACATCAAAATTTAATAAAAATAAAGCATTATTTCTTTCCATCTTTTATATGAAATATTTGAAAAATTATAAATAACTTTACTTCTCTCCATAACAATTGAGAAGGAAAAAAAATCATTTTAAAAATAAATTTTATGTTGTTTATTCACCAAATTTTCAATCTGAAAATATTCTACGTTGTTTAATAAATATTTAATTTATGACCAAAGCTCCAAAACCGTTTCAATTAAAATTTAGTTTAATTTCATCTAATTTAAATGACTCATTGAAAACGTGTTAAAGTATAACAAAAAAAAGTAAATCAAACACTCTTATTCTCCTATAAGTATCATAAAGAAAAGTAAATCAAACGTTCTTATTCCACAATAAAATCTTAACATTTCCTTGAAAAAAAATTATTTTCATATAATATGTTTCTATTCTATCAAAACCACGTTACATCTACCATAGATTTTATTTAACAAATCAACTCTATATGTGAGAGATTAATGATCCAACTAAAGTATTAAGAAGATTCGAAGAAGAAGAGCTTGTAGGGGTAAGAGCTAGAGTCTATTCACTGGGTATCGTAGTTGTCGTCATGAATGTCGGTGCGGTTGGACAATTTTGGGGCTTTATCGTAAAAACTGCATTCAATTTTTTTAAATCATCATTGAACACATATGATTACTAAATAAATCTATAAAAAAAATATTCTTATAAAAACATTATAATTAAATGATTGTAATACTGTGTTTTTAGTAGAAAATAGATAAGAGGCATGAGGCCATTTTTAGATATAGGTATATAAAAATATAAAGATCATACCTAAGAAAAATCGAAAGAGATATAAATACTGCAAAACATAAAAAGAAACTGTGATCATACACGACTAAATTACAAACTCAATTTCTCTTGTAGATGGAAAAAAAATCAAAATGTAAAAAAAAATGTCAATGATATCCAATAACAGAGATCTAACTTCCTCTCCAAATTCCAAGAGCACAAAATCCTTATGAGAACTACATAAGTAGAAAGGTTATGCCGAAAGCCGCATTCCCTCATCTCGTGAAAAAAAGAAAAAGCAGTAATGGGTTATCCTGGTTTAATTAACCCAATTAAAATAATGTTGAAGATTATGATATAATTTTATTTTTACCCAAAAAACACCATTTATGGTTGTTATCTGGTTATTTCTGATATCCATTTTACGACTTTACCTCAATCCATTCTCAACAATCTCCCCACCTTCTCTATATCCAGTACTAAAACTGTGGATTGCTTAGGAACTTTCTGGAAAAATGTGTCCAAGGTTGGAGGCTGAAACCTTGTTAAACGAGATATTGTTTCTAAGCCTTTAGTGTTTGGCGGGTGGGCTTTTGGTAACACAATTGATAGAAACAAGTCTTTCCTTCTCAAATGGCTTTGGAGTCGGTCTATTGAGGGTGATTCTTTGTGGGCTGCTGTTATAAAGGACATTCATTGTGTTTCGAATTGAGGTTAGAGGACTACTTCTAACCCTTATTGCACTGCTCGTAGTTCGTGGAAGTGTATTGCTCCGTCGGATGAGCATTTGGCCTCTGTCTCGAGCTTTAAGCTTGAAAATGGCTTTAATATCAGATTCTGATATTAAAAAAAAAAAACTAGGTTGTTTGTGAAGGGATGATTTACTAAACTAGCGGAATTTGATTTAGTAAACTAATTAACATTTAATTATGGATCTATTAATATCATGCAATTTGTGAAAAAACATGTAGATTCATGCTTTAAATTTCGAAAATTAAAATCAAAACTTACATTGAGTAATAAATGGAGAATCGGTTGGAGGTTTCTTTACAACATCAAATCCTCAGCAACACCGAATCTTCTACGCTATATCCCGATTGATCAAACGAAATCCGATTGTGGGATTGAACTTTTAGAAGAAATTGGGAAGAAGAAAAAATATTTTCTTCCCAATGGACTAGGGAAAATCGGCTAAGGGGGGAGAAGGAGGAAGAGAGAATTCCAAATTTCTTAGGAATTGAATTGTTGTGATTTATGAATGACCCAACCCTCCTATTTATAGAAAAATAGGAATCCTAATCACATTAGGATTAATCTATAGAGATAAATACAAAAAGAAAAAAGATTATCTCTTTCCTTTATCTAGCAATTTCGAAAATGCCATGGATAAATAGGAGATTATTTTATTTTCTTTATTTTTATTTATCTTGGGTAAATAAATCTATGTAATTATTTTAGGATATAATTCAAACAATTATCTCCTCAAAATACATGTCATGGCCGAATTTATCATCATAAAATAATAAATAAATACAATTTATTTAATTCATTATTTTGGGCCAATTCCAATTGGGTCCATTAATCCAATTGGGCTTGAAATTCTCTCTTAAATTAATAAGTCCAACTTAATTAATTTATTTATTAATTACCATTTAAATAAAATATTTTATTTAAACAATTAATAATATTAATATTTTCTCCCGACTAAATATTATCCAATTTATTATTAATTTCCATTTAAATAATTTTTATTATTTAAATAATTAATAATAAATATTTTAATAATATTTCATTATTAATTTCATGTTTAAATAAACTCATTATTTAAAAAATTAATAATGTTTATATTAATTACCGTTTAAATATACTCAATATTTAAACAATTAATATTGTCTATTTTAAGTAATTCACTTTACTTAAAATTTCCATTTCTTCTACTTGATTTCGCGACTACGATATTTGGGCTAGCATAGGGACCTGATGGACCTATAGATCATGGGCTTAATAATTAGTCAATTAAGTGATTAACACATAATCAGTTAATTACTGATTATCTAACTATGAATAATTCCACTATAGATTCATAGCTGAACTCCCCTCACTATAGATGAGTTATGTCCATTTAGTTTATCTTTATTTATATCTGTGATATAATCCTTCACGTGGAACCCTTATAATTACAGGCGGATAAATTTACCGTTTTGCCCCTGTAATTACCGCTTTTTTTCTTGTGTTCCCGCTGATTCTCCAATGAACTTTATCTTTAGTCGAACTAGAGATAAGATACTTCTGTGATCAATAGAAGTCGTGACGTCACTTGTTCATGTCTCGAATCAGTACATCAAGGGAGTTTCCTAAAGTTCCTAAAATGTTTAGGTATCGCACTGATACCTTAATTTATAGGAAAGTTATGAATTCCATCTCTTGAAAATGAGTTCCCAGCTACTTATCTAGTCATGTTCCCAAAACAGGAGTGTATTGAGCGTTCTTACAGATCGTTCTCAACTATGTGAATCAAATAACATAACTCCACAAATAGGAGTCCGCATTTCACTCAGGATTGAGATCTATCACGGTTGATAAACTTAGTTTGATATTCGATTATTTCTCGTAAACGGTACTAATGAGAAATTTGATCGAACATCGTGGTCCTGTCTTATACAATCAACATTGCATATGATACTTCCATTTCATGTCTCCCACATGAATGATCAGGATTCGATCATTTGTCTATAAACAAAATGCGAAGCTATCAACGATGTTACCAGGATAAGGTTCCCAAACGTTATCCGTTTCATCGTAGACACGTTTAAGTTACTCATCTCAACTTTAATCCTCTTGTATGACTCACATACTAAGTCGTGATTTCATAAGAGTAACTTAGGGTTTACTATTTGAATGTTTGATATTTATATATTTCCATATATTCCTAATATCATTAATTGAATCAATCTAGATAATATAAAGAACTTATGTTTATTTATTTAATTTATTCTTAATAAATTATTATTATTAAATGATTACAAGTTCTAGGACACCATTCCTAACAATCTCCCACTTGTCCTAGACTTTTGGAGATTTGACTTGTAATTCCAGTCAAACTGGATGACTATCAACTACTTAGCCATGGTAGTCATTTTAATACTTTATCAGTAACGTTTTCATCTGTTTAGTATGAATTTCTTGTGTATGATGTTAGTTTCATTAAGTGTAATAAATTCCATATTTTATCGCCATAAAATAAACTCTATTAACTATTGATTTGAAACCATATGTTCAACCACCTTTCATTTACTAACGACTTAGTAATTATGCGAATCTAGAGTTTAGTTAGTAAAAACTCATTTTACTTATACTTAACTCATCTGATGTTTAATTCGCAAAGGTCTTTTGTCAAATTCTTATATGGAAGTAAATCCATGTTCAAATTTGATCCCATGCAACTCATAAAATCTCTCATTTTATCTATGTGCACTAACATACTTGTAACGTCCCTACTTTTCAGATAATAACAATTAGTTATTTTCAAAGTTTGGGAAATTTATATTAAGTTTGAAAAATCTAGAGTAAATATAATATTTAGTTTTTTTTAAAAAAAAAAAATATAATAATATTAATAGTTAAATAAAACAAAATCTTGCTTTATAGAAATTAGAAGTCATTTTGTTTAATGGGCTCAAACAAGAGAGAAGGCCCAAAGAGAAACCATCCTGTCCATTGGTTTAGCCCAAGTTTTTAGGGTAGGTTTATGACCATTGGGAGATAGGAAGAGAAAAGACTTTTGATAAAAAAAAAAACCTCAAACATCTCTCGTTCATCTTCTAGCTCTGCCGCCGACTCCTTGATGGAGGAATAAGAGAATTTGTTTCTTCTTCTTGTCTCTTTTTGTTTGTTTGAGAAGTAATGGGTTTACTGGTGTGGTGAAGAAGAGTCCATTATAGGAGGATTGGAAGAAGGAGGAAGCTCCTAAAAGGTAGGAAACTCATTCTTGTGCTCAAGCTCCATTTTCTTAACAATGGTGTTGGAAATTTAATAAACACCAAATTAACTCTTAGAGACCTCAAATCCTCCATAATCACTTCCCCAACCGTTAGCCTTGAAACCCAAAACACAAAAAAATCTCACCATTGATATTCATTTTATTTTATTTTCTCCATTGGCTCGACTCCCTTTGGACCGAAATGCTCTTCCAAATCATCTTATCTCCCTCAGTGAAAGGCTGCTATCAAGTGACCTATGTTTATTATTTTTATTATTATTATTATTATTGACTAAAAGTTTCCTTGCTCAAAACAAAAGCCACCACCTCTTTTGGTGCTCTTCAGCTCACTGTCAAAGGATTGGAAAATAAAAAGAAAAAAAAAAAAAAAAAAAAAAAAAAAAAAAAATATATATATATATATATATATATATATATATAAATCATTTGAATTCCCTTCATTGCGCAAATCGAGGCCACCATTTCCTTTCATCTCAAGACCACTCTCGGCCAAGTGGTGTACTTTATGGTCCTGTAGTTTTTTTTTTGTTTTATTTATTTATTTTTTTATTTTATTTTATTTTTTTTATTATTATTATTTTATCTATTGTTTTTTTTTCAAGTGTTAGTTGAGTAAAATGAAATCACCCAGCCCCATTGCTCTCACAAGTCCCACGGCCAATAGGTGCAAAGTTGGGTCATTGTCCAATTTAATTCATTTTTTTGTTGTTTTGTTTTTAACTAATTGGATGGTTTGATTAAGGAGATGTTAGTAATTATTTCCAAATTGATGATTAGTGTAGGTGGTGGATACAATTGACCTCTTTGGCTAGAATTGAAAATTGGTGGGTCTTGGTGAATAGTGTTATTGCAAATCAAAGGTGAGTAATAGATTAGAGTTGAAATGATTTTTGGGGAAACTCAAAGGATCATTTGAATGGTATAATTATTGAATATGCTTGAATATACAATTACTTTATAAATTACCTTTTATGAAAGCATGCTTATGGTTGTAAATTGATTTTGATATATGAATTGATTTGAGATGTGATTGATCAATTTATTATACCCTCTTAATGCATTGCATCATGAAGGTATGTAGCTTAGGGTTCCCATAGTAGGGAGAGCATATAGTTGATATTAGGAGATTATGTGAGTTGAATGTCTTAACTTAGCATCAATACCCTTGTTTGAATTGAGTGAATTGTTTGATGAGGTGTGATTGCAAAAGTACCATGTGAGGTTGATGAAATCGATGGGTCATTCCCGGAGATACTTGTGTGTGATCCAAGGAGAGCGTGCCTTGTGATATTATATGGGAGAGCGTGCCCATGGACAATTACGGGAAGAGCGTATCCCGGATTGATCCTTGAGAGAAGGTTGAGCATCACACCTTGATACGTGTTAGTTGTTTGATAGGATGTTATGATATGAGTTATATGATTTTGAGAAATGATATAAGATACATGATTATGAGAAATGATATGAGATATATGATTTGAGAAATGATGTGAGAAGTGATTGTTATGAGGTTGTAGACTTGAGATGTAAAGTATGTGAATAGCCTCTTGTTGTTGCTCTACTAATTGTTTTTAAGTTTAATATTTGTCATTTGAAAATGGGAAGAGTTGGGAATTCAAATGATGTTTTGGGGAGTATTTAAAGAATCATTTCGATTCTAATTTGTTGCTCACTAGCCATGTGTTGCTAATGGTGCTACACCAAACATTTTCAGGTAATTTTGGAGGTGCCCGAGGCGATTGATCGATATGGAGTCATGGCTTAGAATCTAATTACTATGCATGGAGTCTAGACTTGATTTTTGAGAACTTGACATGTTATTTTCTTTGGTTTGTAAACTTTTATTTGTTTTGCCCTTTTATGACTATTTGAACTTATTTAGGCATTGTGAGTTCCGGAACTCATCATTTCAAATGAATTATGAAAATGATGTTATTTCAATCTCCCGCCGCATATTAGTGATTTTAAATATAAAAAGGGTCGGGTCGTCACAATACTATTTGTAAATTTTATTTTAGTCACATTGGTTCTAGGATTCTCGAAATTCTTAAGCTCCCACTACAAAGTAATTCTCCATTACTTTCATATGTTTAATGATTACAATTTTATACTTGTTATTATTTCAAAAATAATGTATAAGTATAAGTGACCCTTTTCAACTCAACTATTGAAAATTCATGTCAGTTTTATTTCACTAATTTTGAACTTTATTCATGAGTTTCACTTGGACTTCTAAAATCCGTTTGGTTCGTGCTATGACGCTCCCACTCAAATAAAGTTCTACAAGTAGTTTAACAATTTAAACTTTTAAATAACTACTTGTTTTTATTGTGAAATAAAATCATTGTAATTCTTTTATATCTTAAGTAAGGTTTAAAGTCTTGAGTATCACTGATTTACTGAGCTTTTCTTTAATAATTTGTGAATTCAATTATTCACTAATTATTACTTTCGATTCCTGTTTTGTTTATTTCATATCGATTATTACCTTTAAAACATCCTTTTAAATAATCGAATGTTTGGAATATAAGAAATCGATTTAATGTTTACTTATCACTTAAGTTCTAACATCTAAATGTCCAACTTTAGTGATGTTTAAGTCTAGTTATCTTTGATAAATCAAAAGATATTCGATTTTACTTATCCCATAAGTTCGTGGATTAATATGGTTATCATCTCAAACTCCTTGAGAACCATCTTTAAGAGATTAATCCCTCTAACTTATTTAAGTAATTTTAGACTTAAGTATTTAAACATTTTTTAAACCTTTATAACTCATTTAGATATTCCGGAGTTTAGAATTTGGATTTGGAATTTATTTGTTTTATACTAAGTATTTTGAATAACCATCCAATCACACTTTGGAACTTTGTAATATAATTGTAAAGGAATATCTACCTAAATAACTCTTATTTAAAATATTCCCAAACTTGGTTCATACGAAATGAGAACCAATAGTTATTACATAATTCAAAATAAAAACAAATTAATAACTAAACTAAACTCGAAAACTATGGTTTGGGAAGAGAAATATTTTCTTCCCTTTTATTTGAATTAATAATAAATATGTCTGTGCTTTTGTATTTATGGTTTCCCCACCAAAAAAAAAAAGGAATGTCTGTGCTTTTGTGTTTATGGTTTTCATAGACTAGTTCTAAGTTTCAAACTAACCATATTTAGTGATACTAATTAGCTAAGTACTTGATACAAATTATTTGAAATGACTGAGATCCTGGCACAACTTTTGGTGTTACTTACAGACTACATTGGATAAACTTATTCTGAATTTTTTATTGCTAAAAAGAAAATGATTGTAACACTTTTCACTCGATTGATTCTTACAGGGATGAGAGGATCTAGTTTTTCTGATCGAGGTTCCTCGTATCAAGTTGAAACAACATCAAGAGTAATCATTTTTGACATTGCAGCATTTCAGTCGAACTCCAATATTCTTAGCCGGTCATCATCATTTATACATTCTGTTGATCACCCTCCAAGATCTATGAGCAGAGAACATGCTGGTTTTATGAGTTGGCCTGAACAGTTTTTCAAGTCTAGAAGATCACCGAAGCAGAACTCTGAAAGAAATCACCAACCAGCCGATAGCTTGTCTGCAAAGGCAATGCAGCTAAGCATTTATGGTAGTATGGTATGTTCAGTTGTAAGATATTACATTCCATTTTAGAATTTCTGGTTTCTGTTTGGCATTCTTTTCCCATAGGGTATTTGATAAGATCAAGATTTCATCTTTAGATATATTACATTCTTTTTGTTAATGTATAATTATGTATATTAGCTGTCAATTAAGCTACAATTACGATCATCAATTAGGCTGAAGATTAGTATTTTCCTTTTATATTATCATTCTTGTACTATAAATTCATGTAACTATTTCAATACAAAATCAATTCAGAATCATTCTCACCTCGGTTTACATGGTATCAGAGCCTATTCTTGAAGAAATTTTCTTCCCGGTCTTCTCTGATCTGTTCTGATCTCTCCGATCGATCCTCTTCGGTGGTCTCTGTTTCAAGATCTCAACTTTCCGTTTCGGCGCTTCTCTTGTCCTTGTTTTTCCGTTCGTGTTCAGATCCACTGATCTTTGTTTCAATATCTGTCCCGATCTCTGTTCCAAAGCTCCCAAGAAGAAGAAGGACCCGATCTTCTTCGATCTCCCTTTCTTCTCTGTTCCAACGCTCCGACGAAGAAGAAAGATTTGATCTGACTTATTTTTTTCTTTTTTCTCTTCTCTGTTCCAACGTTCTCACGAAGAAGAAGGCTTCTGATCCATCTGTCCCTTCCATCTATATCTTCTTCCCCTGCCCGCGCCCCTGCCCAATCTTCCTTCCCTGCCCGCGCCTGCCCGAACTCCTTCCCCTGTCGGCGCCACTGCCCGGATTAATCCCCTGCCCGCGCCTCTGCCCGAATTAATCCCCTGCCGCGCCCAAATTCATTCCCTGACCACGACACTGGCCGATTCTCATGGAAAAAGGTGACGTTTTTCGCCCTATTAGCACCATTCTTAATGGCCCGAATTACACTACATGGGCTAGTCAAATGAAGAGTTTTTTTAATTGGTCGTAAACTATGGCGTGTTACTACTGGTGATATCCTTAAACCTGTTAAGGGCGCTAATGAAGAAGATGCAAAATTTGTTGATCACCTCGAGGATTGGGATAGTAAGAATCATCAGATTATTACTTGGTTTGGTAACACTTCTATCCCTGCCATTCATGTTCAATTTGATAATTTTAACACTGCTAAAGACCTATGGGATTTCTTATCTAAGCGCTTCAGTACTACCGGTCTTGCTCATTACTACCAATTACACAGTACTCTTGTTAGTCTCAAACAGGAAGATGGCCAATATGTAAATGAATTTCTTGCAGCTCTTCAACCTATATGGACTCAGATTGCCCAGGCTAATATTAGCCCTGATCACCTCCGACTTATTCAGGTCCTTATGGCTTTTCGTCCAGAATATGAGTCTGTTCGTGCCGCTTTATTACATCGCAATCCTTTGCCATCCTTGGATTCTGCTGTTCAGGAAATCTTATTTGAGGAAACACGACTTTCTTTGACATCCTCTATACCAACTGACGCTGTTCTTGCCACACCTCATCATCGCTCTACATATGGATCTGTCTTCTGTAAGAATTGTAAGCGTACTGGTCATAAACTTGCTCATTGCCCTACTATTGAGTGCAGGTATTGCCATAAACTAGGTCATATTTTGGAAAATTATCCTACTCGCCCACCTCGTCCTCAGGGAAAATCCACGAAACCTGGAAACTCTAAAACCGGTTCCTCATCTATTGCTGCTGCTGCTACTACCTCATCTGATGATCCTGCTCCTCCGACTTTTCAACTTAGTGATCTTCAGGAACTCTTCAAACAGGTGATCTCTCCCAATTCTTTTGCCCTTGCTGTTACTCCAGGTAAATCTTGGCTTCTTGATTCTGCTTGTTGCAATCATATGACCTCTGATAAATCTCTTATGTCTTCTATCACTTTGACTAATTCTCTTCCCTCCATTCAAACTGCTGATGGAAATTGTATGTCCATTTCTCATACTGGCACTGTTGTCACGTCTAATTTGTCCCTTCCCCACACTTATTGTGTTCCTAATCTGACTTTTAACTTGGCCTCTGTTGGCCAGTTATGTGATCTTGGACTAAATGTTCTCTTCTCTCCTAATGGTTGTCAGGTTCAGGATCTGCAGACGGGACGGACAATTGGTACGGGACGCAAGGTGGGAAGATTGTTTGAGCTCACTTCACTTCAGCTCCCTGTTTCCTCTTCTATATGTGCCCCTGTCATTGACTCTCCGATATCTCAGTGGCACCTTCGTCTTGGTCATGCTTCATCAGAAAAACTGCGCACCTTAGTTTCTCTTGGTACTCTATGTAATATTTCAAAATTTGTTCCTTTTAATTGTTTGAATTGTAAGCTTGCAAAACAACCTGCTTTGTCATTTACAAAATTATCTTCTTCCTGTGAAACTCCTTTTGGATTAATTCATTCTGATATTTGGGGACCTGCTCCTACTTCTACTGTGAATGGTTATCAATATTTTGTTTTATTTATTGATGATTATTCTCGTTTTACTTGGATATATTTTTTAAAACATCGTTCTGCGTTATCTGAAATTTATATTGATTTTGCAAATATGGTTAAAACCCAGTTTTCCCGTTCAATTAAAATCCTTCGCACAGACAATGCTATAGAATATAAAGATTTTATTTTTCTTCAATTTCTCAAACAACAAGGAACTCTTGTCCAACGGTCTTGCCCTCATACCTCCCAACAAAATGGCCGAGCAGAACGCAAACATCGTCACATTTTGGATTCTGTTCGTGCCCAACTTCTTTCTGCTTCCTGTCCAGAAAAGTTTTGGGGCGAGGCCGCTCTAAATTCTGTTTATATTATCAACCGACTCCCTTCATCTGTCCTTCAAAACCTATCTCCCTTTGAAAAGTTACACGGTACCTCTCCCGCCCACTCTAATCTTAAAGTCTTTGGTTGTGTTTGCTTTGTTCTCCTTCAACCCCATGAACATACAAAACTTGAACCTCGTGCTCGATTATGTTGTTTTCTTGGCTATGGCCCTGAACATAAAGGTTTCTGTTGTTGGGACCCCATTTCCAAACGGTTACGCATATCTCGTCATGTTACTTTTTGGGAACACACTATGTTCTCTAGTCTCTCCTCCTTTCATACTTCTCTTTCTAGTTCTCAACCGTTCTTTACTGATCCTTCTAATGCCTTATTTCCACCCTCTAATCCTTTCCCCGTCCTCGAGCTCGATCACTCTACTTCTGCTCCTGCTCCTGCTCCGTTGTCCATCCCTCCTGCTGAACCAGAACCTATCACTCACGTTCGTCGATCTACTCGGGTAAGAGAACCTCCCCATCATCTCCAAAATTATCATTGTTTTTCCACCATTGCCTCTCTTGTTGAGCCCTCTTCTTATCATGAGGCTAGTACTAACCCACTTTGGCAGCAATCAATGACTGAGGAACTACAGGCCTTAGAGAAGACACACACTTGGGATTTCGTGGATCTTCCTCCTGGTAAACGCCCTATTGGCTGTAAGTGGATTTACAAGATAAAAACTCACTCTGATGGATCTGTGGAACGGTATAAAGCTCGTCTTGTTGCAAAAGGATATTCACAAGAATATGGTATTGATTACGAGGAAACATTTGCTCCAGTTGCTCGTATGACATCAGTTCGCAGTCTTCTAGCCATAGCCGCTGCCAAACAATGGCCTCTTCTTCAAATGGATGTCAAAAATGCTTTTCTCAATGGTAAGATATCTGAAGAGGTATTTATGAAACCACCACCTGGCATTTCTCATCCTCCTCAGAAAGTATGTCTTCTTCGTCGTGCCTTGTATGGTCTAAAACAAGAACCGCGCGCCTGGTTTTCCACATTCAGTTCTACCATCACAAAACTTGGCTTTGTTTCTAGTCCTCATGATACAGCCTTATTTGTCCGACAGACTCCAACTGGTATTGTTCTTCTCCTTTTATATGTTGATGACATGATTATTACTGGTGATGACTCGCAGGCTATATCTGAACTACAAACGTATCTTGGTGAACATTTCGAGATGAAGGATCTTGGTCCACTCAGTTACTTTCTTGGCCTTGAGGTTTCATCCTGCTCTGATGGTTACTATCTATCTCAGGCCAAGTATGCTTCTGATATTATTTCACGATCTGGCATAACTGACTCTTTTACAGCATCCACTCCATTGGATTCCAATGTTCGCTTAACTCCATTTGATGGTACACCATTACCAGATCCAACTTCCTATCGACAACTCGTTGGCAGCCTTGTCTATCTTACAGTGACTCGCCCAAATATTGCCTATGCAGTGCATATTGTTAGTCAATTCATGGCTGCTCCTCGAACTATTCACTTTATTGCTGTACTTCGTATTTTACGCTGTGTCAAAGGAACACTTCTTCATGGTCTTCATTTCTCATCCCAATCCTCCCTTGTCTTATCTGGGTATTCTGATGTTGATTGGGCCGGTGATCCCACTGATAGGCGATCCACCACAGGTTACTGTTTTTACTTGGGTGATTCTCTCATTTCCTGGCGTAGTAAGAAGCAAACTGTCACCTCTCGTTCTAGCACGGAATCTGAACATCGTGCTCTTGCTGATGCTACATCTGAATTATTATGGCTTCGTTGGTTACTTGGTGATATGGGTGTTCCTCAACATTCTGCTACTATCCTTCATTGTGATAATCGGAGTGCCATCCAGATTGCTCATAATGATGTTTTTCATGAACGTACAAAGCACATTGAAAATGATTGTCACTTCATTCGTCAACATCTCCAACACAACACTCTCCTCCTATAGTCTATTCTTTCCACATATCAGCCTGCTGATATTTTTACAAAAGCACTACTTCCTGGCCGTTTTGCACAATTACTTGACAAACTCAAGTTGGTTTCCACTCTACCATCTTGAGTTTGAGGGGGGGGTGTTAATGTATAATTATGTATATTAGCTGTCAATTAAGCTACAATTACGATCATCAATTAGGCAGAAATTAGGTTCGTCATTTAGGCTGAAGATTAGTATTTTCCTTTTATATTATCATTCTTGTACTATAAATTCATGTAACTATTTCAATACAAAATCAATTCAGAATCATTCTCACCTCGGTTTACACTTTTCAGTTTTAACTTCATGACGTCTATCTGCTAGGTCGATATTCGTCAACGGACCAAGCGTTCTCAAAGAAATCTTGTTGGGCCTTCTCTCAGCCAGTCAAATCCTGCAATTTCTTCATATCAAGGTCTTTCCCTTCCATCCGTCAAATCAGAAGGATCAGCTACAATGAAAAAGAGGCTTGATGTAAGAAAATTACCAAGGAATACTATTCCACTTCCTCAACAGACTGTAGTTTATAACGTGAGAAATGCAACGGCAGACGACTCGAGTGAGGATTCAGGTGCAGAGGATGATGTCATAGTGAGAATTGATTCACCAAGTGTGCTTTCATTTCACCAGGTTCCCTAAAACTCATTCATTTTCCTTCTCATTGTAAATTTGTCTGTTTCTCAAACTAGACTTGGTAAATGATATAAGACATGAATGAGAGCTTGTATTTGATATTGGGACTTAGGTTAGGCATGGTTGGTTGTTAGTTTCCCAAATTAATTCAACAATAAATTAAAAAGGTAAATCCCTTGTTTGAAGTCCATTGATGTTGTCTTTTGTACAGTTCTTATATCATTTCTGGACCTCGGCAGCATGAAATAATTCCGTAAAGCTTTTTTTTACTAACATTTCTTGACGAGTTTTCCTAGATAAAAATAAAATAAAATAACTGGTCCGTTTTACTTTTCTCGTTTTTTTTTTTTTTTGTTATTGTTTTAGAAACGCATATTGGATTATACAAAATATGAGATGTTGAACAAAGCATTAGAGGCTTTTGGTGATCTTGGAGATGACGAAGAATTGGGACCTGCTGACTGGCCTACAGTGAAAAGATACATCACAAGTCTTAGTTGTGGAGGGGGAGCCACTGCACCCGCATAATGCATCTGAAAGTTACCATAATAATGTTGACTCTATGAATTTGAAAGACATTCGTATGCGACTTTTGACGAACACCCGCTTATAAAAGTTTTTAAGTGTAAAATGTTAAGAATCAGAGCCACAATATCTGAGGGCCCAAAGTTGTTAATGAATCAAGTTCTTTTATAGAAGTTTTTAAGTGTAAAATGTTGAGAAAAGATTGTTAGTGTAACTGGCCATATATTTTCTTCATTGAAATAAAGAACAAATAAGTCATAATAAATGGATTATAGAGTAATAAAAAATTCAAATGGGCTAAAATGTATTAGGTAGCCAAAAGAGGCCTGGCTAGAAAAACATAACAAATTGAGGTTTCACACTCCCTTCTCCCATTGAATATAAGCTTATTGGAGAGGATAATTAGTAGCTAAACCTGAGAAGTAAAGACTAGTGATAGAAGAAAAGAGTAAAATTAAATTCTCAACTGAGTGCAGCCACCGACATTTCCACGACATCGAGTCAATGGAGCAGCACTACTCCAAGTTGGCTCCTCACCATCCTCAAGTGTCAGAACATGAACATCATCAAAGTCTATAAAAGTAAGTCTATTCGAACACGGTTGCGACCAAGACCAACCTCCGATCAAATATATCTTATTTCTGCAACCAATCATTGCCATACCGTATCTATCAGAAAATTCAGGAGGTGCTATATTAAAATAATGTTCTACTCGTCGTCCATTAAGTTTATCCTTGTAGATGTATCGATGAATCATATTGTAGAATGTGTCTTGAACAACAGCAGAGACATTTGAAAACTGACCAAAATATTTCTCCTGTTTCCATTTAAGCTCCAAAGGATCAAAAATTTGAACAATTGGCAGTCCACAATACATAACATGCATCTTACCTCCCATGACTACTCCAGTGCATTCTCCAAGGATCCGAGGAAGATCGGGTAATGGAACCCACAAATCCTTCTCAGGATCATACATTTCCACCATAGAAATTGGTGCAGGATTGTTGCTAAAGCCACCTGCAACAATAATCTTTCCATCCAAAACACAACATGAGGCAAACATAGCACGCGGCACAAGCATTGGTGCTCGCATAGACCACTTTCGGGTTACAAGATCATAGGAGCATACCTCATTGGTCACAAGCTTGGTATCATCGCGGGCATGCCCACCAAGAACAAAAATCTTATGAGAACAGGAGACAACAGAAAAACCTACGTGTGCCAACGTTGAGGTGGGAGGTTTAGGGAAGGTGATCCAAATGTCTTGATGGGTGTCGTAAAGCTGCCATGTATTATTCGGTAGTTCAAAGCATAAACAAAGTAGATACTCACACGAATCGACCTCGAGTCGAACTTTAAACAATTCAACACTATGAATAGCAGCTTTCCATGATCGAGAAACAAGTTCCAATTTGGGGTACAGAATATACGGAACATGTGCAAGGCACATCAGTGAAATTTCATCAGGGAGTTCTTCAAACAGACGAGACATGGATGCGCCCCTATTAAGAAAAAAAAAACATGCATTCTATTCATTGCCTTTGTATATAAATAAATATTTCTACGGCAAATTCTTCATTGTCTTTCTTTGTGCCCTTTATTTATTTAATTGCTAATTGACGGAAACATAATTTTAAAATCAATATTTTATTTTTTTCATAAAACAAATAGGATTGCTAAATAATTACTGGATTGTTCAGCATCAGAGTTGTGCAATGGCTTTGAAGTAGAAACTTCTAAGTTGAGGTAATTTTTTTAAAATCAAAAGTTTTAATGAATGAAGCTCAATATTGATGGTTGTTTCTTCTAAAGATGAGATGAATCCAAATGCATTTCCTCAACACAATCTCTAAGAAATCACCCAGCCAAAAAAAAGAAGAAGAAAGAATTGGTATATATGAACTTACCAGTGAAGAGGCGTCGGGTATGAGAGAAATTTCAGTCGAAAATCGTAAGGAATGATGGCCAAATTGAAGGAGAAGCAGCTGGAAAAATCGCTGTTGAAGGATGAATTTGGGAATTGTAATTTGGGATTAAGGGTTTTTTATTTTTAATAAACAAAAACGTATGTAGAGTAGAACATACCTTTTACCCACGATTTCACCTATTTTTAGAAATAGTTTCACATTTAACATAAGTTTAAAAAATAACAATTTTCCAAAAAAAAAAATTGTAGAACATACGTTTTTACTACCCAAACAAAAAATCTATTACATTTCAAAATTATTTTAATTCAAAACATCTCAAATAGAAAACTTAAAACTTTTGTTTTTTTTTTTTAAGGGATAAACGCTTTCACTTTAGTAAAATTATAAATCACACCCTTCAATTGATTAACTTTAGTGAAATTGAGCAGGGCCGCTCCTAAATAAATAGTGGCCCCGTGCAAAAATATAATTTTGGGCTTTAATCATAAAAAATATAAATATATTGGGGAAAAAACTAATTAATTTTATTATTAAAATCAAAACAAATTAGAGTTAATTTATAGGGGAAAAAAAAAATCAATTTACACCCTTCAATTTTATATGGTGTGTCGATTTAAACTTTAAGTTTTCAATTGAATTAATTTACACCATGAGTATTTTCAGGTGAATCAATTTAAATCCATATAATAATAAAACTACAAAATTAATCAAAATTTAATTATTAAATCATATAAAATGTCTATGACCTAATTATAAAAACATACAACCTCAACTATGAAAAAACTCATGTCCTAATTGATATAAATAAATGTTAAGACAAAATAAAGGACATCCTTTTGGCTTTAATTGATATAAATAAAAGTTAAGACAAAATCCTTCCGGCAAGAATCCGAACTTGAGAAAGTGTCCTCAAAACAACATTTCAACTCATTTGCTCGCCAATGCACCAAATACATTCATTATTATGATATTCGCAAATTTCTGTACATAACTTAATTAAACATTGACTTTAAAATTCCGCGGTTCTCAAAACTCGGGGCCCTGTTCGATCACCCACTTCACACACCCCTAGACCGGCCTTGAAAATGAGATACATTTTATTTTTATGTTATGTATTCTGATTACATGAAGAAGAAAAAAGATAATTACTAAAATAACATATTTTTACATAACAAATATGTATTTTTATGAATCAAATTAGATTTGATTCTTCAAAATACTTAGATTTTAAAATTTTCATAACAAATACGTAGTAAAGAATTTAATAAATTCAAATATAATTAATAAAAATCTGGATAATTTTTAAGAAGAATCAGATTTAGTTGGCTATAGTTTTTTTTTATTAAGTATTTGTTCTGTTTTTTAAATAAAGTATTTTTAAAAATCCAATCTCATTTAATATTTTATAAAAATAAATAAACCGATTGAGTTGGTTGTTAAATTACACGTATTTTTTCTGAAATTTAAAAAATTAGGTATTTTTTAAAATATAATCTAAATCAATTTTTTTATAAACAAAATCTGATTCAGGTGGCTATTTTATAATAAATAATATATTTTTTTTAAATCCAATCTCTCTCTCTTTTGAATTTTTTATTGAGTTAGTTCTTTAATTTTTTTTGATGTTTTTTTTAATTGCATATTGATATTTCTTGGGCAATTTGAAACTAAAGTTGGTCACAAAATGTATTTCTTAGTACAAAATGATATACATGGTATTGTTCAACACGGGATTTAAGTCAATGATAATTTTTCCTTTTTATTTTTTTACAAATTATCATAATGTATGCTCATTATTTTATTTCTTTTTAACATTTAGGATAGGATAAGTAGTAATTATATGAAAAAAGCTCTTCTGTTAATTAATTTTTGGGTTGTTATCAACGTTTTAATTTTATTCCTAAAATTTTATGATCCTAATACTATAGAGATTAATATCACTAGTATCCTAATTAATTCACCCAATTTCAATATTACCGGTTGTTATGATTTTATTTCATTTTTACCCAAAAAACACCATTTATGGTGGTGATCTGGTGGTTTCTGATTTCATTTTTTACCATTTTACCTTTTTATCTCTCCTCATAACCATATCTTATTAATTGCAAATCATTTAAAAATTTTATTTATTTAATTTTTTATTTTGAATTTAAATCAATTTGAATTTCTATTTAATGTAAAAGATCTTTAACCTAAAATATCTTCCATCATATTCTTCTTCTCCTCTTTAATCGTCCACAGCCGTCAGCCTTACCTCATGATTTTCTCACCACGAGCTTTGATGTCTCAATTGAAACATCCGATGATCTCGTGAATCGTGGGATGAATCCCCGCTCGATGCGATTCTTAGTTTCGCAAGCGTCCGGAGATGACCGATTGGTTGAAGAACGTGAGGAGGAGAATTCATGAGAATCCTCGAACTTGCTTTTGAAGAATTCAAACTAGTCAATTGGTTCGCAATGAGTTGGACCAGGATGGATATTAGTTATGAACATCCGTTGGCTAAAACCGGCGTGAGAGCTTGGATCGAGCAGCGGTCCGCCTTTGTTGCTCTTAGAATGATATGGATGCTTTACCAATCCAGGTTTTCTTTTCAAATTCAGAGATAATGTGTTCATTGATTTATGATTCTGATTGTTTTTTAATTTTTGTTTATGATCGATGATCTTTGATTTTTTTTATCCAGATCTGAATGAATTTTTACAACTGTTTATTTTTGTTCAACATTTATTTTTATTTTCTATTTACATATCTATAGAAACTTTGATCTCTTTTTCATCTCCAATTGTTTTTCTCATTCGAATTTCCCTAAATAAATGTTTACTAACAGTAAACTGTTTATAAAAAAAATTACCTTTCAATTCTACTAAATGTTTACTTTTAGTAAAATGTTTATTTTTATTCAATGTTTACTTTGAAAGCCTATTTTCATATGTTTTCAAAACTGTTTCATCAATTTTTGTGTCCGATATCAATTTTAAGTGCACATTAATAAACCGTTTACTTTTTATCTCTGTATTTTTTTGTTTTTCTCATTCAATTTTCCTAAATAAATGTTTACTAATCGGAAATCGTTAATAAAAAAAATTACCTTTCAATTCTACTAAATGTTTACTTTTAGTAAAATGTTTATTTTTATTCAATGTTTACTTTGAAAGCCTATTTTCATATGTTTTCAAAACTGTTTCATCAATTTTTGTGTCCGATATCAATTTTAAGTGCACATTAATAAACTCATTTACTTTTTATCTCTGTATTTTTTAGGATGACGAACAAGAAAGACGTTCGATTTTTCCATGAAGAATAAGTCGAAGGTTGAAGAACAAGTTAGAAGTTTGAAGATTTTTTATTTTATTTTTGTTATAGTTTTTATTTTTATTTAAATTTGATTTTTCCATTAATTTTGTAAAATTTAAGGGATTTTATAAATTTCCTTAAATTTTACACAAATTAAGGAGAAACTAAATCAGGGGCATGTTTGTCCTTTCACAATGTAATTTAATTGGCCGGTGGCGGTTTTTGGGTACTTTTGATATTTAATAAAAACATCCGGTATATTTGATATATCCATTATTTTTTTGGTTATTAGTGAAATTCACCCAATACTATATACTCTAATTTATACATTTTTTCTGTCAGGGAACCAAAATTCAAGCTATTATGTTCAATAAGCTTATAGAAACTATAGGTGAAATTCTTGAAAGAAAAAACATGTTACATTTTTTAAGAAAACAAAAAATATTCTATAAATTTTAATTGAAACATTCTATAAATACAATAAAAAAAAACATTTTACAAAATAATATACATGAACACGTGTACGTACATTTTAACTAGTCATTATAATGGTAAGTAACATTTGAGAAACTATCAAATTATATGTTTGTCCCTCTACTTTAGGTTTTTTTTTTTTGTGTTAATTTTTCAGTAATAAATAATTCTTATAATGTAAGCATTAAGAAATGATAAAATATTTTTTGCACAGTAAATTTGATGGAGTGACAAAAAACCCACCCCTAATAGTTGTGAGAGCCGGGGTTGATCGCTCTCTCATAAAAAGGAAAAAAAAAATTTACTCCCATAAATAGGCATAAATCATTGTTTCAAATCCGATGAAAGCTATAAAAAAAAGTGCTTATAACCATATGATAAGATGCTATTATTTATCCATTATAATATTTATATAAAACTATTGTTTCTCTTGATAGCTATTTATGTACTCATTTAAAACATTTGAACGTGTTTGTAAATACTAATGTGTATATGTGAATCTAAAAAGGGAAAAAAAATAAAATCAAACTCAACAGGAAATGGAAATGGAAATTTAATAAAAATTATAGCACAATCAATATTGTTACTATGTCTATAAAACATCAGATTTTTATCTTTTCAGAAAAATATTTTGATATAATTGGAGAAGCCATCTTCAAATACTATACATTGTAGTATCGAAAGGGATGGAAAAAAAAAAAAACATTCAAACATCAAATAAAACCTTCAAGAAGGTATTGTGAAATACAATGATGACTTCATCTGCATCATGTCTGTCATTTTTTTTAATAAGAAAATATATCATTGGTGATATAAAATGTACAAAAGAAGATCACTCCAAAGGTTAAAAAAACTTAACCAATTAGGGACGACATATATAAGGAGAATAATTACAAAAAGTCCTATCTAAAGAACTCGAAAGAGAGGTGTGTCAAATAACCGACTCCCATTCATGAAAGAGACTATTGTTTCTTTTCCAGCCGAATGGTTGCTTTCAGTGCGTTGAGCAACAAGACCTTAACCTGCCCCGACAGATTGCTTCCACACAAAAACTATAGATAGCCAAGAGGAACGACAAAAGTATTAATCGGCTTGATCCCGCGCCACGGGCAGAAATATAAGACACTGGAGGAAGAGATGAGCAGCACACACTAATACAGATCAGGTTCCCATCCCCTGCAAATTGACACCAAACATACATATCAGAATCTCTGTAATAATAATATGTTGTGTATAAAGCACTGGAAATGAAGAAGATATATGTATAGTCTATGAAGCTTAGTAACAACTATGAATAAGAAAGAAAGCCCGAAGATTACTGGCTGAAGAACAGAAACGGAAGATGCTGAAGATTCAAATTAATCAACATTCATTGACACTCCTTCAACAGCCAATTTATTTAACTTTCAGTACATACAACCAACAAGCAGTCCTTTTTTTTTCCATGAGTAAATGCAACAACACCCTGCAAATATTTAATATTTAACCTTAAAAATTGTTATCAATTGAAGCTACAAGGAAGTAAGAGGGAATAGCCATCAGTTAATGGAATATTTAGCTTACTAGGACGTCAGTAG
This sequence comes from Gynostemma pentaphyllum, assembly GCA_028015215.1. Taxonomy (NCBI): domain Eukaryota; kingdom Viridiplantae; phylum Streptophyta; class Magnoliopsida; order Cucurbitales; family Cucurbitaceae; genus Gynostemma; species Gynostemma pentaphyllum. The sequence continues at coordinate 506,694 of CM051345.1, read as the reverse complement.
AAAGAAATCATCCATCAGGCAAAGTTATCTATCCACTGTTTAGAACTGAGACCCTTCCATCTCTATCCAATGAGAAACAGAATCCCATGAAAACAACAATCCAAAAAACGAAGTCTCCAACATGACAAAGAAATTGGAGATTTCTTTTCTTTATATCCATGAGTGTTCAGGCTCACGGCTAATCTCACGGGACAACCACACGACCCTACAACATTTGCCATCCGGAAACTCATAGGATAATATCTTAGGTAGGTAGGCACACATGGTTTTGAACCCATGAATTCAATGTTTAAAAAAAAAACTTTGATAGGCCAACCCATGATTGGGTTAAAAATTGGAGATTTGAGGTTCTAAAACACCAAAGGGCCAACTACCAAAATATATGTATGCAGCACACTTTTGAACAAAGAAATTATCATTAGCATTTGGAATGGTTATTCATTTGGTGTCTAGTGAAAAAACAAATCAAGAGGAATTCATCATCTAGATATAACATATAGATTGAAGATGCTGATTTTTTTTAGAGAGACTAATGATTGAAAATATTAAAATGAAAAGGTAATTTTCTCAATTAAATTTATGGGCATGAATTCCAGTCAATATCGCATCCCCTTGAAGACAGTCTAAATATTCAATTGAAAGTTGATAAATATAACTTGTATAAGCATACAATATACCTTATACTAGCAATTTGCACAACAACATTCCTTTCTAAAATTTCCTGGGACATCAGTCATCACACTCATGCTGAAGCAAGAGATTAGCTGAAATGGGAAGGACGAAAACATTTAGAAGATCGGCTAAATAGTGTATTTCCTTCTTGTAGATCTTTTTTCACCATAGACAACCCCCACCACAATTTTTTTGACCTGGGTTACATCATGAGAAACCATCCCAGAGAGCCAAGAAACTAAAAAATTCCTCCAATTGGTGCTAATAAAAAAACATTGTAGTTACAAAAGAATTTCGAGAGGGAGCTCTAAAGTGTAAAACATCCCCCACACTCTTTGCTTGATCTAGATTCGTTCTTGAAAATTACGAAAAAATTCTTTCCATCAAATTTAACAAAAGATGCCTTCAATAGCCTTCTCCCACATAATCTTGGCTTTCTTCTTGATAGGTTGACCCTCCAAAAGCTGATAGAGAACATTAGAGGGAGTAAGAGATTGGCCCCAGGCTGATAGAGAGCATTGGAGGTGGAAAGTGGTTGGCACCAAGCAACACTAAACTCTTCTAGCAAGGAGTTCTAACAGGAATCTCAGGTTTGTGCAAAAGAGCAATGGAAGAAAATATGAGGGTGAGTTTCTCTCCACTATTTTGACAAAAGAAACACAAAAAGAGGTTGATTGAGACAGCTAGAAGGATGTCAACAGATAGATTGAGTGCCCAAAAAAAGGAACAAAAATAAACTAACTAAACTACTCTTGAAATTAAAACATACCTCAATAAGGTGTGGTTCGACAAGCACATCCTCTTTTGCAAAATAATAGCAAAAAAAAGATAATCCAATATAAAATGATACATCGTTATTCAATTCTTCAAGAAACGAACTCTGTATTTTCTTTCAGGAAACAAAGATATAAATAGTTAAATATCTCGCATAAACATATGTAGATATTATTGATTGATATCAAGTATAAGCATTTCCACCAACTGGTACAAAATAAATACAGAGTGAATTAAAGTGGCATACCAATGTGTAAAACCTCTCTCTCTCTCTCTCTCTCTCTTTTTCTTTTTTTCTTTTTTTTTTTTTAATTTTGAAAAGAACAGCTTTAAAGCCCATTTCATTAGGGGAAAAAGAAAAAGTATACCAAAAACCGCCATTAGATACAAGTATGCGAGCCAAAATAAAAAGATATCTAAAAGTAAACCAACCACCTACTTACAAAGAATGTCCCAATAGTTAAGAATCAATGCTAGGAAATAGACAACCACAAGCTAGTGTTAAGATGTGCCAGTTACAAAACATAAGACCAAGTTTTTCCACCCCTGAAAAATTCTTGACACATGTTCCACAAGATCGCAAAGATATCTGCTCGTTATAACTCCCTGCCTTGTCCATTAAAGGGAGGATGAAAATCAGCTCCTCCATCATATCTCTATAATGCTTATTGAGAACCCACACAATATTGAGGATCTCAACGAACTTCTCCCAAATGAGCTTAGAGAAAGGGCAACTCCAAAAAATGTGATTACATTCTTCCAAAACCTTTTTGCATAAACAACACCACTCTGGTCTTAGAGAAAGAAGAAGATCGCAAGATAAAGTCAAGGGTGTTAACTCACTCGTATGCCAAAGAACATGCAAAAAAATTGATTTTTTTTCGGGATCTTTAGTTGCCAAAGTTTGGAGAAGAAATGGGGGTTGTCAATGTGGGGTAATTGTGAGGAGTTTACAAATTTACAGAGGATTTGCACGAAGGATTATTCAGTTTCAAACATAGTTAAACCTCACTTAGCTATGTTTGAAACTGAATAATGACATTTTATGCAAGAAATGGAAACTATTTTAATAGCATAACCATTAGATAGTAAGTTGAGTATGAGAGAAAACTTAGAGAATTAAAATGCCAAGTTAAAAAAACAACTTAGCATGCATGCGCTTACATCAGTTGAGCAATTATAGTCATTCTTCTATGAGTTGACAAAGAAACTAATATAGGCTTTAAGGGCAGAAAAGGGATAAGTAATGTGCGAGCAAGAAAGAAACTTTTTAACATGGCAGCAGAGAAAGAAGAATCGATCTAGCTAGGCACACGTGGTATTTCATTACTTCTAAAATTTCCGTAGACATAATGGGACAAAAAGGAGAGGGGCTTTAAATTATTGCCAAATCTACATTTTCTCAAACTAACGAGGTATGGGATAACATAGATTAGAAAACAATGAATGAAAAAAATATGTAAATTAAAAGCTTTCTTACTTGAGTTCATTTTCTTTGTCAGTGTTGAGGTTTTATTGCTTAATGGGATTTGTAGCAAATATTTGATAGCAACGACATACAAATAACCTGGGCACAAAATAGAAAATGAATGTAAGATTGAATTAATTAGAAGACTTAAAGAGAGAGAGGATATAGAAAAGAAGGTCGCACTCGCAATGAAAGAGAAAATATTAGTAACGTGAAATTTGTGACTACTCACCCCACCAGAGTCAACTCTGTTACTTCGAACATGGATCGTTCTTGTCACATGAGATCAAGAAATGGCAAGAATCAAGATCTTCTTTCTCCAATATAGTATTGTGAAGCCCAATGGCGAGGGGAAAAGGGTTCATGATCTACTACAACATACCATTGCACTTCATTGGAAAAATTTCAATGAGTAGCCAGTGGTTATTTGTCAAAGCGCTCATTTTCAAAGTTGCACTTTCTTGCTTTTTAGAATATCATGATGCAACAGAGATGAAAAATGTGCATCAGGAGAAATTCCCTTAGACAACATATCATCAAATAGAGTAACACATCCCCACTTCTGTAACAGCCGGACATTAGAGTTGTATATGTCACTGTATCAGGCTCTAAACCTTGATCCATCATTTTCTCAAAGAGAATAATAGCATCATTAAGGTTTTTCATTTTAATGATGCTATTATTAAAATGAAAAACAAATCTAAAATTATTCAAGCAAATCTAAAATGTCAAATCCCAAATTTTCATAGCAAAAAGAAAGGCTGCCGCAGGGGAAATACGCTAATTTTGTATTGATGAACGGTTCGATGACAAATCGGTTTTCCCTAATAATCGGTTCGATTTTTTAATGAACCAAGAAATCGGATATTGGCTATAAAATACAAATTGAATATTATTTATATGAAATACATAGGCATAGTTATTTAATACACAAAAGTATTTAACAAAACAAAAAAAAAACAATAAATGCGAAGAGCATGATTTATTTAGGCAAAGTTGATATTTAGGTCACCATCATCAATGGGCTGAGCCGGCAGTAGGCTCAGATTCGGCTCGAGCTCGAGCCCAACGAGCTTATACTTTTGGTCGAGCCGAGCCGGTTCGGCCCAATCTAAAATTTTAAGGCTCGCGGCTCAACTCATGGGCTAGGCTCATTGAGCAGCGCTTAGGCCTGACATGTTGGAACGAGCCAAACTCGGTTTATCATATGAGTTCATTTTTGTATTACATTATCTCAAAAACCAATGGTGCATAGCTTTCAAATCATTTTTTTTAAAAAAATCAAGAGTTAACAAAATTAACATATTAAAATTATTGTTTTAAATAGCAAAACAGAGTGAAAAAAATCAATATATTAAACTTATTATTTTGAACTGTAAGAAAGTAAAAATTGTTCCATTTTATCCGTTAAATAATTTAATTATCTTATTTTATCCTATTTAGTAATTACACAAAAGTATCAACTTCTTTTGCAAAAAAAAAGGTATCTACTTTAAAAAATAGATATTTTTATTAATTATTTCATACATGATTATTTGAGAATAAAGTGCAGCACTACAATATAAGTACATCCCAACTAGTTTGACATTCACGCATTTGTCAATCATCTGCATTTTTTTTCAACTTATATTGTAGTGATTCGGGCATATAATATAAAAATAAATGAGGTATATTATTATTTTTTATATTTAATCTATAAATTGGTAAAATATAAAATTTTGTTTAGTAAATTTATTGCAACTCCACCTCAGTAGGATGTAACTTTAGAAACAAAAAACTTATGTCTATAACAATTTCTTGTCTTTTTATTTTCCATATACATATATTTTCTATCATATATTCAATATTATTCGATCTTTAGTTTTACTCTAGAAGGAAAATTAGTATCACTTATGGATTGAATACGTGAAATTTGTTATATTGAAAATAAAAAATAGGAAATTGAACATTAGTAATCAATAATTAGTACAAAAATTTAAACAAATTGCTTCCAGTGGCTATGCCGGCGAATAGGACTCTATTTAAATAAAGGCTATGTCGGTGAAACTTGCCAACATAGCCTTACAACATGTGTTGCCCCTATTTTGGGCTATGCTAGTGAAATTTAACATTTCGCCGGCATAGCCAATCTCGACGGTGCTTTTACCACAAAATATCCCTTCGACTAGAAAGGCTATGCCGGCGAAAATTTTCACCGGCAAAGCCCAATTTTTTTTTATAGTGCAGAGGCAAGCGTTTGGATGATTTTGGAAGGCTTTGTATAATTGTGAGCAATTATACACTCTGAGCCATTGTACACTCTTTATCATTTGTCTCAATTTGATGTAATCTTCAACTTCATAGTGCAGAGTTTGTAGAAGACAGGACATACCAATTGAGAACATGTATAAATTATGGTGTCATTTTATCTTTCCCCTTTTACTTATTCTTTGTGTTGTATTTTTATCATTTTTGGATTAGTGAATTTAGGATTTACAACCCTTCAAATTCCCAATAGGTTTTTGGGTTTGATATAATTTCTTAGCATAAAATTTAGTGGCAATGACGATGAAGTTTGGGGTATCGCCGAAAAACTTTGAATTCTTGTCAGAAAAACGAGGTTGAGGCTTCAGGTTTCATCAAATCTAAGTTTGGGGATGAGTTATGGCTGAAAAATTGATGGTTTTGAGATGATCTTCGGCTTTGGAAAACTTAATGCCGACAGTGACGACAATGACCTGGCGGGGAAATCTGAGAAAGGGAAAGAGGTAATTTGAATATGATGATGAAGAAAGGAAGATGAAGATAATTTTAAGAGTTAAAATGATTTGATGATTACTTCCTGTATGTTCCCTCCAAACTTCTCCAACCTCCCTTCATTTACTAATTACTTGCAATCACCTAAGTATTTTTCATAAAAATAAGAAATGAATTAAAAAATTCCACTTGAAATTAAAGTTTCCGATAATCGGTTTTCTAATTATTTTAGAGCTATTTATCCTATTCTGGATAATCAACAACATTTTTTATTCGTCGATTTCATTTAAAGGAAGGTACACTGTACACATTTTGTATATTATTATATACTTTGAATGGAATGTATATTCATGGTGTCAGATATGCCTAAAATAATTTTATGTTTATTTGATGTGTAATTTTTATATTAGACGTTATTTTATTTAATTAAGATTTATATAATAACTAATATAATGAAGGAATATTTAATATATTTTTATATACATCATGATAATTTTTTCTTTTTAAATCGAGTCTTAAAAAAACATCATATATGAATCCATCAAATTAAATTTAATATTGACAGATATATAAATTTGTGGATATAAAAATATGATATATTATTTTCCTGACAAGTTTGCCGTTTCGGGTAATGAGTTGAGGCAACTTTAATCAGTGTTTGTTTTCCAATTTTGAAACCTAATATGATAGGTTTGTTAACCTCTTCTTAACAAACGCATTAATTTTCACAAATTCAACACATTTTACACCTAACAAACTCCCTGTTTTACACAAATAAAACATTGTGTTAACAACTCTTGCTTAACAATACAAACCTGACAACCATGAGATTAATCGATATGTAGGTTAATCTAGACACTTTTACCCATATTAAAAGAAAATGATATAATGCAAAATGTATAGAATTGTACACAGAAAATAAGTGTAATCACAAGCAAGGGTAAGGGGCATTAAATGGGAGCAGTGAATTATGTTAAATCAATGTATATATATAGAAAGAAAGAGAGAGAGAGAGAGGTCCACACAATGGCCTGAAAATGAATGAGGTATATTTGTCTCTCTGACTCTCTCTGCTGCCCATCCCTTCTACCCTCTTGGAGCTCAGTCTCTTTGTCTTTCTGTTTATTTTATTTTTAATTTTTTTTATATATATCAAGATTTTTTTTTAATGTTTATGTTTATTTTATTTTATGTCCTTTTGTATTGTGTTTGTAGCAAATGGTGAAGATGATAATATTCCAAAGAAGTTTGACTAAAAATTTCAGATTCAAAGCACAAAGGGAGTTTTTTTAAACAAAAAATTGTTAAAACCTAGTTGAATTATATGGTCAAATTGACTGATTTTAATTCTGTTTTTATATGTTGATAAGATGATGAATATTAATGAATAAAAATCAACAAAAAAAAATTGATCGAGCACCAACTTTTTGAAAATTGTTTATTCTACTTTTAAAATTTGGTTAATTTCGATGACAAAAAAAAAATATTGTCATTTTATTATTTTCTTTTTTAGGCGATGGATGAAGAGGAGAGGTCATTTATTTATTATTTATTTTTTTTGGCAAAGGATGAGGAGCAGAAATTGACTTCTTTATTCGAGAATTCTTGTTTAGACAATTAGATACCAACCTATCTAGGATCTAAGATTTCAATTCTTTCATATTAATTTAGTAATAATATATTGCTCTATAAAATATATGGAAGAAATTTGTGTTTTCACGACTCTACCACACACCACTTAATCCCTAATTCATGGCCACATATTTTTTCCGTTAAAAAGTAAGAAACATTCACTTGTTACATGAATTCAATTTTCATTCTATTCAGGAAGAACCATTTTTTTTCCTCAATCTTGTCTCTGTTATTTGAGGGTGAAGTTCAAATCATCACCTTCACAATTACAAAGAGTCTTTTACCCACTCCATCAAGTAGATTTTGTGCAATTTTATGGCTATCAAAACTTTCAAAAGTTTTCTTTTTTCTTTTTTTTTTCAAGTTACTAGCTGTTCTTATAAAAACTGAAAAGTGATGTCGGCTTCTACCACTCGTCCCTTGTCTGGTGGCGAAAAAAGACCTTATTCTTAGAGCTTATAAGAATTATAGTAGTGATGAGTAAGGTCGAATCTATAGAGAGATTGAGTAATTAAATTAAGCGAAATTTTAACCGATGATCCTTTTTCTATGATTAATTTCAAAAATAATAAATGTTTTGAAATGTTTACAAAATGGTATTTCTCATACTGAGATTGGTGAGTCTCAATATGAGAATGTCAATTTTTTTTATTATATTAATAAATATTGCAGAAATAAGAAACTTCACTTGTTACATGAATTAAAATTTTCATTTCCATTCAGGGTGAACCATTTTTTTTTCCATCAAGAAGATTTTGTGCAATTTTTTGGTTATCAAACCTTTCGAAAGCTCTTTTTGTTATTAGCTATTCTTATAAAAAATGAAAAGTGATGTCGGCTTCTACCACTCGTCCTTCGTCTGGGTGTCGAAACAAAAAAAAAAAAAAACGTATTCTTGGAGTTTATAAGAATTATAGTAGTGATGAGTAATGTTGAATCCATAGAGAGATTGAGTAATTAAATTAAGAGAAATTTCAACCGATGATCCATTGTTTATGATTAATTTAAAAAATAATAAATGTTTAAAATGTCTACAAAATGGTATTTTTCAGACTGAAATTGGTAAAATCTCAATATGAGAAATATCATTTTTTAAAAATTTCAAATTTTTTGCTATATTTAAAAATATATTTATAAATATTACAGAAAATTTTGCTAATAAAACATCTCAACAAAAATACTATCCAACAAGACCTTTACTTTTAAAAACAAAAGATAAACCCAAAATAACTGTGAAATGGCACTAAATTTGCATGAGGAGAGAGAAAATAATATTTAGTTCTTTTAAGGAGAAATAAAAATAAAAATATCTATCTTGTCAATCATAGTTAAACATCAATTAAAGACAAATCATCATCTTTCTTTACCACATGTCTATTAATTTTTTAGTAGCGATAGAAAGATTTCATACGAATTCTTAACTATAAGGATCAAATTTAAAAATTTGAAATCATAAATATTAAATTAACACAAACTTGTGACTAAATTTCCCATTTAAACCTCAAAATTGTTATCTATCATAGACTAAGCAAGAGAAGGAGAAACTAATATTTAGTTATATTTAAACTATATATTGTATTTAAAATTTATCTCAAATAACATAGATTTGCATACTAATTAACTTATTACTCAAAAGTATAATTATAGTTCAATAAGTAATATTGAACTATACTTTGTTATTTTTCATGGGCATTTTCAGTGAATATTGTTTGGTTTTTGCTTTTTTAAATTCAAATTCAATAATTTATCGAACTATATTTGATTATTTTCAACAAATTTTGTTGTTTTTTTTTATTCAATTATAATTATATTATTTGAATAATTTTAAAAAGTTATAATATTTCAATAATTAATATGTAAAAATATGTTGTTTCAGTAATTGATAAAATTAAATCAGAGTGAGAGTGAGAGTGAGATAGATGATTAATGAAAATGTTAGAATGAATTAATTATGATGGTTTAAAATTTACGTGTGACATATACATACATGACATTAATTGTTCCCGATATGAAATAAAAATACTAGATAGGAGTAAGGGCAGTGCACGTTGGATAATCAGACCTGACCTTACCTAACAAAAAAAACTTTTGTCAGTTCTTTCTTTCTCTCTCATAATTTATTTTTATAGACAGTACAACAGCAGAGAGACACAAAATTTCAAGGAAAACAAGAATGAAAATTCCTTACAGCAATGAGAAAACAAACAATCTGAAACAAACAAACAGACAAACAACAAAAGAGAGAGAAATAAAATATATATATTATATAAAAATATTTGTTGAAAGAGAGATAGAATTAGATGCTATGTTTGGTTCATTTCCTTGGATACCAACAACAGAAACATGACAAAATCTCTTCTTTTCTCACTGCCAAAACCATTCTCGTCGTGTGTGTGTGTGTGTGTTGTGTCTATTTCTTTACTCATTTCTTTTCAACTTTTCTTTATGTTTCCATATAGTGGTATGGTAGTAATCACACCACTAACCCCTAATTTAGTTTTTAGGTTTAGTTATAGTATATATTCTCGAGATACTCCCTCATATGTAGGTTTAGATATAAAGGTCTTTGCAGATTTGAGGGCGATTCTCTGCCCACCACGAATTTTTAAGTTATTATTTTGTGTTTTTATTGATATATTTTTTTTAAAGTAATTAAGTATACAATTTTTAGAGTTTAATTCAAAATAAAATAAAAAACGGGGAACATTTCTCTTCCTGAAATTCGATATTCTTCCATGATTCAAAGTCTCCATCTTGCTATCATCCCTTCTTGAATATTAACATATGACGCAACATATATACTTTTATAAAAATATTTATAAAAATATTAAAATTTCAAAGATTCTAAGTATATAAGTCAATCAGTATTAGTATATCAGCGAACTATTAGTATATCAATGATTGTTTATCAGTCGATCATTAATAGTCTATCACTAATATACTATTATATATCACTGATATATTAATAGTGATTGATTGATATACTCGCCTTTTGAAATTCTAATATTTTTGTAAATATTTCACTCAATTATAACATCTGTGTAAATTTCCCAATAAAAAATTACTAATACAAAATGATGCATATTTACTAGTATTAATGAGTTTGAACTAAAGACCTTTTGTTTCAAATTACTAATAAAAAATGACGCATATTTACTAGAAAAAAAAAACAATTTTTATCCTTAAACTTTGAGGTATTGTTTATATGTAGTTTTTAAATTGTGACGATTTTATAAATACAATGGTGAGATTGACGGATTTAAAGTTTAATATTCACCAATACTCCAAATTTAAGTAGTCATTTGATAAAAAATGATTAATTTTCCGTAAAATTTAATATTTAGAAATATATTTTCAACACATATCACTTATTTCAAATCACATATTTTGAACAACATTTGCATCTTGTTATTTCAAAAACAAAAGAAAACCCTAATCATACCTTCACTTTTTTTTTAAATGGGTGAGACCAATGCTTTGAATATGAAACTTAATAAAGTAATTGAAGCCTCTTCTCATTCATGATTCGAAAGAATTCTTCTTTATCATAACGAATGGATCCATATATTAACAAAAGGACCCTTTTTCTAAAAAATTAAAAATAAATAAAAAGTAAAGTAAAAGCAAAAAGAACCTTTTGCTTTAGAGGAAGATATATACAAAGTAAGAGAATTGAATTAAATTTTTTTGAGATTAATGAACTTGATTAAGACAAAGTGAAAAGTGTATTTGTGTTTTAATTAAAAATTAGTATAAAAGAAGTTTATTAGATATGGAATCCAAGACATTTGGGAGCCATGATTACTTCCTATTGCCTACCTTTTCTTTTCCATCTTTTTTATCAGAGACAGCATGTGTGCCCCCTTATTCTTTCCTCTTGCTTTCCAACTCAACCAAATTTAAATTTAATTTTTATATTTGAATGTCTACTTCAAAGTCAAACACATTTATTATATTTAATTAATGAATCTAATTAACTTTTATCATTTTAGATCATGATCTCTCTAATTCCAATAAAATAAATTAGGATTTTGATTCTCTTTCTGAATCTCTGTTTGTAGCTTAGCTTAACTCATATAAAAATACCTATTAATATAAAGAATTCATTTAAAGGATCTTGGTTGTCTTTCTATTATTGAGATATTATATTAAATGGGATTTACATTTTAAGAATTGATATTTTAAAAAATAGTTAAAGTTTTGAATTTTTTTATAGTGAGATACACCAATATCATACTTAAATTGGTGAGATATCAATACGAGAAATGTGACTTTTAAAATATTTCAAAATGTTTATTTTTGTTTTTTGTTTTTAATTTTTTTCATTAAAAAACTGTCATTTTTGTTGAAATTTCTTTATATCAAATTGATAGAGGATTCTAACCTTCAATTTCATAAAAAATGTACTAATATCTAACCATTTAAATTAGATGGTAGCTTACTAATATACAAATATGGATTAATATAAAATAATTTATTTAAAGTTCAAATCCTTTCTTAGTTAGTCAATCAGGGCATAATCTATTGGTTAAGACATATAGTTTCACATTCAAAAGTGTGGTTCAATCCCTACCCGACACTTACTATTCTAAACGAAGTGGATTGTAAAAATACTAATTTAACTCTAATAAGAAAACTATTTAATCATATAATTGTCAAGATAATTTGGTGAACATTTTTCTTTTCAAAAATAAATTACTTGGATTAAATGAACGCGTGAAAGAAAATGTAAATAAGTTATTCATAGGGGCATTTGTAAATCTAGCAATTTTTTTTAGTAATATTTGTAAGAATATCAGCTCTAAAAAATATTTGTCAATATAATAAATTTTGATATGATGTATCAGTGATAAAAACTTTGAATTACATATTTTTACATTAAGTTTATCGATGATACATATATTAATCATTGAGTAACATTATTATTATATTTATAAATATTTTTTAAAATTGATATTTTTATAAATATTACATCAAAATCTGTCACCCAACGAAATTTCCCATATTTTTCATTACACAATATACAATTTTGATTTTCAAACAAGATTTGAGGTATATATATTCATGGTTAAAGTTATTGTTTTACACGTGTTTGTAAAATTTTGATGATAGAACTAATTAAAGAAGATTGGCTATATACTATGAAATAAATGAAATTTCAGTGGTTACCGATTCTTTTTCTAGTTTTTGAATTTATATATTAGTTTTCTTTTTAAATATAGTTTTTTCTTCTCTTTTCAAAATACATTAATTATTGATTAACTATGATAAATCATTTATTGACGGTGATATATTGTAATTACTCCATACTATTATAATTATTAATCTATGTAATTCAATGATTGACTCAATGTGAATTTTTGGGAATGATCTTTGAGCTGGAAGTGTTTCATAGTAAAATATTTTTTTTAGAGAAAATATCAATAGAGTGTTTAGAAATGTCAAAAACATGTTTATGATATATATTTGATCTACAACGTAATAACGCATTGACACACTCAAATCTAAGTATATTTATAAATATTTTAAAAAATTTGCTTGAATTGTATTTATAAAAGATATTCGTGTTAGAATCAAATCACCCACTTAAAATAAAAACTCGCCAAGGAAATATCGGGGGCATGTAGATCATGGTACTTAACCTTTTGACTAATTATATAACAATTATGATTTGTAAACTTTCAAAATAGCATACGTAAACTCATGATCCACCCTTTTTTATAAAAGAGTTTCATATCATGATAGACATAATTTGAACTAATTAAGATTCTATCAATTAAAAATGTCACTAATAAATGTCAATATAGGATGAAGTAATTCAAGTGGGTAACATGTCAATACTTCTTCTCATTTAGTTGTACTCTTCTTCTTTAATTTATACTACAATTTTTATACATATACATTAGGAAAAAAAAAAAAACTCCAATTATATGATGTTTTAATTTGCATAATCTAGATATGGAGTCATTTATTTTGAGAATGCTCACGTGATGAAAAAGGAAGTCACGTGCATGAAAGGAACATAACCATGACTGATTAACAAGATATTTATTTATAAAGTAACATGTAAATAAGACCCATGTAATTTCTATCAAATGCATGAACACATCATGTGGTTTGAAAATTACAAATCATATACACTTGTAGTTCAAAATTATTCTAATGAGACCTGTCCCCTCCAACACCATAAATTTTTTTAGCCATAACTTCTTCATTTGAACTCTGATTTGGATGTTTCAAAATGTTTTGGAATCCCCGTTTCAAGCTATATGTTATGGTCACTGAAAAACTTTAAAATCATTTAATAAATAAAAGAGTTTATTATCATCAAAATACTAGGTATGATTTACACCATTAATATTTTTTGTTACTAATGATTTACAAGTTTTGAATTGACCATAATGTAGAGCTCAAAATGAAGATTCCAAAATATCTCGAATCATCTAAATCGGAGTTCAAACGAAGAAATTATGACTAAAAGGAAATTAATAACGTTGAATGAGAGTGTGGTCACATCAAAATAATTTAGAACTAGAAGTATGATATATGTCATTTTCAAACCATAGGAGTGTTCTACATTTGTTAATTAAAAACCACAATGCTTTATTTGCATTTCATCCTTATTTATACAATAAAGTTACACACTAAGATAATCAAATTTTACTATTTTTTTTTTCTTCCAATTTATGTTTTTTAATTTTTTTTCCTTGTCCAAACTCAAAGAAAAGAAGAAAGAACATATCCAAAAAAGAAAAAGGAAAAAGAGAGAGAGAAAAAAGGGGGGGCCCAAAACATTTCAAGGCGAATGTCATCTTTAGGGTCAGCCAGCCCCCAACCCCCCATCTTCCTCCATTATCTCTCTATCTTTTTTTCTATCATCTTTTTTCATTTTCCTTTCTAAAAAACACAGTACAAAATTATACCACACACAGAAAAAGAAAGAAAGAAAAACAAAATTTGCCCTACTTTTCACTCACTTAACCCTTGCCTTGCCTACATCTCAAGGTCAAGCCCTCACACACCCTTTTTAAAAAGTTGAGTTAAAGCTGATATTCCAATACTTCATCAGCAGTTTTTGAAGGAAGAAGATCAAAAAAAGAGAGGGAAAGTTTTAAGCTTTTTTTCTTAATAGGAATTCTATTTCTTCCCATGTTGAAGGGTACTACTTGTAATTCTGGTGGTCCTGATTCTTCAGAAAATGGGGTCACTACTAAAAGAAAAAGAAGACCAGCAGGCACTCCAGGTACCTACTTACTTTCTTTCCTTTCAATTCTCTATCGTCATCGTCTCCACGCTGATCTATCGACCGATCAACGATTTTTTATTAGATCCGGATGCGGAAGTGGTGTCGTTATCGCCGAAGACGTTGTTGGAATCGGATCGATATGTTTGTGAGATATGTAACCAAGGGTTTCAAAGGGATCAAAATCTACAGATGCATAGAAGAAGGCATAAAGTACCATGGAAGCTATTGAAGAGAAGTGAGAATGAGATTGAAGAAGGTGGTGTGGTGAAAAAGAAAGTGTTTGTTTGTCCAGAACCAAGCTGTTTGCATCATGATCCATGTCATGCTCTTGGTGATCTTGTTGGGATTAAAAAACATTATAGGAGGAAACATAGTAATCACAAACAATGGGTTTGTGATAAATGTTGTAAAGCTTATGCTGTTCATTCTGATTTCAAAGCTCACCTTAAAACTTGTGGTACTCGAGGCCATTCTTGTGATTGCGGTCGTGTTTTCTCCAGGTTTCCGTTTCTTTTTCTTTACCCCTCTCTCTCTCAGTCTTTCTTTATTCAAAAACACTTTTAAAAGTTATCCTAAACCCGCACTCACTCTCTTGATTTTCTTTTATATTCAATTAGCTAATTTTGCTTATAGGGCTCTCAATTGATCATTTTTTTTTTTAAAAAACACACTCCTATTTTGAGTACTAGGCTGTTTTTGTTGTATCCTTTTGACTTTATAATATATAAGTTTTTCAATTGTACTTTGTCACTAAAAATTCACACTATGACTCCTTTTTTTGTTTTCTTGGGAGTTTAACCCTCTTTATAAGATAATAATTTTATATCAATGTTATTAATTGTTGTATTCATAATATTTTTATATAGAGTGGAAAGCTTCATAGAGCACCAAGATGCTTGTGATTTCAGGCAAGTAATGCCTGAATTGCAGCAGCCGTTACCGTTACCGCCACCACCGCTACAACCGCCGAGTTTTTACTCCCAATCAGTGTGTTACCCGTCTACCGACAATGCAACGCCTCGGCCGCCACCACTACGAGGTTTTCCAATCCTTTCAAACCTAGATAGGAATCAGAATAATATCAACATGAATTTCCCTTCAACCTCAGGTTATGATCAGCTTCAGCTTCAGCAATACCATAACCATCATCATGATCTTGAACTCCATCTTTCTTCTCCAAATTCAGTCCAAAACTGTGCCACCTTTCTAAAACTCTCAATTGGTTCATGCTCGGGCGGAGGCGAGAAGTCGAACGAATCAAACGACGAACGGGTAGAGCTGGCGATGGCGGAACGGGAGAAGGCTTACGCGGACGAAGCTCGACGAGAGTCGAAGCGATTAGTCGAGATGGCTGAGGTTGAGTTTGCAAATGCAAAGATGATAAGACAACAAGCACAAGCTGAATTGGAAAAGGCAAGGATTTTGAAAGAAGAAGCAAGTAGAAAAATGAGCTCAACCATTATGGAAATCACTTGTCAAATGTGTAAACAACAATTTCAATTTCAGATGATGAATTCAGCAGCAGCAGAAGAAACATCTCTTGCTATCAGTTACATGTCTTCTGCTACAACTGAAGGAGAGGGAGAATGAATCTCACCAACACCAAATTCATATATTATTTTTTTTCCGAGTTATATTATATGTTTGGTCTCTGTAGTTTTTCATTCGTATCGATTTGATCATGTATTTTTAAAAGTTTCATTCCAACTCCGAGTTAAATCTTTTTAATAATCTCTGTCATTAAGAGAATGATGTTAATTTTGAGAGAAAATTGAAATAAAAGACTATAAGTCCGATACTCTCTTTGAAAGTTCGAGTATCCCAATTTGATTTAATATCTCAATAAAAAGAAAAGTAAACTATTTTTTGAGAATCACATATTGGAAAAATGAAGAGAACTTAAGATACATGCGCTACTTCTCTTATAGCCAATTGAGTGTGAGATGGAAGGCTCATGATATCACTATGGAATCAGAGCTCAACAAATTATATCAAAAAATGGGATCCGACCCAAGAATGATGAGTCCAAAAGTGAGAGATGAGACCGAAATGAAACTAGTAGTGAATTGATATAAATGATAAAGTACATAATCGAACATATAATTTAGTGAATCCTATATCCATTTAAAATTTCTTGTTCTGATCCATAGTTATAAATTTCAAGGGATTCTTGCAGGATCGAAAAAGATTTTGTAAATCTGATCTGACCCAAGGTTCACAAAATAATAGGTTACAAAAACTATTGTTGTTCTTTCTTTCAATCATGATTTACTGAATTGGAAAAATAATGCGATGATTATTTCTAGTGTACGTCTCGAGGGATTACACGTTTAAAAAAAAAAAAAAAAAAATCAGCCGTTGGATTTTATTATTTTTTTATCTTGGTTTTTAACTGCAAAGGATTCATTATTATTCAAATTCAAAAAGTACAATAATGTAAAAATATCACTCATAAGTTTGTTGAAAAAAAAAAAAACTTTTCCAGTACTTTTTTACATGATCTAGTGAAAAATTTCATCTCAATTCTACAATCTTCTGAATTATATGAACTGGATTGAAACTTTTAAAAGTACTAAGATATAAGATTAGAATAAAACTTTTAATTATTTCAATACAAATAACGTATTATATAAACGAAAAACATGTAATTAACTGACCATCGACAAAAATGTGGAAGTTTTGAGTGAAATTTGATTACATACATACAAAGCAACAACTAAAACCTAATGAAGTCTTCTCTTATAATTTTGATTTTAAAGTGTTGAAAGAAAGGAGCATTTGTGGATGTAAAATTTGCCAAATTTTTTTTTTCCCTATTTGATGGATGGACCCATATCTTAAATAGAGTAAATGAATGAGGGTCAGAATTATATATAAAAATATATCTAGGGTTGAGTGAATTACAATATATAATTTTTTTTTCTTTATGGGGGACCATTCTATAAACATTAAAAGGAAAGAAACTTTAAAAGAAAGAAAATAAAGGAAAAGAGAGGGGTCCTGATTCCTGACTAATTATTTTTTTCCAATTTATATCTTCCAGCCAATTTCAAAACAATGGAAAGAAAGAGAAATGTGTGAGGTCATTTTCACTGCAATTTGTGTTTCCTTTGTTAAATTGTAAATCCTTATTTAATAATAATAATAAAAAAAAACACACCATGTTTTTCAGTGCCATAGTTGCTTTTGGTGTTGCTCAGGCACTAGTCCTTCTCAAACTTAACCACCAAAAAAAAAATCCAAATTAATCCATCTATAAAAAGAATGAGAGAGAGATTGTGTTTTTCTCATGCGAGCTTTAAGGATGAAACTAGCTAAGGTAACGTTTGGATTACGGGTTTAAAAAACTTTAATTTGTATAGTATGAAATTGTAAAATCTGAATTTGTGTATTGAATATGTTAAATCACCAATTGAACCAAAAGCTTAAGCCAATGGTTCTAGGTAAATTTAATCATATATCTCAACACTCCTCTCACATGTGAAGCTGGATATTTGCAAGACCCAAACATGTGGAATATTTAAATGGGAGGAAATTAGAAGGAAATGACACAACTGAGAAATGAACCTGGGAGTTCCTGCTCTGATACCATATTGAATATGTTAAATCACCAATTGAACCAAAAGCTTAAGCCAATGGTTCAAGGTAAATTTAATCATATATCTCAACATGTATTAGTGTATAAGTTTTATGTACGGTAGAAACTTATGTCTATGAAGGAAAAAAAATGTAAAATTATTATATTGTAACAATCTCATAAGTTTAAAAGAGTAAAATGATTTAACGTAGAAACCCATAAAATAAACTCACGATCCAAACATTCCTTAAGGAAGATTTTTTTTTTTATTTTTTTTATGATTTTTTAATTTTGAAATGGGAGGTGTTAGGGAAAAGAGAGAAAATTGTAAAAAAAAAAAAAAAGTTTGATATATTTATCTCTTTATTTTGAATTTACTTTGTTGGGACCATGTGTTTTTATCTTTTCTCTTACTTTTTACCACAACTTTCCCTTTCCAATTCCCACCATCTCGAAACATGTAGCTGTGGCTGCCATGATTCTACTTACCCAAATTGCCATTACTTTTCCCTTTGTATTTTCTTAGCCCAACATAAAATTAATGAGTTACTTTAGAAAAGACCATTGAGACTTAGGTATGCTTAAAAATGCTAGATCATTGGTTTATATTTGATTTGTCAAAATAACTTACGATGTTTTGCGAGCTAGAGCATAGCTTAAGTGGTAAGACACCTACTTTCTTCTCTTGAAGTCAAATGTTCAGTCTTCCCTCTCTTAATTTGATGCAATATCTTAAAAAAAAGTATTTTAAAAAATGACATTTTTTAAACTTTAATTAACTAACGAATTGATCAAAATAGTAAATATTAACAAATTTAAAAATATTAATGAATTTTAAGTTAAATTTTAAAACATCTCAATAACCAAAATGAAAAAGGCAATTACCGAACATATTTTTACATACTAATTTATTGAAATATGAGGACTTTAAAAATTACTTAAATAACAGTTCAATAATTTATTGAACTAAAAAAGTCAAAAAAAATCATTGAAAAAAAATCATGAAAGACAATAAAATATTTCAATAAATTATTGATAATAGTTTATTGAAATAAAAAGGCCAAATTTTTTTTAAAAAAACATTGAAAATAATCATGAAAATATTAAAAGAGTTCAATAAATTATTTAATTAAACTTCTATTTGAGTATTTTTTTTTTTTATATTTCAGTAATTAATATGCAGAAATATGCTATTTGAACTTTAAATAGTGATAGAAGAGATTTAAAAAAAATAGTGGTAGAAGGGAAATCATATATTATGTAAATGTTTTTGGTTAATGAGGTGTGTAGAAGGAGAAAATTCAACAAATTATAAATTATCATAAAATTATTCAAGTCAAGGATAAAATTACATGTCATTAAATAAGAGACCAATCAAAATATGACACGAGTCTCCAAGTTAATTAAAAGACATTTAAAGTGGTAAATCAAATAATGTTAGATGACCTGCTTTTTCATGGTTATTGAATTGACATAAACTAGTCAAATGAAAATATGTCACATGACGATTGGGCTCAAATCAAATGAAGTCCATACCCACTAAAAACTCCATAATTTAGCGTAGAACATTCATCATATATTCGTTTAATTAAGGAGAAAATGATGGATTAATCTCATTATATATTCATTTTTTCATGACATTTAACCTCACTACATATTTCTATAATTTCTTGTTATGGGACACCGAGCCTCTACATCTCCACATTGGTATGATATTGTTCACTTTGGGCCAAGGCCCGCATGGCTTTACTTTTGATTTCACCCAAAATGCCTCATACCAATGGAGATGTGTCATTCCCCTTATACACGCCCATGATCATCCATTTCCCTAACCAATATGGGAATTTGTTCGCACTTCAACAATCTTCCCCTCGAACAAATATCCACCAAGCCTCCCCTTCATCCGTCCACTCTCACCAGGCCAACTCCCTTTCTTCGGAGCACATCACCTGTTCAATAGAGCCCACCACGAATCGGGTCTCTTCGAGGCTCACCACTTTGTTCGACACCGAGGAATCCACCCACATGGTTAGGGTCGGGGCATGGCTCTGATACCACTTGTTAGGGGACACCGGGCCTCCACGTCTCCACATTGGTATGATATGACTTTGCTTTTGGTTTCACCCAAATGACCTCATACCAATGGAGATATGTTTTTCATCTTATACACCCATGATCATCTCTTTCCGTAACCGATGTGAGAATTTGTTCGCGCTTCAATATTTTACATCATCGATTACATGCCGCATAAGCCCTCCATTAGTGTCTTAGATGGAAAAATATAGACGGGATGACTAAGACGGGGCTAATCGTAAAGTTCGGGGACGAAAAATATAACTTTTAAAAGTTTAGGGACGAAAATGAAACCGGAGTGAAAGTTCAGAGACCAAAATGATATTTTACTCTTTAACATATCTCTGTGCGAGTTTAGATATTTACACGAGGCCTACTACATGAAATATTAATAATTGAGGAGGAAATGATTATGCAGAGGTTTGAATTCAGAATCTCTTGCTCTGATACTATGTTAAATTACCGATAGACTCAAGAGTTTAAATTATTGGGCAAAATAAAATTTAATCATTTAACATATATCAACAATAACCGAAAAAATATTTCAAAAATACAATTACTTTTTTAGGGAGAGTGATTATTATGATCGTAATTTAATGATAATTATTGATTCAAGTTGTTTAGCTATCTCGTTATTTAGGCTTCGTTTTTGTATAAACTGCAATGAATGGCTTAATCAAGATTAATCAATATGATATTTGTAATTATGGTGTTTCAGAAATTAATTATTATGAATTAATTTTAAGCAAGGGTGGTTGAATAGATAGGAGGAAAATCGACAACCTCCTTTTAAGGGAAAAATCAATTATGGCTAAAGCAACTTTAGAATGATATAAAGCAAGAGACAACGAATTCAAATTTTATCTTTTACCCAACTCTCTATGTTCCCTCTGTCAAAATTCATAAAATTCCACCTTAATTTTTTAATTAAAAATATTTATTCCCTAAATATACCAAGCAATAATAAATTTATTTTTATTAAATCGGTGATTTTTTCCATTAAATTAATAAATTCATTTTCATCGTTATTTTATTTTTATATTATAGAATGATAAATTTTATTATTTTTATATTTTTAATTGAGATATTTTAAATTTAAATTTAGTTATTTTTAAAATTTTGATAGGTGTTTACCATCTTGACAAGTTAATTATATAATGAATTCCTTAATTAAAAAATGTAATCTGAAAGTTTTGAAAACTTATGCCATGTTTTAATTTTTTAAGTAAAAAAAATACTATTTAAAAAAAAGGACCTCATTATTAAAATGCCTCTCTCTACATGCTTGATAGAATAATAATAATAATAATAATTTTTAAGTAGTTTGTCCTGATTCCCCTCTCTAGGTTTTAGATATTACATTGGGGAGGAGAGACTCGAACCTTACAGCTCAAGGGAATGGAATAGATGTCTAACCAGTTGACTATGCTCATGTTGGCTCACCCTCAATTGTTTTAGTAAAAAAAAAATGTTTTTGTTATCATAATAGAGAAAAGTATCACGATCTTTAAACAATATTATTTTCTATTAAAAAATAATAACATTTTTTTAAAATAATATCAACATATTTGATATGTAAGGCTTCATAAACTAACTTATGAATTTGACACACAAATCTCAAAGGCATTTTTATGATTATACGTAAACAAATTTAATCGCAAAGTGTTGCAAAATTTCTCATTGAAATATTTTCTTTTTGTTAGTTTTATTTTTGGCATTTAATTTGATAAAGACTTGTTTGAGATTTTAATTATTTGATTTTAGAAATTTTCCATTTTAGTTGAGATTTGATTTTAACAAGCAGAATTGCTTGATTGTGTTTTGGTAAGTTTCAATTTTGTTTTATTTTATTGGCTGATTTTGTGGATTGATTTCAACTAATCCATTTTGTAATGATTTATTTCAAATATGAAAATCACTTTCATTATTCAACGTCCAATATTTTGGGAAAGATTGCATTAGTGGTTTTTCATACTTACATCTTTTGTGCCGGTAATTTCTCCCAACTTGTTAAATTGTAGCTAAAATCTCTCACAAGTATTGTTTTTTCCCATCTTACAGCTTGTGCTACGTCAGTGCTTTTTTTTCTTTTGGCTATCTTATGGATCTCCATCTTGCATTGGCTACATAATCTTTATGATTTGCTGATACGGATGGCAAAATTCCCCATGAGTTAGAAGGCCATCGTAGCACAGTTTTTATACGGTTTTTATTATTTTTTTTGCACAAAAGGGTTAGGGTTAGAGGAGAAAATTTTTCTCCATTTATTTTAGAGTAAGAGAAGGGAATACATTCCCCGCCCCGCCCCACCCCGACCCCGACCCCGAACCCGACCCCGATATTTTAATAATATGTTATGTGTTTTGTTAACTTTTATTTTGATTTATTGAAAAAATATGGCTATATAAATTATAAAATGTTTAGTATTATGTTTTATTTTTGTCTTTTAAATGTATATTTTAAATATATATTTCATTTTTATATTCCTTTTTAAATAAAAATTAAAATATAAAACGGGGAAATTTCCCTTGGGAAATCCGATCCCGAACCCGCTCCGATTTTTTAATTAGGTAGGGTAGGGTAGGGTACGGGGTTAAAAATCCTTGACCCCGCTCGGACCCGTTTCCATCCCTATTTGCTGGCTGATTTATTTGACCATATTCATTTCTGCAAATCATCTTTTCATTCCTTAAGACTTTCATTATTTATAGGTGTGATTGGTTGTTCTTGAGATAATCTCTTCCAGTGCAATTGTTTCAAAGTTTAATTGTATAAGCTCTATTTATTTTATCTCTTGAGATATTTATTTTGTAGAGAGTTATTTGTGAGTTTGTGCTATTTTTATATCAAATTTTAAGTTGGTAATTCTTGGAAGATATCACTATATATAGCGCCAACATACATCGAAGAGAGTTTGATTGACATTCTAATTTCAACAAGGGAAGCTTGTTGTGTTGGCATTCAAGATCGAATCCACCGAATAAAGCGTTGTTGCCAGGAGCGGTTAAGATGTTAGTTTAAGATCACAAAAGCAAGGATACAATACAAAAGAATGGATGAACAAAGAGATGATCTTTATGGCTTTGAAGTTCTGTATTTACAAAGAACAAGAAATCTAAGAAAAAGTATATACAAAGAGAATCAATTTAGGCTTATATACTAGCCCTAAATGATTACCAACTAAACATGATTAAGCAAACAAACTATTATTAATCCTCAGCTTGTTAGGATCTAAGGCAACCCTAGAGGGGGGGTGAATAGGGTTTTAAATAATTTTATAAACTTTTTCAATCAATTCAAAATTTAAGGTTTCTAATTAACAAATTAATTAGACTTTTTAAGCACAACCAATTTATAAGAAATTTATATTAAATTTCTTTTTAGCAAAGTAAGCAAAGATTATATAATGATAGGAAATACTTTATCACAATTAACTTCTAACCATTTAATTAATACTTCGATAAATTATAATAATGAATATGTGAAGCAATAATAAAGGAGTAAGGGTTAGAGAATGTGACACCAAGTTTTATAGTGGTTCGGCCAAAAACACGGCCTAGTCCACTCCCCGAGCGCCTCTCGAGAATTTGTATTCAACACTTTTTATGGGAGCAAGTGCAACCCAATCCTTTTCGCGGGAGCAAGATCAAACCCAATAACGACCTTTTCCACCGGAGCAAGGACAACCGTACAACACACTCTTTTTTATCAAGGTTCAAGAGTAAACCTTTACAAATATAAATCCTCTCAAAGGATAAATATTACAAATTTGAATCTCACAAAAAGAGAGAATCACTCTCAAGAAAATAGCCCTTAACAATGGCTAGAGAAACACGAGTGTATGCTCACATATAGCTCATAAAAATGGTGGAAAAATGAAGAACTCAAGAGCTCAATAAATCTGGAATTTAGCCTCTTTTCCTTTCTTTTAATTTTGCCATTTTCGTCCAAATATATAGGTAATAAAAAATATTACCGTTTTACTATTCATCATCACCATTTGCATGCATGGTTTCTTCTTCTTCAAAAAGTCTTCAAGTATTTGTGCATGGAGGAGAGAAGATTGGAAGAGGAGATGACTTTGTGTGCATGGAGGAGAGAGAGTGGCAATTTCGAATTTATTAAATAAATTCTGAAATTAAATTTAATGTCAAAAGACTAAGACACCCTCATAATTTCATGCAAGTCCAAAATAAAGTAAGGGTAAGTTCGTAACTCCCCATGTAGCAATTAATGCTTTAGGAGACAAGGAAGACAAGTGTCATAAGAAGAGTGGCTGAGTAAAAGGTGTTGGGACCCACTTGTCATAAAAGGCAAATATGACTTTAATGATGCATGGAGAGAGAAAATTGCGCAAGTACAAAATTCATGTACTCTCTCTTGATAGCCTTTGGATCAAAAATATGGACGACTTAGATGGCGCAATGGTGTGGCTTCTTTATGAATGTTAGATTAGATAAAACGAACGGCTAAGATGGAGAGTGACGTCATCCGAGAGTACAACGGTCATATTTCAGATTTCCTTTACTTTTTGAATTAATATTGTCTTCAATAAATACGGACCGTTGGATGAGAATACTTTATCGATCGAACGGCTATAATAAAATTTGATTTCTTTCCTTTTCTTTAATTCATAAATCTGAATTAATCTTGACCTTCCATTTCAAAATTAATCTGATCTGACGGATGAGATAATGAGCTCATAATAATAACGATAAGCTTGCCGCATACGATCCGCGAATTAATTAAAATTAATTCCATCTTCTAAATTAAATATCTTGCTCGTTTGAAGTCCGATTGAGTCGATTCCAATTGCGTTGGACTCGTTGTAATTTTCTCTATAACATGGACTATCAAAACACAGAAAATTGATTAATAACAAAAACACGTTTGTTATCATCAAAATAAGAAATAAGATTAATTGACTTTGAATGTCAACAATCTCCCCCTTTTTGATGATGACAAACCATAATGGAAAATGAGAGCATAAAATATTTAATATAGCATAATAATACTCCCCCTAAATAGGATAACCATCTATTTAGAAATTTTCTTCTCTTTTAAAACATTTATCAATTTAAGCATAAGAAAATAGTCATTTTCCATATCAATTTTCTCCCCCTTTTGGAATCAATCAAAAAGGATAAATATTCAATAAACATTTTTAATTCCAAAAGTTTCATCAAAATAAGATTTGAATTTGAATTTAAAAACTCCCCCTAAAAAATTGCATAAATTCAAATAGCAATAATTTAGAAGTTTCATACCTTAATAATTTTTTTTAAAAAAAATAAGAATTAAAATTCAAGTAAGGTATTATCAATCCAAATAATATATTTTCAAACTTCTCAATGGCATTTATCTCAACAAATCATAATACAAACTCAAGTGTCAAGTAACATGGATATATATCAAATATATTTTTAATGTAATTTGATCCACATTAAAAAAATAAAAGTTACCAATAAAACCGTTTTTTTTTTCTTTGGAGATCCCAAACTAGCCATCATGAAATTGCTTCAATTGAATAAATTTCCACTTTTAGTCCAAGCAACCATTGGCTTCAAGCACACCTATAAAATCTCAATCAAAGGATTTTGGTACCCATCTATTGGGTCCTTTATGGTTAGTAGGCATTAACTTTGGAACCCATTTCAATTTTGTTCCAACTTTTCTTTCATTTAATTTTGGCACATTACAAGTATTTACTTTATGATCAATTATGCCACAATTATAACAAATAATATTAGGAGTGAATTTCTTTTTAACAAAATGATTTTTCAAATTATTTCTCTTATAGAAATTCTTCCTTTTTGGAGTGTTCTTCAATTTAAAACAATTAGGTCTTGTATGACCTTTAACTCCACAATTATGACAAATAGGTACAAACTTATATTTAGCATAAGTAACCTTAGCATTTTTAACATTTTGTACCAAAGATGTAATATTAGCCTTTTTATCATTATGCATAAAAGATGTGACATTTTCAAGTTTAGGCATAATAGGTAATTTATCATTTTTCATACAAGGGGATTCTTTAACAAAATTAGATTTTGAAGATGAAGGAGTTGAAATTTCATCCATATATCCAATACCCTTTTTCTCTTTATGAGGTTTACCCATATTAATCATTTTATCAAGAGTTTGAGCTCCAATGGTAAACTTTTTAATATTGTCATTAGCTTCATTAAGTTCTTTCAAAATTTTAGACTCTTTTTCTCTAAGAATAATAATTAGCTCATTCTTTTCAAAAACATCATGTTCAAGAATTTTAATTTTATCAAGTAAACCATTCTTTACTTCACATGAAACATGAATTTGATCATTAGATGCATTTTCTAAAGAATCAACTTTTTCAATCAAATATTTATTTTCATTTAATAAATTAACATGTTTCTTTGAAAGCACACTATACTTTTTAGTAATTTTCTCAAAACTTTGTTGCATGCATTCAAATTCATTCAATATTTCAACATAAGAAGAAGAGTTAAGATGTACCTCATTTCCATCTTCTTCATCAATAACACTATGTGCCATAAAACACATATTTGCAACTTCTTCCTCACTTTCACTTTCACTTTCATCACTATCATCCCAAGTAGCCTTCATGGCTTTCTTTAATTTCTTGGATGACTTGAGAAGAGGACAATTGGTCCTAAAATGACCCGGTTTGTTGCATTCATAACAAATGATCTCATCTTTCTTACACTTTTCACCATTTGAATCTTCTTGATTGGTGAAATTCTTTTTGAAATGCTTCTTCTTCTTTAAGAAACTTTTAAATCTTCTAGAAAGATATATCATGACTTCATCATTAAGATTATCATCACTATCGGAATCATCATTCAATGATGTGGATTTAAGAGCAATACTTCTTTCTTTCTTCTTTTTATCATCTTCCACATTCTTCTTGATTTTGATCTCATGAGTCATAAGAGATCCAATAAGTTCATCCATGGAAAGAATTTTCAAGTCTTTAGCTTCTTGGATGGCGGTGACTTTCGGTTCCCATTGCTTTGGTAAAGCCCAAAGAATTTTCTTCACCTTCTCAATATTTGAATAAGATTTTCCAAGACCTTCTAAAGAATTAACAATGTTAGTAAATCTAATGAACATATCCGAAATAGATTCATTATCATCAATTCTAAACATTTCATAATTATGTACTAACATATCAATCTTAGTTTCTTTAACTTGATCGGTTCCCTCATGAGTAACTTCAAGTTTATGCCAAATTTCCTTAGCGGTTTTGCAAATAGAAACTCTATTATATTCAATTTCATTCAAGGCACAAAACAAACAATTTATAGCTTTAGCATTTAAACCATAAGCTTTCTTTTCTTCTTTTGACCAATCGGATCTAGGCTTAGGGGAACTAACATTTTCAACAATTTTTATAGGATCATTAAAACCTTGTTCTATAATATCCCATAGATCAACATCAATAGAAATCAAGAAAAATTGCATTCTATTTTTCCAATAACTATAATTAGAACCATTAAAATAAGGAGGCTTAATAATTGATTGACTATCACCAAAAGGATTAAAATTATGTGTTGCCATAGCTCAAGCAATTAAGCTTTAAAAATAGATTCTAAAATAATTTTGAGCACCTTGCTCGATACCAATTGTTAGGATCTAAGGCAACCCCTAGAGGGGGGTGAATAGGGTTTTAAATAATTTTATAAACTTTTTCAATCAATTCAAAATTTAAGGTTTCTAATTAACAAATTAATTAGACTTTTTAAGCACAACCAATTTATAAGAAATTTATATTAAATTTCTTTTTAGCAAAGTAAGCAAAGATTATATAATGATAGGAAATACTTTATCACAATTAACTTCTAACCATTTAATTAATACTTCGATAAATTATAATAATGAATATGTGAAGCAATAATAAAGGAGTAAGGGTTAGAGAATGTGACACCAAGTTTTATAGTGGTTCGGCCAAAAACACGGCCTAGTCCACTCCCGAGCGCCTCTCGAGAATTTGTATTCAACACTTTTTGCGGGAGCAAGTGCAACCCAATCCTTTTCGCGGGAGCAAGATCAAACCCAATAACGACCTTTTCCACAGGAGCAAGGACAACCGTACAACACACTCTTTTTATCAAGGTTCAAGAGTAAACCTTTACAAATATAAATCCTCTCAAAGGATAAATATTACAAATTTGAATCTCACAAAAAGAGAGAATCACTCTCAAGAAAATAGCCCTTAACAATGGCTAGAGAAACACGAGTGTATGCTCACATATAGCTCATAAAAATGGTGGAAAAATGAAGAACTCAAGAGCTCAATAAATCGGAATTTAGCCTCTTTTCCTTTCTTTTAATTTTGCCATTTTCGTCCAAATATATAGGTAATAAAAAATATTACCGTTTTACTATTCATCATCACCATTTGCATGCATGGTTTCTTCTTCTTCAAAAAGTCTTCAAGTATTTGTGCATGGAGGAGAGAAGATTGGAAGAGGAGATGACTTTGTGTGCATGGAGGAGAGAGAGTGGCAATTTCAATTTATTAAATAAATTCCTGAAATTAAATTTAATGTCAAAAGACTAAGACACCCTCATAATTTCATGCAAGTCCAAAATAAAGTAAGGGTAAGTTCGTAACTCCCCATGTAGCAATTAATGCTTTAGGAGACAAGGAAGACAAGTGTCATAAGAAGAGTGGCTGAGTAAAAGGTGTTGGGACCCACTTGTCATAAAAGGCAAATATGACTTTAATGATGCATGGAGAGAGAAAATTGCGCAAGTACAAAATTCATGTACTCTCTCTTGATAGCCTTTGGATCAAAAATATGGACGACTTAGATGGCGCAATGGTGTGGCTTCTTTATGAATGTTAGATTAGATAAAACGAACGGCTAAGATGGAGAGTGACGTCATCCGAGAGTACAACGGTCATATTTCAGATTTCCTTTACTTTTTGAATTAATATTGTCTTCAATAAATACGGACCGTTGGATGAGAATACTTTATCGATCGAACGGCTATAATAAAATTTGATTTCTTTCCTTTTCTTTAATTCATAAATCTGAATTAATCTTGACCTTCCATTTCAAAATTAATCTGATCTGACGGATGAGATAATGAGCTCATAATAATAACGATAAGCTTGCCGCATACGATCCGCGAATTAATTAAAATTAATTCCATCTTCTAAATTAAATATCTTGCTCGTTTGAAGTCCGATTGAGTCGATTCCAATTGCGTTGGACTCGTTGTAATTTTCTCTATAACATGGACTATCAAAACACAGAAAATTGATTAATAACAAAAACACGTTTGTTATCATCAAAATAAGAAATAAGATTAATTGACTTTGAATGTCAACAATCTCCCCCTTTTTGATGATGACAAACCATAATGGAAAATGAGAGCATAAAATATTTAATATAGCATAATAATACTCCCCCTAAATAGGATAACCATCTATTTAGAAATTTTCTTCTCTTTTAAAACATTTATCAATTTAAGCATAAGAGAATAGTCATTTTCCATATCAATTTTCTCCCCCTTTTGGAATCAATCAAAAAGGATAAATATTCAATAAACATTTTTAATTCCAAAAGTTTCATCAAAATAAGATTTGAATTTGAATTTAAAAACTCCCCCTAAAAAATTGCATAAATTCAAATAGCAATAATTTAGAAGTTTCATACCTTAATAATTTTTTTAAAAAAAAAAGAATTAAAATTCAAGTAAGGTATTATCAATCCAAATAATATATTTTCAAACTTCTCAATGGCATTTATCTCAACAAATCATAATACAAACTCAAGTGTCAAGTAACATGGATATATATCAAATATATTTTTAATGTAATTTGATCTACATTAAAAAAATAAAAGTTACCAATAAAACCGTTTTTTTTTCTTTGGAGATCCCAAACTAGCCATCATGAAATTGCTTCAATTGAATAAATTTCCACTTTTAGTCCAAGCAATCATTGGCTTCAAGCACACCTATAAAATCTCAATCAAAGGATTTTGGTACCCATCTCTTGGGTCCTTTATGGTTAGTAGGCATTAACTTTGGAACCCATTTCAATTTTGTTCCAACTTTTCTTTCATTTAATTTTGGCACATTACAAGTATTTACTTTATGATCAATTATGCCACAATTATAACAAATAATATTAGGAGTGAATTTCTTTTTAACAAAATGATTTTTCAAATTATTTCTCTTATAGAAATTCTTCCTTTTTGGAGTGTTCTTCAATTTAAAACAATTAGGTCTTGTATGACCTTTAACTCCACAATTATGACAAATAGGTACAAACTTATATTTAGCATAAGTAACCTTAGCATTTTTAACATTTTGTACCAAAGATGTAATATTAGCCTTTTTATCATTATGCATAAAAGATGTGACATTTTCAAGTTTAGGCATAATAGGTAATTTATCATTTTTCATACAAGGGGATTCTTTAACAAAATTAGATTTTGAAGATGAAGGAGTTGAAATTTCATCCATATATCCAATACCCTTTTTCTCTTTATGAGGTTTACCCATATTAATCATTTTATCAAGAGTTTGAGCTCCAATGGTAAACTTTTTAATATTGTCATTAGCTTCATTAAGTTCTTTCAAAATTTTAGACTCTTTTTCTCTAAGAATAATAATTAGCTCATTCTTTTCAAAAACATCATGTTCAAGAATTTTAATTTTATCAAGTAAACCATTCTTTACTTCACATGAAACATGAATTTGATCATTAGATGCATTTTCTAAAGAATCAACTTTTTCAATCAAATATTTATTTTCATTTAATAAATTAACATGTTTCTTTGAAAGCACACTATACTTTTTAGTAATTTTCTCAAAACTTTGTTGCATGCATTCAAATTCATTCAATATTTCAACATAAGAAGAAGAGTTAAGATGTACCTCATTTCCATCTTCTTCATCAATAACACTATGTGCCATAAAACACATATTTGCAACTTCTTCCTCACTTTCACTTTCACTTTCATCACTATCATCCCAAGTAGCCTTCATGGCTTTCTTTAATTTCTTGGATGACTTGAGAAGAGGACAATTGGTCCTAAAATGACCCGGTTTGTTGCATTCATAACAAATGATCTCATCTTTCTTACACTTTTCACCATTTGAATCTTCTTGATTGGTGAAATTCTTTTTGAAATGCTTCTTCTTCTTTAAGAAACTTTTAAATCTTCTAGAAAGATATATCATGACTTCATCATTAAGATTATCATCACTATCGGAATCATCATTCAATGATGTGGATTTAAGAGCAATACTTCTTTCTTTCTTCTTTTTATCATCTTCCACATTCTTCTTGATTTTGATCTCATGAGTCATAAGAGATCCAATAAGTTCATCCATGGAAAGAATTTTCAAGTCTTTAGCTTCTTGGATGGCGGTGACTTTCGGTTCCCATTGCTTTGGTAAAGCCCAAAGAATTTTCTTCACCTTCTCAATATTTGAATAAGATTTTCCAAGACCTTCTAAAGAATTAACAATGTTAGTAAATCTAATGAACATATCCGAAATAGATTCATTATCATCAATTCTAAACATTTCATAATTATGTACTAACATATCAATCTTAGTTTCTTTAACTTGATCGGTTCCCTCATGAGTAACTTCAAGTTTATGCCAAATTTCCTTAGCGGTTTTGCAAATAGAAACTCTATTATATTCAATTTCATTCAAGGCACAAAACAAACAATTTATAGCTTTAGCATTTAAACCATAAGCTTTCTTTTCTTCTTTTGACCAATCGGATCTAGGCTTAGGGGAACTAACATTTTCAACAATTTTTATAGGATCATTAAAACCTTGTTCTATAATATCCCATAGATCAACATCAATAGAAATCAAGAAAAATTGCATTCTATTTTTCCAATAACTATAATTAGAACCATTAAAATAAGGAGGCTTAATAATTGATTGACTATCACCAAAAGGATTAAAATTATGTGTTGCCATAGCTCAAGCAATTAAGCTTTAAAAATAAATTTTAAAATAATTTTGAGCACCTTGCTCTGATACCAATTGTTAGGATCTAAGGCAACCCTAGAGGGGGGGTGAATAGGGTTTTAAATAATTTTATAAACTTTTTCAATCAATTCAAAATTTAAGGTTTCTAATTAACAAATTAATTAGACTTTTTAAGCACAACCAATTTATAAGAAATTTATATTAAATTTCTTTTTAGCAAAGTAAGCAAAGATTATATAATGATAGGAAATACTTTATCACAATTAACTTCTAACCATTTAATTAATACTTCGATAAATTATAATAATGAATATGTGAAGCAATAATAAAGGAGTAAGGGTTAGAGAATGTGACACCAAGTTTTATAGTGGTTCGGCCAAAAACACGGCCTAGTCCACTCCCCGAGCGCCTCTCGAGAATTTGTATTCAACACTTTTTGCGGGAGCAAGTGCAACCCAATCCTTTTCGCGGGAGCAAGATCAAACCCAATAACGACCTTTTCCACGGAGCAAGGACAACCGTACAACACACTCTTTTTATCAAGGTTCAAGAGTAAACCTTTACAAATATAAATCCTCTCAAAGGATAAATATTACAAATTTGAATCTCACAAAAAGAGAGAATCACTCTCAAGAAAATAGCCCTTAACAATGGCTAGAGAAACACGAGTGTATGCTCACATATAGCTCATAAAAATGGTGGAAAAATGAAGAACTCAAGAGCTCAATAAATCTGGAATTTAGCCTCTTTTCCTTTCTTTTAATTTTGCCATTTTCGTCCAAATATATAGGTAATAAAAAATATTACCGTTTTACTATTCATCATCACCATTTGCATGCATGGTTTCTTCTTCTTCAAAAAGTCTTCAAGTATTTGTGCATGGAGGAGAGAAGATTGGAAGAGGAGATGACTTTGTGTGCATGGAGGAGAGAGAGTGGCAATTTCGAATTTATTAAATAAATTCTGAAATTAAATTTAATGTCAAAAGACTAAGACACCCTCATAATTTCATGCAAGTCCAAAATAAAGTAAGGGTAAGTTCGTAACTCCCCATGTAGCAATTAATGCTTTAGGAGACAAGGAAGACAAGTGTCATAAGAAGAGTGGCTGAGTAAAAGGTGTTGGGACCCACTTGTCATAAAAGGCAAATATGACTTTAATGATGCATGGAGAGAGAAAATTGCGCAAGTACAAAATTCATGTACTCTCTCTTGATAGCCTTTGGATCAAAAATATGGACGACTTAGATGGCGCAATGGTGTGGCTTCTTTATGAATGTTAGATTAGATAAAACGAACGGCTAAGATGGAGAGTGACGTCATCCGAGAGTACAACGGTCATATTTCAGATTTCCTTTACTTTTTGAATTAATATTGTCTTCAATAAATACGGACCGTTGGATGAGAATACTTTATCGATCGAACGGCTATAATAAAATTTGATTTCTTTCCTTTTCTTTAATTCATAAATCTGAATTAATCTTGACCTTCCATTTCAAAATTAATCTGATCTGACGGATGAGATAATGAGCTCATAATAATAACGATAAGCTTGCCGCATACGATCCGCGAATTAATTAAAATTAATTCCATCTTCTAAATTAAATATCTTGCTCGTTTGAAGTCCGATTGAGTCGATTCCAATTGCGTTGGACTCGTTGTAATTTTCTCTATAACATGGACTATCAAAACACAGAAAATTGATTAATAACAAAAACACGTTTGTTATCATCAAAATAAGAAATAAGATTAATTGACTTTGAATGTCAACACAGCTCACTTAATCAAAACAGATTACACAAAACAGCTTCTAACTATCAGCAACAATTTCTCTCAACAACTCTACTGTCTCTACTGTCTTGACCAATGAGCAGCTGCCACGAAGACTAGTCACTAGATGATGTATCATTATTCTACAAATCACCCTCTTGATACAACATCTATGCACAATCCTTCAAATAGTGCCAATATGCAGTAAACTACATAAATACTCAAACCTACCCTTAGGCAATGCTTTAGTAAGCATATCAGCAGGGTTGTCTTTGGACTCTATCTTTTCCAGCTTTACTTCTTCCTTTTGCACCATATCTCTAAGATAATGAAATTTGATATCAATGTGTTTAGTTCTCTCATGATAGACAAAATTCTTGGAAAGTGCTAAAGCACTTTGACTATCACAATGTATCATAGCAACCCCTTTATCTTGCAACATATCAGTAAGCAATCCCCTCAGCCATACACCTTCCTTTACAGCTTCTGATAAGGCAATGTATTCAGATTCTGTAGTTGATAAAGCAACAACTGATTGTAATGTTGATTTCCAACTCACAACATTCCCATAAAGAGTGAATACAAAACCAGAAATGGATCTCTTTCTATCCAAGTCAGCAGCATAATCTGCATCAACATACCCTACTAAGTTGTCTGTCTCATCTTCTTTGTGCTGATATATTAAACCATCTTGCTGAGTAGCCTTAACAAATATGAAAATCCACTTTGTAGCTTCCCAATGTGGTTTGCCAGGATTGCTCATGAATCTACTAACCATGCTCATAGCATATGCAAGATCAGGCCTTGTGCAAATCATTCCATACATTAGACTGCCAACTGAATTGCAATATGGAATTTTAGACATTTCCAACCTTTCATCTTCTGCCTCTGGTGACTGAGACAATGAAAGTCTGAAATGTTGAGCCAATGAGACTGTCACCTTCTTCATTTGATCAACATTAAACTTCTTTAAAATTTTCCCAAAATAGTCAGACTGAGTTAATAACAGACTACCAGCAGAGTGCCCCTTTTGATCTTCATGCCTAAAATCCTTTTAGCATTCCCAAGATCTTTCATTTCAAACTCAGAAAACAATTCAAGCTTCAGTTTTTCAATTTCTGTTTTGCTTTGTGATGCTAATAGCATATCATCTACATATAAAAGTAGATAAATCACTAAATCATCACTGATCTTCTTCGTATAAACACAGCTATCATGAAGACTTCTGACAAAACCCTTTGAAATAATGAAAGAATTGAATCTAATGTTCCACTTCCTTGGTGACTGTTTTAAACCATAAATGGACTTTATCAACCTACATACAAGATGCTCTTTTCCCTTTTCTATGAAACCCAAAGGTTGATTCATGTAAATTTCCTCCTCAAGCTCACCATTCAAGAAAGCAGTAGTTACATCAAGTTGTTCTAATTCTAAATCAAATTGAGTAACTAATGACAGTAGCACTCTAATTGAAATATGTCTTACCACAGGAGAAAAGATTTCATTAT
Organism: Gynostemma pentaphyllum; assembly: GCA_028015215.1. Taxonomy (NCBI): domain Eukaryota; kingdom Viridiplantae; phylum Streptophyta; class Magnoliopsida; order Cucurbitales; family Cucurbitaceae; genus Gynostemma; species Gynostemma pentaphyllum. Next base: position 471,263 of record CM051345.1, on the reverse strand, counting down.
AATCAATTCCAGCTTTCTGTGTAAAACCTTTGGCCACTAACCTTGCTTTGTATCTTGGCTTCTCAACACCTTGTATCCCTGGTTTCAGTTTGTACACCCATTTGCAATCCACAGTCTTTACATTTACAGGTTTCTCTGTCAAATACCATGTATTGTTCTTCTTCAAAGACTCAAGCTTCTGTTTCATGGCATCAATCCATAAATCTCTTTCCTCTGAATGCATTGCCTCTTCATATGTATATGGCTCAGTATACATACTCTCAATGCAATTCAAAGCATAGGCTACATAGTCAGACTGACTATATTTAGATGTAGGCTTGACAAGTCTTCTTTCTCTATCTCTTGTCAAAAGATAGTCATCTGCTATTTCTGAACCTACTACACCCTCTGAAACTTCTATTTCTTCACTGATTTCTTCTGCAGGCAATAGCTCCTCTGGTTGAGATCTCAAATCATAAGGTTCAATATCAAAATCACTTTTGACTGATGAATCAGCTTTAGTTTTCTTTTCTTCAGTGATTTCTTGCATATTTCCCCAGGGCATGACATCCTCATTAAAAGTCACATCCCTACTAATAATGCATTTAGTTTCTCTAGGTTCTAGGCACCAAAGCTTGTATCCTTTTACCCCTTTTGGATAACCGAGGAATAGACACTTCTTTGCTCTTGCACCAAACTTGTCTTGCCTAGTGTGTGCATAGACAGCACACCCAAACACCCTCAGATAGGACAGATTTGGTGCTTTTCCAGTCCAAGATTCTTGTGGAGTCTTTAATTCCAGTGTTGTTGAAGGACACCTATTAATCAAATAGGTAGCAGTTTGTACAGCCTCTCCCTAGAAGGTTTTTGGTAGATTAGCATTAAAGAGCATGCATCTTACCCTCTCTAGCAAAGTTCTATTAAATCTTTCTGCTAAGCCATTCTGCTGAGGTGTATAGGTCACTCTCAAATGCCTTCTTGATTCCAGATTTGCTGCACATCTCCTGAAATTCTTTGCTTAGAAACTCCATGCCATTATCAGTTCTCAAGGTTTTAATGCTATGCCTTGACTGATTCTCTATTAGAGTTTTCCATTCAGCAAAGGTCTTGTATACTTCACTCTTGTTCTTTAAACAGAAAGTCCACAGCCTTCTTGAGTAATCATCCACAATGGTAAGAATGTATCTTGCTCCTCCATGTGTTGATACTCTGGCAGGCCCCCACAGATCTGCATGAACCAGCTCCAAGATCTGTTTTGTGGTGTGATTTCCCTTTCCAAACCTTGTTTTAGTGGCTTTGCCAAGTACACAAAATTCACAAAATGGCAGTTCTTTTAGTCTTTTGTTTCCAAGCAGTCCACTTTGATTCAATGCTTGAAGACCCTTTTGACTCACATGCCCCAACCTTTTATGCCAAAGTTGGGCATCATCTTGACTTGTTCCTTCTGCTGCACAGGCTTTACCAGTTACAGTGGTGCCATTGAAATGATACAACCCTCTGATCAAGGTTCCTGATATCTTTACTTCTGACCCTTTCGAAATTTCCAATTTTCCATTTCTTGAATGAAAACTATAGCCATCTTTGTCAAAGGTGCCAAGAGACATCAAACTTATCTTCAATTCAGGAACAAATCTCACCTGATTTAGCAGTCTGTCTTTGCCATCTTCCATTCTCAGTCTAACCACTCCAATGCCTTTAACTAATCCCATCATTACCTCTCCTCCTTCAAACTTCTTAAATTCTTGAAAGAAATGTTTGTGAGGGGTCATGTGATGAGAACACCCTGAGTCTAAAACCCAACCTGTTGATTTGGATTCAGTGACTACTAATGCTTCAGCAGATTCATACCTCTTTAGCAAGTTTGCTGTTTTGAAACCTTCAGTTTCTTGATTCTTATCCCTGAATCTATTTTGAGGACAATTTGTTTTCTAATGCCCTTCTTTATTACACAGGTAGCATCTCTTGTGTTTTGGTTTTGGCTTAAAATTTCCCCCTTTTCCATTATTCTTGCCTTTCTTCCATTTATGTTTACTTCTTACCATGAGAACATCTGCATCCTTTCTTTGACTTGTCATTTCCAGATCTTTGGATCTTAAAAAATCCAGGACAATATTCAGTGTAAGAGTGTCTCTACCATACTTGATGGTTGTCTTCACCTCCTTGAATGAATCAGGCAGAGAGTTGAGGATTATCACAGCCTGATTCTCATCATCAAGCTTTTCTCCCACATTTGCCAAATCTAAGAAAATCTTGTTAAATTCATCAAGATTTTCTTCAAGGGTCTTCGAAGGCTGCATCTTATAACCAAAGAATCTTTTTTTAAGAAGGATTTTGTTTGAAAGAGAAGTCTTCATGTACAGGCTTTCTAGTTTCTTCCATAGCCCTGATGCTATTGATTCTTCACTGGTTTGCCTCAAGACAGAGTCTGATAGATAGAGAATGATGAGACTAAAGGCTATCTCATCCATTTCTACCCTTTGTGCAACAGTGACAGTTTCAGGAAGATCTTTGGGGTCATCTAAAGCTTTTGCAACCTTTTGATGAACTAACAAGGCTCGCATTTTCTTTCTCCATAACCCAAAGTCACTCTTAACATCAAATCTTTCAACCTCGAATCTCGCAGTCATCTTCTTCCTGTGAATCCCCCTCTTTCTGGTTCTTGACACTGATCTATAAAGAATGATTCTTTATAGTCTGAGAATGAATCACGCAGATCTTTCTCCCCTTCCCAAGCTCTGATACCAATTGTTAGTTTAAGATCACAAAAGCAAGGATACAATACAAAAGAATGGATGAACAAAGAGATGATCTTTATTGCTTTGAAGTTCTGTATTTACAAAGAACAAGAAATCTGAGAAAAAGTATATACAAAGAGAATCAATTTAGGCTTTATATACTAGCCCTAAATGATTACCAACTAAACATGATTAAGAAAACAAACTATTATTAATCCTCAGCTCACTTAATCAAAACAGATTACACAAAATAGCTTCTAACTGTCAGCAACAGTTTCTCTCAACAACTCTACTGTCTCTACTGTCTTGACCAATGAGCAGCTGCCACGAAGACTAGTCACTAGATGATGTATCATTATTCTACATAAGACAAAAAAAAGGAAGTTTTTTCGTTTGTGCTTTTAATTTGCTTTAAATTAATTCTTGTATTGAATGACTAACAGATTGAGTGGATTTTTGCTGGGTTAGTCCACGTGAGTTTATACTAGTTGGAGATTTCTCACGTTAATCATTTTTCAGTGTCAATCTCTTTTCCTCTCTTTACATTCTCTCTTTTACAATTAGATTATGCATTCAGTGTTGCAACCTCAATAGTTGAGGCTAGAGTTAATCTTTATTAATTTGTTTTTTATTAAATGAAATTAATAGAATCAATCACGAGAATAAGATCTAGAACAAAGAAAAAATAAAAGTAAACCCGACATGAGTTTTACCAATATATTATTCTTACTTGTTAGTCTTGAAATTTGCCTTTTTATGAGCTTTTTCTAAAATTTACAAAACTTTATGACTTTATTATTACGATTTTCTTTCTCTTAGTCCCTTTCCCTTTCCCTTTCCCTTTCCCTCTTTTCTCCTTTAACCCACTTGATTACCAATTTGATGCTTGTTTTTTTAATCATAAAATTTTCACTTTAAGAAGAAAAACAAAACAAAACAAAATTGATAACCTTTTTAATCTTTATCTTTAGTATATAAAAAATAGATTTTTGGTAATATTCATATTGTTCATCACTATCGTTTTCCATTAAAAGTTCAAATATATCGTACAAAATTATCCAATCTAAAAAAATACATTTAATTGATTCGTAAGTAGTTAACAAATTTTTGTCTAATTAAATCATTGTTTTATTTATATTCATATTATTTCTTTTTGTTCTTTCCATTAATTTGAAAGATGGGTTGTCTTACATATTTAATGATAATTATGATATTGGACAACTATATATAAAAGTGCGTAGGAGAAATAGATTTTAAAGATGAAAACGTTTTACGGGCAGGTTAAACCTGATTACTATTTATGGAACGATACATAATATTAAAAGGTATAATTGAGGTTAACCAGGACATATATATTATGATAAGAGGTATGTACTTCCATCCTTGATTGGTTGTCTGAAATTGGTGGGTCTCAATCTAAAAGATGTTATTTTTAAAAAAATTCATAACTTTTACTATTTAAGGGTGTAATTAGATTCTAAAAAATCATCATACAAATGAGTAATATATCTCTAATGCCAACGAGATAAAGAGAGATGGGATCAAAGAAGAAATTGTCATTTCCACCACCACAGAGATTTTAAGAACATGATCAAAGATGAGGTTGAACGTGGGATAGGGGCTCTTGAAATCTGCTCCATAGAGATTTCATTAAAATAAATATAGTAAATTAACCATTCAAAGTGAGTCATTTATCAAATAACTTTTTTCCAATTTTAACATGTTACTAAATTTGAGGGTGTAATTTTCTGAATATTTAATTACCTAAGAGAGAGAATGTCGATCAAAATATTGAGTTGAGAGAGAGAAATAATATGTAAAGGGCAAACCATAAGACATTATAAACAGAGAAAATGGAGAAATTCTTCCCTACGCCGGCCACAATGAGGCGGTTGCCAAATATGCTCTTTTACAATTAACATTCTGACCGTAACATGGCATTGATGGATTTTGTACATAAAGAGATTGTTTCTTCCTTGCCCTACGGGCAGCCACAAATGGCTTGATATATTTGACCGTCAATTTTTTTTAAGTAAAAAATATATTTTAAATGAAGAAATAACGATATTAAAAAAATAAAAATAAATCAAACCTTGGGACAAATTGATCACCAACACTTACATTTTTTTATTCAAGATGTTATTTTAAGAATTGATATTTTTAAAAATAGTAAAAGTTTTGAAGAAAAATGTCAGTTTTAAATATTTCAAAATATTTACTATTTTTTAAATTACTCGTAAAAAAGTGTCATCGATTAAAATTTCTCTATCTCTTTTTTACATACACACAGCAATAATTTTTTTCTTTTATTTTCATAAGTAGTAATAATAATAATATGGGTGAATTTAATTTAAAAAAATATATAAAACTAATTTTTTTTAACACTAACGTGTTTTTTTCTAAAATGTTAATTTTTTATTTTAGGAATCATCAAGAAAAAAATATCCATCTCCTTGAAATTAGAATGATCAACGTGATAATCTCCATCTATTGAAATTAGAATTATCTTGTTATAATCTTCATCTCAATTTTTTTCCTACGGGCAACCAAAAAATAATATTTTTATGTACAAATCCATCCATGCTATATTACAATCAGAAAATTAAATGCAAAAAGGCGTATAAGGCAACGGCCTCATTGTGGCGGGCGTAGGGAAGAATTTCTCGAGAAAATGGCCCTTCAAAATCTCTGTAACGTTGCTTGTCCAGTTTTTCTGGCCCATTTGATTTCTTAACAAAGTTATCCTTTTTTAATAAAGATAAATTAAATATAGTACTCTACCATAACTAATTTTTAAAAGATTTGTTCTTATATAAGTATTTAATAGAGAAAATATAAGTATCTTCTTATAATTAATCAGGATTTAATTGAAAAAGATAAAATATAATAAAAAAAATCAAAGAGAAAAATTTGATGGTTTCAATTTGGATCAACTCTACAAGTAATCTCTTCTCCGATTTAATGTAATATTTTTTTTTAAAGAAGAAAAAAGGAAAATCTAAATCAATTATACAAGTGATTAGATAGAAGGTAGCTTCTAAAAGAGAGAGTCATTCGAATCAATTATATTTATAACTTATCTTAAATAAAGTAAAGTGGACATTTTTATTTTTGTAAGAAATTACTTCACGGATCATCCGGAGAATATGGGGAAAAGTTTATATAATATATATATATATATATATATATATATATATATATATATAATTTAATTTATTAAGAAGAAAACTTAAGGGAAATTTTATTGGATAGCATATTTTGATGTAATATTTGTAAAAATAACAACTCTAAAAAATATTTACAAATATAGCAATTTTAACTATGTTAATGTGATTAACAATGATTAATGTGTATCAATAATAAATTTAATGTAAAAATATGTAGTTAAATGTTTATCACAAATCAAAATTTGCTGTATTTACAAATATTTTTTAGAGTTTCTATTTTTACAAATATTACTAGAAAAATTTACAGAAGTGCCCTAAAAATTTAGAGAAATAAAATTCAATGACATTTAATTTTTAAAAATAGTAAAAAAAATTATTTGTTTTAAAAATAGCTCTAACCAGATTTCATTAAAGATAAATTTCAACATAAGACGCCTTTTTAATGAATAATTTCAAAATAATAAATGTTTTGAAATATTTAAAAATGGTGTATCTTAGAAATCTCATTTTTGAAAATTTTCAAAACTTTTGCTATAAAAAAAAATCAATTATTAAAATGATATTTTTAAAATTAAAAAAACCTTCATTAAATTAGTTAATCCATTTTTACTAATTTTTTCTTTTTGTACTGTATAATTATGATTCTCATTATTATTTTTTATATTGTCAATCAAAATGTATTTAAACATAAAAAAAATTCAGTAATTTTTCTGTATTTTTTTTTTTTATAATTTTGATAAGATTCATGTATGTAAGAAATTTCTTTCAATATTTAACCAAGGTTAAAAAAAACACTATTTTTTTTATTCTAAAAGCTTTTATTAATTTAAAATTGGGTAAAATCCAAAATATACCCCTAGTGCCAAAAACCCAGCATATGATCTCTCACGACACGAGATATAAACAATTAGGTAGGTTGCTTCATTTGGTAAATGGTGGCCTTTGTTTTCATTCATGTTAGAATTTTATTTGATTTTTCATTTAATGATTTTAAGGTATCCCTGTTTTGATGTAGTTTATATATATATACATATATATATATATATATTATTCTTTCGGCTCACTTCTTGTTTGATGAAATGCCTAGTACAATATCAATCTTTTTATTATTGGGTATGGTGTCAATTTTCTTCAAATTATTTCATGTCGGGAAGTTTGTGTTAAATCACCAGTAATCTAAAAAATTTAAGCTATTGGGTTATGATAAATTTAATCATTCTATTCTTATGTTGTGAGTTATAATTCTGCATGTAAAGATTGGAGCAATTAGCTTAGCAAAACAAGGATAGAATATAACTCTTCACAGCTGAGAAAACAAATGAAACAAATCTAATCAGATTAGATTTTAATAAACAAAAAAGAAAAAGAAAAAAAAGTGATTCAAGCAGTGTTAGTGGTTCCTTTGGTTGATCCAGGCATCAACTCTCTTAACATTGCCACCACTTGCAACATGTTTGGCCTTTTTGAAGGAAACTCTTCTACACATTGGAGGGTTATTTCCAAATATCTAACCATTTCTTTTACTTCTTCAGCTTCTGATTCATCACTTGCTTTGCTTACTGAAAGCAACTCTGGGTCTATCACTTCCATTTGTTTTCCTTCTTTCACTTTCATTTTAACCCATCCCACCAAGTTAGTGTCCCCGAAATCCTCCTTATCGGTTGGTCGTTTCCCGGTTAAGAGTTCTAGGAGGACGACACCGAATGAATAAACATCGCCTTTTGCCGTGCACCGGAAGCTTTGGTAATACTCGGGAGGGACATAACCGGGTGTGCCTGCAAGCGTGCTTACACTCAGATGGGTGTCCAGAGCACTTATCAGCCTTGCCATTCCGAAATCTGAAACTCTTGCTTCTAAATCATGGTCCAAAAGTACATTACTGGACTTCATGTCTCTGTGAATTATGTGTGGAATGCAGTTGTGGTGTAGGAAACAGAGTCCTTTAGCAGCACCTCTGCCGATTTTTTTCCTTTCATCCCATGTTAGAACTCTCTCGTCTTTCGCCCTTGTCCTTCCGTGGAGCATCTCTTCTAGGCTTCCAAACTCCATAAATTCATACACAAGAAGTCTCTCCTCACCTATTTTACAGTATCCCAAAAGAGGCACTAGATTTCCATGTTTGATCTTTCCCAATGTTTCCATCTCCGCCATAAATTCCCGGTCTCCCTGGCAACTAAGACGTATCAGTTTCTTGATCGCGACACTTGAACCATCCTTGAGTGTTGCTTTAAACACTTCACCGAACCCGCCACTCCCAATAAGACTTTCTGCTGAGAAGCCATTGGTAGCTTCAATCAGTTGGGAGAATTTGAGCTTCCTTAGTTGTCTTTGGAAAGTTGCCACATTGATACTCAGTGGCTCTTTCTCTTTGTCGATTTTCCATGTAGTCGGTGCATGTATTGCTTGTAGACTATTAAGCATCTTCACTTCCTGTGCTTCCATTCGTCTTGCACGCATGGCAATTGCCCATACAATCAGAATGCAGACACAAGCAATGGAAATAAGAACACCTAAAACAATGCTATTAACCCATGATCCGGCTTCCGACTTTCTTCTTCCTTTTCCAGGATCCGCATTAGAAGTTGTTGCTGGTTGGTCTTCACTCTGGCATTCAGGCAAGGGAACTCCACAAAGTCCTGGATTGTTTGCATACTGACTTGCAGGAAGAGTACTGAGCTGTCCCCTTGACGGAATTCGTCCCGTTAATTCATTATTAGATAGATCAATTTGCACTAAGAATGATAAGTTTGAGAATGAGTCTGGAATATGACCCTGTAGTCTGTTGTTTGATGCATCAAACACACCCAAATTCTTTAGGCGGCCAAAAGAGACTGGTATCTCGCCAGAAAGTTGGTTGTGTGATAATTCGAGAACCTGCAAAGCAACCATATCTCCAAACTCTTCGGGGATCCTCCCACGAAGCTCGTTGTAAGAAAGATCTAGGTACTCCAAAGTTTGGTATTTAGTAAACAGACTGAGGACTGGACCGGAGTACAATCTTGTGAAATCACAGGTCTTCAGTGTTGGTTCCTGCAGTAGTCTTTCAGGTCTAATTCCAGCAAATTCTAACAAACCCCCAACTCCTTTGCACGAATTTCCGACATTTCGGACAAACACTAGAGTGTTTCCAGAAAGAATCCCATTCAATGATCTGGCTCCAATCTGCCTACCGAGTCGGGGTGGGATTTCCCCAGTAAGCTTATTGCTGTTCAAATCCAACCAAACCAAAGTGCTGCAGTTTGCTAACTCACCAGGTATCTGCCCACTTAAGCTATTATTCCCAAGTTGCAAAACACCCAGTCTTGACAAAAGACCAAACTCCTTTGGGATCTCACCAGTGAGTTCATTACTTGTGAGAGAAATCCATTCTAGATTACTGCAATCGAACAATTCGATAGGGATTTCGCCACTCAATTGATTGTTATTTAGTATAAGATCCTTCAAGTTTCTGCACTTCCCCAATTCTGGTGGGATTTTCCCTTCCAAGCTATTGAACCATGCTATCAGCTGTTCAAGATTCTGAAGCCTTCCAAGCTCTGCAGGAATCGAGCCATTCAGATAATTTAAGCTGAAATCAATCTTCTTTAGCTCGGAACAAAGTGAGAGTTCAGCTGGGATTCCTCCTGTTATGAGATTATCTGGCATCCTCAATTCCTCAAGTGATTCAGCACCTGGACATATATCTGTTGAGATCTTTCCAGAAATCTTATTGGAACTTAAATCTACAATCTGAAGCTTCTTGCAATGAGATATCGATGAAGGTAACTGCCCCGAGATTTCGTTATTACTCAAAAGCAAACTCTGTAAAGAGATGAGATTCTTGAAGAGGGAATCTGGTAAAGGACCAGATATGTTGTTATTTGAAAGATCCAAAATTTGAAGCCAAGAACAAGTAGAGAGGGAGGCTGGAATTAGTCCTGAAATGTTGTTGTAGCAAAGCTTTAGTTCTTGAAGTGAATTGCATGCATTGCTCCAATCAGAAGGGATCCAACCAGTGATTTGATTGTGAGATAGATCCACTCTTTGTAAACTCTTGATTTCTCCTAAAGATTTTGGGAGTTCCCCACTTAGAAAATTATAAGACAAACTAAGTGTTTGCAGATTCGTGCAGTTTGAAATGTCGTTTGGAATTGAACCGATGATTCGATTCCCCGAAAGATCGAAGTGCGACAACGAGTCGCAAGACTTGTCATCTATTCTCAACCCTGAGATTGAGCCAGTTAGGTTGTTGTAAGAGAGATCAAGATCTTGAAGCTTATCAGCATTCAACAATAGATTTTGAGGCAGAGAACCGGTTAAATTGTTGAATGAAAGATCAACGAAAACAAGATTCGGAAACTTGGAGAAGAGATTCTCAGGTACACTGCCCACAACTTTAGCAAGAGAGAGCTGAAGTTGGTTCAAATTATAAGGAAGGTGAAGCAAAGTAGTTGAATTAATAATGAAAGAATTAGTAGACAAATTCAAAGATGATAACATGTCCATAGAAGAGAGAGGATCAAAATAGATAACCCCGGCGAGGCTAGAGCCGCTAAGATCGAGGGAAATGACACGTTGAGAACGGCATGAAACTCCATACCATGTACATAAATTAGTCCCAAACTTCCAAGAGGACAAAACTCCATTAGGGTCCTTGTCAATGATCATATCCTTGAACTTAAGAAGAGCTTCTTCATCAGTCTTTATTGAAGAAGTAATAACATCTTGTTCTGCTAAAGAAGATGAAACAAATAAGATAAAAATCACTGCCAAAGTAAGAATTAGAAGAGGAAGATGGATCATGTTACTTTCCATTGATGAAGCAACTTCTTCTTTTTTTTTTTCTTTTCTCAGATACTGTTGCAGAAAGGAAGAGGTAAAGAGAGAGTATGATGAAAACTTGTTGCAGCTAGCAAAGCAGGAGGGGAGGAAGAGCTTTAGAAAAAGAAGCTGCTTTTTTTCTTTTTTCTTAATATTTTTGTAAAATGCAAAAAAAGGAGGGAAATGTGGGAAATGGAATATAAAAACAGAAAGGGAAAAAGAAGAATGAAGTTGGTGGAGGATTATGGATAAAACTTCTCTTCTAACTTACTTACGTGTCATATTTTTATTGGGTAATATTTATTAATTGGACCGTATATTTATTAACTATAATAAATGTAATTCAATAGAAATATGATACGTAAGTAAGTTAAGAGTATCTCGTATAACTAATGAGGAGAGAAATTTTATCGGAAGATTGTTATACGGCTTCTTCTCGTCATTGTAGTACAAAGGAAACCTAACCGAATCTATATGAGACAGAGAGAATTGATTTTACATTTGGTCAAAAGGGGGAAAGTAGGACCTACCCCACAGACAAAGGGTGTATCCTAGGATCGGCGCTTTTTTAAGATTAAATTTTAGACATATTGTGTGTGTGGCTGATCCAAGAGTCAATTTCTGTCAGTGAGCGTGAGAGAGAATGTTGGAAAAATTGGATCCCACTGCTCCTCTCTCCTTCAGAACTCAAAATTATTAATATGGTACTAAACTTAACAAGCATCTGACTTTAGTTTGGGTTTCGATTACGAATAGAATAGTGACTAAAAAGAACCACCGCAACCATCTTGAGATGACACGTTAATGATATCGTATTATATAAAATGAAGGGATCTAATTAGATTTATTATATTGTGAATTATTTTTTTCATGACCAATTAGTTTTGAGATGGAATCTCACTAATTTTAAGATTTTATCGTATTATCACTATATTTATATGTTGCTGTCCATAATTTTTTTAATATATGATCTTATTATATTTATATTCAGTAATGTGGATCATTGTTTAATTTTGTGGATTTTAAATAATGATAATATAACTAAATATAAAATGGTAGTATATAGTACTATTTTTTTTCCTTTTTAATTATGTATTTGTTGGCAGCCCTTTCACACATCTGATATTCATATTGAGCCCACAAAAAGCCTATGCCTAAGTCTATTTTATAAAATCACATTAGGCTTAGTGATATTTTTTTAGTATGAAAAGCAAAACTATAGGGTAAAAGAAAAAGATGGTGCAATGTGGACCCCAATGCTGAAATTTTGGGAGAATTAATGATACAGTTCAATTGGTGAAAGAATTTCCCCCTAAAAGAAATTTTCAAAAGTTGGGAAAATAATATTTAAAAAAAAATAATAATTATAAGAGAGTAAAGAAATGAAGGTCCACCAAGGAACAACATGAATGCAGTCAGTGGTAATGGTATGGGGTGGTAATGATGCTTTCAATTGCTCTTTCTTTCTTTTTTTCTTTTTTTTTTTAATTAACTTGATGAGCAATTCACTTCAAGCTATGATAAAACTCCCTCCTTCACCATCTTCTTTCCCAACCCTTTTTTAATTCATAATCATGTTCAATAAAATAACAACAACAAAAAATTAAAACAATATTTTTCTCTCTTATTTTTTAAAATTTGACTAGACATTTTAAAATGTTTTTAAAAAATATATTATGAAACATGAAAATATTGCCATTAATTATTTTAAATAGCAGATTTTTCCTATTTTTATTTTTATTTATGTCATTACTTTAGTTTCTTTACTTAAATAGCTGATTTTTCTTTCAAATTGAAATCAAAGCAATAAATTATTAAAAATAAATTAATTATCAAATTAAATTAACAAGTAATTTATAATAAAATGAGAGTGTCAGATCCAGCAATTTTATTTAGGTGACTATTATTCGACCCAAAACAAAAGTTAAAATTAATCAATTGTCAATAATTTATTGAAATAAAAAGAAAAATGTATTATTTTAGTAAATTTTTAAAAACTATACTATATAGGTAATTATATATTTTTTCTACTATTTTAGTAATACCTCCAATATTTTATATATGAAAAAATCTCATCACAATTGATGTTATTGATTTCTGAGTACACAATTCTCTCAAAATCAAAACCACATATGGTCTCATTTGATTATATGTGAGTGTGAAATGAGGCTATGAGCAAAGTTTGACATTCAATCCAATTATATGGTTCATCATATCATTGAGTTTTAGGGTAATGGGGCAAGGCTAAGGCCATATAGCCTAAATGAAAGTCCTACAAATTAAAGGAACCCCTTGAGTCCTTGAACTTGATGGGTTTCAAGTTGTCATATGGGCATTTGGATAATTATGAAAGTTTCACTTCTGTAAGAAAAGGGAGGAAGAGAGAAAAGGGCTAATGATAATGGTGATTGCATTTTGACCATCAAATAGGGTGTGGTAGAATAAGTAATTATTAGATTTAAGATCTCAAAATCCTTTTAATAATCATTTTTTGGGACCAATAATGAAGACTTTCTTATTAAAAAAAAATGGAATTTCTAACTGGATGCCATTAATTTCCTCACACATAAATAATACTTTTACCTATTGGAACAAAAACCTCTCAAGTCACATTTGTCCATAGTCCATAAGGGAAAAGAGAGTTCTTATTTAGTCTCATTGTGGTCCAAATATCTGAAGACCCTTTTTTTAGAAAAAATGAATTGCGTAATGTTAATTTTATTTATATAAAAATTATATTTCAAAAATATTTTTGAATCTTGAACTAAATTTTAAAAATAGACAAACAAACAAGGTATTTTTCCTTAAAACATTAAAAACAAAAAGGTTTAGAGCGTATTTTGGTTACTGATTTTTCAAAAGTTTTGCTAAAGTCCCTAGGGAATGTTTTATTTCAGTCCCTCCCATTATCTATATCTATTATTTTTAATAGAAATACGTATGACGATATTTGTTTAATATATATAATACTGAATAGATGATTTGAATATTTAGTTGGATAGTAGAATATAACTCATATTTTGAATCGAAGAAGAAAAAATTGTCAATAGATATGTCATGCATGTTCAATTAGTATAAAATAATGGTGGGATATAGCTTCTAAAAATTGAAAATAAGGAATGCAGAGATTATGATCTTGACCATAATAAAGAGAAAATAGCGTCACGTGAATTTTCTGTTAAAAATAGACAAAAATATAATATGATAGATTGAAACATTATTTTATGTAAATCCTATAGATGACTACTGAATTTTTAAAGTTCGGTAACTAAAATATGTAAAATGTCAAAGTTAGGTTAAATTAATAAGACTTAAATGATCACTTTAAAAAAAAGTATACACTTTTACTTTGGTTTCATATATCTAAAGCAATTTTAAACTAAAAATAAAAATCATATATTATTTTAATAAATTTTAAAATATTATGCTATATAAGTAATTACCTATTTTTTTCTACTATTTTAATCATTGCTCTTTAGAAAATAGAGACAACTTAAGATCAAGAAATACACTACTGTTAAAAAATAAATGTTTAAAAATTCCAAAAGGGATATTGTTAAATCTCACAAGTGAATAGGGATGGCAAAATTTTCCGCGGGTTAGGGGCCCGCCCTTATAGGGGAAGGGAATCTCTGCTTTATAGGATTAGGGTTGGGGGGGGGGGAATTTTCCTAAATTTCTTTTAGGGTTAGGGGATGGGAACACATCTCCCGCTCCGCCCCCGACCACGAACCCGATATTTTAATAACATCTTATGTATTTTGTTTACTTTTATCTTTATTTATTAGAAAAAAAATATATAAAATATGGTTATATTATCTTATAAATTATAAAATGTTTAATATTATGTTTTCCTTTTATCTTAAAAATTATATTTTAAATACATATTCCTTTTTAAATAAAAATAAAAATATAAAAAAATGAATTTCCCGCGGGGGGAACCCGATGCCCAAACAAGGAATCCCAGAACCCGCCCTGATTCTTTGATTAGGGGATAGGATAGGTTACTCGGATTTAAAATCCCCGCGAATTAGGGGATGAGAATGGCATATCCGACCCCGCCCAGTCCCGTTGCCATCCCTACAAGTGAAGGTAACCTAGCATATATGGTTGTGGATAAGATTTTGGAGACTCCAAGGTTTTACCACAAATCCAATCTAGGAGATATTTCAAAGGGCCCACCCAAACCCAAAGGCCATTTAAATTCTAACAGCTAGATATGGTCGGATTTTTTTTTTTAATCAGACGGTGATAAATCAAAAGATCAAGTGGTTGATATTAGAAGCTGCCTATTTCTTTGGTATTTTTTTTAACAAGTTTTGAGTCTTTTAATGCAAAAGGGAAAGGGGAAAAATATTGAAGGAAAGAAAGAAAGAAAGAAGAGAACCGAAATTGTCGTGGATGGCACGCCAAAGGCAAAGGCATAGGGGACCAACTTGGATTGGTATCACTTATCAACTCAATTTGATTTTTTTTACAACACAATTCTAATCATTGGTTATGATCCCTATATTCTCTCTCTCTCTTCAAATGTGAAAGGTGAGGCCTTTGGCGTGCACTCTATACATTTTGACTCAAAAAAATGGGGTGGTTCTTTTTTTATAATAATTAGGTAATTAGGGGGCTCCTTAGTTGTTCTATTAGACGATATTCATGACTATTTATAGTCAATAAGAAGAGGTTAAAAATGAAAAAATTAAATTAATTTTCTGTATAAACTGATCGTTTCCTATTAATTGTGTAAGTGGTTATGGTACTAAGTACTAAAAAAAAGCTATAATTACTGTCCGAGTAGCAATTAAGTTATGTCTAAAATTTTGTGAAGATATTTAGATGATATCTCATTTGTTATTGATAATAATATCTTGTTTATTAGGAGTGATTAGACATCTAATTTTTCACACACTAATAATGTTATTACTATTAAATCTTAATTATATGTTAGAAAGAATTTAATATCATCACAAATTGGTGAATTGGAAATGTGGGAGAATGACACACTTTAGGATGTTGTTTAGGCCTCTATTTATAGAATTGGGTTTGTTGATTATCATTAGGATCTTTTTTATCCTCCACGGGAGTATTAGATTATTTTTTATTTTTTATTTTTTTAAATAGGGGTCTCTCAAATTGAACTACACATAAATAACAAAGTCAATGATCAATACAAACACACCACCCTCGCACATGTGGACTCACAAGTCACATCGAGTGTTTTAGATGTTATATATATATCCTGTTTATTACCTTTTCTATTTCTACAATATAATACAATATTATTTCTCAAAACAGACCTTCAATAACTTTTCAAGTCAAGTTGAATTATTTATAATTAATCAATAAAAAAATTATTTACTTATAAAATTGATATTCATAAGGGAAAAAAAAAACTAACAACTACAAAAAATTTATAAATAAATGATTTTATTATTGATTAATTATAAATAATTCAACTTGATTTGAAAAAAAAAAAACTAATAATTACAAAATTTATATATTAAAAAAATAGGTTAAGCTCGTTTGTTTTAATCTAATTGGTTGGAGAATAGCAACAAAACTTTGAAAAATTTTCAAGAAGACAAATAATTTAATGATGCCATATATACACACATAAAGAATAAAGAAATATTGATATTTCAAAAGGTAAAAAGGAAATTGCATGTTTGGCTATCATAACTTCCTCCACCGCCCCATACCCCACTCCTTCAAACAAAACACATTTCTTAGAATTATGTTTCAATATTTTTACTTTAATTTACCTTAACCGACATTCTCCCACACTCCAAAATTCTCTTGGGGGGGGAGCTTGTTTAGGGTGTGTTTGGTATAATTCCTCTTAAAAATGTTTACATTTAAAAAAAAATACTAATTAAGAGTTTCATCTAAAAACATTTGAGAGAAGTATAAATATTTGTTTAATAAACTTTTTTGGAAGAATCACAAATCAAGTATTTTCTCTAAAAACACATTTTAGTATACTCAAGTGTTTTTAGATGCAACACTTAATTAATATTTATTCTAAAATGTTTCACTCATAACATTTTTAGGGAAAAGTTGTACCAAACGGACCCTTACTCTTTTATAGAGGAATTCTTTATGAACTCAACATTCATGCAGTTGAATTTTCATGCCCAATTGGGAATATTTTTAAGGGGTTTTAAATAATTTTATCAGATTATATTGGGTTTGATAAATATTAATTATTTGTTTAGTATTTAATAATCTAAATTCGAATTTATAGATATGTTTTTTTAACTTTAATGGGTAGCATAATTTACTCTAAAAAAATGGGTATCATAATTCTATGTAGTATTTATAAATATAATATTTTTAAAAAGTAAATATAAATATATCATTGTTTAAAACTATTTGTAAATATAACAACTTTGAATGATTAGGATTGATTATTGTTTAACCCTTAAATGACACGCTAAGTCACTAAAATATGTAAATCAACGGTTATAACATAAAGTGATTATCATATAATACAATGATTTAGTGATTAATTTATTTTAGAAATATGTAAAATAAATTAACACATAAAATTTGTTATATTTACAAATTTACTAGATTTACATTTTTGGGTAAAGTACCCCTTTGGTCCCTAAGTTTTGGAGGCCGTGTCTATTTGGTCCCTCCGTTTTCAATTTGTGTCTAAATGGTCCCTGAGTTTTGGATGTTGTGTCTATTTGGTCCCTGTGTTTTCAATTTGTGTCTAAGTAGTCTCTGAGTTTTGGATATCTGTGTCTATTTGGTCCCTAGATTTTCAAAAACTATTAGAAATAAGTTTAATTGGTCTTTAATTTAACGTATTCATTAACTTCTTACCAGATTATTAACTTAACGCTGACATAACATGTTTAATTGGTTAAAATACGAAGATATGATTAATTTTTCATCAATCTAGGCCTAAAATTTGACATAATTATTAATCTCATGTCAGTATTTTGATCAATTAAACATTTTATGTCACCGTTAAGTCGATATTATGTTAACGAGTTAACAAATTAAGGAATAATTAAACTTGTTTCTAATAATCCAGGGACCATTTAGACAAAACTTGAAAACTCAGGGACCAAATAGACACAATACTTAAAACTCAGGGACCAAATAGACACAAATTGAAATGCAGGGACCAAATAGACACAATATCTAAAACTCAGGGACCACTTAGACACAAATTGAAAACGTAGGGACCAAATAGACACGACCACTAAAACTCAGGGACCAAATGAGTAATTTACCCTACATTTTTTTATGATCATTTTATAAATAATATAAAAAGTTTTGCTAGAATTGTAAATAAGCCTTTTTTTTATTCATATTTTTGGTTTTCCCTCCTTTTATAAACTAAGTCTTTCCATCTCCTTCACACACACATATATGTGTGACTTCTTATATAACAAATTTGAAGCTCAAGGAGAGAACTACAATAGGAACCAAAAAAAACTCCCACCAAACAAAAGAAAAAAACTATAACAAAATCTAGTAATTACAAAAGAAAGGACCCAAAGAGGTAGTTAAAGAATGAATCAAATCCCTCAAATTCATAAGAAGATGATCAATTAAAAGTAATTACAGAACTAGAGTAACTACTAAACGAGTTTTGAAAGAGACACTATTCTTAAGTGTGATCCTATCTGGATTCTACTATGCTTATATGATATTGTTCATCTCAAGATTAACCGTAATTTTGTATTTATCTAACAAAAGCTACATATTTTGGACCAAATATTGACGATAGACAAAAAATATTGACAACAAGATGATGGAAACTTGAAATTCAATTTTGAATACAAATATGAAAATGATTCACTTATCACACTTGATTGAGCCATAGATGTGATGAACAAAGAACAAGGCTGCAAAAATAATAATAAATAAACATGTTTGCAAGAAACCAAACATATTCGTACATACAAAGTAATAGTACAAACTTTAGCCATTAGATGAACAAGCCAGTCGATCCACCGCATAGAAAAGACCTTTAAACATAACAAGAATGTGAATCATCAAAACTATATAACTAGTGGCCAAATATTGATATAATGTTCAATTATATATGTATAGTTACTTGTACTTTTAAATGTTCCGTTTTAGTCCTAGTATTTAAGTTAAATATTACCAGTAGTCCATGTCGTTATCGTATTAATTTTGACAAAAATTTGGTCTTGACTCGTAACTTCTTTCGAAACTTATAAATGTCTTTGGGTTTATAAAACTCTTTATTATTGTCAATTTCCGATCAAATCGACATCATTCACTAATAACTATAGGAAGTATTAATAAGATTTAACAAAAATATAACAATTAAAATGAAACTCTTAAAAATACGGAAATAAAAACAATGGATTCTGTTACTGACAAAAGTTTGAATCATTTAAAAAAATATCACATAAGATAAAAACATTCAAATACACCATGGAACAAAGGACAATTTTATCAAAACCAATTTGAAGCAAGTGAAGAAGGTGGGGATAACTAAGGATCAAAATTATGAAATTTAGGCATATACATTTCTTGATTTGTCTTAAGCATATTTTTAAATTTAAAGCAATTTGGTCGAATATGACCAACAATTCCACAAAAATAGCAAGTTGGTACACACTTGGTTTTTACATGATGATAATTTTGATTACCTCTTGCATTACCATAGCTAGGCTTTTCCCGTTTTGTGGGAGGATGAGGATGCTTACTCTTCTGGTTTTGGTTAGCTGATGGTGGAAAGAATCTGTCATTTTGTCTTGAGATGCCACTTTTACTTTTTTTTAGCTGATATCTAGTAGTAAAGGGCAGACTACATGTTTCTTTTAGAGTCTGAACTGTTTCAACATTGTTGGCCTTTCCTTTGTTCAGACGATAGTCTGATTTGGAAGATTCTCCCACAAACTCAATTCCAGACTTATCTTTTGCTGCAAGTTTATCTTTGATGATTTCTTAAGAGTTTAGAATGAGTTCCAATGTGTCAGTATCTAAGTTCAACGTCTTCAATCCCTATATGAGTGTTATCCAATTGGATCTTCATTTTCATCATTTCAGCATCTTTATATCAATGATCAGTTTGTTCAAATGTTCGATTGTTGATATCAATTCATCTTTTCCGTTGATGAGTTCCTTATTTTGATCAGTCAGGCTTTTGTTGGTCTCGCACAACTTCATTGACTCATTATATAGTTTTGTATAAACTTCTTCAATGGTCTCTTCATCTTCTTCATCAACTTCAGCCTCATTGTTGTTGTTTGGATCCAATTGATTTAAATCACGCTCCAAATTTGTATCATTAGTAACAGAGTTAAGTGGATGAAACTCTATTTTTAATCGTGGAACTGCCTGCAGTATAAGTGGTAAACTTGATCAAGGATTTTATTTTTTTTAAACAAGAAAAACATTTTTCATTGATATATTTAAAAAGTTAAATAACATATGAGATTCCCTATTAGGAGCTTACAAAACAAAGATGCACTACAATTAGAGTTTATTACAAAAATACAGATAGGCAACACCATGAAAAACAAATGAAGTTAGTCAAGTCAAAAAGTTCATCCCACTCTCATTTCTTATTATTAAATAATTGTTGATTTCTTTCCTACCATATTCCCCAAGCCAAAGTTTTTACTGCATTAAGCCATAACGTTTTCACTTTCCATATAAACCTCCGACTGCATAACAACTGAGAGACATTGTTTTAGCTAAACCGTCAGAGAACATGAAAGCTGAAAATGCTGTAAAACAGAACTTCCTACTAAAAGGACAGTGAAAAAACAAGTACACACATCTTCCTCTGCCATTCTACACAAAGCTGGACAAAGACTAATATCCAGGCATCTCCTTTGTATTCATTCAGCAGTGTGTGATGTTTAGAAATTCTCTAAAAACATGAGAAATCGTGTGAAAGACGAAGGATATGCATCGAGCAGAACAAAAATTACTTTAAATGACCGGTAGAACTTTTTTTGGGGCCTCACCATTGGTTTGATTTCATTTATTAATTCATTATGTCAACTACATTCTACTAAACTGCAAGATCGACTGGGGACAAGCAATATTTTTTACCGAAGTGACTTCCTCTTCATCATCCGTGTCCTCGTCACTCCATGTCATGGTCATAGCTTTGTTCTTCTTTTTCAAAGTGTTGGCGCATTCAACTTCGATATGTCCAAACCCGTCACATTTACGACACTTGATTCCTTTCTTTATCTTAAGGAATTTTTGAAAACCAGTGTTATTTGGTTTGAAAGATTTCAAGTCACCTTTGTTGTGTGTATGGACATATTCCTCATGAACTTGCTGAAATTTTTTATCAAGAGGTTCGCTTGATCTTCATCTCTATCATCTCCATCTTGATAGTTGTTGTCATCGGTCATTTTGAAGGCTATTGATTTTTCCATTTTCTAGCATGGATAAATTTTCAAATCAAGAAGTAAGCATGACTAGCTTTGTGCGTTTCACATCACATGTTCCGTCATATGTTTTTTTTAAAGGATATCTCATGCTTCTTTGGCGGTCTCACACATTGAGATTAATTTGATTTGATCCGAGTCGACATACCCAAATATAGCATTGAGAGCTCTACTATTCGAATTTGACAACTAGTCTTCTTCCAAGGTCCATTCTATCTCCGATTTTGGAGAGATGATTTTGTAATATCATCTATTTTGGTGGGGCATGTCTACCGAATCAATACAGCTTTCCAAGCCTTTTCATCCATCGCCTTAATGTAAGGCCTCATTCTGATCTTCCAATAAGGGTAGTTTCCTCCATTCAACAAGGGAGGTCTAGAACTTGAGATTCCTTAAAAAATAGACATAAATCAAATACAAAATAGGTCAATAAAGAATTTCCAAAATCTCACTAATAAATTAAGCGAACTCGCTCTGATACCACTTGTTATGACCTAAACTCTTTGATTTTAATAAGTTTAATTCAATCAGAATTAAGTCTAAAAAAAATTATAAGCTTAAGACATGGTTTTATGTGTTAGATAGAGGCATAAAAGGTAGAAAGTAAATTATACAGATTCTCAATTATGCAAAAATTTAAAGTCGAAATTCAATGTTGCAACGTTTGAAGTAGAGACATAAAGAAAAAAATAGAAGTATAAATTGAGAGAAGATAAGGCACGACACCAAAAAGTTGATATTAACGTGATAAATCTCCAATCGGTAAAAAGTCACGGGGCGCTAGTCCAGAAAAGATCCACTAAATCTATTAGAAGTTCAATACAAGAATTTAAAGCAAAAGGCACAAACAAAAAGAAAAACTTCTTTTTTTTTCTTTGTCTTTGATTGCTCCTTGCAACAACGTCGTATTCGGTGGATTCGATCACAAGCCCCCCTTATGAAAAGGACGTTCAAAACAAGCTCCCCTTGTAAAGAACTTTTACGAGAAACTCCTTTCCTCGATTTTTAGTTCTTAGACTTCTTTTCCCAAGAATCTTCCAACTTGAAGATTTGTTAGATGTAGATGGTTGAGCACCAAATAGACACTCATAAGCACACTTCTTGCCACAAAAACTTATATAAAGTAGAGGCAAATATCAGATCTCGAAAGTTTGATTAGAGACAATAATAGCAGTCCAATATATATACAAATTCGAAAGCCACTGCTTGGAGGAGACAACAATTAAGGAGTTGGAAAGGGCTAGCAAAGATCCAATAAATTAGCTCAATCAAACCATAAATAAAATCAATCATGCAGCTGGTGATTTGGAAGCTTTGACAAGGCAACCCTTGTTGGAAAAACTGTTAGGAATGGTGTCCTAGAACTTGTAATTATTTAATTATAATAATTTATTTCGAATAAATTAAATAAATAAACATAAGTTCTTTATATAATCTAGATTGATTCAATTGACGATATTAGGAATATATGGAAATATATAAATATCAAAACATTCAAATAGTAAACCCTAAGTTACTCTTATGAAATCACGACTTAGTATGTGAGTCATACAAGAGGATTAAAGTCGAGATGAGTAACTTAAAAGTGTCTACGATAAATGGATAACGTTTGGGAACCTTATCCTGGTAACACTGTTGATAGCTTCGCATTTTGTTTATAGACAAATGATCTAATCCTCGATCATTCATGTGGAAGACATGAAATGGAAGTATCATATGCAATGTTGATTGTATAAGACAGGACCACGATGTTCGATCAAATTTCTCATTAGTACCGGTTTACGAGAAATGATCGAATAACAAACTAAGTTTATCAACCGTGATAGATCTCAATCCCGAGTGAAATGCGGACTCCTATTTATGGAGTTATGTTCTTTGATTCACATGGTTGAGAGCGATCTGTAAGAACGCTCAATACACTTCGTTTTGGGAACATGACTAGATAAGTAGCTGGGAACTCATTTTCACGAGATGGAATTCATAACTTTCCTATAAATTAACGGTATCGGTCAGATACCTAAACATTTTAGGAACTTTAGGAAACTCCTTGATGTCCTGATTCGAGACATGAACAAGTGACGTCACGACTTCTATTGATCACGAAGTATCTTATCTCTAGTTCGACTAAAGATAAAGTTCATTGGAGAATCAGCGGGAACACAAGGATAAAGCGGTAATTACAGGGGCAAAACGGTAAATTTATCCGCTGTAATTATGAGGGTTCCACGTGAAGGATTATATCACGATATAAATAAAAGATAAACTAAATGGACATAACTCATCTATAGTGAGGGGAGTTCAACTATGAATCTATAGTGGAATTATTCATAGTTAGATAATAAGTAATTAACTGATTATGAGTTAATCACTTAATTGACTAATTATTAAGCCCATGATCTATAGGTCCATCGGGTCCCTATGCTAGCCCAAATATCGTAGTCGCGAAATCAAGTAGAAGAAATGGAAATTTTAAGTAAAGTGAATTACTTAAAATAGGCAATATTAATTGTTTAAATATTGAGTATATTTAAGCGGTAATTAATATAAACATTATTAATTGTTTAAACAATGAGTTTATTTAAACATGAAATTAATAATGAAATATTATTAATTATACATTATTAATTATTTAAATATTGAGTATATTTAAATGGTAATTAATAATCTGAAATTAATTAACAATTATTAATTGTTTAAATAATTAATTATATTTAAACGGAAATTAATAATTAATATTAATTAAATTAATAATAAAATATTGTCAATAAAATTATTAATTTATGGAAATTAATAATTATAATATTTATTATTAATTATTTAAATAATAAAAATTATTTAAATGGAAATTAATAATTAAATATAATTTTGATAATATTTAGACGGGAGAAAATATTAATACTATTAATTGTTTAAATAAAATATTTATTTAAATGGTAATTAATAAATAAATTAATTGAGTTGGACTTATTAATTTAATAGAGAGTTTCTAGCCCAATTGGATTAATGAACCCAATTGAGATTGGCCCAAAATAATTAATTAAATAATTTGGAATTATTTATTAAATTAATATGCTATTTTCGGCCACCATGTATTTTTGGGAAGAGATAATTGCTTGAATTATATCCTAAAATAATTACATAGATTTATTTACCCAAGATAAATAAAAATAAAGAAAATAAAATAATCTCCTATTTATCTATGGCATTTTCGAAATTGCTAGATAAAGGAAAGAGATTATCTTTTTCTTTTTGTGTTTATCTCTATAGATTAATCCTAATGTGATTAGGATTCCTATTTTTCTATAAATAGGAGGGTTGGGTCATTCATAAATCACACAATTCAATTCCATAGAAAGTTGGAACTCTCTCTTCCTCCTTCTCCCTCCCTGGCCGATTTTCTCATATTGTTGGGAAGAAAAATATTTTTTTCTTCTTCCCAATTTCTTCTAAAGTTCGATCCCACAATCGAATTTCGTTTGATCGATCGGGATATAGCATAGAAGATCCTGGGTGTTCTTGAGGATTGATCTTGTAAAGAAACCTCCAACCAATTCTCCGATTTTACTCAATGTAAGTTCCTGGTTTGATTTTAATTTTCGAAAATATAAGCATGAATCTACATGTCTTTCACAAATTGCATGATGTTAATAGATCTGTTATTAAATGTTAATAAGTTTACTAAATGAAATTCCGCTAATTTAGTAAATCATCCCTTCAAAAACATTATTAATGTTTAGGTTCGTTGGGATAAGACTCCAAATACCTATGTTAATAATATTTATTTAAAGTAAACCAAATGTCCGTTATGGTGATAATGATATTCGAAAGGGCCCTCGAATAGTCACATGTGATGTTACGATAAAATGCATCTATGAAGGTGGTTATCGTTAATGGTTGCGATGATTGAAAGTAACCGTTGGATATGGTGGTTATACGAATGAATGGTTTCCAATACAATTGTGACTTATCACAAAGGCATTTGATGAATAGATTTATCCATTGGATGGGTAGTTATATCGTGAATAGGTATAACTATAAGATGTGACTGTTGAATAAAAGTGGTTATTTATTCAATAGATGCAACCTTCCATAAAGGTGGTTATTTATTCAACGGATGCTACTTTTCATAAAGATAGTTATTTATTCAATAGTTACAACTTTTCATATAAGTGGTTACTTATTGAATAAATGCAACTTTTCATAAAGGTAGTTAATTATTCAATAGTTACAACTTTTCATATAAGTGGTTACTTATTGAATAGTTACAACTTTTGACATAAAGTCACAATTAAAGGTCACTTTTAAATGGAGGTTATATTCTAAAGGTAGTTATTTACTAATAGATATGACTTTTCACAAAAGTCACTTTTAAAAGTCATGATTATGTGTGACGACCCGACATATTTAAAAAGCCGGTCATGGTTACGCAAGCGGAAGCAAGGAATTTTGAACTCAAAACAATTACTTTCATAAAAAAAAAACAAACGGAAATTTCGGCATGTAGTATTCGTAAAGTCCTTGCCTCACATACAAAATAAAGTAAACCTGTTTTATTTCCAGAATCATCGGCACGTCGGCCGGTTCAGAGTTTCATAAAAACCATAATCAAAATAAAGTTCGGTGCACCGGTTTAAAAGTCTTATACAAACATAATATACATAGATGTTTGACTCAAAATCAAAAGAAAACATAAGTCAAAACAAGACTCCTATACTCCCAAAATATACGGCTCGCGTGACCGGAGACCAATTCAAAAGCTCCATCTCTGCATGATCAACGAGCACCACCTGTCGCTCCACGCCCTCGTCCTCGAGTGTTACCTGAAAGGTGATGTAGAGCACATTTGAGCATGACACTAAGTGAAAACAAAAGAATATGAACAGTGATGCGGAATGACCATGACATAATGTGAAAGTACATAACAACATACTAAAAATACGAATGAAGTACAAATGCTTTGAGATTGGATGATGGTAACTAATCAGAACTCTTTAATACCACAAATATTACCAATACAAACCCGGTGTCTCACTATGCCCATATTACAAAATCAATCAACCTTCGAGTCGTAGCTCATCTCAATTTCAAACTATCACAATTCACTAGCACCCGGGCCATTCTTCTCATAGCACACCGGAGCTTTATCACTTCTCCGCCACGATAACCACGTGTAACGTCCAACACCCATACACCGTTACACGAGTTACAACCCCATGGCCACATAACGATCACATGATATGCATGAGTGGCATGTATGACATGAAATGGATTAAACATACTCGTTCATAACAAGATTATATAAAGGGATATCGAATCAACAAATGTAATTAAATCAACTTTTCCAAAATAGGCATAGGACTCCATCTTTACTCATATAGTGTTCAAGTTTCACATATTCACATGGTTCATGATCACAACTAGTTTTCGAGCATAATCAAAAGTATCAAATATGCATAATCATAGTCCCAAATCCAGTATATGATTCGTTCATGGACTATGAACATAATAACAAAACAATTAGGCATGCTTCAATGATCAACTAGTCAAAACAATAATCTTTTTTAAGCTATTCTAGCATTGAGGTTCTTTAACCAAATGTCTGAAATCATTATTTCTTTCCATAACTTCACTTGCTTCCAAATTTTACCACCCACATCACAATTCATATTTACTTATATCCACAAACTCCATTCCCGAATTAGTTTCAAGGGGAACGGGGACGCCACACCAATCACCCTTCCGATTCTTTTTGTTCTCACCTTCAACGTTAGCTCCGTTTGTAATCGCTCGCCTTTAGCCTACAACAAGTTAATCCATATATGTTTAGGATAATATAAACATTACAAATCAGCCATAACAACCACAAATAACCCCGAACCCGGTTAGTGACACAAGTACCAAAACTAGTTGATTCGGAATGCCATTTTCAGTCAATCAAGGAGTACTTATGAAATTTTTATTGGATTGATGCTCTAAGGTGGTTTCATTGTTTAAATATATCTATTTAAACACCAAATGCTCCAGAATTGATAATCTTTCACTAAAAGTCAAGGAATACTAAAAAAAAAGAAAACTAGTCCAAAAAGTGCAATTTTAGATCAAAAATGGAAATTTACCAAAAAAAATCATTAAATTGATCTTCCAAAGTGTTTTTCATGTATAAAATATACATATAAACATTTAAACTTTCCAGAATTGACAACTTTTAAGATTCAACAAAGAAACACCCAAAACTAGCTAAATTTAAAACTAGCATTTTGGCCAATTTTGAGATTCTATCAAAATTCAATTCCCTTCCTTTCCAAGTTGTTTTTCATACATCTTATAATCATATGAACACTCTTAAATACCAGAATTGAGAAACTTAAAGTGATAGTCAAGAATTCCTAAAAATCAAATAACACTAAAAGCTTCAAAAACCTCCATTAATGGAGTTTTGTAAAAGCTTGAACTCACTCATGTGTTTTACCTTTTAAAGAAACTTAAGAGGTGAAACTTAAAGTTCATAACATAAATTACATCACCAATTCCAAAATTTAACAAATAAAAAAGAACCTTCAATAGACATCCTTGAAGAAACTTCAATCAAATTCAAAGAAAACTAACCAAAAATGAAAATCTAGGTTAGTTAATACCTTGAGTTTTTGCTCAAATCTTCTTCCAAGACTTGTTTGGATCTTCCTAAGATGGTGATTCTTACATGAATCACACAAAAATTCTTCAAATTGATCCAAGAGCAAAGTGAGTGAAATTGGTTGAAGAAAATTGAGGGAGAAGGGGGGGTCTACAGGTAGAAGGAGAAGAAAAAAGATGGAATTTTGTATTTTTTTTGTCTTTTCTTTTCTTATTTTCCTTTTATACTATTTGTTTCCTTAATTTAAAAATAACATCTTAAATCAATTTATTACCAAGTCCCTCCACCTCTTCCATTTAACACCAAAACCCTTCCACCTCCTAAATTTATTTCATACCCCTCATCTTCTTTCCTTTGTTAACTAGACCTCGCTCAAAAATTAACTATGGTTAATTTTACCCTTCAAATAAACTCTCACCCATAGTTAAACTAACCATGGTTAAATACTAATTAACCAAAATACATATAATAAACAAATAAAACAAGTCAAAATAAGGAAAATTCTCAATTATCCTACAAAAGTTCTCGGGTCCTTACACTATGCCTATAAATATGCCTCCACAAATCAGAATAACTCACTTGAAAAATACAAGAGAAACGTCTCTAATTTTTCTCTCTACTTTGACATAGTGTTATTCTACTGGATTTATTCCTCGACTTCTGGATTGAGTTTCGTTCAAGTTTTCAGTTCGACTGTCAAGGTTAGTAAAGTACTTTATTAACTTTGGTTAAAAATGTTGTATCTTGGGAGACTATTGTCCATTATCTGTAGCACCTAAGTAGTGGGCAAATATTGTCTTAAGGAAATTTGCATATTTACATGTCTCACTTCGTTTAATTTCCTTTCTTTATGTAATTATTTAATTTATTGCTTCTATATGCAATTCTTCTTTTATCTATTTCTTTAGAAAATCCTTTAGAAGTTCCAACAATCCTTACGTGAGAAAACTTGAAGAGAAAGCCAAAGAAACTTCCCATAAAGGAGGGAAGAAAATCAAGAACAATATAAAAGAAGTATTTGAGAAAATAGGAGTTTTAAAATTTGTCGGCTGAACATTTTTCTTTTTCTCTTATTTATTTATTTATTTATGACAAACACAAATGCCAAAAATAATAATTATAACAAAATAATTTTCCAACAGATGGTCTTGAGCATAAAGTTGAAAGTAAGTAGAAACCACAGCAATGAAGGAAGTAACAATCAGAAGAAGTAAATTTAATTTTCAGTTTTGGTGGTGTAATTAAACTCTAGCAGGTCATCTCATCTATATATCTAAGCTTCACATTGAAAGGTTTATTTTGAGATGACAAAAGTCCCTAGTGTTAGTTTGAGCCTTTGCAACCAAATTACTATATCAGTGATTGGCATGGGCACTGTGACATTCCCTCCAACTAATGCGGCGACGGTGAAGGCGGCAATCGTGGAGGCGATCAAGACAAGCTACCGACACATTGACATGGCACATGTTTACGAGTCGGAGAGAGGTGTTGCCAAAGCAATCACAGAGGCCTTGAGGCTAGGACTTATAAAATCAAGGGAAGAGTTATTTATCATGTTGAAGACAAACCAGAAAATCTCTCTCTCTTTACACACAGAATCAAAGACCTGCAACTGCTATGGAGCTCAAGAAAAGAAAATCATGGAAGAAGATAGGGAAAGGGAAGGACACGTGAAATTATAGTGATTCAGCCAAGAATGTCTACATCCACTTTGCTCTCAAGAGCTAATTCACTATATCTTTTTGTTCAGGAAGAATACAATGTTCATTTACGCATTACAATTAATCATTGAGTTATTTATAGACATCAGCATCAATGAAAACAGAAAATGGTTAGGCAGCTTGGACTTCTCAACTTGTTGTAACAGAAGTAGCTGTCATAAGCTTCACCCATCAGCTGAAAACTTTTCTTCCTTTTTCTCAGCAGTACCGATTTCAACAAATCTCCACCTTGGGACTTCTAGACAAATATCTTCTGATCTTAGTGAGAACTTGAGAGCATACATCACTGGTTGCTCAGGGAGGCTTGAATTCTGTCAGCCTAATTAGTTCCAGGAATTTACTGAATTTTCCTCCTGGTATAGGCTTTGTAAACATGTCAGCTGGATTGTCATGAGTGTTAATTTTCTCCCTGATTACTTCTCCTCTAGAGATTACATCCCTTATAAAGTGGAGTTTGACATCAATGTGTTTTGATCTTTCATGGAACATTAGATTTTTTGTCAAGTACAATGCACTTTGATTGTCACAGTGGACTCTAACCTCATTACAAGTTATCCCCAGCTCATTCACAATTCCCTTCAACCATAAAGCTTCTTTGACAGCTTCTGTAGCAGCTATGTACTCTGCCTCAGTAAATTGAAAGTGCCACTATGGGTTGTAGCATTGCCTTCCAGCTTATGGCAGTCCCAAACAAAGTAAATACATAGCCTGGGAGTGATCTTCTTTTATCATTATCCCTTGCAAAATCAGAATCTACAGATCCTTCTAAGACTTCAGTTGATTCTTCTTGTTTTTGATATTGGAGACCAAAAGAAGTTGTTCCATTAAGGTACCTCATCACCCATTTTGTGGTCTGCCAATGCTTTTTCCTGGATTCGACATGTATCTGCTTACTAGGCTTCTGCATATGCTATATCAGGCCATGAACAGACCATGGCATACATCAAGCTTCCTACTACATTTGAATAAGAAATTTTATGCATTTCTGCCACTTCTTCTTCTGTTTTTGTTCTTTTGATAGTTTGAAATGTGTTCCAATAGGGGTTGTCACTGGTTTGGATTGATCCATATAGAATTTCTTGAGTATTTTCTTTACATATGTTTCTTGACTCAAATGAACCTTTCTATTTTCTCTATCTCTATGAATTTCCATTCCTAGAATTATCTTTGCCTCTCCCAGATGCTTCATTTCAAATTCCTTATCTAACATTTGCTTCAGAGAATCAATTTCTTCTTCACTAGTGGATACAATCAGCATGTCATCCACATAAATAGAAGATAGATGGCCTTATCTGTTCCTGTATCTTTTAAGTAAACACAACAATCAAAACTGATTCGCATGAATTTCTGCTTGATCATGAAGTCATCAAACCTCAAGTACCACTTCTTAGGTGATTGCTTTAGGCCATACAGAGATCTTCTCAGCAAACACACCTTGTTTTCATCCTCTTTCTTCACAAAACCTTCTGGTTGTGACATGTATATCTCTTCATCAAGACTTCTATGAAGGAAAGCAGTCACAAAAGTTAGAAGTATTCGAATGGATGAGTGTTTGACTACATGAGAGTATATCTCATTAAAATCCACTCATTCCTTTTGTGAGAATCCCTTGGCTACAAGCCTTGCCTTGTACTTTGGTTTTACTTCATTATTAGCAGCTGGTTTGATTTTGAAGATCCATTTGCATCCAACCAACCTCTTATTTTCTTTTCTCTTGACTAATTCTCATGTCTGATTCTTAGTCAAATAGTTCATTTCTTCTCTCATTGCATCAGTCCACAGATGACTATCACTACTGCTGACTGCTTCTTTATATGAATTAGGTCCTAACTCATCATACTCCTCAGTAACAGAGAGGACAAATGAGGTATAGTTAGATGAAGCATACCTCATTGGCTGTGTGATAATTCTTCTTTGTCTGTCTCTTGCTAGTTGATATCTTTCTAGGTCTGTCTCTGGAGTTTTCTACAGGGGTGGCTTCTTTAGGTTGTGTCAAGACTTGTGCATCTTCACTGGTCTTCAAATGATTATCCACCTCAATGCTAGTATAATCTATTTTGGTAGGTGATTCAACATTTTTCTTTGAATCCATGTACATTTCATCTTTTCTGAATGTAACATCTCTACTGGTTATACAAGAAGCATTTCCTCCTTCAAGCCATAGTTTATACCCTTTAACTCCTTCAGGATATCCTATAAACATGCACTTTTTAGCCCTTGGATCTAATTTTCCATCTTTGACATGGGCATATGCATTGCATCCGAAAAATCTAAGTGAATTCAGGTCAGGGGGCATGCCAGTCCACTGTTCTTCAGGTGTTTTAAACTCAATTGCACTAGAAGGGATTCTATTTATCAGATATACAGCAGTATGAACAGCTTCTCCCCAAAACCTTCTTGGTAAGTTTGCATTTGACAGGATACATCTTACCTTTTCTATGATGGTCCGGTTCATTCTCTCAGCCATACCTTTTCTAAACCCTAAGTTCTCCCATTATGCTCATTTCAAACTCATTATGCATAACTTTTGAAAAATCTTCACACAAAGAAGGATTAGTAGAACCAAAAATAATATCATCAACATATATTTGTACTACTAACATATCATTATCTTTGATTTTAATAAAAAGAGTAGTATCAATTTTACCCATTTTAAAATCATTATCAATTAAGAATTTACTTAATCTTTCATACCAAGCTCTTGGAGCTTGTTTCAAACCATAAAGTGCCTTTTTCAATTTAAAAACATGATTTGGAAATTCAAAGTTTTCAAAACCGGGAGGTTGATCAACATAAACTTCTTCCATAATATAACCATTTAGAAAAGCACTTTTTACATCCATTTGATATAAAATGAAATTTTTATGAGAAGCAAAAGCTAGTAACATACGAATTGCTTCTAATCTAGCAACTAGTGCAAAAGTTTCTTCATAATCAATTCCTTCTTCTTGACAATAACCTTTTGCAACTAATCTAGCTTTATTTCTAATAATATTTCCATTTTCATCAAGTTTATTTCTAAAAACCCATTTAGTACCAATAATAGAATTATTTTGAGGTCTAGGGACTAATTCCCAAGCTTTATTTCTTTCAAATTGATTTAATTCTTCTTGCATAGCAAATAACCAAGATTCATCAAATTGAGCATCTTCAAAACTTTTTGGTTCAATTTGAGAAACAAACGCAAGATTATTAAACATATTAAGAGAGGAACGAGTTCTTACACCTTGAGTTGGATCACCAATAATTAAATCGGTTAGATGGTTTGTAGCATATCTCCATTCCTTAGGCAAAGATTGTGAAGCATTTTCATTTGAATTTTCAATTTGCTCACTCGAAGTAGCTTCAATGCTTTTATCACTAATTTGCAAATTATCAAGATTCTTTTCTAAAGCATTAGTATCAAGAGAATCATTAATAACATTAACATCACCATGAAGAGATTCATCAAATACTATATGCATGGATTCCTCAATGACTAAAGTTCTTTTGTTAAAAACTCTATAAGCTTTACTAGTTGAGGAATAACCAAGGAAAATACCAACATCGGTTTTAGAATCAAATTTACCAAGATTTTCCTTATTGTTTAGAATAAAACATTTGCAACCAAATACTTTAAAATAACTTACAATAGGGCTTTTTCCATTCCATAATTCATAAGGAGTTTTATCCAAAAAAATTCTTATCAAAACTCTATTTAAAACATAACAAGCGGTGTTAACGGCTTCCGCCCAAAAATATTTAGGAAGTCCATATTCATTTAACATAGATCTAGCTAATTCTTGCAAAGAGCGATTTTTCCGTTCAACTACACCGTTTTGTTGAGGAGTTCTAGGAGAGGAGAAATTATGAGTATAACCATTTTCATTACAAAAATTTTCAAAAGCAATATTTTCAAATTCTCCACCATGATCGCTTCTTATTTGAGAAATCACAAATCCTTTTTCATTTTGAACTCTTTTTGTAAAGTTAATAAACTTTTTCAAAGCTTCATCTTTATGTTTTAAAAACAAAACCCATGTAAAACGAGAATAATCATCAACGATTACAAAAGCATAATAATTTCCTCCAAAACTAGAAGTTCTAGAAGGGCCAAATAAATCCATGTGTAAAAGTTGTAAGGGTCTAGTAGTAGAAATATCATTTTTAGATTTAAAAGAAGATTTTATTTGTTTACCCATTTGACAAGCATCACAAATTTTATCTTTTTCAAATTTTAATTTTGGCAAACCTCTTACCAAACACTTTTTAGAAATATTTGAAATTAATTTCATGCTTGTGTGACCTAATCTTCTATGCCATAACCAAGAATCATCATTTAAAACGGATAGGCATTTTTCATTTAAAGAGCATGCATTTATATCAATAGTGTAAACATTTGCATCTCTATTTCCAACAAATAAAACTTTGTTATCACAAACATCTTTTATAAAACAATGCTTTTTATTAAATGATACTTCATAACCTTTATCACACAATTGACTAATACTTAATAAATCATGTTTAAGACCATCAACTAATAAAACATTTTCAATTAGAGAAGAGGAATTGTTACCGACACTTCCTTTACCAATGATTTTTCCTTTCTTGTTGTCACCGAAGGTTACTAGTCCACCTTCTTTCTTGGTAAGTGTGGAAAACTTGGAATGATCACCCGTCATATGTCTAGAGCATCCACTATCCAAGTACCACTTGTTCTTCTTTGATATTTTCGAACATTCCTACAAAGAATAGGAATTCATGTTTGATCTTTTGGTACCCATACTTGTTTGGGTCCATATCGGTTAGCATTTTCATATTTTGGAATCCAAATTTTCTTTATTTTCAAAACATTTGATCTTGAAATATTTGAACCACTATATTTATGAAAATGACATGAATAAGCTTTATGTCCATAATTTTCACAAGAAAAGCAAATAACATCATGCAAAGATGGATCTTTTACAAAGAATCTATGCACATGCTTTTTCTTATAATTATTTTGGAACTTTGATCTATGATATGAGTTCCTCCTATAATGTGTAGTTTGACCATTTTTCAATTTGAAGCATTTTGGTCTAATATGACCTTTCATACCACAATAATGACAAGTAGGTACAAATTTTGATTTAGAAAAATCAATCTTAGTATTTTTAACATTTTGTACCATACATGTAACATTAGCCTTTTTATCCTTATGAACAAAAGATTTAGCATTTTCAAGTTTAGGCATAATAGGCAATTTATCATTTTTCATGCAAGGGGTTTCTTTAACAAAAATGGATTTAGAAGATGAAGGAGTAGAAATTTCATCCAT
Source organism: Gynostemma pentaphyllum (assembly GCA_028015215.1). NCBI lineage: Eukaryota > Viridiplantae > Streptophyta > Magnoliopsida > Cucurbitales > Cucurbitaceae > Gynostemma > Gynostemma pentaphyllum. The sequence goes on along the minus strand of CM051345.1, from coordinate 436,531 downwards.
ATATCCAATACCCTTTTTCTCTTTGTTAGGTTTACCCATATTAATCATTTTATTAAGAGTTTGAGCTCCAATGGTAAACTTCTTAATATTCTCATTAGCTTCATCAAGTTGTTTCAAAAGATTAGTTTCTTTTTCTTTAATAACAACAATGAGCTCATTCTTTTCAAAAATATCATGTTCAAGAAATTTAATTTTATCGAGTAAAGTATTCTTTTCTTCACATGAAACATGAACTTGATTGCTAGATGGATTTTCCAAAGAATCAACTTTTTCAATTAAAGATTTATTTTCATTTGATAAATCTACATGTTTCTTTGAAAGCACACCATACTTTTTAGTAATTTTCTCAAAACTTTGTTGCATGCATTCAAATTCATTTAATAATTCAATGTAAGAAGAAGAGTTAAGATGTACCTCATTTTCATCTTCTTCATCATTGTCACTATGTGCCATAAAGCACATATTTGCAACTTCTTCTTCTTTTTCATTTTCACTTTCATCACTATCATCCCATGTAGCTTTCATAGCTTTCTTTAATTTCTTGGATGATTTGAGAAGAGGACAATCGGTCCTAATGTGACCGGGCTTCTTGCATTCATAACAAATGATTTCATCTTTCTTGCTCTTTTCACCATTTGATTCTCTTTGATTGGTGAAATTCTTTTTGAATTGCTTCTTCTTCTTTAAGAAGCTTTTGAATCTTCTTGAGAGATAGGCCATATCTTCATCATCAATACTTTCATCATTTTCTGAATCTTCTTCCACAAAGGTTGACTTGAGAGCAATGCTTCTTTCTTTCTTCTTTTTATCATCTTCCATGTTTTTCTTGATTTTGATCTCATGAGTCATAAGAGACCCAATTAATTCATCCATGGAAAGAATTTTCAAGTCTTTAGCTTCTTGGATGGCGGTGACTTTTGGTTCCCATTGCTCTGGTAGAGCCCAAAGAATTTTCTTCACCTTTTCAATGTTAGAATAAGATTTTCCAAGTCCTTCCAAAGAATTCACAATGTTAGTAAATCTAATGAACATATCCGAAATTGATTCGTTATCATCAATTTTAAATAATTCATAACTATGTACTAACATGTCAATTTTAGTTTCTTTGACTTGATCGGTTCCCTCATGAGTAATTTCAAGTTTATGCCAAATTTCCTTAGCGGTTTTACATATAGAAACTCTATTATACTCAATTTCATTTAAAGCACAAAATAAGCAATTTATAGCTTTAGCATTCAAACCATATGCTTTCTTTTCTTCTTTAGACCATTCGTTCATTGGCTTAGGGGAACTAATATTTTCAACAATTTTAATAGGTTGATTAAAACCTTGTTCAATAATATCCCATAATTCAACATCAATAGATATTAAGAAAAATTGCATTCTATTCTTCCAATAGCTATAATTTGAACCATTAAAAGTAAGGAGGCTTATTAATTGATTGACTATCACCAAAGGGATTAAAATTATGTGTTGCCATAGCTCAAGCAATTAAGCTTTTTAAAACAAATTTTCAATAAAAATTTTGAGCACCTCGCTCTGATACCAATTGTTAGGATCTAAGGCAACCCTAGAGGGGGGGTGAATAGGGTTTATAAAAAATTTATAGAACTTTTTCAATCAATTCAAAGTTTAAGATTAACAAAACAAACACTTTTTAAATTCAATCAATATAAATAAATTTTATACTTAGAATTCTTTTTAGCAAAGTAAACAAATATGATATGATAAATAATAGTGCATCACAAATAAATTCTAACCATTTAATTATGCTTTGGTTGATTATGAAAGTAAATATGTAAAGCAAAAATTAAAGAGTAAGGGTTAGAGAAATTGACAGCAAATTTTATAGTGGTTCGGCCAAAAATGCGGCCTAGTCCACTCCCCGAGCGCCTCTCGGGAATTTGTATTCACTTTTTGCGGGAGCAAGTGCAACCCAATCCTTTTAGCGGGATCAAGATCAAACCCGAACAACGACCCTTTCCACGGAGCAAGGACAACCGTTATCTATCACTCTTTTTACTAAGGTTTAAGAATAAACCTTTTACAATGGTAAATCCTCACAAAGGATAGATATTACAAGAATTTTGCTCACAATAAGAGATAATACTCTTAACAAATTAGCCCTCAAGAATGGCTAGAATTACACAAATTTTGGCTCACAAGAAGGCCAAAAAAATATTGAAGATGGAGAACTTTCTGATTTAGCAATGAGAAGAAGCCTCTAAAATCGTTGGTGTGTAAAATCTGTCCAAATCGAGCTCTATTAATAGGTAAAAAAATATTACCGTTCATCCACTGTTTCATCCAACTTCATAAATGAATTTGACTTTAATTGTGTGAATGGAAGAAGAAAAGGCTCCCATTGATGACAAATTGGAGGTTGAGGATTTCCATTTTCGGTGCAGCATTTTTCCAGAAATGAGGTTGAAGAAGAAGGGTACGAAATGACGAATATAGCCTTTAAAGTCTTCATATAAATTCAAATCAGGAAGGGCATAAAAGTAATCAACCAAATGGTGTAATAAATGCTTCAGAATAAGTCAAATGAGAAAGCCACGTGTCAAAGCGTCATTGGTTGAGCCAAATCTGAAATAGGAATTAATAATAATAAAATTATTAATAAAAATCCGGTCAGCAGGGGCATTCTGGGCAGATGACCATTGAGAAGTAAATTTGAATTTCGGTCAGGGAATGCAAAAAGGATGGTCAGGATATAAAAGGTATTGACCAAAAGACCAGGGGCAGAGATGACATTTCGCTGCATCATTAAAAAGCAAACAGCTGGTGGAGGGGACAGACTTGCCACGCGTCGAGCAGAGAATGGATGGAGCAGACCACGTGGGACCCACGGCGGCAGCAGCTGCTCAGGCGCGTCAGGGAGTTGAAGTCACGCGCGATCGTGGCAGTTCAAGGACCGTCGGATGGCGCTTGGATTTCAATCGAACGGCTGAAAAAATGGTTTGCCTTTTTCTTTTCTTTTTCCTTTTTATTTCCAAAATTATATATATATAAATATATATATATTGATTGATTAATGAGAACCGTTGGATGAGCTTTAGTGCGCGATCGAACGGTTGAAAACAAATCTGACTTTCCTTTTTCTTTTTCCATTATTTTTATAAATCTGAATAAATCTGGGCCTTTAATCTCAACCACCTTCTGATCCAACGGATGGAAATAAATCTGATTTAATTTCTTTTCTTTAAATCAAAATACCAAATAATCTGGGCCATTGAATTTGAATTCCATCTGATCTCATGGCTGAGAACTTGAGCGCATAATAACTGTAGTGGACTCGCCATATCTGATTCGATTTGAATAATTAATTTAATTCCAATCTTCTAAAATTAATATCTTGCTCGTTTGAAGTCCGATTGAGTCGATTCCAATTGCGTTGGACTCGTTATAATTTTCTCTACACAGTGGACTATCAAAACACAGAAAATTGATTAGTAACAAAAACACATTTGTTATCATCAAAATAAGAATAAGATTAATTGGCTTAGAAAGTCAACAAGATCTGGTTGTGCCTGCTCTCAAACGCCAGCCTTAGGTTTAGTACCTCCTTTCCAATACATATATTATTTATATGGACTTGAATTCATGCGTGTATATATTAATTGGTTTCAATTTTATTTGGAATTTTTTTTTTACTATATCCTAGATGTCATTGGATTACCTAACATTTAAACAATATGGAAAATGTTATAGAATAATATTAAAGAATTAGGGTCCTTTTGATACCATTGTTGGTTTTTAATTTTCTGTTTTTCAAAAATTAAATCAATTTTTTTTCATCTTGTTTTTCGATTTTATAAAAACTTGAAAAATTAGTCAAGATTTGAAAACAAAAACCAATTTTTTAAATCTTTTTCTAGTATTTGGCTAGTATTTCAAAAACGTTTTGAAAAAGTGGATTACGAAATAGGGATCAATTTGATAATAAAACAAGCTTAACTTTTAGAAACTTGAAACAAAAATCAAAATCAAGTTATATTAGAAAATAATAGTGACCAAACAATGATTAAAATTGTCATTTTTTACAGCAAACTCATTTACTATATAAATTGTGTTTTACAATATGGTTGAATATTAATAAGTAAAAGAAAGTAATTTTGAGGTTGTCGTGTAGGAACCTGGAGTTGAAGTATCTAGATCTTTACTTAGTTCACATACCATTGAAAATGAGGGAATATAAATATCGGCCACCTTATCCAAAGGAAGTAATGCTTCCAATGGATGTAAAAGCAGTTTGGGAAGGTATGGAAGAATGCAAGACTCTTGGCCTCACTAGGGCCATTGGTGTCAGCAACTTCTCTTGCAAGAAGCTTCAAGAGCTAATTGGCCATTGCCAAAGTTCCTCCTGCAGTCAATCAAGTAATTCATACTGTTTTTGGTTATCTGTTTTCATCAATGTATTTAGCGACGAAGGACTAAATTAGATTTTTACGACCATATATATCTGTTTTCATCGATGTATTTAGCGACGAAGGACTAGATTAGATTTTTACGACGAGACCAAAATAGAATATTGAAAATGAAAACTTTGGGTTATAGGTGGAGATGAGTCCACTTTGGCAACAGAAACAACTGAGGGAGTATTGTAAAGAAAATGGAATTCATGTCACAACTTACTCACCTTTGGGTGCACCAGGGACACAGTGGGGTCATAATCAGATTTTGGAATCAGATCTTCTGTTGCAAATAGCCAATGCTAAAGGAAAAACAACTGCTCAGGTGAAATCATGGAAAAACCAGATGATTTTCACTTTTTTTTTCTCAGAACTTTCAATCTTTCTCTCTTTCTTTCTCTCTTTCTTTCTCTTGGGATTATGATGATTTGATATGAATACGGCACAGGTTGCATTGAGATGGGTATACGAACAGGGGCTAAGTCTGTTAGTAAAGAGCTTCAACAAAGAGAGGATGAAACAGAACTCGGAGATTTTTTACTGGTCCTTGACTGAGGAAGAATCAAACAAGATTCTTCATCTTCCTCAACGTAAAGCAATCATTTTCTCAGCCATTTTCGGTCCGCATGATCTGCTTCATCAAATTAATTCAGAACTTTGATACTAACATTCATCGTGTTTTCATCTGCTACCGCCCAAATCGACAATCGACTCATATCAATGGAAACTACAATAAATAATAACGGACTTTTGTATATTTCGTGCACAAACTACTTCTCTACATTAATAAATATCAAACTTAACAGAGCTAATATCCTCCTGTCCACGGTAAAGAAAAAAAAAGAAGAGAGATTTAAAGGTGGTAATGACCAAAATCTGTAAGCCTTTGGAATCTAAAAGACACCATAAGGAAGTTAACATTCATTAAGTTGTACTTGTACCTAAATTCTAACCAAAAACATAAAACCTTTTACTAAAACAGAGGGATGAAAGTGAACCAACGTGTTCTCTTCCGCCCTCGGGTAAAAACAAAAAAGGGACCAAATGCACTACTCGCACTTGATTGACCTGTAGATGTGACGAACAAAGAACAAGGCTGCACGAAAGCCTACGGTTCCAAGCATCAGAAAGAACCCATAGCAGATGCAAGCCATATATCCAAAAAAGAAAGAGGTTTGCATGAAGCCAGACATATCTGAACGGGCATAGTAATAGTACAGGCAGTAACCATAGATGAACAGACCGGTTGACCCTCCACATAGAAAAGACCTGAAGAATATAAAAAAAATCATGTCGGTTAAAACCAAATTAATGATCCGATCCTACTGTTTCTCATTAAGGTCCCCAAGTATAAATTAAGAGATGCAAAAGACGAGAAAATAAAATGGAAATTCTGAAGGAAAAAAAAAGCATTTAAATCATTCTTGCAAAAACAATATGCATCTAAGAGTACAATATCGGCCAACACGGGCATAGTTCAAGTGGTTATGCACATACTCCCTTCCCATGAGCTCGAAGGTTTGAGTCTCCCCTCCCCCAATTTGTAATATCTCAAAAAAAAAAAAAAAAGTACAATATCGCACATAAGGTAATTTCTGCAGTACCTACAGGACATAACTAGGTAAAACAAGGTTGACCTCCTTCCAAAAAATTTTTAATAAAAATACCCAAGGACACAGATACATCCTGAATGAATTCTGCAGTCGTTAAACATACACAATAAAATGGACAATGAAAAACAAAATATAGGAAAGTATTCAAGAAAAATATTTAACAGGGATTGTAAGATGGTAAAGGTAAAAAATAAAACATATGATCTCCTTCAAGAAACAGACACAATAAAATGTATAAATAAGACCCAAAAAAAGGAATGAATTAGAGAAATAAATATTAGGCAGAAATGAGAGGAGTCAAACAAGAAAATTTAAGTACCTCCACCACCATTCATGATCTTCGGCGGTTAGTTGAAAGTAAGTCAAAGCCACAGTAATGAAAGCGGTGACTATCAGAAGGATGATGAAAACGATAAAAAGAATGCTGTAAATTGTGTATATCTTGTGACCCCAAACACTAGCAAATATGTAGTAAAGTTCAATGTATATAGCACTGAAGGGGAGAAACCCTGCCATTGCCATCTGCGGAACAGTACTCCTATACCAAGGTAGCTGTGGAATCTCTCGAGGATACTTAGTGGTGCGGCAAGGAGCTTGGAACTCACTCCTACTATTTTTCCCTGCTATACCACCCAACACGAGCAATGGTGATGTCACTAGTGTCCATATAAGAACTATCACAACAATTGTGCCAAAGGGAAGTGCAGCAGTGGCATTGTAAACAATAGCCACGGTGTTGAGGAAGCAGAATGTGAGAAACAGAGGTCCACAGAAAAGGCCACCCGTCAGTAACAGATTCCTCACCTTTTAAATATAGGGGGAAAAGATATCAGATCACTCTATCATGTTTAATTTAAAAAGAAGGTACGCAACATTTTGTGTAAATGTACTACTCCACATACCCAGTTTGTTCCTTCAAGTTGGCAATAGAATGAGGATGCTGTGTATCCTGCAATCCCAGATGTGAGTGCATATATGACCACGAGAGCAGTAAACAAAGCTCCTCGGTTGTATGGATAAAATACACCAACTAGTGCCAGCATAAATATGAAAACTGTTCTGGAAATGGAATAACAACACAAAACATAAGTTGCAGGGACATGTGAAGTAACATGAATTTTAATTATGTATATACATACAGGGTAAACAACTGAGTGCCAGAACCAAGGGATGAAGCAAACAGTGATTTGTATTTTGGAAAACGAAAGACATCGCCATGGATGTATTTCCACCCGGTCTCTTCTTGATCATCAGCTGCTTCCTCATCTTGTGCATACCTGATATAAAAAAAATAGCAATGGATTAAAGTAAAAACAAAAATAGAAGACATTTACTCAATAGATCAATACATGTGATTCTTACTTCATGAAATCATTCTTCAGGACACGCATCAGAATAGTGGCAAGAAAACCAGTCAAAAGAAGAACTGTTACACATGAGTTAATAATTGAAAACCAATGAATTTCCAAATGATGTGGTAATGATGATGACTGTGAGTACTTTTCCATCCTCTTTTCAAAGGGAGTATCAGTTTCCCTCCACTTCACAGTATACATGAACTCAACCTCAACATCCTTGTCCTCTGTCAAATCCACCACAGAATGAGGGTCCATTCGAGCAGTAATCTCAATCACACGATCTTTATTATAGGAAATATCAAATTGAATGTGCTTGAACAAGTAATATTTAAATTCACTCGGATCATCTTTATTTTCTCTATCAACCTTTCCAATGAAACCCCAGATGGGCAAGTCGTCATAATACATCTGAAAGTAATAATCTTTCTTTACTGCAGCTCGAAACTGAGCAACATTTTCCTTGGTCAACTTGCTTGTACACGCAACCTCTGTGTCTTTCTCTCTTCTAAAATCAAGCTTGTAGGGAGCACTAACAAGACGATCTCCATTCAACACCTCGCCAAGAGCTTCCTTTTTCTCTTTTACATCGCCTACCATTGACAATCAAAAACACATTGAAAAGTAAAACATACGATATCGAGCACGATTCCATAAATTAAAATACAGATACACGTACAACCCATTATGCAGAAAGACAAGGGAAACGACCCCACTTCTAGCAACAACTATTTCATTTAACAAACATTAGTAAAGTATAATAACGATTACTAAATTAGAAACGAAGAGAATCGATACTTCAAAAGTGAAAAACTGAAAAGAAGCTCTTACAAACAAAGAAACAAGCTTTCTTTTAATCTTTCTCTCTTCAAAAAAAAAAAACAAGATTTGAGCAGTTAAAAGCACAAGATAAGGATCAAACCTGGTGAGCAGAAGGGCAGATCGAAGTAGCGATAAGTTTCGCTGAAACAACACAATAAAAACAAAAAGATTAGCAAATTAATCATCTCAAACACAAAATTAAATGCCACATTTCCTACACATCTAATCAAGCACAATAAACAAAAATTCACATCTCACATTTCCTTCAAACGCAATTTATTCCCAAAATCGAAAATTAAAAGCCCTTCAATTCAATTATACAAATTAAATGGCTGAATACACAATCAGAGAACGAAAAGGATAAGAAATGATAAAAATTAAACTTTGTTAGATTGAATTACGGATCTGTAATCGGAGAAAAGAAGGAATCGAGAAGAAGTTAGAATTACCTGGGGTTATGAAAAGGACCGACCTTGTTAGCGTAAAGAGGAACAGAATCACCATCATTGTAACGGTGATCGGAAGAATCTGATCTAATCTGAATTGAAGAAATTGAGATTAAAATCGCGATTATGATTATGGAATTCTTCATCACTAATGGTTCGTTCTGGTCTTCGATAAGAGAGAGAAAGCGAAAATGGATGTGAGAGAGAAAAAAGAGAAGCACGGACTGAATAAAAATGTAAATAAATATAATATAGAAAATTATTTATTTATGAATTTTTTTTCTTTTTATAAAAAGAGATTAAAAAAAAATCCATTCTTTTTGTTTTGTTGAAAGATTCTTCTATGGAATTCGTTGGGACCATCTTTAAGCTCATGTATCCGTATCTTTCATTTCTTCTTATTATTTGTCGGTAAGGTTCAATGTAGATATATTCGTGAATAACTTGTTTTTTTTTTTTTTATAAGAAACCAAAATGATAAGGAATCAAAATTAAATTATCTCAAATAATATAGAAATAATGTTGGAAAAAACATTATTAATGTTTAGGTTAGTTGGAATAAGACTCCAAATACCTATGTTAATGATTTTCATTTAATATAACCAAACATTCGTTATGGTGACAATGATATTCGAAAGGGCCCTCGAATAGTCACATGTATCGCCAAGAAAGGTTTTAAGATGGTTATAGAGTCGGACAAATTTGTTCTGACTAAGGGGGGCATGTATGTTGGGAAAGGGTATATGTTAGATGGTTTGTTTAAGGCCAATGTGGCCGTAATATCTAAGAACTCTAAGTTTATGTATCCACAGACTTTTGCTATTAATAATAATGCTACTTCTTCTGCTTACTTGATTGAGTCTTCTTCTTTATGGCATAGTAGACTTGGACATGTTAATTATGCATCTCTAAAACGGTTAACACACTTAGGCTTAATTCCTAGATTTGAAATTAATAATAAACATAAATGCGAAATTTGTGTTGAAGCTAAGTTTACTAAAACTGTTTAAATCTATAGAAAGAAGTAGTGAACCATTATCTTTAATACATAGCGATATTTGTGATCTTAAATTTATTCAAACTCGGGGTGGGAAAAAGTATTTTATTACTTTTATTGATGATTACACTAGATATTGCTATGTTTATCTCTTGAGTAGTAAAGATGAAGCTTTAACTACATTTATCACTTTTAAGAATGAAGTTGAAAATCAACTTAATAAAACTATAAAGGTACTAAGATCCGATCGAGGTGGAGAATATGAATCATCAAATTTTGATGAATGTTGCTCTAAGTTTGGTATTATACATCAAACTACTGCACCGTATACTCCACAACAAAACGGAGTGGCAAAAGGAAAAAAGAACTTTAAAAGACATGGTTAACGCTATGCTAATAAGTTCTGTTTACCTCATAACTTGTGGGGGGAAGCAATTTTAATCGCTAACTTTATCTTAAATAGAATTCCTCACAAAAAGAGTGGTTTAGTACCTTATGAGTCATGGTTTAAAAGGATGCCCTCGTATAAATACATGAAAGTGTGGGGGTGCCTGGCTAAAGTGGTCGTACCACTACCTAAAAGGGTAAAGTTAGGACCTAAAACTATTGATTGTACTTTCATTGGGTATGCCACCAATAGTAGTGCCTATAGATTTTTGGTACACAAATCGATATAAGTGATATACATGTCAATACTATACTCGAATCAAGAGATCTTGAGTTCTTTGAACATATATTTCCTTCTAGAAAGGAAAATAGAGAGTTAACTCTTAAAAGAACTCAGGATGTTCTTTATGAACACGATACAACACATTTAGAAACCGAACCTAGACGAAGTAAAAGATCTAGAACCGAAAAATCATTTGGTCCAGTTTCTTGACCTACATGGTAGAAGATGAGCCTCAAACCTACAAGGCGGCTATGTCTAGTTCGAATCAAATTTTTGGAAAGAAGCTATAAATAGCGAAATAGAATCCATTTTGAGCAACAACACTTGGCAAATTGTGGATCTACCACCCTGGATCCAAACCAATAGGTTGTAAATGGATTTTTAAAAGGAAGTTAAGACCTGATGGCTCTGTAGAAAGGTACAAGGCTAGACTTGTTGCCAAAGGTTACGACCAAAAGGAAGGTCTTGATTTTTTCGACACCTATTCACCAGGAATAAGAATTACCTCCATCAGGATGTTAATTGCTATAATTGCACTCTATAAACTAGAGATACATCAAATGGACGTAAAGACCGCATTCTTAAATGGTGAATTAAATGAAGAAATATATATGGAGCAACCTGAAGGATTCGGAAAGAGAGTGAGAAACACAAAGTGTGTAAACTCATTAGGTCATTATATGGCTTAAAACAGGCTCCTAAACAATGGCATGAAAAGTTTGATAATGTTATGCTAAGAAATGGCTTCACCATTAATGAGTGTGACAAATGCGTATATTCAAAGAAATTTGGATACGAATATGTCATTGTATGCTTGTATGTGGATGACATGCTTATTATGGGTGCTAATATTGATGTCATAAACAAAACCAAGAAAATGCTTACAAGCAATTTTGATATGAAAGATATGGGAGTAGCAGATGTAATATTAGGTATAAAAATATCTAAATCATCCTGAAGGTATATCCTTGACACAAACCCACTACATTGAGAAAGTTGTAGAAAAGTTTAAGGGACACCGAATCAAGGAAACAAACAATCCATTCCTGCCACATGTAGTACTACATAGGAATACAGGAAATGGAAAACTCCAATTAGAATACTCCCAGGATAATTGGAAGTTTGATGTATATCATGAACCGCACTAGGCCTGATATTGCCTATGCGGTTAGTAAATTAAGTAGATATACAAGTAACCCAGGAGTTGAACATTGGAATGCAATACTAAGAGTTTTAGGATACCTAAAACGAACTAAAGAGTATGCATTGCACTATGGAAAATATCCAGTGTTCTAGAAGGCTATAGTGACGCCAATTGGATATCCGATTCGGATGAATCAAAATCAACAAGTGGCTATGTTTTCAAACTGCATGGCGGAGTCGTATCTTGGAAATCCTCTAAACAAACATGTATAACCTGTTCCACAATGGAATCGGAATTTATTGCATTGGATAAAGTCGCAGAAGAAGAAGGTTGAATGGCTTCGACACTTTTTAGAAGATGTTCCAGATGGCGAAACTTGTGACCGCTATTTGCATACACCGTGATAATCAGTCCGCAATAGCTCGTGCACAAAATTTCGTGATACAACGGGAAGTCACGACATATACGTCGTCGACATAATACCGGTTAGGCGATTACTCTCGAATGGAGTGATATCCATAGATTTTGTTAAGTCAAAAGATAATCTCGCGGATCCATTTACAAAGGGATTATCTAGAGAGCGTATCGACTGCGCATCGAGAGAAATGGGATTAAAACCTAAACCCAACGAATCATCTTAATGGAAACCTAACCAAGCGATTGGAGATCCCATGGACTTGGTTCAATAGGAAAACTAGTTATGAATGATTCACAAGAAGCACTTAGGAGTAAAAAAAAAAAAACTCCTTCCCATTTTTTGATGCACCAAGTCTTCTTTGTCTACTAAGAGTTAAGGATAAGCTTTGCTTTTAATGATAATATATCTTGTTAAACAAGTGGAGTATAGTAGAATACTCTTGATATTAATCACCTATGTGAGCGAGAACATGGCCAGGTTCTATGAGAATTGTAATAGGCAAATTCTCTAAAGCGCTTACGAGAACCCAAGAAGTTCATGGCCGAAATAATGAACACAATAGAGAACCAAATTTGAATATGAAAGTTAATGTGTAAAATTCATTGTCTAAACTTACACTAAACGGTAAACAGTTCAAAACGTAAGTTCACTGATTTACCTAGTGAGTTCGATGGATCTTTACTAAGGAAGGTTCAAGGCGAAAGCTACCTATCTGGACAAGTTATCTTTCAGTAGAAACTTAATTATTATTTTTTGTAGTCTTTTCCATGTGGGGGATTGTTGGAAAAAACATTATTAATGTGTAGGTTAGTTGGAATAAGACTCCAAATACCTATGTTAATGATTTTCATTTAATATAACCAAACATTCGTTATGGTGACAATGATATTCGAAAGGGCCCTCGAATAGTCACATGTATCGCCAATAGTTGCGTTGATATGAAGTAACCATTGGATATGGTGGTTATAAGAATGAATGGTTTCCAATACAATTGTGACTTATCACAAAATGACTTTATGAATGGATGTATCCGTTGGATGGGTAGTGACTGTTGAATAAAAATGGTTATTTATTCAATAGATGCAACCTTTCATAAAGGTAGTTATTTATTCAATAGTTACAACTTTTCATAAAGGTGGTTACTTATTGAATAGATGCAACTTTTCATAAAAGTAGTTAATTATTCAATAGTTACAACTATTGATAAAAGTGGTTACTTATTGAATAGTTACAACCTTTGACATAAAGTCACAATTAAAGGTCACTTTTAAATGGTGGTTATATTCTAAAGGTAGTTATTTACTAATAGATATGACTTTTCCCAAAAGTTACTTTTAAGAGTCATGACTATGCCTATAAATAGGCCTCCACATTTCAGAATAACACACTTGAAAAAATACAAGAGAGAATTCTCTAATATTTCTCTCTACTTTCACAAAGTGTTATTCTGCTGGATTTACTCTGCAATTTCGGGATTGAGTTTCGTTCAAGTTTTTGGTTCGACTGTCAAGGTTAGTAAAGTGCTTTATTAACTTTGGTTAGAAGTGTTGTATCTTGGGAGACTATTGTCCATTATCTGTAGCACCTAAGCAGTGGGCAAATATTGTCTTAAGGAAATTTGCATATCTGCATACCTCACTTCGTTTTAAATTTCCTTCGCTTATATTTATTTGATTTACTGTTCCTATATGCAATTCTTCTTTTATCTATTTTTTAGCAAATCGTTTAGAAATTTTACCAACAAATAATTACTCTCATGACCACAATAATTAACCTAAATCCACTTTTGATGGATGTTTTCATTTTATTTCAATTATACCCAATTACCACCCGATTTCTAGGAATAACTGGTTGCCACCATATATATTGTTACACTTTTGCCCCCGCCCTTTTCACTAACTCATATCAAATCTTGGTTGATTGTTTCCTTTTGTATTTTGTAATTAAGCATTTTTGTAACGGTAATTGATTTTGTTAGATTTTACATTTTCTCTTCTTCATTTCTGTATCATCTTCTCCGTTTATTTCCTTATTAGATTTTACATTTTCTCTTCTTCATTTCTGTATCATCTTCTCCGTATATTTCCTTTGTTTTTTTTAAATTTTTGTGTTAGTCAGCACAATTCCTTTCTTCATCTCTTCCATTTTTTCTCCTTCTTTCTATTTTCACGAAATGAGGTCTACATCTATTGATATCATCTATGAGGGTTGTTGGAACGAAGCCCACGTTTACGAATGCTACAAACTCAAATCTATGATGTATTTCCAACACACCACGTTTATAGATCTTATCCAAAAGGTCCGACGTAAAGTTTCTTTCAATCCTGACTCTCATTGCTTGTTGATGGAAGTTATTACGAAATCCAAAGTTAGGGTTTATTTAGATGTCAAATCTGACAATGATGTAGTCCCACATGGACTCATAAAATCAATAACTCTCTCGATACAATCAATGGTATGATTGGATAATAGTCAATCCATACCCAATATCACATCAACATCAGACATATGCATAACAATCATAATAAAATGTGAGCATCTACTCATAATGCAAATGTCATAAGTGCCATATGCACTATCATCATAATAAGCTTCCTCTCTGGGAAAGCACATATCTCGAAACTCAACAGTCTCGACTCAAGAGTTGCCAACTTAACATAACAAAATAAAATAAAAGAGTGGCTAGCTCAAGAATTAAACAGAATAAATGCCAAACGGCCTGAAAATAATAAAGTATAAACCACTACCATACTGGTAGCTTTTCTTGATAATTCTAACCTTAGGTTGGATCATTGGAGGTTAGAAGACCCAAGCTTATTCTTAGAATGGTTATTAGATTAATCGTTTGATTTATGATTCTACTTTTATTATTGATGTCGGAGTTCGATCGACAAATCGTTCGTCCGAGATTACTATCTATTTTACTTATGTCCTTTACTTTATGTCTTTACTTTTACTCCTTTACTTTATATATGTTTTAGTTGTTTTATCATTTACATTTACTTTATTTACTTTTGCAAGCATATGTAAACATATGCATAACATCTCGCATTGTAAATACTGTATTTTGTCCGGCTAAATTTATTAATTTTTATTTTTTTAAAATAAAGAAAATTGAAATAAAAATAAAATTTGATTGTTTTAAAAATAAAGATAATTTTATTCTTAAAAAATGAAATGATCCTTATATTTTAAAAATAATTAGATTTTAATTTTGTTTTAAATTTAAATGATAAAGACGATTTTTATTTCAAAGATAAAATTGGCTTTTAATTTTAAACATAAAATAATTTTCGATTTTATTTATTTTAAAAGTTGTTATTTTAAATTTGTTTTTTTAAATTTTTGTAGAGATAAGGTAGCTAATTTTTAAATTAATTTGAAATGGTCAAAGATAAATAGGATTTGAGATAGATTTAAATAAATTCGTAGAGATATTATTTGATTTAGATTGAGTTAATCTCTACGAATTATCTGCTATTATCACAGGTTTATCTCAATTTATTTTAAATGTCTCTAATTTTGGTTATAAATAAGAGCCATCACTCTTAGGGTATGAAAAAAAAAAGAAGGTAGAAGTTGAATCTTTCTCTCTAATCGGCAAAACCATTTTAAAACCCCTCTCATAAAAAATCTCAAAAGCCTTTGAATATTACTTTTGGGATTTCATTCGAATTAAGAAATCTTTTCGAAAGTCTTTAGTATTCGAGTTAGCTGCAATTTGACGATTCTGAGCAATTTATTTCGATCAAGGAAAGAAGAAAGGTATGTGAGATATCCTTTTAATTGATTATATGGTCTCACTGATATTAAATCCTCTATTTTTATAAAACAAAAAAAAAAACTTTAAAAATATGTATGGCTCAATTAATCCTGCATAAAAAATGTTGGTCCAATCAATTTTATGTCAAAGTGTTCTATTAACATCTTTTAGTTTACATATTTAGTCTTTAAGATAAAACACTTTTCAATTTATTCCTTATCATTTGGGTACGTATATGAATTGATTTTGTTTCAATAAAAAGTATTTATTTATTTATTTATTTATTCCTTTTGCTCCATATTTAATCTGACCATCATATGAATAAATTAGTTTTTTATTTTATTTTATTTTTTTAGATTTTTTTGGGTTTAAAAAATTGATTTTAGAATTTAACTTTTGGTTATTTCAATGATGATTTTGTTTTCTAGTTAATACAATTGTTAATTTCCATGAACTTGATATGAGAATGATGGAAGCTCGAATATCTCTGTAAAATATATTGTCAAATTAATGATAGAAGACGTATTTTTTTCTATATCTGTAATAAAATTTAGATTTATTGGATACAAAATTTCTTTAGAATTTTTAAAGTGAAAATTTGTTGTAATATGCATAATATCGATTTTAATATACAAGTTTTAAACAACTATTTTAGTGACAGATTAATAAATTATTTTTTATAGGGAAAGAGTAATATACTTATTGCGAATTTGATAAATGTGTGGAAATCGTCACAATTGTGAAGGCTAAGTAATGTGTTTATCAAATTCTCAATAAGTGTACAAAAACCCTAAAAATAATTATAGTTTGATTTAAATACTAGATTTGTATTTTAAAAATAAAAAGAAGTATTTTAAATAAAAATAATAAAAATGTTTTAAAATATAAATACAAACCCGATGATGAGATTTTGGGAAGTAACAATCCTCAATTTCTCTAGGTGAGGGATTTTTCAATTCTGATACTTGTTCAATTAATGGCCATAACCCCGCTCAATCAATCTTTGAACTTACATCATTCTTGATGTTAAGAGAAGGTTAAATGAGACATTTGTTTTCATAAATTAAAATCAATTTTTTCACAAATTAGTTTAATTAAGGACCGATAAATTAAAATTAGATAGTATAAGATAAGATTAGGGTAACCGTTTTTTTTTAAATGGATGTCGTAGGGTGCTAGTACCTTCCCTATGCATAAATGACTCCCGAACTCAATATGGTTTTTCGTAGACATTTTTTAGTAATTAGGTGACCAATCACACCCGAATTTGGTTGGTGGCGACTCCAAATTTTTACTTTTCACAAAGAGGCCCATAAATTGGACGTTGGCGCTCCGCGTCGCAATTACGTTGTGACACGCATCATCGAAAAGAAGTTGAATTGTAAGTTGCGAACGCACATATTACTTCCTTATGTGGAGTTGAATTGTAAGTTGCGGACGTACATATTACTTCTCATGCATAGAAGTTGAATCGTAAGTTGCGAACGCACATATTACTTCCTCATGTGGAGTTGAATTGTAAGTTGCGGACGTACATATTACTTCTCATACATAGGGAGTTGAATCGTAAGTTGCGAACGCACACAGTACTTCCTTATGTGGAGTTGAATTGTAAGTTACGGACGTACATATTACTTCTCATGCATAGAAGTTGAATCGTAAGTTGCGAACGCACATATTACTTCCTCATGTGGAGTTGAATTGTAAGTTGCGGACGTACATATTACTTCTCATACATAGGGAGTTGAATCGTAAATTGTGAACGCACACATTACTTCCTTATGCGGAGTTGAATCGTAAGTTGCGAACGCACACATTACTTCCTTATGCGGAGTTGAATCGTAAGTTGCGGACGTACATATTACTTCCTCATGCATAAAAGAAATTGTGGAATCCTACGGGATGTCCTTATGCAATCGTGATTATGATTGATGATATAGAGAATCGAGATGTTATATGTTAAACAAAGTTTATTCACTTTACTTTCTTTGTCATAACAAGTTAATGGTTGAGAATCGATTACAAGTGTAGTAATGTCATACTTGGAGAATATGGAATAGAATTACCTAGACTTTGGTGAATTCTAGGAAAGATTGTGTCAGTTAATTGGACACAAATCGAAATGCGAGTTTGAGGTCTATTCTTACTTTTTATTCTTATTATTCTCACTGGGCTTAAGTTGTTAGCTCATGATATTACAAACATTTCAGGTAATGTTTGGGATCGTGGAAGAGGAGCTGGTGCGCGCTTGATCGAGAGGATGATGATGATCGAGATGGACTATGTGTTATGTAAAATCCATGTACATGGTTTTGTGAACTTTATATCATTTTGATGATTTGTATTTTGTAATTAGCTCATAAGAGCTTATTGTCGTTGATTTATGATTTTAATCATTTTGAACTCCTGGATAGGAACTTAATGTTCCTTGTGTATTTTAGATTTTGAAATTAAGATGTAAACAGGTTTTGGCCAGCAAATTTTGCAAACAAACCACGCCAAATTTTCTTAAAATAAAAGACTTCCGCTGTTTTCTCTGATTTAATTTATTTAAAAGTGACGGGTCGTCACAAGAAGGCTATCAAGGTGCAGTCTTTGAAACATGAATTTAATTTCCGTGTTGTAAAATCCGATGATGGAAGATATTTCGCTTGCTGTAAAGACACTGAATGCACTTGGTTTGTCAAAGCTTCTCCATATGAAGGTACTGATTGGTGGACCATTAAGAAGTTTTGTCTCCAGCATTTGTGTTCGGTTGATATTATCAAATCCGGTCATCCGCAAGCCACATCTTCTATTGTGTCTAATTATATTAGAGAATTTTTTTAGGGTTAGCAGTGGGAAGTTTATGTCTGCGAATCAAATAAGCCACTTTATGCATAAAAGGCATGGAAGTCATGTTTGTTACTCTAAGGCTTATCGTGCTAGAGAAATAATTTTGAAGGAAATCAGAGGTTGCCTTGTGGAATCTTATGCTCTTGTCCCCAAGTTTTGTTATGTTATTGGTGCGCATAATCCTGGTAAGTAATTTATATTTATTATAAATGTTTATATTTTATATACAGTTCACTTTATAGTAAACTTTATTTTAGTAATATATATTTTATTATAAATGTTTATATTTTATATACAGTTCGCTTTATAGTAAACTTTATTTTATTTTTTTATTTTTTTATTTTTTTTAAAAATGTCTATAATTTATACTCTTTTTTTTCAGGATTCGTTATTAGATACCAACTCACTACAGGAAAAAAGATTCCAATACCTGTTCATGAGTCTTGGTGCTTCAATTTCTGGTTTTCAACATTGCCCACCTATTGTCTCAGTTGACGGTACTTTTTTAAAAGCTAAATTTGCTGGAACTTTGTTGACTACTTGTGCATTAGATGGTAATAATCAAATTTTCCCAATTGTTGCTGCTGTGGTTGATTTTGAAAACGATAATTCATGCGAGTGGTTTTTCAATAATTTGAATTCAATTGTTGGTGGGAGGAGTAATTTATCTGTTATTTCTGATAGACACCCAAGTATTTTTAAAGCTGTATGTAAAGTTATGTCTGGTGTTCACTATGGTGTATGCATGCATCATCTTTCTCAGAATATTAAGAGTCGTTTTCATAAGAAGTCATTGGCAGAACATTTTATACGTTGTGCTGAAGCGTATACTAAAGAGGAGCACGATTTTCTGTTTCATCAGCTTGAATTAATGGACCCTTGAATTATCTCATATCTAAATGATATTCGGAAAGTCGTTTGGTCTCGTGCTTACTTCCCTGTTGTTAGATTCAATATTATGACAACAAACATACGTGAAAGTTATAATGTATTTTTGAAGAACGCAAGAGAGTTACCTGTTGTTAGTGCGTTGGAAGAGATTCTTTTGAAATTGGAGGAATGGTTCTTCAAACGTCGTTCAGATGCATTTAAATCTAATTCAAATATTACCCCGTGGGCTGAATCTATTTTGAGGACCAACATTGAAAATGGTCGTAGGATGGTGGTATGTTTTTTGTTTTATAATTTCAATTATTTTTGTAGACTTTTGTGCAACTGTTTCATTTTACCAGGTACAACATTTGAACGATGTTGATTCCGTTGTTGTAATTGGGGAGATGGAGTACCGTGTTAACATTATGAACAAAACTTGCCAATGCAGATGTTGGAATTTAATGAAAATTCCTTGTCCTCGTGCATGTGCATCCATAATATCGAGAAACCTACCTCCTACAGATTATGTTCACTGTTCATACTCCATTGATTCACTTCGTTCTACCTATGTTGGTACGATTTTCCCTATCAGTAATCAAAAATAGTGGACTACTCCTTCTGAAGTTGATGAAGTTGTAGTTTACCCTCCTGATGTTCGTCGTCCTATTGGTAGACTTAAGATGAAATCATTCTTCAGCACTATGTTTATTTATTCATAGAATAATAGTTTCCACAAATCAGAACTAATTGTAGTTTATAAACATCTAAAAAACGGTAGCCAAGCTTTTGATTCCTTTTCCTAATCTGGTAAACGTTCATTTCGTATACATGTTTATATTTTATAAACGTCTAATTTTTTATAAACGTTTATCACAGTTTTTCAAACATTTCCCTACCATTACGTACTCTTTCAACTTAATACAAAATCCCAAAATAACATCAGTTTACATCACAAAATAACAGCATCATAAGGTTCTAAATCCAACATTCAATGTACTAAGTCAGCATGTAGTTAACCGTTTACAAATTACTCATTCTGAGTATGCGGTGTAAGTATATGAAACTTCGGTCCATCGTTTGCTTTGTCGTTTGAACCAAACCTATCAGTGTATGGATCCAAAGTTGTTCTTCCACCCCTACGATTTCTTTTCGGCCTTTCGTTAACCTTTGCATTATCTTCAACATCCTTTTGTTTTCTTTTCTTTCCAACCTTTGTCTCTTTTCGATCAGCCTTTTTAGCTTTCCCCTTCCCTTTTTTCTTCTTTGCTGCATCCTTCTCATCAACTTGTTTTGATGATTCTTCCACTGTTTCAGTATATGATTGTTCTCCTCCTTATCCATGTAAACAGATTACAACAATTTAGTTTTAAGAAACATAGTATACAATATAAACTAAGTTTTACAATTATATATTTTACCCTATATACGACTATTGCCTGTTCCTTATTTTTCAACCATTCCACTATTTCTAGACTCGTCTTCATAGGGGAAACGTCAACATCTTTCTCCTTTCTTTGTTCCTACATTTTTATTACCTATTGTTAATTCAATACTAATAAAATATGTTTATCTGTTTCAATTATCATGTTTCTTTTCATTAAATATACATACCTCCACATCTTTTCTTATGGGCTCAGATAGTCCATCATCTCTATCATTTGTCAAGTCAACCCTTTCTTCTTCATCCATAGTATTTCCCTTCCTTCTCATCACTTCATCATCATAATCCTGACATCACATATTTAAGTATTAACCTAAATCGTGTATAAAATCATAAAAAGGTACAACATTTTTTTCACCTACCCCGAATCGATACTCATCTTTTTCCATTTCTTCATTCCCATGTTCCTTTGTTACTATTTTGTAAAGATCATCAACCTTTGTCCTCAAATCTGTTATGCTCTGTTGTATTAGATAGTTTTGTTGTAGTATCAACTTGATGTCTCCCGCCATTTCTAATCCATTTCCTCCAGATTCTTCAAATAATTCTGAATCATCATAATGGCTACTTTCTCCCTCCTTTTCCTTCATTTTTTTCCTCATTTTTATTTCTTCTTGAACATACTGCATGTACTCTAGCTCCATCTCCTCTTTTGTAGCCTTCATTCTAACCACAACTACCTGTTATATAAAAAATGTATACATTTAATAAAGTGTTTATTTTAGAATAACATATAATCTACAATTCTAACTCCACTAAAATTTAACACATTAGACAACTTACCCCTCTTCCTCCATTAACGTTTCCTCTCGTTCTCTCCATACTATCATTCCTCTACTTTTCTATTTTTTTCGGACGCCTGAGATTTTTAGAGATTTAGGTTTCATAATGAAGAAATCCCCCTTTTCTCTCCTTTTTGATTTCCCGTTTCCTTTTAATTAATCTTTTTATATTCTTTACCCATTTTAAAAATCAAATCTTCCGCTTTCATCATTGCCATAATTCCGGTTTTCAAAAATTCTGACAGTTACAATAAATGGTTAGCATTTTTGTAGGGATTTTTAATATATTTTAATCAAAAGGGTATCATTTGTCTTTTCGGCTCCATTTCAGGTGGCACGTGGAATCGTGTGGGTATTTTTGCTTTTTCATAAAAAAAAACATTATTATGTAATAAACATAAATATAATGGGTATTTATAGAATTAACACAATAATATATTTATGCATATTAATTATTGAAATGAATTCTTTTTAAAATTATTCAAATAACTGTCCAATAATTTATTAAACTATTTTGTTATTTTTCATGATTACTTTTAATGAGTTTTTGACTTTTTTTAGTTTAGTAAACTATTATCAATAATTTAATAATTATTTTGCATGGTTATTTTTTAATGGATTTATTCGTTTTTTATTCTTTTTAGTTTAATAAATTATTTAAATTACTATTTGAGTAATTTTTAAAATATTATAATATTTCAATAATTAGTATGTAATAATATGCTATTTCAACAATTGCCCCTATTTTAAACACAACCAGATGATTTGATTTAGAAAAAACTTATTTTTTATTTTGATATACTAATACTTAATTTATGAGTGTTTACAAGTAATTTAGGAGATAATTCATAAGTTTTTAGAGATTGGTATAAAATTCCATGGGTCAAGGATGAGGGGAAAAAATCCCCCTAATTTTAAAGTTCAAGATGTCATAGATTCATAAACCATTGAAAATTTAAATTGGGTTGCAAAACCAAAATTGGCTTAAAGGTGAGCTTGATGCTAGTAATTTACAAGAGTTCAATTTTAGACATGTGTTCATGATATATTATAAGGTTATGTATGAGAATAGCTATTTTTTTTAGTGGAATAACATAATAAAGTCACATATCTTAAAAATAACATTAAATGACCACTTAGAGAGAGAAAGAGACATTGAATTAAAAAAAAAAAAAAAAAAAAACCTCTCACGAATCTCAATACCATTATATAAGATTTTTTTATTTAAAAAAAAAAACACTATCTCCTCTCATTTTTCCCATTCTCTTCTCTCATTATTTTTTTTTCCATTTCTCAAAAAGATTTCATTTTTTGTTATTTTTTTTCATCATACGTAGTATGATTCATATAAAATAAATGTGCAAATTAAAACTTATGTTAATTTTACACAGTTTGTTATCAAATTTTGCTATACGCACTGTACAGATTATAAAATGGTTTTAAAGTTTGTTAATCTTTGTTTTTCTTTTTAAAATGCAGAGAGGACAAAACACTATGTATATTACGTACGAAAGACATAATATATCATGTATATTATGTACAAAAGACATGTACCATTTTTCTCCTTCAATGCATTGCCAAAAATAAGGACATATTATGTATATTATGTACAAAAGAAATGTACCTGAAAAATAACTAAAAATAAAAAACATACAAATTAAAATAAAAAGATCAATAAATTATGGGATATCTATAACTCTATTAACTGTATAATATGTATAGTAATTATACAATATGTATAGTATATATAAAACGAATATGAGAGAAAGATAAAATGTGAGGAAACTTTTAAAAGTTTTATTGAAAATCGTTCCCTAAAAATCTACCTTTAAAGGGCAGAAACAGAATGAAAAATCTAAAAAAAGAAAAAATGTGGCTAAAAATTGAGATATGAGTGAGAGGTGGCTAAAATTTAATGTTGGAAGCCAAAAAGTGGCCATTTCCTCAATTCTCCCTATGTTATATTGTAATTTGTAAAGCACATTCATTAGTGAGAGAGGAAGATATAAAAATAAGTCAAGGATGCATAAGTATTACTACTTATTAGTTGGCATAATTGAGTTAAAGCAAATAAGAACTTTAATTTTTAATAAATAATTTGTATAATAATATATATATATATATATATATATATATATATATATATATATATATATATTTTTTTTAATAAATAATTTTTATAATAATATTATTATTTTTGTAATGTACTATTTAATCAATTATATATATTTTTTAAAATATTCTATTTAATTATTTTTTATACTATTTATTTTATAATAATTATAAATGAAAAACTTGAAATAGCATTTAAATGTAGGGATAATAATAAATGGCAAACTTTTTTTTTTTTTGACAAAATAAATGGCAAACTTGAAATAACATTTAAAGGTGGAGATTATAATAAGGGCTATTTTCATTAACTAGTCTTTTACCACGTGCGTCGCACATGATATTTTTTCTAACATAGAATTATATAAAAGATTGAAATATTTTTTATTTGATTTTTCTATGGTTTATAAATCTTTTTCGAAATGATTTTATTAACATATTATTATGTTCTATTTAATATTTAAATTATTGTATAGCTTACTAATTTACATAATTATATGCCTTTTTATATAAGACGATTTTTTTAACATCTTTATTTTTAAAATTTATACTACCAAATAAAAAAATAAATTGTTTGTTCTATATACATATGTTAGTTAATTTTTGCATTTATAGATTATTTATTTCTAATTTTAATTTAAATTTAAGAAATTATATATTTTTTTCTCTTTGATTTTTAAACTTTTAAATATTTTTAATTAAAAAAATTTAAATTTATTTAAATATTATAAAATATTATACCATTACTAATTCAATCAATTATATTTTGTTGTAGTTGTTTTTTTTAATCTTAACTGTTTTTTTTTTAAACAATTTAAGTTTTTTTTTTAATATTTTTTAAAATTAAAGCACCGTCACCTTTATTAAATCATTTAATATTTGAATACTTAAATATAATTTATTTTTCATAAATTGGTGATAAATCTAAACAATAAATTCATTTTAATATCACATTCATTTTCATATGTTGTACTTGTTTTTTCAATTATTTTATAATTTGATGTTGTGAAAACAATAAAAAAAACCAAGGAATTTATTTAATAAAATTGACAATTTCTTATTCAATGAAGAGAAATATTTTATTTATAAAAAAAAAGAGAAATATTTTATTAAAAATATAAATAGTCATTTAATAGATAGTGGAGTATAAATAATAATGACATTTTTAGTAATTTGAAGGTTTTTAAAGGGTATATATAATGACACGTTAGTAATTTTAAGATTTTAAAAGGGGTATAGTAGTCCAAAAAAGTTTCTTAACATCATCACTTTTATATATTAAGGATAATCTAAAGGAGGAGGCTAATTACAAAAATATTGGCGGTACCATTTTTATTACGGATATGGCCAAAAACCACCATCGGAAAATGTGAAAAGACGAAAACTACCATCGATTTAATTTTCCTTAAATCATGCGATATTTAAGGAAATTATTAAATCCCTTAAATTGTGCACGATTTAAGATAAATTAAAAACTAAATAATTAAATAAAAGAAAAATCTAATTCTATTCTATCTAATAACTAAAATAAATCTTTTTTCAAACTCCTTCCATCTTCAATCTTCCTCCAAGTTCCATAAAACCACCATTGATGCTTCTTCAAGCTACAAAATTTAAAGAATGAAAAACAATGGTTAGTTTACGAGGTTTATTTTTGTTAAACCAATAAAATCAGAAAATGAAAAAAAAAAAACCAATGTTAGTTTGCACATATTTATTTGTTAAAACCAATAAAAATACATAATTTAACATTATTAAACAAAATATGGTTAGTATATCAGGTTTATATTTCTTAAATAAAAAAAATAAAGAAAAACAAAAAGACGGTTAGATAACAGATTAAACAAACCAAACTTCCAATGATTTTAGTCTTAAAAAAAATCATTGTTATTTCAACAAAAATTTAAATTTGTTAAACCAATAAAATCTCTAGTTTAACATCATTAAACAAAAATTATAGTTAGATTAACTGGTTTATATTTGCTAAACCAATAAAATCCCAAAAATAAACAAAAAGACGGATATTTTAACATCTTTAATATTTGTTAACAGCTTATAAAATATATAGTTCAACATTATTAAACAAAGATTATAGTTAGTTTAACATATTTATAATTGTTAAACCAATAAAATCTGGAAAAATGAACAAAAAATCAGTTATTTTAACATGTTTATATTTGTTAAAAACCAATCAAATCTATAGTTTAACATTATTAAACAAAGATTATAGTTAGCCTAACAGGTTTATATTTGTTAAAAACTAATAAAATCTATAGTTTAACATTATTAAACAAAATCTAACCTGAACATCATGAGCATTAACATCAAGATGGTCTGCAAATAAGAAATCTAAACCTAGAAGAATCCAGATTCGTCATCGATCCAATTACTTAATTTGACGAAGAAAGCTTCCACGCCACATGCGTCAAAATATCAACCGGGTTTGAAACGATCAGGCATAATCGTTTCCAACGAGAATCGAACGAGCGAAAGAATAATCTTCTGAAGTAGTGCAACATTTCTTTGAAGCAAACTCAATCTCGATTCGCCGACGATCTGCCTCACTCTTGTAGTTACGATGTAAAGATTCAATCTGGCGATGACGTAGTAATCAGTAGAAGTGTTGATCTTCAAAGCTTGGTCGTCGAGATTTGTTACTTCCAAAGGAAGAATAGAAGAGGGATTGATTAAGGATATGAAGGGTTTGAGAGCGGTGATATCAGATTGTGAAGTGAGAGAATGAATTGATGAGAGAGATGGAAGAAAGATTTGGAATTTTCATGGTGGATTTTGACAGAGAGAACGGGGGAGAGAGATTGAGAGATATGGAAAACAAATTTGTAAAGATTCTTGATTTGATTTTAAATTAATAATATATAATTTGAAATTTAAAATGATATATTAAATTGATTTAATAAATTAAATGTAGGGGCAAATTAGTAAGTAAAAAAATCTCTCTCCACCGTGTAAGGCCTAAATCAGTCAAATATGTAATTAACAGGTACGTCTATATATTATTGTAATTACCTACTCCGATTTGGTTTACAGTGTATGGGTAAAAAGAATAAAAGAA
This sequence comes from Gynostemma pentaphyllum, assembly GCA_028015215.1. NCBI lineage: Eukaryota > Viridiplantae > Streptophyta > Magnoliopsida > Cucurbitales > Cucurbitaceae > Gynostemma > Gynostemma pentaphyllum. The sequence goes on along the minus strand of CM051345.1, from coordinate 409,775 downwards.
TGGGGTTTTCTCTAGAGTTGAGATTACGCCTTGGAAGATGCAAGTTATTTGGAAGTTGTGAGGCCGAATATGGACTTAAGGAATTTAGAAAATTTCTCATGGCGTTGCTCTTAAATTAACTTTATTCTCACTGGGCGTAGCCTCATGATGCTACATTGTTTTTTTTTTCAGGTAATAAAAAGAAGAAATCTGGCAAATGATGGGGTCGTGGGAGGTGACTGGTTGGGCTTGGATTTACAAGTCGGCGATGTTTCTGTTTCGTTCTTGTCTAGTGGTTTATTGAGATTTTATTTTCCATTATTGACATTGGTTTTCATGAATTATTTATTCCAAAACTCTGGTTAGTTGATTTAAATGTTTTGTTTTAAACCGAGCTCGAATAAAAGTTAAATGTTGGATTTTGGATTTGTGAAGATTTTTAATGTGAATGAAATGAAGTTTGTTTAGTTTGACTTTAAATGAGAAGTATTTGATTTGAGATGTTGTTATTTATGTTTCCGCTTCATTTTAGTCAATTTCCATGTTTTGGGAAATTTGGGTTGTGACAAGCCATCAAACTCATCATTCTCAACATTATACACATGATAATTTTCAATAAAATTCAATAATAAACATTAAAATACGGCAGCCCCAACAGATTATACTCAATTCACAAAATTGCCGAAAAACAGGAAAACTGCTGAAATACCAATTATTCAATTCTTACACTTCCTAAACCAAAACTCATAGAAAATGATCATAAATAACTTCAAAAATCCCAGAATTAGATTCATACACATTCAGAAACAATTCGAAACTAAAATCATCCAATTTCGCTGAAAAATGTCTAAACTACTTCTAACCAAAAAATAGTTTCTCCCGATAGTTTTTTCGGTGTTTCCGAATTCAATTCTCATCCTAAAATTCCAGAATAATAATATTAAATATTTAGAAAATAATAAACTATGGTAAGAGGCTTAGATTTCTCTAAAACCCCACCAATGATCAAACCGTTAACTTACCTTGAAATTTGCTAATTCCAAAATTTAACGCTACTTTCCTCTTCGAATCATACCTGAAATGAAGGTCATAAATAATTAAAAATGCATGCTAAAAAGACCCAAAAGTTGTAAAAAGGTTTGGGGTTCAACAGCTCGAAGAGCGGGGAAAAACAAACGATGAACGACTCGCCGTTGGGAAGGGGACAGTCACGGCCCTTTTGTCCCCTTGTCGTGGCTGAACCGTGGCCTTCGGGTCATGGTTTGGTAGCAGTTTCGTGTTTCGGGAGATCGATTTTTTATGTTCTTTGGTTTTAGGCAAGGTAGATCAAAATCGATTAGGTTTTAAGCCAAGGGTTAGGAATTGGAAAGTGTTAGGGAATTGGTTTCAAGGCTAGGTTCTTGAAGTTCATAATTTAATATTAAACCCAAAATTTCAGAATTTATAAAGAGTAAAAATTGGTCCAAATCACTTACCCAAGATTAGGAATTCACGAAATCGAACTACAATCTTCGCCTATCAACTCCCCACGATCAAAATGAGTACCTAGCATCAAGAACTGACGAACCAAACATCAATTTCATGGGTATAGGGGCGGCGTAATTCAAAGGGAGAGAAAAAATTTACCTTCTTGATTGCAAAGATGATCCCCAATAACTCCAAATCCAAGATCGGAACGAGAAACGACGATCAAACGACGACGAAAACAAACCGAGCTTCCGGATTCTTCTATGGGCGGCGGCGGCGTGAGAGAGAGGAGAAGAAAGTGAATTTTATCTATTTTCTTCTTTTCTGAATTATGAGCCAAAACCCTAACCTCCTTCATTCCAACCTTCCTAAATTGGTTTTTCAACCTTCCTTCCAAACAAATTGTTAAAGAGTCCTTCCCTCGCAACTTGTCACCCAACAAGCCTATAGATGCAATTAAGAAATTTAAATCAAAAATTCAAAACTCGGTATTATTAAATGAAAAATAATTTTTTAACCAAAATTTTAAATTACCTTGTAACGGGGCGTTACAAGTGTCTTATCGTTTCACCTTTTTTTCCGGCCCACAACACCATCGAATATGGAGAGATCTAATAAGTGTGTTTCTGTAACATCCCAAATTTTCTCAAAATATGGAAAATACTCGACAACAGTGGAAGCATAATAATTAAAACAAATGTTCTATTTTCATTTAAATCAAAATCAACAAAATTCATATTTGGGTAAAGTACCCTTTTGGTCCCCGAGTTTCAGAGTTGTGTCTATGTAATCCCTGAGTTTTCAATGTGTATCTATGTAGTCCCCGAGTTAACAATAAGAGGTCTAAAAGGTCCCTACTGTTAGAGACTGTTAAATGGGTTAATGCTGGGCTGACGTGGCACGAATACAAGAGATGATTACTTAATGACATGGAATAAAATATCCAACTAAGCTGGTGACATGGCAAATATTGACTTTAAAAAAAAGCCCTAAAACCTTAAAACAACAAGTCCCTGACGTCAAAAGAAGGCAGCCGTATCTTCATCTTTTTCTTCCTTAAGCATCTGGTTCGACCTAAGGCTTGCGAAGAGATTATGAAAAGTTCCAATGATATTTCGCGATCAGTATGGTTAAGGAATATATTGAGTGGTGATGTAATGTTCTGTTACTGTGGATTACGAGCTCCATTAAAGACATCAATGACGAAATCGAATCTAGGGCGTAGATTTTGGGGTTGCGCTTCTTACAAGGTAAAATTTCATGGTTTTGTAGTTTTAAATATCAACTTACATGAAAATGATGGTGTCAACTAAGGCCAAATTTGTAGTAGTGCTACAATATTCTTTTCCATGAAAACATATGAAGTGAACCTGCCTCGTTAAGTGTCATTTAAGTAATGCATAACTAAATAATCCTCCTTAACGACATATTCTTCATCAAGTAAGGCCTTACTTAATGCGAACCTACAACCATATTACTCAAGACATTCGAAACAATATGATTTTCTTACGCATTGCTATCCAAGATATGCTTTACAAGCCTAAGTTTAGTTTTCACCTAGAAACCGTGTTTCTCCCAAAAACTCATTTTTCAAGGCTTAAACTTAGAATTTCAAAATTCTGAAAAAACGTCTTAATATCAACCTTAGAGCAAACTAAAAACACCTAAGAACACATTTAGAACGCTCTTAACGGTCACCCAAAAATTACTCAACACTAGGGGAGCAGAACTAGTCTAGAATTCTTACTTAATTAGGCAATAATTCCACAATATTTAATAAAATTCCAGCAGCAAAGTAACCCATAGATAACCTCTAAATTCATCCTAAAACATCATATAACATCCGAAGAATAACCACAAATCATATTAACAAAGTGAGAATTAAACTAGTCTAAAGGCATACTTAAAAATCCAACTTTTCCCTTACTTTAAACAAAAAATTCTGCACTTTAAATTCAGCGAAAAACGCCTTTAAACATGCCAAAAACATCTTATATCACCCAAGAATCAGTAGTAAAATGCTTAATGAATGAAAAGAAATAACACATAAAAATTATCAAAACTTAGCAATTTTCTATTCATATCTTCAACTCACTAAAAACAAGAACTTGAGCTTTCGTTTCCAATCATTTCAAGAACCTGAAACAACACCTAAACTACTTTAAAATCTATCCTAAAAACATATAATTAATATAAAATAAAAGACTACGAACAACGCGCGATGAGACGGGCAAAAAAGACGCAAGAACAGCCCCCTAAAGGGCTGCCCTTGCCGCGACAGCGGCCCCGTGATGTTTTCCGGCGTGTCGTTTGGCGGTATTTTTTATCGGTAGGGGGGTTTTCCAATAAGAATAAGGTTAGGGTTTCTAGGGTTTGATGGTTTCTTGAAGAAAAGTGAATAGTTAAGAAGAAAAGTTAAAAGAATAGGTTTCTGTGTGGGTTTTGTTTCCAAGAACAAGAATAAAATTCTGAAATTAAAAAGAGAGATCATTTACCTTGAATCAAATTATTGGAGAGGAAACCCTTCAATTCTTCCCCAAATTTTCACCAAAGGACTCATCACCACAGCCACACATATCACAACAGAGAGATGAAGAAAACTGATTAAGAAATTTTCCCAAAAACACCAAAGTTGGCGTTGGCTAGGAGAAGAAAAGGAAAAAGAGAAAAAGCCTTATCTTTCTTTCTTTGTACTTTGGTTTCACGTTCAAGCTGAGATATCTCCCTTCCTCTTTTCTTTTCCTTTAATAAAAGCCTTTTAATAAAATTAATTCCTAAAAAAATAGAATTAAATTAAATTAAATTATTTCCATTTTAAAAATAATTTTATTCACCCAAATAAAATTAATTAAAGAAATTACTGAAACCGCGTCATTATAGTTTCATATCAAAACTCTTAATTTTAGAGGAAAAAAAACTAATATGCCGTAGATATATACTTTTTTTTTATATAAATTTTAAAATGATTTTTAAAAGAAAGTCAAATATGAAAGTGATATAATTTCAAATGGTAAACTCAAATCTCATTTTTTCAAAACCAGTGTATCATCTTTTGCAAAAAAAAAAAAAAAAAAAAAACCAGTGTATCAAATTTTATATTAATTAATTAATTAATTTTTATACTAATTTTATATTATCTTTTTTGTTAATTAATTTTTATACTATTGAATCAATTTTTATACCATATCTATATTATATTTTTGTTTATGATTTATATCTACAAACATGAAAGTGAAATAAATTTTGATTTATATTTACATTGATTCAAATATGAAAGTGAAATAAATTTAAATGAAAATATTTTTGTATATAATTTATGATCTATATATCTACATTGATTAAAATATGAAAGTGAAATATTAAATTAAATAGAAATAATTTTAAATGACAAACTTGAAATAACTTTAAAAGATAGGGATAAAAATATAACATACCGTGCCTAGATCAATTTTAACATTTTTATAAATATTTTTTTTTGTTGAAGAAAAGTGTTCAATGATTTACATAAGGGATATTTTAAACCATTATTTGACCATAATAATGTACCCACATCTTCTCCATTATGCATTAATCTTTGAATCCCTTTTTTGCTAGATCAGAATAATGGAAAAATCAGTGGTAATTCAATGAAAAAGTTTAACTAAAAAAATTCAATGATTAAATAATAGATTAGAAGATCTTTTTCTCATATTCATCTATTAATACAATTTACAAAGTGCACAATTACACATTTTATTAGGTCCAGAATTCAAAATATTTTCATACGTAGATATATTTGTTTTAATTTGTCTTCAATCTCTTCCATATAATTATCTGATGAAGCCCGCAAATTTTCTCCATGGTTCCAAGCAACCCCTATAACTAGAAAACGATGGGCCTACATTTAGAGCGGTAAGAAAATTGTATCCAATTCAAAGATTCAAATTTACAAGCACCTTTGAACTTGATGATATTTTGAATTTTTTAGAGGTTATTGAAAACTTGAAGTCTTTGGATGATTTATAAGGTTGAAAAGAAAATAAATCTACTCGAATTTTATTCAAAACTAAAATAAAATATGAAACTGAAATAGTTTTAAAAAAATGAAAGAGAAATGGTTTTACTTCAATATCAAACGGAAACAAAAAAGAATAATGCCAATATTTTAAAAATGATTTTTTTATATAAATGGTTCAGATAACAATATTTTACATCTCAAATATAAAAAGTAAGATTAAAAATAATTATTAAAATATTAAGATAAGAAGATATTATAACAAATTTATTAGTAAATAAAATTTATTTTTAAAAAATCAAACTTATTTTATATCAAATAAATACTAATACTAATTTTATTATATATTTATATATTTACATTTTAAATATTATCTCTCTAATTAACTCTTTAAACATGAGGTAAACATATTCGGAAGATAGCTTCTTTTAAAAAAAAATTAAGAAGATATGAATTTTATTATTTGTTGAGAATCCCACATCGGAAAAATGAAGGGAACTTACAAGGTTTATAAGATACATGAGCTTCCCTTTTCATTACCAAAATAAACCTTGTGATTATTAACTATATTTGTAATTTTTATTTTACTGGTTATATTGGACTTTTAGATTAGTTGAAATTAGTTCTAAATTTGTTTGAAGCGTTATTTTTCAGATTTTGTTGGAATTTGTCATAAGTATTTAAGAATAATAGAGATAAAAAGGAAAAGGTGAAAGATCAAGGTTCAGCTTCTTAAATGGTTCGGTTCGTATAATCTGAAGAAAAAAAATGCAATCGGTTCTAAAATTTAAGTAAAATCTAGATCAAACTAATCTATTATTCACACTTGCATGTGATTAACTATTAATTTTTTAAATTACAATATATTAAATACTTACAAATAAAAATATAAACATTGACTGAGAATGTAATTAAAAATAATAATATGAATTGTGTTTGGTACTAGCAAGTAATCCAGACACATGCTAAAGTCAATGCATGGCTACAAACCAAATTATTAATTATTATTAATTTTAAATTTTAAGTACACGTCTTAGTGACTCATAAATTTGATACTTCAGTTTCCATTCTATAAAAAAAAAAAAAAATAATAAAAAAAAAAAAAATCCATTTATTACGTGCGGGGATGGTTTTGATGCATTATTATTTACTTTATAATCACGAAATCATAATGATATATTAAATAAGCATTGAATAATGGCAAATTGCTTTAAAGAGTGTTATGGTTTTCTTAATCAGTATATAATCTATTAATTAAGACATATAGTTTTCTACCTTCAAGAGAGTAAAAAAAAAAGGAGTGTTGTAGTTTCCCTCCCCCCTCTAATAGGAGAAATTATAATATTGCAGGTGATGGAATTGTTTTGTCCAATCGATCATCTTCATAATTTCATTTTAAAATAACAATTACTAGCCAGAAACATATTTCTAATCAACCATGTTTTTAGTTATTATAGTCTTTGGATTGTGAATCGAAGTTTAGTTATAATAAGACGTTCATATTATATATCTTTTACCTATCTTCCTCTCGTAGGTATGTACGTAGTAAAAAAAAAAAAAAAGTAAAATGCAAGAACCACTAGTACAATTCCACCCAATTTTAAGTATGGTACCTACACTTTATCTCTTTCAAAACACATCCACACTTACAACAAGTTATCATCTGATTAAAAACCCGTCTATTTTAATGTTGAGAGAGTATTTTTTTTTTCCAACATTTTAATAGAATATTTATATTTCTTAATATTTCTTACTAATTTTGGGTTAAAAAAACTGAGACTCACATTCTTTACATTAACATTGAGCCAACCTTTGTCATTACTATCTCCTTCGAAAATAACAATTTTCTCATCAAGAATTTTATAATAGCATCCAGCCTCCGCCTTTCGTTCGGCTACAAATTGAATTAGGTAGGAACTTAACCACAAATCAACCACAAACTTCAGTACAAAACTTTGGAAGATTGCAATTAACGAGCTACTTGCTACGGACAAGAAGGAGCGAACCAGCTCAATTTTTTGTTTGGTAAATTTCGTGACTAAGGTTGAGCGTCCAACGCCCATCGTCAAATCTCGTATAAAGAGGGAGAAAGGAGAACAATATAAGTCGGAAGACTATATTGTATTCGATGTATTTGTTAATCTCAACATTATTATATTGTTTATATAAAAAATCTAACTCTAGATAAATGAGGAAAATATAATCTAAATGATAAAACATAATTATCAAAGGAAATAAGATAAATAAGGAAAATATATTAATAGAATAAGCTAAAGTTGACAGTTTTTCAGCTGAACTATTGTCGCGGTCATGAACGCTCGTTTCCACGACACCGTCCATCGCCAAATCTCGTATACCCTCCCTCAAGTTGGAGCATGGAGTTCACAACTAAAGATTCATTAATAGTATATGCAATATGGCAAACACTACTTACAATATTTTTCTCTTGATTTCCAATGCATTTGATGTCGTTGCAACTGAATGTCATGGATTTTCTCCCTTTTTTCAAAGACTTCTGATTTTGCTTCTTTTTAGACATCATTTTCATAAAAACACAAGATGAGATCAGTAAACTCCCAAAATGTCACTAATAACTTAAGAGATTTGCTATGATATCAATTGAAAGTGACATAATCTTGTGTTATTTAATTAAGAATTCGTTTTGTATTGATAATTGTAGAAAATAAGGAAGAAAATGTTTAGTAAACAAAACCATTAAAAGATGCACAGTTGCAACTATTGATGTGAATGTTGCAACAGTCAATAGAATATAAAATGAAAAAAAACAACAATTTAAAATATCAATGGGAAGGGAATGACACATGTAAATGATTAACGTGGGAAACCAATTGGAAAAACCTATGAGGCCATGCTTAGTGAAAAATCCACTAGAAAATCAATGGACACATCTAAAAAAAATTTAAAGCAAAAAAAAAAAAAAACACTAGCGAAAACTCCTTTTTTATTTGTCTCTGATTGCTCCTTGTTGATGATGATCTTCAAGTCAGGATTATCCACAAGTCCATTTGCGGATCTCGATCCAAGTAATCCCTTTCTTATCACAACCCGAAATCCCTTCGACATGTGTTAGTCTTCTCCTAAGACTTTCTTGAATTTGTATAATGTAAATTGCTAAAAAATGCACTCTCAAATATAAATAAATCTATCTCAAATACACAAAATCTCTACTACTTCTAAAAGGTGTTAAAAGTAGAGAAACTTTAAGTTCCTCTTTTGCCCTCAATTTTTTATTTTATACCTGTATTAACCTTAACTTTTAATTCACTAACTCTACTCACAATTTATTTTATTTTTATCCATAGTGCATAGCTAACTTTTGAGTTTCCGCCCCTTCAATTAGATATGAATTAATGCATTGAATTACCCATTTTGTTTTGTTTTTTGTTTTACAAAGTTATTAATCTACATACGTGCATCAAAGGAACAAAATCCAACACTCCTTTGAAAATTGGTGTGCCGATTCCATTTTCATAATAACATCTCTATCTCTATCTCTAATATATAAAAGTGAGGAAAGTTGAGAAACATTTTTGGACAGTTATATCCATTTTAAAATCTTGAAATTACTACAATACCATTATATATACCCTTATAAAATCGCAAAATTACTAAATATGTCATTGCTATTAATACTCCACTTTCTACTAAATATCACATTTTTAGATTATTATACCCACTTTTTATCTTCAATTGCATGCTATATTTCATATACTTTTAGAAAAATAAATTTTGGAGATGTAAATATAATAAATTTAATTTTAATTTAAAATAACTAAAAAAATAATTTTTTTTAAAGTTAATATAAAAAAACAATTACAACAAAATATAATTTATTGAATTTGTAAGAGTGTAATATTTTATGATATTAAAATAAACTTTATATTTTTTAATAAGAAATATTTATAAATTTAAAATCAACCAGAAAAACTAATATAATTTCTTGAATTATAATTAAAATCATTTAAAAAAAAAGATTTATAGAAGAAAAATTTGCTAAACCTTTAAATTATTATATATTAGATAGAATATCACGTGTGACGCACGTGGTAAGAATCTAGTTCTCATAAAAGAATACAAACTAAAGAGAGTAATAAAAAGCACTTTATAATATCAATTTGCTAACTTGAGTACTTGAAGGGATGATTTTGGCTTGCTCTCCCATCTCCTTTTAAATGGTGAAAACGATACAGACAATAAAAGTTTCAAAAGGAAAAATAAAATTTCACAATTATGTAGCAATCATAGTTTGTCAAATACCACTAATTTAGAATGGTACCTTCCAACAACCAATAAAAAATGTCGAGAAACAATAAGAGCCAATATGATTAAATATTCAAATGTAAATATTGAAGTAAATGCAATCTTTTCATGAATAGAGGAAATTGCAGTAATCAAACATTCCATCTATAGAAAATGAGCCTTTGGAAATTAATTTAATTTGTAGGAAATTATATTAACCAAATAAGGATTTACCAAATTGAAAAAAAAAATTAATTATTAAAAAAATTAATCAATTCAAAATTTAAATAAAATAAATTAATCACATTAAAAAATACAATAATTTAAAAAAATAATCTAACAGCTACTAAAAAAACAACTTCACAAAATATATTAATTTTTTTAGTGCATTAGATATAAAAAAAAATTAAAGTTATATAATGTGTGAAGAGACAAATTAGAGAGATTACATAGAAGAAAACTAATAGATCATATTTCATATTTAATTTTAAAATATTTAAAATTGAATTGTAGGATAAAATGTATTTTATCATTTGAACCCAATATTACCAGACCTACTCATGAATAAAAAGATTAGAATAACTATAAAAATATAATACTCAAACTTAACCTAATTAAATAAATATGAGAATAATTTTTATTAGAATCATATTCTATTTTCCAAATGTAAATGATTAGTAGTATTTTGTTGAAGAATAAAAGGGATGATTGAGATGAGCGATTAGTGATTAATATTGAATTATATTTTATTACTATACGTCAATGATTGATAATCAATAATTAATGTAATAAAAAAAATGTTATTTTGATAAATAATTTTAAGAGATGATATAAGTATAAATATTATATAAAAAATGGAGAAAATTTTATAAAAAATAGGTTTATAATTATTTAGTAAAATATAAAGTCGTGATTCGGACAAAACATACTTTAGTAAATCAAACGCCAACCGCAAATATTGATAAAAACTTTAAGCTTAAATTGAATGCAATTCACGTGTTAAAACTTAAAAAGTGAAAAACATTACATTACAGCCGCATAATTAAAGAAAGAGAATCTCCGGAAAAAATAAAATTGATCGTTTCCAAACCAATGAATGAAGAAATGAAAGAGCATAAAAACTAAACAATATTTCAAACTTGTTTGGAGCTTCAATGGCGGGAGCAGAAGAAAATTCTAATCCAACTGATGCTGTGCTATTTTTCGGACTCAGTTTAGTTCTTGGAATCGCTTCTAGACATTTACTGCGAGGCACTAGAGTTCCTTATACTGTTGCTCTGCTTGTTCTTGGCATTCTTCTTGGATCCTTAGGTTTCTAGATTCTTCATCTTTCTTTTCAGTTTCATCTGTTTCTTCGTTTTTGATCGATAATTTGCAATCGTTTTATACTTTACTTTGTCAGATTTTAATTGATTCTTGAGCTCTCAACTTAGTTGCTTTGTTCAGTTGTAAAATCGTTTTGTAATTGGCGTTGATCAAGATTCTGCTTTCGTTTTTTACTTTTTTCATGAGGATCTGATTGATTCTTTAGTTGTTTTGTTTCGATGAATCTGGTTCAGCTATCAGAATTTCTGGAAACTTAAAACCGTTTCTGTAATTGGCGTTGATCAAGTAATTGCTATCGTTTTACTGTTTACTTTTCAATTTCTCATGAAAATCTATTTGATTTTTTGAGTTTGAACTTAGTTGTTTCGAAGATTACATGCCGAAGAACGTTTTCTGGGGAAAATTTGAATAAGTTTGACAAATTACGATTGATAAGATTAAGTTCAAGTATGCAAACTCAATGATATTTGTATCGGGAACTTCGGGAGTGAATTTTTTTATATTATTTCATATTCTTTCATTAGGAAATGTATCTTCTATATTTTATTTAGCCTGAAATCTGATATGGATTATGTCTATTGTTTGTCAACACTTTTGATCACTCACTCAATGCGTTTCTTTCCTCAAACTATAATCATTCACAGAATATGGCACACATCATCAACTGGGAAAGATGGGGAATGGCATTCGTCTTTGTAAGTTTGAATCTTTGCTTCTCCTCCTAATATCACGTCATTAATTTTGAAGTGTTTGTACAATTATCAGTAGTAGCTGTTAAAATAGATTGATGCTTCGAATTTGCAGGGGCAAAAATTAATCCAGACCTATTATTGGCTGTTTTCCTTCCTGCTCTGCTGTTCGAGAGTTCCTTTTTAATGGAGGTGCACCAAATAAAGGTCATCTATTGTCTTTAGTGTTTTATTTTATTTTTGAAAAGATGGCTCAAAAGCTCATTTCATTGATTTGATGAAAGATGTATGAAACAAAAAACAGAAAAAGAAGCAAAAAAATTCCACCTCCCAATTGTCTTTAAAATCATTTATCTGCTTTCAACTTAGCTTGGTGACAAGAAAGTTTATTTATTTCTTTGAACAAATGACTTGTTAGCTTCATTGTACAGGTTGTTAGCTTCATTGTACAGGTTCATTCTAGATGGCCTATTCTCTTCAAATAGCATTCTCATACAAAACCAAATACGGACATCATTTATTCACATGCATGATGCATCTTAATCACATACATGTCTTAAGTCAAATGACCTTATGCGTCATTATGTACTACCATCATAGTGGCTTAAAAGAGTACATGTGTTTGTGTATGTGGTAGCGGAAATTTTTTGTGAACCATTTGCTCATTCTATTTTTGGTGCAGAGGTGTATGGTGCAAATGATCTTATTAGCTGGCCCTGGTGTTATAATTTCAACCTTTTTGCTTGGATTTGCTTTTAAGGTATCATCAAACTCACGCACAGTTTAGATTCTAAGAATTATATAATTAATTTTGGACGTCTTACTGCAGCTGACTTTCCCTTATAATTGGAGTTGGAAAACATCATTGTTGCTTGGGGGACTTCTGAGTGCCACAGATCCTGTGGCTGTTGTAGCTCTTTTGAAAGAGCTAGGTGCAAGTAAAAAACTGAGTACGATAATAGAAGGAGAATCCTTGATGAATGACGGGTATTCATTTCAACTTATTTAATTATTGATAAGTGCAACAAGACTAAATATTTCATGTGTTCATTATTCTGAGAGTGATTATACAATTTTATCATGCATTCTTAATTTTGGTCCTCTTTTAATACGTCTTATCTCAATATCCAGAACAGCAATCGTGGTTTATCAACTTTTTTATCAAATGGTCCTTGGAAAGAGCTTTAGCTGGGGAGGAGTACTTAAGTTTCTCACGCAAGTCTCTCTGGGGGCGTATGTATCATTTTCTTTCTTCTATAATTTGTGATATATTGTCTTTATTAAATGAGTGCTTTCTTTCCAGTTTGGGTGTTGGTCTGGCTTTTGGGATTGCATCAGTTTTGTGGCTTGGATTTATTTTTAATGACACAGTGATAGAGATTGCATTAACACTTGCTGTGAGCTATATTGCGTACTTCACTGTATGTTACTTTCTACAACTCTCACTCTCCTTTATATTTGTGGTAATATGTATACCGACTCTGAATGATGTACCTGTCAATTAGTCTAGTGAAGAATACCATTATTTGGAAGGAATTGGATGTTGCTTCATATTATTTATAATTAACCTCACTAAAAATATAACCTGCTGCTCTTTATGTTGCTTTCTTCTTTGTATCTCATTTTGCTGATTGATTAATTTATTATAATTTTCATTAATTTTAAAGATAATTCAATATATAATTCTATTGAAGAAGTCTATCTGCATTATGATTATTTAGTGAACTATCAAAATGAGTGGTTGGAGGTGTATAAACTATTTTAGAAGTTGAGTTGACTACATGATCCAGTAGTCTGTTCTTCATGTATAAAGATAATGAATGTCTCAGATTATATTTTAAGTGACCCTCTTATATAAGCAAGTTAAAAGATAAATTCAATTATTCTTTTCTTTCTTCCCCTTAGAAATAGAGACTAGAAGTGTGATTTCAGATTTTTAGTACTTTTTTATGATTTATTTATTTTTTGAGCTTTTCCACTTCTCTTGCATGGGATATCTATCATATACACGATAGGCTCAAGAGGGAGCTGATGTTTCAGGTGTTTTGGCGGTGATGACTTTAGGAATGTAAGTTTATTTGCTTGATTATACGCTATCTGAACTTGGAGGTTATTTCCTGATGTTACAGTCTCTTACCAGGTTTTATGCTGCAGTTGCAAGAACAGCTTTTAAGGGCGATGGTCAACAAAGCTTACATCATTTTTGGTATATTATTCCATTGTGATTATTATCATGTCTTCATCTACTTATCGATTCTTTTATTATTGAGAAAAAAGCTGATCATTTCACAATTCCGAAGATTCACGTGAGGAGGAGAAATGTTTGCTCTGTTATTTGATGAATTTGGCAATCTCACATGTTTATGAGATTTTCCTTAGGAAGAAACAAAATTCGTCAAAGAAAAAGTGGATTTACAGAAGAGATAGTTGATTAGACAAATAAAATCATGTAGTTAGTTAAGTGGGTTTAGTCACATTTTAATTCTTAGCAACTGCTTGCAGTAGTGTTTGATGATTATTAAAATGTAAACCAAATAATGATTATAGATTGTGTATGGAAATTATTGGCCTCATCATCGTCTCTCCTTGAATCCATAACTCCGGTATCTTTATTATGGGGAAAAAACATTTTGCATCAATTCTGCCTTGATTCTGGTTTACTTTCACCGTGTCATTTGATTTGCGTATGCATGCTTATGTATATGGCTGAAGCCACAGACAATTCATTTACATGGATTAACTTTTTAATATTTTTTTTTCAGGGAAATGGTTTCTTACATTGCAAACACGTTAATTTTCATATTGAGGTGAGAGCTTGATTTGAGCACTTGTTTCCTCTTTTATTTGTGGATAACATAAAGGTTGAAGACAGGTAGATTGGCCATTGTGAATTTTCAATGTGTAATTTATATGTTTTAACTTCTTTTTCCTTCAATTTGCTTTTGTAGTGGAGTGGTTATAGCTGAAGGGGTTTTTGACAGCAAAGAAATTCTTGATGGTGGTAGGCTTTCAAGTTTCACTTGTGTTCTGAGCTAGTATGAGTAATAAGCCCTATGTAAGTTGGGTATTGAAATAGTAATGGAAATTTCACCACCTATTCAAGTTGAAGGTTCAATTTACTAAATTTAAGATTTAAGGTTTAATTGTTCCACTCAGCTAAGTCCAGGGTAATATACGAAATTTTCCTTATAACTCAATCTCCAAAAATAAAAAATAAAAACATTTCGGTGGAGTATTTTTTTCAGTATTCATTTTTCAAAATATTTTCAAATTAATGATGAGTCTTTCAGGTCCTAACTTTATTAATTATATGAATTTACACAACTGGGGTTGCCCGTTATATTTATTTCAAGTAAGAAACTCAAATTTTGAGCAAGGCAAAAAAACAATCATATGATTTTTTATAGCATGCGTGATTTTAACGTTTCTTACTTCTATTTTTTTTTTGAAGTAGTTTCATAGTTCTAATTAATGGAAAGGAAAGTAGCGCTTTAATACTTATGTTTTGCAGGAACTACTTTAAATATATATAATACATGGAATGGATTAAATCATCTCTGTTTTTCCAAGGCTCAAACTACAATTTAATATTCCAGGAACTTCGTGGGGCTTCCTCATTCTGCTTTATGCTTATGTGCAAGTCTCTCGAGTTATGGTTGTTGGACTATTGTATCCGTTTCTGCGGTACTTCGGCTATGGTTTGGATTGGAGAGAAGCTACTATATTGATATGGTCAGGTTTGCGAGGAGCTGTTGCTCTGTCGCTTTCACTGTCAGTTAAGGCAAGTTTTGCAAATTGATGCTTATACTTAATTTTCAATGTGTTGATAAACCAATCATCTTCTCTCCTAGTGTGCTTGTTTTCATATGAATATCTAGTTGCAAGCTTCCCGGTTTTCATGGTGATGGTTAGAATAGAATACGTCACAAATCAACGAAACTTTGTTTCACATGCTAAAAATCTGCTATATTTATTTGCAACTACTTTTTAAGCAATACTTTATTTGTTAAGCTGCGAAGAAATAGTTTGAATCTAGAAAACTAGTTTGCACTTTCTCAATGATTTTTATGAAATTATATAGTTCCCTTTTTTAACAATTCATTAGCTTTATGAGTCTGTAATGGGTTTTGTTTCTAATTCGTTGACTCTTTCTATTAAAGAGAACAAGTGACCACTCATTGTACATCAATTCAGAAACTGGAACTCAGGTTAGTAGTTGAAGCTTTTAATATCCAACACCCTTAAATCTTTATGTGAACCTTGAAAGGGCATTAGAAAATGACAAGCTAACAGTTGATGGAACCTTTCTTCTACACAGTTTGTTTTTTTCACTGGTGGGATTGTATTCTTGACGCTTATTGTAAATGGTTCAACGACACAGTTCATTTTACATCTTTTGGGCATGGACAAGCTTTCTGTGGCTAAGGTGAGATTCTGTTAGAACTTTTGTAACTCCTGCTTATGGAATCAGTTGGCTCGTATTCACTGTCTAGATGTACTAGTTTTAATTAGAAAAGATGTACCTGGAAAGATGTTAATAAGCGAAGAGGGGAGGGTTCACCACTCCAAAAGATCTGTGTTGTTTTAGCCTCCTTCTAAAATGAAGATTCCAACCAGAATTTGGAGTGTCCCAACAGTTCTTAACAAAAAAAAGCTGGACAGGCAAAAAGTTTACGAAAAGAATCTTTTGGGGGAGCTTCCATGAGCCATGAATGAGACCGAAAAAAGAATTTTTTGCCTATTTCTGAGGTTAAATTTGCTGAAAGGATGCAGCAGATAGATGCCTTGCAGCGAGACACAATTCTTTTTCTGAAAAAAATTAAAATGGCTTTTTCAGGCAGATAAGTATGGAAAGTCTTAACACCTTACCAACTATTCTTCGATTGTAGAAGAAAAAGAAGAATGAATGTACGTGTGTGATGGGTGGTAATTTAAAAGATAGAGAAGAAACTAAATACAAAGAAGATAGACTGTAGAACTAAAGGCACAACAGAATTTTCAACACTCCCTCTCAAGTTGGGTAACAGATATTTAACATCTCCCGCTTACAGGGTACTGAGTTTAATCTCCTTGGATAATAAAGGAATTGTTCGTTAAATACTGATCATGTTCTCTAATTATAGGATGGATATAATAGGTTGATCTAGCATGTTTTGCTGGGGTCTAAAGTCTAAGTTTTATAGCAAAGTTTTTTTTACTAACATTTCTTGACAAGTTTTCCTAGATAAAAATTAAAATAACTGATCCGTTTTACTTGTCTCTGTTTTGTTTGTTGTTATTGTTTTAGAAACGCATATTGGACTATACAAAATATGAGATGTTGAACAAAGCATTGGAGGCTTTTGGTGATCTTGGAGATGATGAAGAATTGGGACCTGCTGACTGGCCTACAGTGAAAAGATACATCACAAGTCTCAGTCATGTGGAGGGGGAGCCAGTGCACCCTCATAATGCATCTGAAAGTGATCATAATGTTGACTCTATGAATTTGAGAGACATTCGTATGCGACTTTTGAATGGTAAAGTTAGATAATGCTTGATGCTTCTGGCACTGCTTGTCTTTTATTCACATATTTGGCTATTTTCAAATTTAAACAATTTTTCATTTTCTTAATTTATACTGAACTTTCCCCCCTTTTTAACTTGTTCAAGCTAGGATAACATCTTTCCATCATCCATTCAATTCTAGCTAGACAATATATCTCAAAAAGTTATTTTTTGCTGAAAATTTTGGAATTGAAACTGTTGGGAGTTTCATATTTCTATTGTTATTTGTTAAAAGGATGATAGGAATCCAAACTAGTATTCATATTGAAATAACAAAGCCGGAAGAAATTCGAGAGCCTCCCCTATAGTCTCCCAACTCCAAACAACTCGGAATACACTACACACTAATTTGCATAACCTTCACTCTCCTAATCTCACAGTACTTATAAGCAACATCCCTCATAACAAATTCACCCCCTAATTACTAATCTACCCCTATATAATACCCTAACAAAGGTATTAGGAAAAGTTATCTAGTAGTATATCAAGAGGTTTTGTAGATCCCACCTACAAGGTTTTAAGAATGTAATTTATGCAAAATTGGTACATGATTCAATTTGTAGCAAACTTTTGGACTCATGTTTTGATATAGAGGTGTTAAATAACTGCTTGACCCAAAAGCTTAGGTTGTAGGCTAAGGATTTTTTTTTTTTAAGGTATTCCTAGCGCTCCCTCCACACGATGTCGTGGAGATTAACAAAGGCCCAACATGTAAGTTAATAATACGAAATAGGATAAAATAACCTAACAAAGGTTTGATTGAAGCCCAAAAAGCTATCATTGCCCACCATTGATTTAGAAACAGTATGCTATGATTGACTTATTAAAAAAAAATGGAGAAAGTTCCATATCTTTCAAGCATGCCACAAAAGGATTTGGTTGGCTGTGCCAAATTTTAATTTTTTTTATTAAGACTTCTTTGATCTTCCCAAAGAATTTCTTTTCTTTTTTCAAAAACAATTATTCTTATTTTTTTTCATTTTCTGATTTTGGTCCACTCCCCCTACATGGTTAAGGTTGTGATATATGATCTGAAAGGTGCTTTCCTTGATCATGGCCATTAACTTGTGCAAAACTTAGAATTAGAAACATAAAAAGTAGAAAATTTCCAGTACAGAGGAGATATTTTAGTTTACCATAATTTTTATTAGAGAGCAAAGTTAACTTAAAAATTCATCTACTTGTAGTTATATCTCAATGTTTATTGAGTATTGATATGTTGTTGAAAAAATGTTTAATTGACTTAATTAGTTAATGACTCACCCACATCAAGCAGAAATTCATTGTCTGTATGTGTCATTAATCCAAGTAAAGTAACTAAAGAAATCATTCATTGTCAGGTGTTCAAGCTGCATATTGGGGGATGCTTGATGAGGGAAGGATAAGACAAGCTACTGCCAATATCTTGATGCAATCTGTGGATGAAGCACTTGATTTCGTTGCAGATGGGCCCTTATGTGATTGGAAAGGTTTAAAATCTAACGTCCATTTTCCAAGTTATTACAAGTTCCTTCAAACAGGTATCTTCCCTCAGAAATTGGTTACATATTTCACGGTGGAAAGATTGGAATCAGCATGTTATATCTGTGCTGCATTTCTCCGTGCACATAGAATTGCAAGACAGCAGCTTCATGAATTCATAGGTAATTAGCTTCGTGATTTCTAACATTTTTTAGTAGTTTCATTTTCTCTCTTCCCTTCTCCTCTACCCATTTGGTTGTTTAAAATTTTAGGTTAAAGAACTGTTTTCCTATAGAGTAGAATATTTCCTTCAGTAATCTAATAGCTAAACAATTTAATTCTTGCACCTCATAGGGGCTAGTAGTTTTGTTTTATTTTATGGAAACTTTTCCATCCAACTAGCTCGATCTTGCTTCTGGAGGATGAAAGTGTGGAGGAAAAAAGAAATTGTCTTAAGATTCTCTAATCAAACATTTTAATCATCAAGTAAAAAAAATTGTCTCAAGCCATTCATCAACTCTCTAATCAAACATTTCCTCCCTTATGAGCTTCCTTTCTCTTTTATTTTGACGATTTTCTGTTTCCTGAACAATATTTCTCCCAGTTGGTTAACTCAAATATAAGAGTTGGCATTTTTGTATGTCATAGTCAACTATACAAGATCTCAGGAGAGGAACCAAACCTCTTTCTATCTTTTTCATCGGCAATAGTCTTATAACTTGAATGTGAAACATGCCATCAAATAGTTCTTTACTCTTACGCGTTGAAAAACAATTCAGAATTCAAATCTTACTTTGCATTGTACAGCAATTCACTTCTTTCCATACCACCAAGTTTGTTTCCAGTCAAATTCGTTCATTTTCCTTGCCTGAAAATTATTCCAAATCTTATTTTGAATTGAATAACGCATCACTTTTGAGGTTGTTATCTTCAATGTAGTTCAATCAAGATTGTACGGGGTAATCACATTCTTCTACCTCTGTCTTGGTTTGAAAATCTAGATCTTCTGTGAGTTGGTTTCTTACTTTGTCACTGGATGAGCCTAGATTTTGTTTAAATTTAATTGACATTTGAAATATTGTACTTTTTGGATCATTTTGTTTGTTTACATTGTCTGATACTTTTGTTACAAACAATACTTACATGGTTGTTCAGGTGATAGTGACATTGCTTCTACTGTTATTAATGAAAGTGAGGCTGAAGGTGAAGAAGCGCGAAATTTTTTGGAAGATGTTCGTAAAACGTTTCCCCAGGTTTGTAAGTTTTGTATGGATGTTTCATGGGGAAGTTGTGGTCAATCATAGTAGGTGGTTGCTTGTATTGGAGAATTTTCTCTTTCGTTCACTGAGCATACATTAACAAGAGGTCACTTCACCATATACTTTTATTCATGCTTAGTTTCCAACCTATGTTTCCTTCTTATGCTTTATAACCTTCATATGTTGTTTATCCAATTATCATAAGTATTAAAACTTTTATATTTATGATCATGTAACTTCTAAGAACGGTTGTAATATATTTACCATTTCTTAAATTTAAAAAGAATAATATTTCTGAGAAAAAAAATCACTTTTAGGGGGAGAGTAAAGAAATGAGGAAGAGAATTTTTGGGAACTCTTTTTTATATGATAATATTGATTTATCTGAAAAATGATAAATTTACTTTTGTTACTAATAAATTCCCTAATCCTGCACTATCTGAATGAAAAGTAAGGGAGAAAGAAAATGAAAGGTCTAGATATCCCAGAAGTAGAAAGCCTCATTGAAACTCTCATGCATTTTCCATTGTAGTACCAGAGTATGTTAAGCAACTCCCATGCATCATATCCGTGGTGATGCTAAAAGGCAGCAAAGTACTTTCTAGTTGCTACAAGCAATCACTTGCTGCCTGCAAGAATGATTTCAAGAATATAGTAGTTTACTGGGAACAAATCGATTCCCATTTAACATTCTAGATAGATCCTTTTATCTATCTAGCTTTTCTGTTTTCTATTTGAACTTATCCATGGTGTCCAAAATTTTTCATTTTAAGTTCCTTTGTTGTATGGTAGCTCATATACGAAGGGGAGTAGTAATTTTTTTATTTTATTTTATTTTTCTTTGCTCATCTCTTTTCCTTGTTATTTATTGTTAATGAATCTTATCAAGATATGTAACATGCTAATATGGAAACTTTTATTTAGGTTTTGCGTGTTGTTAAAACTCGACAAGTAACATATTCAGTGCTCAACCATTTAATTGAGTATGTCCAAAATCTAGAGAAGGTTGGACTGTTGGAAGAGAAAGAAATGTTGCATCTTCATGAAGCTGTCCAGGTACTCATGATCTTTCTATCATTTATTGTTTTCAGTTCCCATTATATTTCTGCTCTAGTAGTATATCTTTATTGAGTGTGGCTCCAATTTTGCAGACTGACTTGAAGAAGCTTCTAAGAAATCCTCCTCTTGTAAAGGTTCCAAAATTACACAACTTAATTAGTGCCCATCCATTTCTTGGAGCACTTCCTCCTTCATTGCGTGAACCGCTTGAAGTTTGTACCAAAGAAGTAATGAAACCGCGTGGAGTGACACTTTACAAGGAAGGTTCGAAGCCTAGTGGTGTTTGGCTTATTTCCAATGGAGTGGTAAAGGTAATAGGATTTTTATTATATCCTGCTGGTTTCATTTTTTATTTTGGTAGCATAAACTTAACTTTCTGTCTGTTTCTTTTCATTTTGTTTTTTTCCCCTTGTGTCCTTCCAGTGGGCAAGTAAGAGCATGTGGAATAAGCATTCCTTGCACCCCACATTTACTCATGGATGCACTTTGGGCCTATATGAATTGCTCACTGGGAAACCTTGCATCTGTGACATGATTACAGATTCTGTAGTTCTTGGTTTTTTTATTGAGCATGACAAGATTCTCTCCTTACTTAGATTGGATTCTTCAGTAGAAGACTTCTTGTGGCAGGTATAGTTCTGTTGATCTAGAACCTTATTATTGTTAGTACTTCTGTTATGGATTCATTCACTGCCTATCAAGTGTTGGATGAGTGAGAAATATGAAATTTTTCTTTATTACGATAAGCTGTTATTTATATCTAACAGAGGACTTGAAGCCATTGTTTTAAGAGGCATGCATTTTCCAAATTACATTAAGTTTTCATATATCTGATGCAGATGTAAAATCCTCATTGTTTATTTTGGTCATGTTGGTGTGCAGGAAAGTTCCATTGTTCTTGCCAAACTTTTGCTTCCACAAGTATTTGAGAAAATGGAAATGAGAGATTTGAGAGTTCTTGTCGCTGAAAGGTCAATAATGACCATATATATAGCAGGAGAAACAATCGAAATTCCACACCATTCAATTGGTTTTTTATTAGAAGGATTTATCAAAAGCCATGGCATCCAAGAGGAACTGATTACATCTCCTGCTGCATTGTTCCCTTTCCATGGGGATCAGAGCTTTCATAGTATGGAAACTGCAGGTAACCAAACTAGCCGTATGCTATCTGAAATTGAATGATGCCAACATCCCCTATGACTTAGTTTTTGTTTTGGATAATTATTGTTATGGAATGATGTGGACAATCGACAATGCATACGCTTCACTTTATCAACTTGAATCTTCTATATCTTAAGCAAGTGGGAGCTCTATTAGGTATCACCCATGGAAAGGAAGAGCTGAAAATTATTTGAAAACTGGAATGTACAGATGTATTTTTAATTTTCTGTTGATTGTTGTCTCTAGTTCATCAAAGGTGTTTTTTAAGTAGTACAAGTCGAGCGATCAAATGCATGAAAATCTCAATGGCATGATTGTAGTTGGCAGGTTAATGAACTAGAGTTCCTGAGTTCAACATGATTTCTGCCAATGATCTCTTCACAAAAACTTCACTTTTAAATGTTGGTTGACTGTAGCTAGCGCTGTGTGTTTTCATTTACAATTTTACTGATGGCTTTGTATTAATTAGGTTGTTTGGGTTGATTGGAGAGAATTTCGAGACTGGACACTATATGGACACTATGCATGTTTTCATTTACAATTTGACTGATGGCATTGTATTAACCGGATCCCAGAACAATGAAAACGGTTGTTGCTGGGATCAATTTGGAGGAGGCTCTTGTGAAAGAGGAGGCTGATTCCTTTCACTGTAAAGCTTCTACGCTGCCTTTATTCTACTTGGGTCTTCCCCTTGGAGGCAACCCTTGCAGAACGGTTTTGGAGAGTCTGGGATTCGGTTTGGGAGAGAATTTCCCAGAGACTAGACAGATAGAAGAATTTGATACTTTCCAAAGGGGCTAGGCTCTCACCTTAGTTCAATCCGTTCTCAACAATCTCCCCACCTTCCTATATCCATTTCTAAAACTGTGGATTCCTTCTGGAAAGATGTGTCCAAGGTTGGAGGCTCAAACCTTGTTAAATGGGATATTGTTTCTAAGCCTTTAGTGTTTGGCGGGTTGGCTTTTGGTAACATCATCAATAAAAACGAGTCTTTCCTTAAATAGCTTTGGAGACGGTTTCTTGAGGGTGATTCTTTGTGGGCTGCTGTTATAAAGGCCATTCATTTTGTTTCGGATTGAGGTTGGAGGACTACTTCTAACTCTTATTGCACTGCTCGTAGTTCGTGGAAGTGTATTACGTGGAAGTGTATTGTTCTGTTGGATGAGCATTTAGCCTCTGTCTTGAGCTTTAAGGTTGGAAATGGCTTTAATATCAGATTCTGGGATGATATTTGGACTTATATTAATAGGCTTCTTGCTTGGCTTTCCCCTCTATCTTCCTTCTTGCTCGGCTTCCCAAGGTTTCAGTCTTTGAGTTATGGGACCAAGAATGTCACTCCTGGAACATCACTTTTAGAAGAAACCTCAAAGATATTGAGATTGAAGAGTTTGTTTATTTAATGGAAGTGATAAGTTCTCTTAAACTAGGGACTTCACAGGATGTCAGGGTTTTGGAATGGGGGGTGGTGGTTATTATTTCTCTTGCAAAAATGGTTTTAGGTCCCTTATTAAGGAAGGCTCCTCTCTTCCTCTGGATATTATCAATGTAATTTGGAAGGATCCCTATCCGAAAAATGTTGAAGTCTTTATTTGGACTTTACTTTGTGGAGGGCTTAATACAAATGATAACATCCATAAAAGATTCCCTTCAATGGCCCCGAGGATCCGATCCACCTTTTTCTAGAATTTCTCTTTTACCTCTCAGCTCTGGAACAATTTGCTCAATATCTTTATGCTCCAGGCTCTGATCCCCTCTCTCAATTGCAGCCTATCATCCATGGTTTTGCTATGTGGTGTGGTTTTGAAGGAGAAATCCCTCATCCTTTGACGCAATGCGATTAGAGGTGTCCTTTGGCTTATTTGGTAGGAGAGGAACAAGGGGTTTTTTCAAGTAACTTGTTGGATGTTCAGGACCTTTGGGATTTATTGATTAGGTTTACTTCTTTATGGTGTGCTAACTCTACTACCTTTTGTAATTATCCCCCTCGCTTATTGCCCCCAATTAGAGGAAGTTTTTGTAATCTTGAGGTGTTTTTTGTATTCCTCCTTTCATTTATAAATGAAATGTCTCTTAAAAAAAAACTAGGTTGTTTGGTACCTGGAGATTACATTCTTAAACCAAGATGCCTTTTTTCTGTTAACTATTTTCATTCTTTGTGCCCCACCAAAAAAAAGGAATGTTTGTGCTATTGTGTTTTATGGTTTTCATAGACTAGTTCTAAGTTTCAAACTGACCATATTTAGTGATACTAATTAGCAAAGTACTTGATACAAATTATTTTAAATGACTGAGATCCTGGCACAACTTTTGGTGTTACTTACAGACTGAAGAAATTTATTCTGAATTTTTTTATTGCTAAAAAGAAAATGATTGTTACACTTATCAGTCAATTGATTCTTACAGGGATGAGAGGATCTAGTTTTTCTTATCGAGGTTCCTCGTATCCAGTTGAAACAAGATCAAGGGTAATCATTTTTGACATTGCAGCATTTCAGTCAGACTCCAATGTTCTTAACCGGTCATCATCATTTATACATTCTGTTGATCACCCTCCAAGATCTATGAGCAGAGAACATGCTGGTCTTATGAGTTGGCCTGAACAGTTTTTCAAGTCTAGATCACAGAAGCAGAACTCTGAAAGAAATCCCCAACCAGCCGATAGCTTGTCTGCAAAGGCAATGCAGCTAAGCATTTATGGTAGTATGGTATGTTCAGTTGTAAGATATTACATGCCATTTTAGTAGGGTATTTGATAAGATCAAGATTTCATCTTTAGATATATATATATATATATATATATATATATATATATATTAGTCAACTATGTATGTGTTTTATTCTTTGCTGCTTTTTCCCCCTACTTATGAGGGTATTCTTTGGTCTCCACAAACAATTGACTGGTAGTATTTTAGTTTATCATTGTATATCAGTCATTATTTTTAGTTTTAACTTCATGATGTCTATCTGCTAGGTCGATATTCATCAACGGACCAAGCGTTCTCATAGAAATCTTGTTGGGCCCTCTCTCAGCCAGTCAAATCCTGCAATTTCTTCATATCAAGGTCTTTCCCTTCCATCTGTCAAATCAGAAGGAGCTGCTACAATGAAAAAGAGGCTTGATGTAAGAAAGTTACCAAGGAATACTATTCCATTTCCTCAACAGACTGCAGTTTATAACGTGAGAAATGCAACGGCAGATGATTCGAGCGAGGAGTCAGGTGCTGAGGATGATATCATAGTGAGAATTGATTCACCAAGTGTGCTTTCATTTCACCAGGTTCCCTGAATCTGGAAATTCATTATAAAAGTCATTCCTTTCCCTTCTCTTTGTAAATTAGTCTGGTTGTCAAACTACACTTGGTGAATGATATAATATATGAATGAGAGCTTGTATTTGATATTGGGACTTAGGTTAGACATGGTTGGTTGTTAGTTTCTTATAGACCCCCAATAGTGAAGGTGTATGAGAGAAGAAAGAAGAAAGGAAATCCAGTGAATGAAAAGTGAGAACTAGTGACGTGGGAAAGCTTGTAACCGTAAGGGTATCTTAGTAATTAAATAAAGAGAGGTTGTTATAAGCAGTGAGAGGTGTGCCTTGTAATGAGCATCTTGAGTATTTCCATTGTGAATGAGAATTGGGAGAGATCGGGGACTCTCGAATTTCCCCTTGGTTATTTACTTTGTGTTTCAATTATTAGTTTGATCTATCAGTTTCCAGCATCTATTTAACAATAAAAAGGTAAATCCCTTGTTTGAAGTCCATTGATGTTGTCTTTCGTACAGTTCTTATATCATTTCTGGACCTCGGCAGCACGATAAATAGGAAATAAGTCCGTGTGCGAGTTCAGTGGGTGATGTAGTCTGGCTTATGTTGTCTGTTATTTTTTGTAGTATCCAAATTCCAAAAGATGGCTGTAATCTAGGTTGTACTTTATGGTTTTTTTTTTTTTTTTTTTAAAGATTCTTCCAATTGTATGCAGCTGGTCTATGTCTATTTTTTATGGCTTTAATTTGTAGCGTCTTATTTTCTTATGTAGTGGATTCTTTTGTAGATATGATTTGATTGTATGTGTATTTGGAAGTGTTTTATTTCTTGTAGGTTCTCTCTTTACAGTTTAACACATGGCTGCTTAGACTCATTCCGAGATTAGTGTTGAAGTTAATGGTTGCAATACTTCCTTTTCAAATCAATGTCATTGTGTCGAAGTCGATCTCTGGTTCATAATCTTGAAACTTTTTCTATGCATTTTGGATTCATGTCAGGAGTTAGTGAATCAGGGATTCTAAAATCGGTATATAACGTAGAGAAAAAGCAATGTCACCATTATTATGGCATTTTTAAAAGCTAATGACAGGAGCTGGATCAGTTTCACCTTGTAGAATGGGGAAAATTTTGAGTACTGCCGCCGATAGTATGAAAAAATTCTATACTACTATCAGTATCAGGTATCAATCATATCTAACTATGTAGATCTTTTTCTATTATCATTTTTGTCTATTATTTGTATGAACCTCACTCTATTTTGATATCTAAACATGATTGGTGGTAGTATAGATTTTTTTTTATTAATTAATTTTTTTTTTTTTTTTTTTTTTTGCAAAAGTAGTGTATAGATTTTTTCGTAACAACAATAATTTACGAAAAAAATCAAATAACACTTTTTTCTTTCTTAATTTCAAATATAGTAAAGTTTGATTTATTATTAAAATAATCCTTTTAGGTTTCATTAAATTGACGATTTTTTTATTAAGTATTTTTTCTTTTATTATAGAATGACATATCTTGTTTTTTTTTTATATCTATTGAGATGTTTTGAACTATAATTCAGTCAATGAGTTTTTAATATTTTAATATGGTTGGCTTTGGTAGGTTTATAATGTTAAGATTAAACATTTTGTTAGTAAGGATGCACTATAAAATAAAAATAAACCTATCAAACTAATTTAAAAATTTAAAAATAATCTTGATTTGAGTATGTTTAATGTAATTGATTAAAGTTTAAAATAGTAAAAAAATTGATGTGAACCCCAAAGGTATCTCGAACCATATTTTTTTTTTAAACTCACCTCTTCTATATAAATTTTTGATTTTGATGCTCCAGAAAAATAAAAATGTTTACAAATTGAACATAAGAATTTGGATATGTGAATCCTATAAATACCTACAATTCCTGTAAAATAATTGGAACACAATCAATCACGATTGTTGACTAATTGGATAAATAACAACGCGGAAAGGCTATGCTCTCAATGGTCATTTACGCTCTCTAATGTTCATGTAAATACTGAATCCTACAATTAAATTAATTTCTAAATTTTTTTAATTTATTGATAATTACAAAAAGAGGGAGTAATATTTGTATTATTTAAAAAGAGTTGAAACGTGTTTAAAATACAGAAGAAGACTTTTTTAAATCGATGGCTTTGGCTACATAGAGACGTAGCAATCTTGAATATTTCCAAGTTGTAGGTGCAAAGTACAATAGTTGAAGTTCTTCACTAATCCTATTTCCATTTTTACATATTGACTTTGATAAACTAATTTCTTGATATTTTTCTTCTTCTATTTTTAAGGAAATCTTCTTCATTTTTGTTTGACAGTTTGGATTGTATTATTACCCAAAATTAATATTTTTGATTAGTTATAACTAACAACATTAATTATTGAAATGTTAGAACTTTTCAAAAATTACTCAAATAGCATAATTATAGTTCAATAAATTAATTGAACTAAAAAAGTTAAAAAATTAAGAAATTCTTTGAAAATAATAATGAAAAATATTCGAATAGTTCGATAAATTATTGAATTTGAACTTAAAAAGTAAAAAAAAAACAAATTCATTAAAAATACCCATGAAAAATAGTTCAATAAATTTATTGAAGTATAATTATGTTATTTGAGTAATTTTTAAAAAGTTATGACATTAGTAATTAGTATGTAAATTTATGCTATTTGAGACAAATTATTTATATTATATTACAACAATTGCCATGTTTACTCAACTAGGATGAGAATAGGAAGAATTAGAATAAAAATCAATTGAATGAAAAATTGTGTAATTAGAATAAAATATCTAATATTATGTTTACTATACATTTTTGGGAATGGAAAGGATTTTATTTAAATCATTGATATTGTCTATCAAGGTAGAATTAATGAGAATTAAATCTAAATTGATGTGTGACTCATAAAAAGTAAGATGAAAAAAAAGCGGTAGGACACACAAAACTGAGAATCAGATTGATTTCAAGGGAATGAAATTGATTGTTTTTTCGAGGGAATGTGATAACTCGTAATTACGTGTATTTATATCAGTGGTAATATCTTCAAAATAATTAAAATATGAGTTTAAATTTATTCAAATGTCCATAATTTTGTTAATCATTGAATTTTATGAACGTAGGCGTAAACGACGCTCAAATTCGACTTAAAACGAATAAGTTATGCCCAATTTAGTGTTCAAATTGTTCACCGCTGCGGCATACAAACAAAATATTTTCCAAGCTAAAAACTTGAGAGTGGGCACAACGGCGGCGAAACTTGTGGCTACGACGGCGGAAAAGAAAAAAATTGATTTAATTTAATTTTCGGATGCTGACGTCGCTCAACGAGATAAGTGAAGGACGCGCGCGAGGCTTCACGTTAGCTCAGCTCGGCGCGACTCAGCAGAAACGGCTCCTCTTACACGCAGGCGGATGGTTGGCGTGGTTTGACTTGGACAGATTAGGATCATATTTTATCATGAAAATATCTTATTTTTGCCTATTTAAGATCCCATTTGACTCCAAATTCACAATCCCTTCTCCCCCTATTTTTCTTAGGACTTTTAGATAGTTTTTATTATGTTTTCTAGCTAGTTTTCTTATTCCAACTAGAAGATTATCAAGGTTTGATTAATGAATTTGTGAGGTTTTGTTCTTAATTTTATTCCTATTTTCTCTCTATAAATACTTTCTCTTTGCATATTTTATTGTTGAATTAATTGTTGCGCAAAAAGGGTCTTTTGTTCATTGATTAATTTTTCATATCGTTAATTAAAACGTTAAATCCGTAATTGTTTATTTGTTTTAATATAGCTAGCAAATTAGCATAAATTGATTAGTAATACTTTCCAATTCATGTTATGGGAATTTATGATCTAACTTAAATGCATCGATCATATCGTGTTTGTTAGTAAGAATTGTGTTCTTCTCTTCTTAATACTGTTAATGGGTTAAATATTATTATCGTATTATAAGGTTTATCTGTTAATTAGGGAAATAGTCAATGGTCGTATCTTGGCTATCAAATAGTTAAGGAAGAGCACTTATAAGTTGTTGATTGGTTTTGGTGACTTCCAACCAATTTAAAGAAGAATTTAAGAATACATGTTTATGAATCAACGATCAAATTAATGAACCATAACCGAGATTAAACCTTTAGTTGAAAGTTTTTCTCTATTTGATTTTTCTCTTTTTATTTTCAAAAATCAAAACCCCTGTTTTTATAACTTTAATTTAATTACTCCTTCTCTGTGGAGATCGACCTTACTCATCGCTATTACAAATTTTTAAATTCCAAGAATAAGTTATTATTTTTGGGAAATTAGGAAGATTGACCTCCAAAAATTCAATATAAGGATTATTGACCCTCCCCTCACAATTTTTATATTAGAGACCTTATGCTTATGTCATTTCACTATGAAAAGACAAAAATATCCTTATTTATCTTCCCATCCTCACATCTCAAAACTCAATATGAATTCCTAACTCCTCCAACTATCTCTTCCTTACACAGGGGTTGTAACGGCGCCGACAATACTCTATCCAATAAAAGTCGGGTGATTTGAGAACGATTGCGATTTGTGAATCCTTATCGGTGAGTTGCGACGGTTCTTTTTCGATTTTGCGAGTTGGGATTTTGCAAGTTCAAGTTGCGGTTTTGCGATTTTGTTTTCGTTTTTCGTTTTTGGATCTAGTTTCATGTTTGGGCTTGTTTGGAGTTGTTGGTTTTTAGATCTAGCTTTGGGTTTGGATTTGTTTATTATTTTTTGTTTTTAGATCTTAGATTGAAGATTGGAAACACAAGTTCGAAATGAGATTGAAGGCACAAAGTCGATGGAGAAAATCTCATTCGAGATTTTTCCCCATGTTGATTCGAGATTTGGCCTCAATCTTGATTCGAGATTTGGTCTCAATCTTGATTCGAGATTAGAGGCAAAGACGCTTTCTGCCTCAATCTCGATACGAGATTTCTCAATCTTTTTTTTTAAACATATCTTTGTATGATTGTTTTGAATTGTTTTTACTTTTTTTCTATTGTTGTGTTGATTTTTTTTTTTTTTTGTATTTTTCAGAGATCTCAAAGCAAAATTCCAACTCGGAGTAAAAATGGGGCAATCTTGAACCGAGATCTCGTAACAAAATTTCAATCTCGAATCAAAACTAGGCAATCTCGAAGAAAAAATGGAATCTTGATTTAAGATCTCGGACAAAGATTCAAATCTCAAATCAATAATGGGCAATCTCGAATTCGAGATTGTTAAAAAATTCTCATCTCCAACCAAAAATATGAATCTCAGTCCAAAAATCCAGATAAATTTGCATTTGATCAATATTAAAATATAACATATCTTTTTGTATTACCTTTTCAAGAGTGAAAGATGAATCACTTGAACCTATATGACATAAAATTTTAGAGAGAGTGTGTGTTTTAGGATATAGGGAATATAAGTTGCTTAAATATATAAAGAGTTAAACTTTAAGGGTATTTATGTACTTTCATCTTCTAAGAAGGTCTTAAACGTAAAAATGGTGAGGGGAGGGTTAATAAGCCTTAGATTGGATTTTTAAAGGTCAATTTTCCCAATTTTTTTTTTTTTTGTTTTTGTTTTTGTTTTGACACTCATCAAAATGAGATTAAAAAAAAGAAAGCAATTCAAAATTTTGAGTGAATCCCACGCTTTTATTTCATTCCATAAAAAAAGAAGTTAAAACAACTTCAATAGAAATGGATAAAATTCATTATCATTTCTAGTACATAAACATGAACATGGGCAAAGGAAATAAATAATTGAATAAAAATTTGAGATTACATTTTAAACCATGGGAGGATTTTACAATTTGGCTTGTTATGAGTGTATTAGTAGAGCATGTTGAATAATTCAAGATTTGGAATTGAAAAAAAGAAGAGAAGAATTATTGATCTTTTTCTTACATTACAATTTACTTGTACTTTAGAAAAGGAAAATAAAATTAGAAAAGGAAAATAAAATTAGAGTGGGTCAAGCGAGAGAGAACAAGTCTCAAAGATAAAATTTAAAAAAAAAATAAATAATAAAAATCAACGCGTCCAACACAACGCGTCCTTTCATTTCTTATTTATAACATTTATTTATTTCCAAATTCACTTCTAAAGTTTTTAATAAAACAGAACAAAACACTCTTTCCTTTCCATTCCTTTCCCTTTCCACCTTGTTTCCACATTCATAATTACATCTCCGCCGTCTCTTTTTACCTCTAAATGGCTGCCACCGCCACCGCCACCGCCTTCGCTCCTCGGTTGATTCCGAAACGTGGTCAAGTCCTCCGCCGTATTCTTAAAAAACTCTCATTCTTCTGTCTGATTTGTACCAAATAATAATAATAATATCCCATATTCACCATGAATCTCCTCCTCCTCCTCCACCACCAACCAAACTATGAAAGGAAGCTGATGATGGTCCTTATCCCTTTCCCTAGCTTTAGTTTAGTTAATACTTAATAATGTAGATTCTTAATTGTTTGTTTCTTTGTTTTAATTTCATATTGTCTTGGAGTTTAGTTGAGTTTAATAAATAAATACAATAGCTTTATTAAAACCAGTGACATCTAATCATTTATTTGCTAGTTTCTTCAAGAATATTTAAAGTTTCATTTGAGCTGATTCCATGTTTTTTGGATCAATGTTAATAAAGAACCAATACAATTAAGAAAGAGAAAAGAAAACAATTCCCGAGAAATTCAAAGAAAGTAAAAAAAAAAAAAGGTCAACGTGGTGGAATTGGAGACTTGCATCATTGACTCACATTGCTAAAAGTAGTAACTCTACAACGTATGAAAATTTCATTGGACAATAGATTTTGATGTAATATATATAAAAATAGTCACTCTAAAAAGTATTCGTAAATATAGTAATTTTTACTACAGTAATTAACGTGTGTATCAGTGATAAACGTAGGATAAAAATATCTAATTCAATGTTTATCACTGATTTACCCGATCAAAATTTACTATATTTATAAATATTTTTTAGAGTTGATATTTTTATAAATATCATTTAATGAATGATTAGATTTGTAAATGCCTCTTAAATGTAGGTAAAAAAACAAAAAAATGTCACTTACGTAAGCTGCATATCCTTCTGTATGAGATCCATCTAACTTTCAATAATTGAAAAAATTTTGAAAAAGTAAATCAACTAACTTTCATAGGGAGAGAGAGTGTCTAGATGAAAAGACGAATATAACCTTGGATAATTTTAAACTGCACATCTATAGTTTGCCTAAATTGTAAAATCATACCCCTATAGTTTAAAAATGGTTGTAAATACTTATATAGTTTGATAAATTACAAAACGCGCCTCTCTTTCAGTTTGTTTATCAAAATTTTGGATACGTGCTTAGTCTACGACTGTCATGTGATCTAATTCCATTAAAAAAACAAATTTTTTCAATAAATGAGTGCAATTTATAGAAAATGTCATTATCAACAACGTGGTAAATTTTGAAATTCGTACACATCTATTAATGTTTTTTTATTATTTGAATTATATTGGAACATGTGACATACGTAAAATAAATATGAGTTCAAAATTTCTATTAACTAATTGATAAAGGGGTGCGTTTTACAATTTAGTAAACCACAAATGTATTAATTTATAAGCATTTTTAAATTAGAAAGGGTGTAATTTACGATTATCCCTGTAACATTAAATTTGAAGAAAGCGATTACTGACATGGAGAGAGAGTAATTTTGAAATAAAACTATTTTTTTAGATACTAGTATAAGGTCACGTGATTGTATATGAAAATTTAATATAACCATTAATAGTAAATTTAAATATCATTCCATCATTTAAAAAAAATGTTTTGAAATTGAACATAATAGATTTTTAACGGTCGATAAATATATTAATCAATAGTGAATCCAGAATTAAGGATCAAGGGGCACTTACAACAAAAACATATAATTTAAAATTTTTATGTGTACATCAATGCTACTGAATTTATTAAAAATCAAGTCAAATAAATATTAATAACTTAACATATTCAATTCTTTATGCTGAAAAACCAGTCGTTTCATAATAATAATTATAAATAATTAAAAAATATATATTCATTTGCTCTCTTGGAGCCACGTTTTTGTCTTCAGTTTTTTATAAGGATGAAGACAAAAACGTTGATGAAGAAGACTGTAATATAAAATGCACATAACAAAGACGTAGAAGTAAAGAGAGATAATATCTGAGAGGAAATCATGGAAAAAATAGAAAAAATACAAATTAAAGAAGGAAATACATAGAAATTAAAAAAAAAACAGAAATAAATGAATTAAGATTTAATTAGGGGTATGGTTGGCATATTAACCATTGAAAAATCTGAAAATAGCTAAATAATCACAATCATGATGGGTTATATCAGTATATAGCCCATAAATAGAAAAAATTAAAGCCTTTTCGACCATCAAAGAAAAATAAGACTTAATAATGTAGGATAATGATACATCATCTACAAATGCGTGGCAGCTGCTCATTGGTCAAGACAGAGAAGTTGTTAGAAGAAACTGTTTTTTGACAGTTAAAGCTGTTTTTTGAATAGCTAAGTAAAATAATTAGTTTGCTAATCATGTTTTAGTTAATAATCATTTAGGGCTAGTATATAAAGCCTAAATGGATTCTTCATTGTACATACTTTCATTTTCTCTTGCACTTTGTAAATACAGACTTCAAATCAATAAAGTTTCCTTCTTTGTTCATTCCTTCTACTTCATTGCATATTTGTTTTGTGATCTTAAACTAACAATTTGATATCAGAGCTTGGGAAGGGGAAAAGGATCTGTGTGATTCACTCTCAGACTATAAAGAATCATTCTTTATAGATCAGTGTCAAGAAACCAGAAACAACCTTCTAAAAGGAAGAAACCTCATATCAGAGGAAGAAGATGACTGCGAGATTCGAGCTTGATAGATTTGATGGAAAAAGTGACTTTGGGCTGTGGAAAAAGAAGATGCGAGCCTTGCTTGTTCATCAAAAGGTTGCAAAAGCTTTGGAAGATCCCAAAGACCTCCCTAACACTGTCACTGTTGCACAAAAGATAGAAATGGATGAGATAGCCTTTAGTCTCATCATTCTCTATCTATCAGATTCTGTACTAAGACAGACCAATGAAGAATCAACAACATTAGGGCTATGGCAGAAACTAGAGAGCTTGTACATAAAGACTTCTCTTTCAAACAAGAATCTTCTTAAAGAAAGATTCTTTGGCTTCAAGATGCAGCCTTCAGAGACCCTTGAAGAAAATCTTGATGAGTTTAATAAGATCTGCTTAGACTTGGCCAATGTTGGAGAAAAATTGGATGATGAGAATCAGGCTGTGATTATCCTTAATTCATTTCCTGATTCATTCAAGGAGGTAAAGACAGCCATCAAGTATGGCAGAGACACCTTGACACTGAGTATTGTCCTGGATTCTTTAAGGTCCAAAGACTTGGAGATGACTAGTGAGAGAAAGGAACCTGATGTTCTTATGGTAAGAAGTAGATTTAAAGGAAAGAAAGGCAAGAATCATGGAAATGGAGGAAATTTTAAGCCAAAACCGAAGCACAAGAGATGCTTCTTGTGTAATAAAGAAGGGCACTGGAAATCTAATTGTCCTCAGAACAGATTCAGGGACAAGCAGCATGGAATTAAAGGGTTCAACATAGCAAATCTGCTTGAGGGATATGAATCTACTGAAGCATTAGTGGCTACTGACTCCAAATCAACAGGATGAGTTTTAGACTCAGGGTGTTCCCATCACATGACCCCACACAGACACTTCTTTCAGGAGTTCAAGAAGTTTGAAGGAGGGGATGTAATGATGGGAAATAACAATCCATGCTAAGTCAAAGGCATTGGAGTTGTTAGATTGACAATGGAGGATGGCAAGGACAGATTGCTAAAGGAAGTAAGATTTTTCCCTGAATTAAAGAGAAGTTTAATGTCTCTTGACACCTTTGACAAATCTGGCTACAGCTTTCATTCGAAGAATGGAAAACTGGAAA
Organism: Gynostemma pentaphyllum; assembly: GCA_028015215.1. Taxonomy (NCBI): domain Eukaryota; kingdom Viridiplantae; phylum Streptophyta; class Magnoliopsida; order Cucurbitales; family Cucurbitaceae; genus Gynostemma; species Gynostemma pentaphyllum. The sequence continues at coordinate 374,288 of CM051345.1, read as the reverse complement.
TCTCAAAGGGGTCTGAATTCAAGATTACAGGAACCTTGAATAAAGGGTTGTATCATTTTAATGGTACTACTGTCACTGGTAAAGCCTGTATAGCAGAGGGAACTAGCCAAGATGATGCTCAACTTTGGCATAAAAGGTTGGGGCATGTCAGTCAGAAGGGGCTTCAAGGTTTGAGTCAAAATGGACTACTTAGAGACAAAAGGCTGGGAGAACTACCATTTTGTGAGTTCTGTGTACTTGGTAAGGCTACTAAAACCAACTTTGGAAAAGGGAAACACACTACAAAACAGATCTTGGAACTAGTTCATTCAGATCTGTCGGGCCCAGCAAAAGTGTCATCACATGGAGGTGCAAGATACATTCTTACCATTGTGGATGACTACTCAAGAAGACTGTGGGCTTTCTGCTTAAAGAACAAAAGTGAAGTCTACAAGACATATGCTGAATGGAAGACTCTTACAGAAAATCAGTCAGGACATATTATCAAAACTATAAGGACCGATAATGGTATGTAGTTTCTGAGTAAAGAATTTCAGGAAATGTGTAGCAAATCGTGAATTGGTAGGCATTTGACAATGGCTCACACACCTTAGCAGAATGGTTTAGCAGAGAGATTCAATAGAACTTTGCTTGAAAGGGTGAGATGCATGCTTCTTAATGCTAATCTACCAAAGACCTTCTGGAGAGAGGCTGTTCAAACTGCCACCTATTTGATAAATAGATGTCCTTCAACATCATTGGTTCTAAAGACTCCACAAGAAGTCTAGACAGGTAAAGCTCCAAATCTATCTTACCTTAGGGTGTTTGGATGTGCTGCCTATGCACACACTAAGCAAGATAAACTTAGTGCTAGAGCAAAGAAGTGCTTATTCCTAGGTTATCCAAAAGGGATAAAAGGATACAAGCTTTGGTGCCTAGAACCAGGAGAAGCCAGATGCATAATTAGCAGAGATGTGACATTCAATGAGAATGTCATGCCATGGAAGAATATGCAAGAAAACACTGAAGAAAAGAAAAATAAACCTGATACACTAGTCAAAGGTGATTTTGACATTGAACCTTATAAATTGAGGTCTCAACCAGAAGAACCACTGGCTACTGAAGAAATCAGTGAAGAAACAGGAGTTTCAGAGGGTGTGACTGAATCAGAGGCAGCAGCAGAAGATTATCTTTTGACAAGAGATAGAGAGAAAAGAACCATTAAGACTTCATCAAACTATAGCCAATCTGATTATGTTGCCTATGCATTGAATCGCATTGAAAGTATATACACTGAGCCTTATACATTTGAAGAGGCTATGAGGTCAGAAGAGAGAAATCTATGGATTAAAGCCATGGAACAGGAGCTTGAGTCTTTAAAGAAGAACAAGACCTGGTATTTGACAGAAAAGCCTACAAATGTGAAGACAGTTGATTGCAAATGGGTGTACAAACTGAAACCTGGGATACAAGGTGTTGAGAAGCCAAGATACAAAGCAAGGTTAGTGGCCAAAGGTTTTACACAGAAAGCTGGAATTGATTATAATGAAATCTTTTCTCCTGTGGTAAGACATACATCAATTAGAGTGCTGCTATCATTGGTTACTCAATTTGATTTAGAATTAGAACAACTTGATGTAACTACTACTTTCTTGAATGGTGAGCTTGAGGAAGAAATTTACATGAATCAGCCTTTGGGTTTCATAGAGAAGGGAAAAGAGCATCTTGTATGTAGATTGATAAAGTCCATATATGGTTTAAAGCAGTCACCAAGGCAGAGGAACATTAGATTCAATTCTTTCATTATTTCAAAGGGTTTTGTTAGAAGTCTTCATGATAGTTGTGTTTATGTGAAGAAGATAAGTGATGATTTGGTAATCTATCTACTCTTATATGTAGATGATATGCTATTAGCATCACAAAGCAAAACAAAAATTGAAAGGTTGAAAATTGAACTGTTTTCTGAGTTTGAAATGAAAGATCTTGGAAGTGCTAAAAGGATTTTAGGCATGGAGATCAAAAGAGACAGGTTTGCTGGTAGTTTATTACTGACTCAGTCTGATTATTTTGCAAAAATTTAAAAAAAAAATTAATGTTGATCAGATGAAGAGGGTGACAGTTCCATTGGCTCAACATTTCAGACTTTCTTTGTCTCAGTCACCAGAGGCAGAAGAAAACAGGTTAGAAATGTCAAAAATTCCATATTGAAATTCTGTTGGCAGTCTAATGTATGGAATGATTTGTACAAGGCCTTATCTTGCATATGCAATGAGTATAGTAAGTAGATTCATGAGCAATCCTGGTAAACCACATTGGGAAGCTACAAAGTGGATTTTCAGATTTGTTAAAGGTACTCAGCAAGATGGTTTAATATATCAACACAAGGAAGATGAAACAGAAAGCTTGGTAGGGTATGTTGATGCAGATTATGCTGCTGATTTGGACAGAATGAGATCTATTTCTGGCTTTGTGTCAACAACAGAATCTGAATATATTGCACTATCAGAAGCTGTAAAGGAAGGTGTATGGCTAAGGTTACTTACTGATATGATGCAAGATGAAGGGGCTGCTAAGATATATTGTGATAGTCAAAGTGCCTTGGCTCTCTCCAAGAAGTCTGTTTATCATGAGAGAACTAAGCACATTGATATCAAATTTCATTATCTTAGGGATATGGTGCAAAAGGAAGAGGTTAAGCTTGGGAAAATTGAATCTAAAGACAACCCTGCTGATATGCTTACTAAAGCATTGCCTAAAGGAAGATTTGAATATTTGTGTAGTCTACTGCACATTGGCTCTATTTGAAAGATTGTGTGTAGATGATTGTATCAAGAGGGTGATTTGTAGGATAATGATACATCATTTACAAATGCGTGACAACTACTCATTGGTCAAAGAAGAAACTGTTTTTTTACAGTTAAAGCTGTTTTTTGAATAGCTAAGTAAAATACTTAGTTTGCTAATCATGTTTTAGTTAGTAATCATTTAGGGTTAGTATATAAAGCCTAAATGGATTCTTCATTGTACATACTCATTTTCTCTTGCACTTTGTAAATACAGACTTCAAATCAATAAAGTTTCCTTCTTTGTTCATTCCTTCTTCTTCATTGCATTTTTGTTTTGTGATCTTAAACTAACAAATAACCTTTTTCAAATCCCAAGAATTCGTAAAAAATAAAAAATACTCTTGAAAAGATCAAATTTATGGGGCGTGTGATTATTTTTTTTCCATTAATAAAATTTGCATTGGCGCAAATCACGGAACATAATTATTTGGGATTTTTTAAACCCTAAAAGAACCTTAGAAAACGCAGAAGAAAGAAAAACCATTGGAGTCCTTCGAAGAAGCTTTCAACAAAAAACAAAAGATCATCTGAAGATGAAGGTAAGAATTTTTGAAAAAAATCATTATAATATCGTTAAAAAGGTAGGATTAAAGAACAAAAGAAAAAAAAGCATGTAATTTATTAATGTTCTCTGTAAATTTTTCAGGAAGTTGAAGACATGCAAGAATCAAATATAGCGGATTTTGTTGAGGAAAATATGGAAATAGATGGTGAAGAAAGAAATAGAAACGAATCTAAAATAAAGATCAAAGAACGAAAAGAAGACGAAATCAAAACGAGGTAAAAAATTGACAAATATATGGTTTTTATATCAAAAGACATTTTTTTAATTCTTCTTTTTCCATTGACTTTCACGGATAGACACCCGATTATAAAAAAAGGGTAAAAGTCAGAATAGCCACCTTTTGGTGGGTTTTCATCAAAATGACATTTTTTTAAAACTAATAAAAACAGCCACTTTGTACTGTTCATCCCCATTTTACCCCTCTCATATATTGTGTATGACATGTCTGACATTTCTGATTTTTTCTTTCCCGATGCAGGAAAAAAATTATTTTTATTATTTTCTCTTTCTTTTTATTTTATAAAATTTGAAATTCATTTTCCCCCTAATTTATTATCTCTCTTTCATTTTATTTCTTTTTTCTTTCCAATATCCATTTGTTTTTCCCTTCTTCTTTGTTTAATTTCTCTTTGCTTTATTATTGTCTTTCAGTATAATATTCTCAGTTTTGTTGGTATATTCGGTATATTTTCATTTTTATATTTGATTTTAATTGAATTTCATATATTCTCTCCAATTTCTATGTAATGTTCTGTACATTTGGTATATCGTCTTCCACTTTGCAAAGAAATTTGAGGAAAAAATAATATATGTGTAATATACATGTCATTTTATCTGCAATAAAAACAAAAAAGGTCAACAAACTTTAAAATCAATATATAATTTACACAATACTTAATATACAAAATGTACTTATATAGACACATAACGATACAACACACTAACTACTTAATATGGACACATAAAAATTATTTTACAAAACAGACAAGGATGCTATTGAGGCCTCATATACATAATATACATGTCGTTTTAACAAACTTTAAAATCAATATATAATTTACAATGTATATTAATATACATGATATACTTGATATGAACACATAACAACTTGGTATGGACACATAACAGTGCAGTGCAAAAACTAATAGAGAATGGTTATTAGGCCTCATATGCATAATATACATGTCATCTTATCAGTACACTGTGAATCATGTCGTATTATAGTTATTAGCCTCATATGCATAATATACATAATATACTTAATGTGAACACATAACATTACAACACAAAAAAAAAACTTGATATGAACACATAATAGTACACTGCGAACAGACAAAGATAACTATTAAGGCCTTGTATACATAATATACATTAATCAAATTGACAACGAATACGGAAATAAAAATTTTTGTATATTGCGAATGTGTTATGTATATTACATGTATTACATACTTTATTTCAAGAAAAACAGACATAACGTATATTACAATACACTTCAACAAAATTTAAAGTATATTACAATTAACCATCTAAGAACGAAAAAAATCCAGAAAATGGTTAAAATATGAGAAAAATAGAGGAAATGATTTCAACAATAAAAAGAAACAAACCTTTTGTTAGTTCCATGCTATTTAAGCTTCAAGAGTTGTGTCGAATCTAAGAGTTTATGAAGAAGAGAGAGAGAGAGAGAGAGAGAGAGAGAGAGAGAGAGAGAGAGAGAGAGAGAGAGAGAGAGAGAGAACACCAACTTTTTTTTCCATATCTATGTTTTTTTTTGTTTGGATCTTCAATAAAAATACATAGATCTTAGATATATGAAGACAAAAAATGATGTAAATGAAAAAAGATTCCGGTTTTCTTTAAATACAAAATTGAAAAATGGTGAAAAAAATACGAAAATAGAGAATCAAAATAGATGAAGAGAAAGAGAGTGTGTATACTTACAAAATCTTAAAATGGTGGATTTTGTAAAATAAGAAATGAGGGAGAGATGAATAAAAATGTTGGAATGAGGGGGAAAGAGAGAGAGGGAGAGATGAAAATGGTGATGAGAAAGAAATAAAAATAAAATAAAAAAGAGATAGAGAGAGGGAAGAAAATCTGAATTGATTTAAAATGGGGGGGGAGGCGTGGGAGAAATGAGAGAAAGAAAGGGGAATGAGAGAGGGGATGATTTGATGGGGTGATTTGATAAGTGAGGGCAATTTAGTATTTTTGTTTAGGGTATGTGGCTATTAATTAACTAAATAAAAAAGATGGTTATTGATGAAAAGAGGAGGTAAAATAGTGTCATTTATATTTTTTTCCGGGTTATAAATTTGGATAGCCACATTGATTTTCCACTTTTTATAAATAGCCATTTTTGAATAGTGGAGGATTTGAGGGGGAGAAATTACTAGAAAGCCTTGCCATCACATCATCTCTCATTTCTCTCTTTCTTTCACGTCTAAGAAAGCATTTCCTTTTTTTTTTTAATATTAATTCAGTTTCTCTCCTCTCTCTCATCCTTTATCCACCATTTTTCATCTATCTCTCCCTCATTTCTTGTTTTTTTACAAAACCCACCATTTTCATCTCACACGCAAACTCTCTCCCACCATTTTTGTGAGTCTATTCCCTCTCTTTTTCTTCATCTATTTTCATTTTTTTGAAAATCCAAAGGGCCGAGAAAGGTATTAGTTGCTTTGTCTTCTTCTAAACCCCTTTTTTCACTTTCCTCCATTTTTATTTTCTTATATCTCAGATCTATGCTTTTCTTAAAGATCCAAAGCAAGAAAAACATAGATCTTAAACAAAATTGCTTTTATTTTTTTCCTTTCTTTTTTCTTCATAAACCTTTAAATTTGACGTGAATCTTGAAGATTTAAACCTTAAATAATATGAAAATAACGAAAAATTTGTTTGTTTTTATTATTGAAATCCATTCCTCCATTTTTCTTGAGTTTTTCTGAATTTTTCTCTTATTCTCATAATTTTTGGGATTTTTTCGTTCTTTGATCTATTCTATAATATACTTAATTTGCTGAAAGTGTATACTGTAATATACGTAATGTACGTTATGTATCTTTTTAAAAAAAATAAATTATGTAAACACGTAATATACGTAACTAGCGAGAGGGTCAACAGAAGTAAGTGTGGCATTCGTAACGTACAGAATATCTTGTTTCAAATTCGCTGGTAATTGATAAATGTATAGTATGTATATTATGTATATGAGGCATAATAGTTGTCCTTGTCTGTTTATACTGTTATGTGTCCATACTAAGTATATTTTGTGTTGTACTGTTATGTATCGATATTATGTACTGTGTAAAATTATATATTGATTTTAAAGTTTGTTAACACTTTTTGTTTCTATTCGCAGATAAAATGACATTGACATGTATTTTACGTACATCTTCTCTCTCTCAAATTATATTGCAAAATGGAGGACGATGTACCAAATATACAAAACATTGCATAGAAAATGGAGAGAATGTACAAAACTGAATTAAAATCAAAACATAAAAAAACGAAAATATACGAAATATACTAACAAAACTGAAAAATTATACTGAAGTACAATACAGTATTAAAAAAAGAAATGAAAGGGAAAGAAAATTAATATTGAAAACAAAAAAGAAAAAAAAATGAAAAAGAGATAATAAATGAGAAGGAAAATAAAATTCAAATTTTATAAAGTAAAAAGAAAGAGAAAATAATTAAAAAAAAACTAATTTTCTTAGCATTGGGAAAGGAAAATCAGAAATGTTAGAAAATGTCATAAATATGCACAGTATACGGTAAAAAAGGAATGAACAGTACCAAAGTTACTATTTTAATTACTTTTTTTTTTTTTTTACATGAATGACTATTTTGGTGAAAACTCACCCCCCATTTGGCTATCTACATTAATATCCCTAAAAAAAATTGGAAGGAGGAGGGGAGGGGGGGGGGGGGGAATCGAGGAGAAAGGAGAACAATCTGGATAAATATAGAAGGTATTTTTTAATATACTGCACCTGAATCCACTATGTAATGCGCTTTCTTATTTTGTAACATGTGAACACTGTACGCTAAATAAATTATATAATAAAGGTACAATATAGCTTTAATTATTATTATGAAAAATATGTATATATAATGGTTTTGAAATATTTAGAACACAGTACAATATACCATTTACATTTTTGTATTTCATTAACAAAAAAATTATTGTGACATAAGTAGCAATAATGATTTAGTGTACAATATAATATAACATAAATTAATATTGTTTAACATCCGAATGTAATTATGTAAATGATTTCATAGTAACGAAATACAATATATATTCATGTATACTATATGCACTATGTACAGGAAAATACACCGGTGCCTACAAATAGAAAAAACACATCAATTAAGCATAAAGAAAAAATGGAGAAAACGAGCAAGACATCAATATGTCAATGACTAAGGCAATTGAAGCAACAAAAAATACTATTAAATGAGAATCCTGAAAAGGAAAAGAGCAAAAAGCATATGAAAGATTCGCCATCATTTTCGCTAGGTTGTGGACTCACACCAGGGCCGTTCCTAATAAAATAAGGGCCCAGTACGTTCTATAGTTTTGGGCCCTTTATCATATAATCTTATATATACAAAAAATACCAATTTTTTTTATCATATTTGTATAATATAATAATCTTTTATAGGGATTTATGCAAGCCAACACGCCACTAGACATTTTTAACATAATTATTCATTATATATATATATTATATTATTTAGACTCATCCAAGATTTGAGGCCCCCAATGTTCGGGGGCCTTGTTCCGTCGCACCAAATGAACCATATCAACTACGGCCCTGGCTCACACAACCTAGCCAATCAAAATGAAGATTGGTGTCGTTTTTGTTGAAATTTTTTGGAAGTGGTTTGGTTTGATTTCGAACATGTAGGATATAAAATATGAAGTTTATTTATTTTAAAATGGTTTGTTTTGATTTTGAATAAGCAGAATATGAAGTTTTAAGATGATTTTTGTTGAGAATATGAAATTTTGATTATTTGGAAAAGGAAATGTTTGAATTATTATTATTTAATAACTTAGTTAAACATTATTTTTGCAGTACTATGTTTAAAAAATAAATAAACTGTACGTGATAAAAAGAACATTTTGATTTATATTTTAAATACTATATTGTAGTATACTAACCAATTGGCACGAATTTTATGATGTAAAATATTGACAATTTTGATATGTAAATAGTTTAGGTATTAAAAAAATTGTAATTAAGCATTTAAAATGGGATTGTGTTATGAACTATAGTAATGAAAAAATATTAAAATGTAAGAAATAAAACAAAATTAATAAAAAACAGTACGTTAAAAAATCAAGGATAATATAACTAAAACTAATAAACTATACATCAATTTTAATTAAAAAAAAAAAAAGAAAGCAAAACGAGAAGATAAAAAAACAATAACAATAAAAAATGTTAATATATTGTACTTAAATAATAACAAGAAAAATATTGAATTGTACGAAATAATTAAAAAATATAAGAAAATAAATAAGAGGCAATAAATAAAAAATACAAAAATAATTATTTGGGCAGATTAATATATTTAAAAAACATATATTATACATTAAAAAAAGAGTATAGCATAATACGTTTTATTTTAATATACCTAGTAAAAATCATGTAAATCAAAATTAAAAAAAAAACATTATATTGAACATTAAAAAATGAAAATGGTAACCGAAAACAAAAGGAGAAAAAACAAATACAGAGAAAGAAAATCAAAATTAAAATAAAAAATCAAATCGCACCAAATTTGGGATTTTAAAAATCATAAAAGGAGAGAGAAACACACGAAAGAAAATAAAAATAAAAAATACAATCAGAAAGTAAAGTGCACAAAATCAGGGGAATATTAAATAAGGAATAAATCAGGTATATTAAAAAAAAATACATATCACGATGGAGTGGTTAAATAATTTTATGAGGGGGAATTTTCATAACTACCCCATTAGAAAAACTAGTTTTCAAATTTACCCTATATATGTAGAAGTTATCAAAATTACCCTTAATTTTACACATGGAGGCTAGTCAATTAAAATTAGTGGGATGATTATAACTAACCATGGGGTAAAAACGAAAATATTATAAGAGAGGGGGTATTTATGATAACACACCTTAAATTTTAGGTAGATATGATAAAATTCCTTAATTAATTGTATCCGTCTGTTGGGTTTCAATAGCAATTGCCCAATTTAATCATACAAGACTTTGTCAATTAAAGCCCATATCAGGTTGAGGCCCAATATTTTCACTAATTGAGCCCAAATTGGTAGGAATTGGCCCTTCGTATCCCACAATCACAATTTTCCTTTCGAAATTTTCATAACTACCCTATTTTACATTTCTATTATCAATTAACCCTTCAATTGACAATATTTCAATATTACCCTTTTTTGAACTAAGTTATTCTAAAATAGCAGTCATTTATCATCTTGTCCCTTCCAGCTAGGGGTGTTCGCGGGGCGGGGGTGGTGAATGCATTCCCCGTCCTCGTCCCCGCATCTTAAACCATTCCTTATCCTTGCTTTAAAAATTCAGGGACAGGACGGGGATTCTCCATGGGGAATTTATGGGAATCGGGTTCCCCACGGAGATTTTTTTCTCGTTTACAAAGTACTTTTTTTTTTTTTTAATATTTATTAAATTTATAAATATCTTTAATTATATTATAATTAGTACTAGTAGATATATTATATATATTTTAGATTAAAAACATATATTATCATTAAATTTTTAATATTATATGAATTAAATGATTAATAATAATATAATATTAATAAAAACCTTTAATTAATTAAATAATTTCGGGGATCGAGGAGGGGGCGAGGCGGGAAGGGGAATGCATTCCCCGTCCCAAAAATTGAAACGGGGAAAAAATGTTTCCCATCCCCATCCCCGCTCAAAACGAGGATTCCCCATCCAGTCGGGGTGGGTCCCCACGAGTCCCCGTCTTCGTGGGGATTTTGAACACCCCTACTTCCAGCTAAAACAATAATCTTTTCGCTGTACACCAAATATGTAGGCAATCAATTTTCAATTTTCAAATGCTAGTTTTTAGGTAATTGTATTTTATTCAGTTTTCTCTATCTCTCTAAATTCCATCTTTCTATCAAACCCATCGAAAACCATTTTATAGAGATATGAAACTCTCTCTTTTCTTCATCTAAATCTTTTTTAAAATCTTTGATTTTGTCAAACGTCAAATCCCCACAATCTTAATTTATCAATTTTTTTCACTAAATCGTAGCAGAGATGACGACACTGTTTGGCATTGATTTTAGCCAACTTATGTAACTGTCATATTTTAAAAGCTGTCTGATCCCTGCTTTTCTTTTTAGAAGTATTTTCCTAAAATATCTCTCACTATCTTTCCCACTAACTTTGTTCCCAATTACGTTTTAAATCCAAATCATTTTTAAAGTCTATTATATTGTTTAAGAATATATTTAAATTAATATATCTTGAAATTAATTTGTAAATATTTTTGTATACACAATAAATATATTGTATTTTAAATAAAATTTTAAAATAATTATCATTCGTAATAATTATATATTATAAAAACAAGTAAATACTTTATATCATATAGACAATTTTTTTTTTATAGTTGATATCATTTTTTATGTTTTTATTATTAGATAAATTGTTTTTATGAACTATTGTAATTAAATTTATATAATATTTGTATCAACACTAATTAACTATTTATATATTTCATAACACTTTTAAAAGTCAAATTTATCAACCACTAATATTCTACATAAGTTGACCAAACACTAATATAATTCATGATACAATTGATTTTTTCTAACTGGCCCTAAACATCCTCACACTTTCCCCCAATTCTTCTATAAATCTCCTAAATTATATCATTCAATTTTATTGATCATCTTCTTTTTTTAATTACAAGTTTGATATCTTATTGTTCATATAAAAAAGATTTGTCACTTTAAAAAAGTTTTATTCATTGTTTATTTTTCATTTTTCTTATCTAATTTTATGTATTTTTATTTATCACTTTGTTTTCTTTATATCAAAATGGTTTTGTATTATATTATTATTATTATGGGTGAAATATCAATAAGAGTAAATGACCACGTATCGAGCATATAAGAAGACACCGAGAATTATCAAACTCTTTCGGTCTAAGCGTGTAAGCCTAGTTACTTGAGCATGACACGCACTACGAACCCGACCTCCACCATTAGCGGAGAATGTACCATTAAGAGTAGTCCGCAGTCGTCTCAAGTGTTAAGGACCACGAGGCACAACCATCTAATTAATGATAGAGTGACAAGCTCGCAGGTGCGTATGGACGCAGACCCATCTCGGCGAAATATCGACTAAGTGTCCAAGTAGAAAGCTCCGCTGCTGCGTTGCTACGCTGTTAGGTTGTGTGTATCTACCCCCACCTCAGAGAAGCGTAGGCGCGCACCAGCCACCTACACACCTACACCCAATCAAGACCCAACACATGGACCAATCCGTGTGTGACATGTGGCTTGATGACATCATCCATTTCCACTTCTATGAATAAGAGATGAGAAATGGCCAAAAGGTAATTCATTTTTCATTCCCCATTTGCTTTACTCACTAGCTCTGCTATGTTCAAACTTAAGCATCAAAGGGTGTTAGGCCGGCACCACATCGGTGCTACTAGCTCTATTTGCGCAGGTGATCGCCTACATAGCAGACCACCTACGTAGGTTACCACCTACGTAGCAGGACACCCATGTAAGTTACCTCCTACGCGGATCATTGTCTTTGACTCAATACAAATTTATTGTTCGTTGCACACGTGGAAGCAAGAGCGGCATCTGCGCGGAGCACGTCTGCGCATTACACTTGTACCATTTTCACGCAACAACAGTTGGCGCCGTCTGTGGGAAACGTATACTTTATTACATGCTCTATCATGAAGAATGAGTCGGAGAAGTCATACAGAGCACCGTGGTGGCGATGAAGAAGTGGAAAACAACATCTCTCGCACAAAAAGGTACTCAGCTCGTGGGGATAGAGATCGGGTTCAAGAAGCGGAGCCCGAGGTAGAGAGAGTTGAACCTCTGCCGGATAGGAGGGTGGATACCTTAGAGGAACAAGTTCGAGTTGTGAATCAAGACCTTTCAAAGGTACTTGATATACTCAATCAAAAGTTTATGGTTGACCGCCAAGAATCGAACCCCGGTAATGGCAAAGGCAAAGAGCATGTGGAGTATGTAGATGAGTCACGCACCAACGGAGAAGGTGGCTCAAAAGGGAAGCAGAGGACGAACAATCAACATGCTGCCCCGTCCCGCCCTGAACCTTCCTACAATGGAGAATCTCGACTGAAGGGAGGATCCGACCTCCGAGATATTTTGAATCAAAAAAGGAAAGAGTAAATTGAAATTATGAAGTCCACCGCGGAAAGTACTCAACCTTGGGCACCGGAGTTAAAAAAGCTTCAAGACGAGCTTGGTCACATGAAGAAGGAGTACCAAGGTAAGGTTCCCCTTATTCTGGAAGACCTCCTTGAGCAGGCAGAGCCTCTATTCACCGATGACATTATGGGGGTGGATTTACCAGCCAAGTTTAAGATGCCAACCATGCCCACCTATGATGGTTCTAAGGACTCGGTTGAATATGTAGATACGTTCCGGACCTGGATGGAGCTCCAGGGAGTTCAAGACGTTATCAAGTGTAGGGCATTCCCGCTCACCTTAGGAGGCTCTACGCGGGGGTGGTACAGACAACTCAAGCCAAGATCCATTTCTTCATTTAAGGATCTCACTCGGTCTTTCGTGACTCAGTTCCTTGGGGGAAGAGATCACAAGAAGCCGGCTACACACCTCTTAACTATTCGTCAGAAGTGGGGAGAGAGCCTACGTGACTACGTGGTGAGATTCAACAATGAATCTTTGAAACTGGAAGGGTATAATGATGACATAGCCCTGACTGCTATGATGGCAGGGCTGAAAGATGAAAAATTCTTGTGGTCATTTGGCAGGAAGACACCGACTACATATAGTGAGCTTCTTTCTAGGGCGCAAAAATACATGAGTCTTGGAGAGTTGCTTAGTGCAAGAAGAGCTCCAGAGGAAGGGGGTAGTAGCAAACACTCAGAACATAAAAGAAAAGACCAAACAAAAGATACTACCTGGAAAGATGACCTCCATAGGGATGATAAGAGAAGGAAGACTGAAGATCGACTTGATAAACAAAGCCTTCCTCCTAGCAAGTTCAAAAAATACACTCCTACCACCATACCAGCTACACATGGAGATCCAAGATAAGAACTTGGTCAGGTGGCTGTCAAGGATGAAGGGGGGATCAAACAAAAGAAATAAAGAAAAGTATTGTCTCTTCCACAAGGATCATGGTCACACTACCTCCGATTTCTTTGACCTTAAGAAAGAAATTGAAGCTCTTATTCAAAGAGGGTACCTAAAGGAGTTTGTGATGAGAAGGAAGGAAGGTCAGTGTGAAGTTACACCTAAACGAAAAGACGAGGATCGAGGTGGTTAAAAGTCCTTGGGTGGTGACATAAGAACTATTTTTGGTGGACTAGCTGGTGGAGAGTCAAGCAGAAAAAGAAAGGCGAGTTCTCGGGAGGCGAGTCAAGCCCCACCTAGATTTGAGGTCCTTTCTACTTATACAATGCCTGGTTAGAAGGCAAAGATAAATTTTGATGAGGAATTAGTGATTGATATCCACCAACCTCACAATGATGCGCTGGTGGTGATTGTCATTGTTGCAAAATTAAGAATTCATCGCGTCCTGGTTGATGGGGGTAGCTCAGTAGACGTATTCTCCCTCAGCGCATTTGAAAAATTGGGAATTGGAAGAGAAAAATTGAAAAGAAATCCAGCACCCTTGGTAGGATTGTGAGGAGAACAGGTCATCCATGAAGGAAGTATTGAGTTGCCGGTCACTTTCGGAGAAGAGCCGAACATCGTCACTAAGATGGTAGAATTCCAAGTGGTTGAGTGCCCATCAATTTACAATATCATATTGGGACGACCTACTATCCACGCTCTCAGGGCCATACCTTTTACTTATCATCAAATGATGAAGTTCCCTACTTTAGGTGGAGTAGGGGTAATCAAAGGAGAGCAAAAGGTCTCTCGAGAGTGCTATTATGCAGCTATGAAAGGAGTTATGCCCGTGAACACAATCATTGATGAACAACCTAAGGATGAGGTTTAGTCCGCAACGACCTACTTAGACGAAGAAGTGGAACAACCTTCCTTAGTAGCCCCGCCAGGAAGGACAAAAGCAACGAAGCTCTAGGACCCACTCGGGAAGGTCTAAACAAAGTCACTAAGATTTTAAGGTTAGAAACCCATAAGTTAACTAACCTCAATGGCTAGATTCTGTCTCATCCATGTGAGCAAAACATCTCAAGACTTATTATCACCAATATCCTTGTATCTTTCTTCGTGTTAAGGTCTTCTCTATTGTATGATTTTTTTCAATCAAAGGGATGAGAAGACGACTCTTTGACTTCAAAGGTGTTTCTAGCATGAAAAACTATAAGAGAGAAAACCTAAGCAACTGCCAAAGATACACTTTACTAAGCTTATGTCAAGCTACTCTAAAAATCCAAAGACTCAAGCAAAGCTACAAGGTTCGAAGCTCTGCTTGAGTGGGGGGGTCAGCTATATGAACATATAATTTACTACTCTACTATAATCCTACGTGCTTGAATGTTCAATAAAATCGACAAATGAAGAGCTTAAGATAATTAAAAATTCTAAATTCAACCAGGATGTAGGGCTGCACAGCCGCACCTAAGTAGCAAGACTTAGAAAAATAAAATCTTAAGCTCACGTTACTTCACTACACGTTTAGAGGTTCAACGAAATCGGCAAATGGAAAACTTAAGAAGAAAAATTCTTAGTTCATTCAGAGTGCAGGGGTGCATAGCCAAACCTAAAGAACCACACTTGGAAACAAAAATATTGAACTCAGAAAAATTCTAAGTCTACTAGGGAGTACAGGCCTCGCACGAGCCGCACCTAGTAGAAGAATTTAAAAACGACAAAAAATTCTAAGTCTACTCTTGGGAGTGCATCGCTCGCACGAGCCGCACCTCATAGAAGAATTAAGAAAAATTCTAAGTCTACTAGGGAGTGCATGACTCACATGAGCCGCACCTCGTAGAAGAGTTTTAAAAGAAAAAAAATTCTAAATCTACTTGGGAGTGCATCGCTCGCACGAGCCGCACCTCGTAGAAGAATTAAGAAAAATTCTAAGTCTACTAGGGAGTGCAGGACTCACATGAGCAGCACCTCGTAGAAGAATTTTAAAACGACAAAAAATTCTAAGTCTATTAGGGAGTGCGGGGCTCGCACGAGCCGCACCTGGAAGAAGAATTTAAAATGACAAAAAATTCTAAGTCTATCAGGGAATGTAGGGCTTCCACAAGCCGCACCTGGTAGAAGAATTTAAAACGACTAAAAAATTCTAAGTCTATTAGGGAGTGGAGGGCTTGCACGAGCCGCACCTGGTAGAAGAATTTAAAACGACAATAAATTCTAAGTCTACTAGACAGTGCACGACTCGCCAAAGCCGCACCTGGTAGAAGAATTTAAATGAGAAAAAATTCTGAGTTTACTAGGAAGTGCACGGCTAGCACGAGCCGCACCTGGTAGAAGAATTTAAAATGAGAAAAAATTCTAAGTCTATCAGGGAATGCAAGGCTCGCAAGAACTGCACCTGGTAGAAGAATTTAAAACGACAAAAAAATCCTAAGTCTATTAGAGAATGCAGGGCTTGCATGAGCCGCACTTGGTAGAAGAATTTAAAATGAAAAAATTCTAAGTGTACTAGGAAGTGCACGGCTCGCACGAGCCGTACCTGTAGAAGAATTTAAAATGAGAAAAAAAATTCTAAGTCTACTAGGGCATGCAGAGCTCGCACGAACTGCACCTGGTAGAAGAATTTAAAATAAAAAAAATTCTAAGTCTACTAGGGAATGCAGGGCTCGCACGAACAGCACCTGGTAGAAGAATTTAAAATGAAAAAAATTCTTAAGTTTACTAGGGAATGCAGGGCTCGCACGAGCCGCACCTGGTAGAAGAATTTAAAATGAGAACATTTTTAAGGAGTGCAGGGCTCGCATGAGCCACACCAGGTAGATGATTTTAAAATGAGAAAATTTCTAAGTCAACTGGAGAGTGCAAGGCTTGCATGAGCCTCACTTGGTAGATGAATTTAAAATGAGGAAATCTCTAAGCCGGATTGTGGTAGGCATGCAGGTCTGTAGCTTTGTCTAGTTGGGGAAAAAAAACTTCACCCTTAAGAGCACTCCTAAGTAGTGGCGAGCTATCTCAACCCGACTCGGGAGTAGGGGGCCACTGTTATGGGTGAAATATCAATAAGAGTAAATGACCACGTATCGAGCATACAAGAAGACACAGAGAATTATCAAACTCTTTCGGTCTACGCGTGTAAGCCTAGTTACTTGAGCATGACACGCACTACGGACCCAACCTCCACCACTAGCAAAGAATGTACCATCAAGAGTAGTCCGCAGTCATCTCAAGTGTCAAGGACCCATCTCGGCGAAATATCGACTAAGTGTCTAAGTAGGAAGCTCCGCTGCTACGCTGCTTTGTTGTGCGTATCTACCCACCACCTCAGAGAAGCGTAGGTGCGCACTAGCCACCTACGCACCTACACCCAATCAAGACCCAACACATGGACCAATCCGTGTTTGACACGTGGCTTGATGACATCATCCATTTCCACTCCTATAAATAGGAGATGAGAAATGACCAAAAGGTAATTCATTTTTCATTCCTCATTTGCTTTACCCACTAGCTCAGCTATGCTCTAACTTAAGCATCGGAGGGTGTTAGGCCGGCACCACACCGGTGCTACTAGCTCTATTTGCGCGGTGATCGCCTACATAGAAGATCACCTACGTAGGTTACCACCTACGTAGCAGGACACCCACGCAAGTTACCTCCTACGAGGATCATTGCCTCCGACTCAATACAAATTTATTGTTCGTTGCACACGTGGAAGCAAGAGCGGCATTGGCGCGGAGCACGTCCGCGCATTACACTTATACCGTTTTCACGCAACAATAATTATCTTTATTGTCTTTTTGTGGTCAATTGTTCTACCAAATTGTTTCATTTTTAATTATTATTTATATGTGCGTGCTTATATAGAAACAAGAGTCCTGAAAAAACAATTGTATGAGGGTGGTATCCGATTAAAAAAAAGAAACTAACTTTGCTTAAAAAAAGAGTAAATAAGATATGTTTAAAATTTTGATGGCAAAAAAGATAATAGACAATTTAAAAGGGTTATATATGATAATTTTTCTCTTCCTTGCGATGGTGGGATTTGGGATCTGACATCATGTAATATCCTCACAACGTCATTAATAACCTTTTCTAGCTAAACTTATAATTAAAATCCCGAGATAATTTTTAAAATTTTTTTAAGATTCAATTTTTATTGGTTTGGGATTTGGAAAAAATAAAAGAAAAAAGAAAAAGGAGCAGACATTCTCACGCACATCTAGGATTTTCTTTCATTTTATTTTCTTTTCTTTCTGTAATAAAAAAATAGTTCTTTTTTTATGCTAGATTATAATAATGAAAAAGATAAAATCAAATGTTTGCACAAGAGAATCCACTTTGAAATATATAATAATAATGATGGATGGATTTCCAAATTAAAATAAATTTTATAATTCTTAGCCACAATGTGACAAAAATTTGGAATGAAATGAACCCACCATGTAGTGTATTCCATTCTCATTCCATTTTTTTAGTAAATTATTTTTTCCTATTTTATTTGAAATCAATATGTCATTATTTTTTTTTAATAAATTATTTTTTCCTATTTTATTTGAAATCAATATGCCTTATACATCTTTGTTTTTATAAAGTTATGCTTTTTAAAATGTTTAATCCCTTCACCTTCAAGTTATCCCAAAATAAAGCAAAGAAAAAGATGAGTTTATTACCTTTTTCATTTTAGGTTCAAGAAGGAAAAAGAAGTCGTCTTCAACAAAGAGGTATTCAATATATTTGAATGACTAAAGTGTATATCTTTTAGAAGAAGAAGAACAAAATAAATAATATATTTATGAAAATAGAAACTATTTTAATTTGTTATAATATTTAGAATTCAATAATTATTGAATCATTTTTAATAAATTGATGATATATCATTGGTAATTGAATCGTATTTACTTATTTTTTTTAACCATAATCGACAAAATATATATATATATATATATATTGTGTTTCGTCAATGAAGTATGCAAATAATTAATCAAATAGTTTTTTCATGTTAGAAATTATAAAAATAATAAAATTGACACGACAAAGTTGATAATTCGACAATTGAATTGTATTCAATAATGGATATTTTTTCTTTTTTTAAATAGTCAATGATTATTGAAAACTTGATATTGAATATAATTTAATAATGGGTAAAATGTAAAAAGATCATTGTGATTTTTGTCAATTCAACGAACACCATATTATTTGAAAAATGATAAATTCACCCACATAATTTCAAAAGTATGTCAATGATACCCATCTCACGAACACAGTTAAAAATAAATAAAAATAGGTAAAAGACATATTTAACAATGGTTAGTGGAGAGGAACCCCATTTACATAATTTTAGGTCTATATAGATGTAATTTACTATTTTTAACTATCTGAGAGATCAAAACTATATAAGTCTTATTCACATATTACCTATAATAATTATTAAAAAAAAATGTTAGATGTAAAAGCCGGTCCGGTATAATTGTCATGTTTGAAATTGAAACTGATCCATGTTTTTTTCTTTATCCCTGGCCCTACGTTTTATATATTCTAAAATTATATAAATCAATTTCTAATCTATTAGTCTTTAATATAACAAGAATATCATTAACCAATCAAATATCAATTAGTATTTATAAATATATTATTAATTAAAAAATTTATAACTACATCAATTTTTAATGTATTAATCAGTGACTAGCATTGATTACTGTGTGAATCAAAAGACGCTATTTTCATAAATATTAAAATAATAATCACTGTATTTATAATTATCCTTTTAATAACTCCTATCAATGTTTAATCTTGTGGCTAGATATTTATTTTCTATTTATTAAATTAGAGAGGTTTAAATTCTATACCCATATGTTATATTCCTAAGAAGTTTTTTGACTTGTTGAATTAATATCGATTCTTTGATACATAATAATATTTTAAAATATTAATGGAAAGATTGATTATAACTGAACTGATCAATCCACTATAAATTTAAATTAGTTGATTTGATGTACTCATTTATAAATCATAAGTTCATGTCTCACCTCCCATTGTTTTTATTTAAAAAAACTAAACTGTTAAAATTTTCTAAAATAAGATATATTATGTTATGCCTAAAAAGAATTAAAACTTTGTAAGAAAAATTGGGAAAACATTACCTAATTTCATTAAGAATTTTGCCATCCGAGAAACCAAACACATCCTATAAAAAGTTTATAAAGGTCAATTGTCAAATCTCAAGAGGAAAGTAAAGGTGTCACTTCCAATTAAACAAAAGAAGAAAAGATTTTTCTTTAAAAAAAATTATATAAAATAATTGGCAAAGGGACAAATATCGAATCCAAATTCACTCATCACCCAAATATTCAAGCAAGTAGGTACATTAACACATGCCCACCAGCCACTCTATGCGATACAGCCTTTCATTTAATAATTTAACTTTGCCCTTTTCTTTTTTACTAATTCAATATCTAGAAATATATTTTTATCATATGTTAAAGGTATCTGAATTTTATTATTATTTTTAATTTAATAAAAATAAACTATAATATGATTTAATATTTAGTATCATGTCATGGATTTAAATTCTTGTATATTTTTTTTTTCATTTATTAATAAATTTATGTGTGATTGAGACTCGTACTAATAGTTGAATCTATACGTAAGGAGATCCATTTGATCGAGGGATACGTTGGACGGTTTTGATGTTACCTCTTGGTGGGGGTACAAAATATGGAGTGGTGGAACCCACGGGGCCTTATGTGTTAGATATTGTCTCTAGAAATATCAGTATGGAGAAGGTTTGAAATAAATGAGTGTTGACCTTTGAAGAAGAAGACATGCAAATTCAATTTGTGGAGAAGAATTTCTCTACTCACGTAAAGAAAAGGGGGCCAATTTTCATATATGGTATTGGACTAATCATTGGTTGCACTCTTTTGCAAATTATATCAAATAATTTAGACCAAATATTCTTCCTTTTTTTTTTCTCTTTAAAAAAATAATAACATTAGTAATGTTTTATTTATTGTTCAATTATATATTGGCAGTGGATCCTGACTTTGGAATTCTTTTGAGGTCAGCATGCAGCAATCTCTACAAATTTAGGGAAATTGGAAGACTTTTTGTTTATATATAATTTAAATTTTTTGAGCTAATGAACCCAAAAATCAATGCTATTGCTTCCATAGTCTTGGATTGTTGTCCAAACCAAAAGCCCCACAATAGGGAGAAAAAAAAATAATAGAAGATGTCTTTATCAAAATATTAAGGGATGTTTGGTTTAGGAGTTTAAAAAAATCTTGTCCTATGAAATTTGAATTTGTCTAGGTTTTATTTTTTATTTTTTAATTTTAAATGTATTACTTAAAATATACTTTACCAATCTATTTATATATATGAAGGAAAGTTGAAAAACATTACATTAATTATTGAGAATTTGTGTATTTGACTTAAACTCACAAAACAATTACCTAAATATTCTTATTGTTATTGGAGTTTTTTTAATTCATTTATTTTAAGAATTAATTATATTTTTAGTCCCTATGATTTAAGATCTGTTTCAATTTAGTCCTATGATTTTAAAAATTTCAATTTAATCCTTATGGTTTAAGTTTGTATCAATTTAATCCTTATAGTTATAAAATTTTATTTTATTCTTTATAATTTGATATAAAAAATACATAAAATATATGGTCGTTACTATGAGTTACCAAATAACTCATGTTCCTGTTTTTTATATACATGACAGTCATAAAATAAATTGTGTTAACTTTTAGTGGTTAATGATAGAGAATGTTTTGTGAATTTTTATCAATTCATTAAAGCTGAATTGAAACAAACATCATGATTAAATTTGTAATCAGATCTTGTTTTTAATATTTATAAAACGTTAGTGTAAAATATATATATATATATATATATATTTGTTAAGTAGGTAAGAATAAATAGTATAACATAAAAAAGTGAGTAAAAGATCAAATATATTTGGATGATCGAAAATAGAAAATTTTGAGCTGGTCAACTAGTGATTAATATTAACTTACTCATTTTTATAATAACTAGTTTTTACCACGTGCATTGCACACATATTTTTATTTCCAGCTTATTGAATCTGAATATAAAGGGAGGTAAATAGAATACAAAAATAAATATTAAATAAATCCAATATTAGTTTAATATGATAATAGATAGATCTTACTTATTGTCCATCAATAAAATATCTCTTTTCTTCGAAAATTTGACATCATGTAGTTTTCGAGTGGTCATTGGTTTCACTTGGACAACTGCACCCAAGATATCTGCATACCCATTTGAATATTAGTGTAATCTTCATATATATATTTTGAGATCATCAATGTAAAAAATGTGTGTATAACCACATTAATGTAAAAATAATTACTCACTAATAAATGTATTAAAATGGGTTCCACTAAGTACAGATTCGAATGTAACCACATCTTGGGTCTTTATATGGAATGTTTCTCCTTCAATTTCTTCTACTTCACTATTTTAAGATAAAGTAATCTCAATATTTGGGTGCACATTAGATATATGAAATCGAAGGGTCTAATGGTACCATCACGAATCCGGTATGTCTTGCCTGTCATTTGAATTTTTATTCCCATGAATAATGACAAATGAATTAGTTATCATTAAATTTAAAAGAAATGTGGAATAAAATTTTATTAATTATAATTTTGAATTAACTAAGTATTTAACCTATAATTGATAAGAATGATAGAGAAGCACATAGCATAATGTAGTATCAAATTGGCTGCTACCCTCAACCGTATTGAGGTCTCTCAATTAAAAGAGGCTGAAGCTTGAAAGATAGACGATTTCATATGCCTTTAAAATAAACTATTCTTTAGGAAATCAATTACTGCATGTCTCATGTATTATTTTTCGGAGAATGCATATGTTATGTCATAATCTTAAAATTTAATGTCATGATTTATATTAATTTAATAATTTTAATTCCGCAAACAATTCTATAATGCTCATTAAAGCAGTTTTCAATGCAGACAATATAATTTGATATTCACATGATATTATATTTATAGATCAAACCTCTTTGTCTGTAACAATAGTCGAAGAGGCTCTCTTTTTTATTTTTGAGTGAAAGTATCGTGAACTTGCGGATAACAGTAACTCGAATTGTCCATCATCATAGGAATGGTTTGAGCTCATCAATTACTTCCATCTAAAAAGATTAATAAAAAAAAGATTACTAATATAGAATTGAAAGGAAAGGAATAGATTACACACATTATTAAGCAAAACACAGATTATGAAATTGAAAGATTACTTATCGTCATACTATAGAAATGAGATAGAATTGACACTTTTTTAAGAAAACTGGAAAGATTGAAGGAGAGCAGTAAATGAACAGAGTCATAAGTAGGGTTATTTATATATACAAAGGTGGAATGAAATTATATTTTTAATTTAATTTTTTAAATTCATATTTATTTATTAAATCTGAATCGATATTGATTTAATTTAATTAAAATTATTAATAGTTTTAAAAAAATTGATATCAAATATATTGATAGTTTTAAAACTTTTGTATTTTGTTACGTTTTTTTTTTAAAAAAAATGTAAAGTTTTTAATTTTTTAAAAATTTGTTACACTTGTTTAAAAAATTTGTTAAGTTTTTTTTTTTTTTTTTTTTTTTTTTTTTTTTTTACATTTTTAAAAAAAATTGTTACATTTTAAATTTGATATATTTGTTACGTTTTAAAAAAAAAATTGTTAAGTTTTTAAATTTGATATCATAAATTTCAAATATTGATTTAATTTTGTAATTTGTTAGTTATAGATTTTTTCAAATAATGATTTAATTTTGTAATATGTTAATTATAGATTTTTTTTCAAATATTGATTTAATTTAAAAAATTTGCTACGTTTTTAAAAAAAATTGTTAAAATTGATATCATAAATTTGATGTCAAATATATTGATATTTTAAAAAAATATTTTTATTTTGTTAATTTTTTAAGATACTAATAGGTTTTTTTAAAAAAAATTGTTAGGTTTTTAATTTAATATTTTAAAAAAATTGCTACGTTTTTTACATTTATATGTTTTTGTTAAAAATTTGTTACGTTTTTCAAAAAAAAAAGAAAAAATGTTAAGTTTTTAAATTTGATATCATAAATTTCAAATATTGATTTAATGTTGTAAATTTTTTTTTTTAAGAAATTTGTTATGTATTTAAAAAAAAAAATTGTTAAGTTTGTAAATTTGATATCATAAATTTCAAATATTGATTTAATTTTATAAAAAATTTTGTTAAGTTTTTAAATATGATATCATAAATTTCAAATATTGATTTAATTTTGTAATTTGTTAATTATATAGAGGCAGGGGCGGAGCCAGAATTTTTTTTTAGGGGGGGCAAAAATTATATAGAGCTAATTTTAAAAAATAATCAAAAGCTAAATAAAAAATCATACTAAAATTTCAATTTTTCATTCCAAATATTTTCAATTTTTACATATATTTTTTCATTTTAAATAAAATTGAAGGGGCAAAAATTATATAAAGCTAATTTTAGGAAATAAAAGGGGGGCAAAATAGATAAATTATATTAAAATTTCAAATTTTTTACTAAAAACTTTTCAATTTTTATATATTATTATTTATTTTTCAAAAAATTGAGGGGGGGCAATTACCCCCCTTCATCAAAGGGTGCCTCCGCCCCTGTATAGAGGGTATTTTAGTCTAAAAATGTTTCCCCAATTTATTTACTTTTTAATATAGTATAGATTGAATCACTGGTTCACACATTAATTATTGCTAATTGCTGATTAATATTTTAAAAATTATTATATTTATAAATAATTTTAAACAATAATATATTTATAAATATTCTATCAAAAATCTGCTAAGAAATGAAATTTCTCAAAAAAATTAGTCAAGATGTTATTTATATATAAATGTTTCTCTTCTCTCTCCCCTTTAGTTGGTTTTTTTTTTCTTTTCTGTTACCAATTTCTTCTTTTAGACCTTTTTTCCTCTTTTTTCTCTTACACGCCTTGTTTGGTTCAGACCAAAAAGACTGTTTCCTTCTGAACCATTTTAAGCTTTGAGGATTTATTTATATATATCACAGAAAAAGTACATTCATTATCTAATTATAATTAAGTAGCTAATAATTAATTCACTACTATAATATTAACTTAAATATATTGATAATAAAAATATATTACAATTTTATACACATCTAATCTAATATCTCTCTCTCTCACTTTCTGTCTCTTCTATACAATTCAAAGATCAAAATCAAGGAAATTAAAAATAATAATGATACATTTAAAGAAAAAAGATTGGATTGATCTTGATGAGATTAATATTAATTATAATTAACCTTTGGTTCTAATAATGGTGATAGTGCCTCTTCTTCCTGGGGTGTGGATTCTTGTAAGGGCAACTACTGCTTTGCCTGAGAGACCTGTTGATGTTCCATCCGATGAAATGCACGGCCGACATGCGAAATCTCCGACGGGATGTCGAACCGGTCGTGTCGGAGGCATTAAGATCTTCTGGTTTATGTCTTTTAAGGTCATGTCTCCTTCTACTCCCCCTGGCTTCACCATTGCAAATGGATATACTACTCTTCTCTTCTTTTTCTTTTTCTTCGTTTCTTTTTCACTCCCACTACCTGCATGTGCGTTTAAATTAATCCCATGCCAATTCACAATCCAATTTTTCAACACAATTTTTCCTTTATATTTAAACTTTTTATTAATTATAAAATTAATTAGTTCGAAAAAAATTGCATAAAACTACCTAACCACCAAGTAAGTGCAGTTGTGCTCTCAAAATTTAAATTATTAAGGACTCTCGAAGTTTATAAACAGTGGACAACACATTTATATTTATACGAGACATTTTTATGTAAGTCTAAACAAAAAGTTTGACTTCTGATTTAAAATAGATAATATCATACTAATGTTAATAGTGTAGAGAGTCCGCTATTTTAATAGTGATAAATATTAAGTTATAGTCAAATAAACATGTCTGGTTTAAAGTATATGGTTTGTGATATATTTTTTCAAAAATGATTCAAATTCAACCAATTAAAATATTTGTAGAGTTAAATTAATTACTAAAAATAATTATAGAATGATTTATTTTCTAAGAAAAGATATGAAAAGCAAAGGTTTTATTATTGAAGAAAGAGAGAGAGAGACCTGATTGAGGTTTGCAGTCAATGGAGAAAATGGTTTGTCTGTCCGCTAAAAACTGTGAGTTAAGAAGTGGTTGATGCTTAGAGGAAGATGATGAACAATTTGGATCTTCTTCATTATAATAAGGATTCGAAAAAGCTTCTAATTCTGGCGTTTTCATCTCTCTCCATAGATTCATGTTTGTTTGATCCTCACTGCTGCTTTTCGGCGAAGTCTCGTAATCATATTCTACATCACATCCGAGAAATTTCAATGGATAGCACTTTCAAAAAATATATATATTTATAAATATAACATACTTTTTAATTATCAGATCACGTGATTACTCATCATTATATAGTAAATGACTAATTGACGTATTAATATAACCGCCAGTAATATTATTAACTGGCGTTATAATCGAAATGAAACGAAACAAAATTTAGTAAGAGAAAATATGAAAATTACCAGCAGAAAGTGAATCGTAATTAAAATTCATCCAATTGAAATTGTCAGCTTCCAAGGTGGAATAAGAATTCAAACAGCTTTCAAGAAGGAGATGATTTTGTTGAGAAGTGTAAAAATTATGATAATTATTATTATTATTATTAGGATAAAGAAGCAATCTTCTTCTTTTGGAACTAAATTCAACCAATGCATCTTCTAAATAGCCAGTGGAAACATCATCAGATTCAGTGGGAGAAAAACTTGGTTCATCCATAATTGCTGCAAAAAATAAATAAAAATTTGAATAATAAAAAAAAAATGGAATTGAAATTGAAATTTAGAAAGAAGAAGTTTTATTTTTGAAGGGTACCTAAAGAAGACATATAAGAATGAGTGTCTGAATTGAGAAATCCGAGGTTGTGAGAATTTGAGCTATGGAGGTTGTAAGCAAGAGACTCAATTAGCTCACTCATAGTTTTGAGTTTTCTATGTTTTGTTTTTTTTTTTTTTAAATTGAATTATGGGTCTTTTATAAAATTTTCAAATCTCAAAAAGCTATAGACAGAGAGAAAGAAATGATTTTAATTAGAAGAGAGATTCAGTCAACGAAGGAAAAAAAAAAAAAAGTAGAATCTTGGGATTCGGAAAATGTGTTTTTTTTTTTTTTTTTTTTGTAAGTGGGGGTAAAAAATTATGGGGTGTGGGAAACTAAATTATTACGGAGGCTATGATTCTATATGTTTTTTTTTTTTTTGGGTGCATGTAAAGTAAAGTAATGTAATGTGTGAATAATAATTAATAATATTGTGTGTTGTGGAAAAAAAGGACAGTGGGCCCAGC
Organism: Gynostemma pentaphyllum; assembly: GCA_028015215.1. NCBI lineage: Eukaryota > Viridiplantae > Streptophyta > Magnoliopsida > Cucurbitales > Cucurbitaceae > Gynostemma > Gynostemma pentaphyllum. Next base: position 347,108 of record CM051345.1, on the reverse strand, counting down.
TTCTCTTCTCATTCTATTTCTCAACACACACAAAATTCAAATTTCAGCTTTTTCTTTTTGTTTTTTCTTTACTTGCTGCTAACTGTTTCCAAACATCTCCTCTCCTTTTCCAACTTTATATACTTCCATCAAATATATACATGTATAATCAATTATGGGTCGGTTTAATAATTAAAAGGTTTTCTTTAAATTTTAAGGTCATAAATTCAAATTCATATGTAACCACTTACTTACGATATTATCCTATAAATTTTTTTACATTAAATATCATACGATCAACCAACATGAGTATAACTCAACTTGTTAGACATAACTTCATTCCTTTGAGGTTGAAGGTTCGAGTCCCCCATTCCTCATTTTGATGTAACTAAAAAGAAAAATTTATAGAATTATATGATTTGTTCCGTAGAATTAGTCAAGATATGTGCAAGTCAAATGGATTTGAACAATTCAATTATATATATATTATTTTGTATGAATTTCTATGTGTGGGGTTTTGATAGGGCCCACAAAATGGCATGCTTGTGGGGTCCATGGTGGGTGGGAAAGAGGAAGATTTTCTATGGTGGTTGTGTCGTGTGGGACAATTGATTTATTTATTATTTATTGAGATATTGAGAGTTTGAATGGTTCAGAATTCAGAATATGTCTTGATTTGTTGAGGACATTATCGTCAGAATTAAAAAAGACTGGTTGATACAGAATCAGACGGCAGAGAGGTTATGAAAATTATGGTGTCTAGTGCCAATCAGACGGTGAGGAGAAAAGGGATTTGATGGGCTGGGCCGAAATATGACAAGAAGTCCAATCACAAGGTAATGGAGATCCAGGCCCATGGACAGCTGGATTCACTCTTTGTTCTTTTCTATTCAATCATCATTTCTTAACAAAAATAAGGTTTTTTCTTTTCTTTTTTTTGAAAAAAAGGAAAAAGGTTTAGGTGCATGATTAACACGAACATGTGATAAAAAAGTGACGGATCTCATTTTATTTGAATTCTTGAAAAAAATGTGATTTTTTTTTGAAATTTTTTAATGGATAGCAGATTTTGATACAATATTTATAAATATATCATCACTTAAAACTATTTATAAATATAATAATTTTTATTATATGTTACTTAGTTATTAATAATAATTAATAGCCGTATCAATGATAAATTTAATGTAAAAATATGTAATTTAATATTTATCATCACCCTAACAAAATTTATTATATTTACAAAAACTTTTATTTTATTTTATTATTATTTTTTTCTTCCTTCTCCTCCGTCTTAGTCTTAGCCCTATATAGCCTTTTCAACGGCGGTTAAGTAGTTTTTTTATGTCTATGATATGATTTGAAACGAGCAAATTATGATATAACATGTTAGAGATTATAATCACATAAAAATCATATGGCCGACATATAAAAATAATGAAAAGAGATTCATATTTAAGAATAATTAATAAAATATCAAATCAATATTACCAAAAAAAAAAAAACCTAAAAGGAAAAATTAAAAGGACCCAAAGAGAATAGGGCTTGTCCAACATTCTGAAAGGATGTTATTTTGAAATTTGTATGAAAATTTTATTGGGTGACAGATTTTTATACAATATTTGTAAAAATATCAACTCAAATTTTTTTTTTGCAAATATAGTATTTTTATCATGTTTATCAATGATTAACAGTGATTTATGTGTTTATTAGTGATAAACTTAGTGTAAAAATATGTAATTTAATGTTTATCACTGATAAACCTAATCAAAATTTGCTATATTTACAAATACTTTTTTAAGTTTTTATTTTTACAAATATTACTAAAAAAATTTGCTAGATTTGCAAATACCCCAAATTTGAATGCAAAGAAAATTGAAAATATATTGTGAGTACTTTACAATATTGGTTACTAACTCAATGAGGAAAAATCAATTAATTTGATCTATTTATCATGGGTTCAATTCAAATCCACACTTTAATTATCTTTATCTATAATCTATACTATCTAAAAAGTGGCTTAGAGGAAAAACTTTTGATTTCCATTTTTACCCTTATAATTCATTTAAATTTCTATAATGCCATCATTCAAAATTAATAATCATTTTTTCTCAAAAAATAAATTAATAATCATTTTATTACCAATTAATTAAATACAATACCAATTAATTAATTTAATAATAAGAAAGTATATTTAATAATAAGAAAGTATATTTAGAAAAATTTAGACAGTATAATAAGACAATATACTTTCTTATTATTAAATTAATTAAATACAATAAACTAAAATTATCTTCGTTCAATAAATATTTCAAATATATTTTATCATGAGCTTATTTCAAAAATTAAATTAGTAATAATTTATTGGTCATATTTATAAAATAAATAATTTCATAGACTTATTAAATTTAAAATCAAACCCAACAATCAAATTAATTTTTAATAACTTTTCGTCTACTATTTTCTCTAACAAACCTTTCCCTTCCTAATTACTTTTTTTTTTAATTATATCAAGACTAGGTCAAGCAGGGGAAAACACACACTAAAACAAATCTCTCTAATTTAAATATATAATTACATTAGTGTGATTATTTTTTAAAAGATCAAAACCAAAGGACATAGCATACCATCTTGTAACACCCAAAATAAATGAGTAGTAGAAAAGTTTTGTAACTCACTAATTGAATTAAAAATTTATTGAAATTTTCACTTTTAATTTACTATATATACATGTAAATAGAGATGAACTAACCCACCAATTCAAAAACAAAAAAAACTAGATGTTTGAGGATAGAGTTATGGAAAGGAAATGAATATTAGGTATGACTAACGAGATGATATAAAATCATGATTTTTTTTTCATCTTAAAGATATTTTTTAATATGGGTTACGTTAATTTCTTCCATTTCATTATAAAATTTGAATTTTCAAAACATTAGTTAAGAAAATAACTTCATATAATAATATTGACATTTTTATTATAAAATTTGAAAGACAAACCACGTGCCCCACGTGCATGGCACGTGTGAAAAACCTAGTACCTCTAAAAGGGGTTTAAGGGGAGAAACTTTTGAATTCCCCTTTTGCCCCTTATTTAATTATTAAATTTAATTTTAATTATATAAATTTAAAATATAAGTTTTATTTGATTTTTATTAACTATTAGATGCATATATTGACAATTCCAATATAAATGTAAAAAGAGGGGATGGTTCATGCATATTCGGCCTTCAAGTACATGAATCGGTGTATATTTCACAATTTCAAAGTAAATGCATATTAAGGTGCATTAAAAACTTGCCACAAACTCCAATGTCTAAAGATTTATATATATACGTATCTCTTACATTTGCCCAACACCAATTTGGAAGTTCATTTTATATGCACAATATTTTACCACCTTAGAGTTCGTATTGGCAGTGATGACTACATTATCTTCGACTGTGACGCATTGTTGTGTTTGGCGTTGATTAACGAAATGAAGAAGGCGGAAAGAGACTGCATTTAGGATGTCGGTAGGATTTTATATATGATTCATTAGTTAATATACTATAATTTTGTGTATCTTTTTTTTGGATCTTTTTTCATTATGCTTAATAGTACAGTTTACCACTGTTAATTAAATATTCTGAATGCTTGAAACCTGTTTGTACTCTTCATTGTTGTTTTTCTTTTGTACTTCTCTTGGGCAAACTTTTCTTTTGTATATATGATAACAAAATTTGATGATCTGACCGTATATGTCACTCGAAAAATTGGGATAAGTTCTAAAATTTGCTTTCAATTTTTTCAAATATCCAACGATGAACAGTCGTATGCACAAATAACGAGCATTCAGAGAAGACGAGCTTTCCATCAGTTTCTTTTCAAGTACTGTTCTTTAACTTTTGTTCTGTAAAAAGTTTGAAAGTTGGATCCAACCATATAAATAAATGAAGAGAAATAGTTAATATTCCATTGTAAGTGTGTTTATTTTTCTTTTTGATAGGCTGATCATCACATCGCCTATCACCATCTCCATCCCCTCATCACATTCGCCAATTCTTTAGAACTCAATAGAATTCTTACCGGTCGTGGCTCCTAAAAATAAAAGCAACTAATTCACTTTACAAACAAGGTTAGCAACATAATTACTTTCATATTCTATATAACATAATAGATAAAATTTCAGGTAGATACTTTTTAGTTAATATTTTTTATTCATCTCAACTTTAGATAATTTTATAATTAATATTCTTTAGCTTTGATATCATTTTTTTTAATAATAAAGTATTTTTGTTTTCTTACATAAAAAAGTTATATAATTTAAAAACATGGATTACTTTTCATTATATTAGATTTATACTATGTGCCGTGCAAGCGTGTTTCTTTTCAAAATATTAGAATTTAAAATTTTAATTATGTGTATAGAATTTTACTTTTTATTACCTTTGTAACGTCCCGAATTTCCGGTAAGTAATTAAATAAATATTAATTTTCCTTTTTAATATTTATTTGAATTTTTTGGATAAGTTTTGGTAATTATAATTAAAAATTCTTTTTAATTACCAAATATCAATTCTTGGAGATAAAAAAAAAAAAGACAAATCGTGGCTGATTCGTGGGGAAGGGGAGAAAAGAAAAAAAAAAGAGAAAAATAGGGTTGGTCATTCTTTCTTTCACGTGAAATCAAAGGCAGAGACAAAGGTAGGGGAAAATTTTCTTCTTCTTCTTCTTCTTCCCCTTCTCAATGTTGTCAATGGAGATCTCATAGTATTGATTTCTAAACGATTAATCAATTCCTCTTTATCTTGGTAATAGGTTAATTTGAGTTGGTGGAATTTGGAAGAGAAACTAGGGTTTTCTTCTAAGAAAAATTCAAGGTAATTGGAATTCTCCCTTGTTTTGTTGAAATTTCTTATTTGTAATTGAAATTAAAACCCTTCCAAAACCTTGTTTTTGAAGTGTTATTCTTCACTTTTCTTCAACTTTTTCAAAACCTAGAAACCCTAACTTTCTCCCCTCTTGAAAAACCCACCTACCGATTAAACCTACCGCCAAACGACACGCCGAGAAGCCGCGAAAGAGGCCGCCGTGCCGCTGCTATAGCAGCAGCGGCAGCAGCAGCTAAAAAGCTGCTGCTGCCGTGGCAAGGCAGCCCCTTTAAGGGGCTGTTCTTGCGCGGTTAAGCCCGTCGCTTCGTGTGTCTTTTCGTGGTATTTTTCCATTGTAAATTTTGTTATTTAGGATGTAGTTTTGAGTAGTTTGAGCGCCTTTTCAGGTTCTTATATTATTTTGGAGAAGAGTTCAAAGGGTTGGAACTTAGCTCAAAAAGGTGAGTAGAAATTTGTTAAGTTTTAAATTATGAATGATTGAATTTTCCTTTTTCTTTAAAAGTTAAACCTTGATTTTCTAAGTGTGAAGTTGGATGATTATATGCACAATAAGATCATTTTGGGGCTGTTTTACTTTGGAAATAAAACATGGACCTTAGGAAGCAAAAATTAGAGAAATTGTATGATTAAAGTGACTTTTGGCATCGGATTTTGTCTATTGATGTTTCCTTTGCTTCTTGCCCTTGAAATTGGATTTTCATGCATGATTTGGGTGTTTAAAGATGATCTATTATTGCTGGACTTGTTAATGCCTTTTGGAGATTAGTGCCCTTAAGTCGAAAATTTAGCCTAGGCGGTTAATTATTATTTTTTAAATTGTTGTGTTCTGGACTTGGATCTTTATTCTCTATGTATAGGTACTGTTTTGGGAGGCATATTATAGGCGTTATGCTGCCGAAATTTAGTTAGTTTATTAGAAACTTTAAATTGCCCGAAAAAGGAGCGAAACTACACTAGTTTAGGCCAGTTTCGCTTCTAGACTTGTAAACCTTTGGGAGTTGCTGAAAGTGACCCAAGATTGTTATGTTGGGTGATTTTGGGTCATTTTGGAGTGTTTAAAAGGAGGATTTTCCAGAATTTAAGATTAAGGAATTTCTGGCCTAGAACGAGTGATTTTCGAAAAGTGTGAGTTTAGACTTGTTTAAACATCATAGTAGTGATGTATAGGATCATATTACTTAAATAGCTCGAGTAATATGGTAGCAGGTTCGCTTTAAGCAAAGGCCTTGCTTAAAGAAGAACATTTGCCGTTAAGGGAGATTATACGGTTGTGCACGACTTTATAGCACTTAACGGGGTAGGTTCATTCCATATGTACAATGGAAAAGAATATTTTAAAACTCAAAAGGATTTAAATATGTGAAAACAGTTTTTAAATGCCTTGTTGAGTATAGTCTCTTTTTGTTTGCGGACAAAAAAGAGATTAGAGGTAGTAGAAAGTTAATGATCGAAAAGTTTTAAATGAGAATGGGAGTTTAGAACTGTTTCAAAAGTTTAAATTCTTTTGATTTGAGGATTAAAAGATTTTGTGGAGGAATGTTTTAGTTAAGAGAGCTTTGGGTGAATGAGTGTTTCGGAAGTTGTGATACCGATAAAGGACTTAAGGTCTTAGAAAAATCTCTCATGGTGTGATTTTTAATTTAACATTTTTCTACTCATTGGGCGTAGCCTCATGATGTTACACTTATTTTTTTTTTCAGGTAAAGGAAAGAAGAAACTGGGTGGCTGATGCGGTTCGAGGTGGTGACCGGTTGGCGTGGATTTGCACGCTAGCGAATCTGTCTTTTCTTTTGTTATTATGTTGGGAAAAACTTTTATGATTCATGTTTTGTTTTGTTTTGAATAAAAAAAATAATTGTTAAACTATTGTTTGAGAATTCTTAGGCAATGGTTAAGTTTGCCTTTCATTGAATTGTTATTTGTTTTGAACAAACCGATCGGTGAAAAACTGTTTATGATTTTGATTTCAATAAAGAGAACTAAATGTTGAAATTTATTTGCTTCCGCTGTGTTTATGCATTTCAATGTATTTGGGAATTTTTCGGGTTGTTACAACCTTTATTTTATGACACTATTTAGAGTTGATTCAATTTCTATATAATTATAGATTAAAATGTAGGAGAATTATTTCTTAGGAATATGAACATTAAGGTAATTACTGAAATAACATATTTTAATATACCAATTATTGAAATGTCATTCTTTTTAAATGATTAAATTAGCAAAAATCGTGAACTTTAACTCCTCAATTTAAATAAGACCGCTCCATCCCTCACATTTGAATCGTCATCGTACTTTGGAACATAAATTAAATTTTAAAAAAGCAAACGTTTAAGAGAAAAGGAAAGTCGGATAGATAAAAGAATGAATCCATAAATGTAAGAAAGAAAATATTCTATTATATCAGATGACGCTTTGGTTTCACAACTCTGAATTTGAAACGATAGAGGTAAGATAGACATTTTTAAAAATATAGAAGATAATAGTGGAAGTGACAGATTTTCCACTCATCTACACTTTTATATATAAAGAGATAAAAAAAAAAATACTACACAGTTGAATTGTTTTTATCCATTAATGATTTATGTTAATATTTATTTTTAAGTTTACGAGCCACGTGCAACGCACGTGAGTTCTAACTAGTAAAAATAAATAGTGGCACCAACGTTTTTAATGTTAGTAATATATCCATTTCATTAAAATAATTATAATTTTATACTCATCTATCACACCTTTTTTTTTATTTAACTATTAAGATAAAATACCATTTTAGTCCATGAACTTCCCCTCTAGTTTTATTTTCGTCCCTGAACTTTTAAAAATGACTAATTTCGTCCCTGAACTTTCCAAATCATTCATTTTCATCATTCTGTCAGTCTTTCCGTCTGGGAGAGTAACGATGGCTGACGTGGCCTTCATTAATTGATGTGGCATTAAGTATGTGGGCAATTGTTATAAATGACGTGGAAAAACCAAGCTGATGTGGCAAAAATTGAGGGTTAATTAGTCATTTGACCCTTTTTCCTAATCAAATCGCAGGTTGTCTTCTTCCCAAAAATTAGGGCAACCTGGTTTTAGACATTGCAGTGGAAGAGACAAAGAGGAGATGATGAAGAGGAGAAAACGACATTGAGAAGCAAGATTGTAACTCGTAACAGATTCGACAGAAAACAGTTTAGGTTGCTCAAATCTGAGTATTAATAATAGATCGAGGAGAAGTAACCAAAATCAGACTGTGGCGTAGTGCTGCTATGGAGTTCGTGGTTAAGTTATAGATATCATGGACAAATGCAAACGCAGGGCGTAGATTCGTTGGTTGTGCGTATTACAAGGTTAGATTTATACAAGTTATTCTTTTATGATTTAAAATTATTTTATGATTTTAATTTGATATGTTATTTTACGCATTTGTCTTCATATGGAGGTTCGTCAGGATGTGGGTTTTTTCTCTGGTATGATGCAGTGTTCACAGATCATGAAATGAGGGTCATAAACAGACTGAAAGATGATGTTAAGAAGCTAAAGAAGAAGAATAAGAAGCTGCTAAAGTGGAAGAGGACTTGTTACTTATCAATGGTTTTAGTTATAAGTTTGATTATGTACATGTACTTAGGAAGCTGTAAATGACTAGAAATGTCTGTCAGTAGGTAGTATGAACTGCATTTTAAGTCTCAATGGTTCAAGTTTTCAATTTTAGTCCCTCAAAAGGACTGTTTGTATTGTAGCCCTTATGAACAACAGTCCCTTGTTCCCTGTATTGTCTCAGTTAGATTAATAAAATGAAATGAATTCATAGTTATCAGTTTGTGTTCAACTTGTGCTGTGAATGAAAATTTATTTTTTTTTATTGAAATTGTAAAGCTTGAGGAAGACAATGTAAATAAAAGAGGATATTTTGAAATTGTAAATTGTGAGGAATCTCTTACACAAAATAAGGACATGTGGTCCCATGATGTACATTAATAAAACAAACCATAGGTGCATAAAAATTATCCACATGCACCTACCAAGTCCACCTAATACATATGCACATAAGTGCACAAAAATATAATTTACAAACCTTAAAACAACAAACAGAAAATCAACTATCATCCTCTTGACTTGGTCTTCTTCCAGATCTAGAAGCACCATAACATTTTGTCTTTGTTAGATATGTGCAGCTAACTCCTCTTCCAGATCTCCAAGATGTTCCTTGCCCATCAAATTCAACTTCAGCCCCATGAGCTTTATGAACAGCAGCAGCAACAGATCCTCTTCCTCTTTCCGTAGCAGCAGATCCCTTGCCTATTACAGATCCACTGGATCTTGTTGCTCCACTGCCTCTTTCAGATCCAGCAGTAGAAGATGTAGCCCCAGCAGATCCACCTCCAGTAGATCCAACATGAGCAGAAGGTACAACTGCAGAATTGTTAGGTACGTCCAACACATAACAGAGAATAAATATATGATATAGTTACTTTACTTAATGGTATTATGGTCAATAGATATGAACTTACATCTGGAATGTTGAACCCCATGAAGGTGCGAAACCTTGATGCTTTAGTTCTTGTATTTATTATCTCTTTACACGTTCTTATATTATGTCCAGCCTCATTGCATCTGTGACATGAGATTGAGTCAAACATTTTACTCTTCTTATTGCTTGAAGATAGGGCCTCCTTTGCAGCCTTTCTCCTCTATCTTTTTGGTCTACCAGTTGGACGCCTAATAAATAGGGGTAGCACAGGTTCATATGGGGATTTAGGCCACACATTCGGGCCACTTATAGGAAACATAAAGCAGGAATAAGTGTTTATTAATGTCTGTCTATAATAGCCGCTAGTAATGAAGTCCTCTGAAACGAGTTTTAGAAACAAGATACAAGGTATGGCATGATCACATGGGATCCCAGTCAAGTCTCATGACCTACATGAACATGTTGCTTTTGCCACATCCATTGCATATTTTTCTCTAAATTCTCAACCTCGAACATCTGGTCTCCATACCATGTAACCACTGAATACCTAGACAATTTGGTGATCTCTGTAAATTTTTGTCTGATCCTAGGCCCTATAAGTCCTCTAATAGCAAAATATTGTGCAATCTTCCTCGTGATCCTATTGTTTACGAGCTTCCGAACAATTTCCAAACATTGAATGATAGGCTTATCTCTGGCTTCCGTTATAATAGCATTAAAACTCTCAGAATGGTTATTCAGCAGCATATCATATCGTTGCTCTATCCTAAAAGTGTGCTTAGACCAACACCTTGCCGAGATATTGTTCAGGTATTGAAAGGTGTTGACATCCAACCTTCCTATTTTTTCCATCCAACAATCAAATTCAACCCTTATAGTTGCCATCGCGAATTCTAGAAGCAATTTTTCAGCCCTTGAATTGTTTTTGAAAGTTGGCATAGAGATGTCTTCCATAATATCTGTGGTCAATGCCAGGGTACTCATCTTCAAATATAGGTATAAATCCCTGTATATGAGCGTTTCGATGAGAGAGATGTGAAAACATACAAGTTTCACATTTAGTTCTTATAAGGGACCAAATGTGAAACTTTTCAAAAAGAAAGGGAAGAAAGAACGATGCACTTTTTGCTTGTCCGAGATGAATGTAACATCTCTACTTATGAAACTGCCCAAATCTTCATCCAACAAATTCAAAAACCAACTCCAGGAATTCTTAGTTTCAGCTTCAACAATTGCCCACGTAATAGGACAAATACCATCGTTGCCATCTATTCCCATAGGAGCCATTAATTGACCTCGGGAAGGCCCAATTAAGTGACAGACATCCAGTGCAATATCAGGGCGGCAGTAGTTAAAACTGTCCTTACAACACTTCAGACAGACATATATTCGCTTGAAAATTAGGGGACTCTCAGCATCCAACCTATCAGTTGCAATCTTCATGGTTGATCCAACGTTTGAACACAACATCTCCTTACAATAATCTCGCAGCCTCCTAAATCGTTCCACCATTATTCCGTTAATTTTCTCAACGCCTTTGTTCAAGCACGATATGCTTTTGATTTCGAAATTGTCACAAATAATTCAGTTTTAACCCTCTCTTGAATTTCCTTCAATGATCATTTTGACTGAACACGAAACCTATCCATGTACTTCCTCACAATCCAAGAAGAAGTGTAACGTCTCGGTGTTTTCAGATATTAATAATTTAGTTATTTTAAAAGATTTGGAGAAATCGATTTTGTTTATTAAAGTTTTATATACTTAAAATTATTTAAATGTAAAAAATAAAAATAAAATAAAAAGGTTTTATGTGGTGAGATTTAATTAGTTAGAATGCCAATTTTATTTTGTTTGGTTATTAGGAGAATTTAATTAAAGAATAGTTAGAAGTTTGTTTTATTTATTTGTTTATTCCTTTGTTTTTAAGATGTGGGCCCTTAAGTTGACCCTTTGACCAAGGGCTTCACTGCCCACTTTTAAGAGAAACCATTTTATTCCATCAGGGACAAAAAAAATTTAAAACAAAATTTCATAAACCCTTCCTCTCTCCAAGGTCAGCCACCGCCCCTGCTCATGGGAGGGGAGAAATTTCTATCTTCTCTTTTTATTTACCTTATTTGCAAACTCTTAGAACAACTACTGTTGTTTGAGAAATTTGAATTAGAAGAAGAAAAGAAAGAGGGTCATCTTTATTGATCTTCAAAGTGGTGGAGGTTGTAAGGGAGCATTTTGACTTTAATTGGAAGTTGGAGATATTGGTGAATCTTGTTGTTTAGAGGTGGGTAATGAATTAGAATTAAAATGATCTTTTGGGTAAAATGACTCTTTAGGGAAACCCAAAAGATCATTTGAATGGTTAATAATAAAGTAACTATTATTCTCATAATTTAGATGTTAGAATATGTTCTATGGATATGAATGATTTTAGGGGAAAAGACACTTTTGGTCCTTAAGTTTACAATTTGTTTACCATTTGGTCCCTGAGTTTTAAAAACTAACATTTTAGCCCCTCAGTTTTTATTTTGTTTACCATTTGGTCCCTACCGTCAAACATTTGTTAAATATTTAACAGGATGCTAAGGTGACACTCTTTAATTATTTTATTAATTTTAAATTTCTGTCAAATAATTTAAAAAAAAGCTGACATGGATTAAAATATTAAGTTTGAGTGTGATTGGGTATTATTCTACATTTATGACGTGGAAAAAAATTAATTAATTAATTTTTTTTACAAATTTAACTAAACACTAATGTTGAATCTTGGTTTATTTCTCATACTAGCTAGTGTCGCGCTAATGTTGCTACTTTAAACTTTTTTTTCCAGGTAATCACGGAGGCGCCTAGGCGATCATTGATCTACGATGGATGATGGCTTAGGATTTATTGTTTAGAAACAAGACTTTTTATGGACTTTATAACTTGTCTTAATTGCACTTTATCTTATTGATGATATTTAAAACTTGCATGACATCTTGACTTGAACATCATCTTTTGATTTCATGAGTGATTTTTAGACTTGATTATTACCCTTTAGATGAATTGAGCATGTTGGTGAGCTGAGGGTAGATGAGACTCGATTTCTGTTGATTATGGGTTAAGTTATTTAATTGAGCTATTTGATATTAGAATTGTATTTTCAGGTTTTTGGGTTAGTCCATATTTTAAACGTTACCATGCCATTTTTTTTAATATAAGTCTTTCGCTGCTTGTAATGTTTTAAAATGATGTAAAAGAAGTCGGATCATCATATTTGCTGAGGCTGGTCTTAGGGTTTTCTGGTTGAAGAAGAACAGATGAACTCTTGAGTAAATCTGGTTTTTTTTAACATTTTACAAAACTAAAGTTTTTCTTTCATTTTTTATTTTTGTTTAGAGATAATTATTTAAATATATGAAAATATAAAATATTAATGTAAAAATAATTAAATATGTCACATCATTTGAAATTTGCCACATAGTCCAATATAATATATATTAAATTAATAGCATTATGTTAAGTATTTAACAGATCTTTGACAGTAGGGACCAAATGGTAAACAAAACAAAAACTCAGGGGCTAAAATATCGGTTTTAAAAACTCAAGGACCAAAAGTGTCTTTTTCCCATGATTTTATAATGTCATTATGTGTTAGCATGAGATTCAATTGGAAACTGATAGTGATATTACTCCAAGGATAGCATAACTTGTGAGTTTATGGGATAGCGTACCCATGGATAATCTCAGTGGAGAGCTTACCCCGGATTGATCCATATAATTTTGTGATAAATATATATTGTGATATTACTCCAAGGAGAGCGTTCCTTGTGAGTTTATGGGAGAGCGTACCCATGGACAATCTTGGTGGAGAGCGTACCCTAGATTGATCTCGAGTTATGTTTGTATAAAGTTTTTGAGAAATTGTGCTTTATGATTTTGTGATAGGTATATGGTACTGAATGGTTGAGATGTAGTGGATATTAGTTATAATTTTAAAGCTATTGTTAAGTAGCGATCTTTATATGTTTAAAGAGAAATTACTCATGAGAAAGTATCATATTGATTTTAGTTATTAAAGTAAAGTTGTCTTGTTGCTATGTTGGGAAGGGTTGGGAATTCAAATGATGTTTTGGGAAGTATTTAAGAATCATTTTCATTCTAGTTTATTGCTCACTAGTCATGTGTTGCTAATGGTGCTACACCAAACATTTCAGGTAATTTTGGAGGTACTCAAGGCAGCTGATCGATATGGAATCATGGCTTAGGATCTAATTTAAATGCATGGTGTTTAAACTTGGTCTTTTTGGAACCTGGTTATTTCACTTTCATGGGATGTAAACTTATAACTATTTTGGCTTTTGTTTGACTTTTTTTAACTTATTTTATTTTGTGAGTTCCGTAACTCATTATTTTGAAATGAATTATGGAAATGATGTTTATTCAGTTTTTCCGCTGCATATAAGTGATTTTTAAATATAAAAAGGGTCGGGTTGTCACAAGAAGTTAGATTCCGATTAGTGAATTCCCTGGGGCATGTGTGTTTGCCACAGTAGGTTTCTATTTGGAAAGTCTCATGCTCAGCTTTCACCCGAGAGGCGTGAAGTTTCCAACCGCACTCGTCAGAACAAACTGCCCAAACTCGCTCTTTGTCATTCTTCACCAAATTGACATTGAATGCTCCAGTCATGATGAATTGCAGTCTTTAAATTTTTTCTTGTGGAAAACTTCTTCCCAATCGTAAATTCTACCTTTTCCATATTAACTAGGGATTAAACCATTAATAACTTGGTCCTTTCTCACCATTCGAATTAGGAGGTGTGTTCAATTCATCTGATGGTGCATAATTTGATTCAACGTCACCTTCATACCATCATTCAAGTCAATCTCAGACTCCATAGAGCAATCAAATATTGCTACATCACCCTTTTCATGGTCAACCTCATCATTATATTCATCCTCATCTTCATGGCCAGGCTCATCAAATTCACCCACAACCTATTCATACTCATCCTCAGCCTCTTCATGCTCATCATCAGCCTCTTCAAGCTCAACCTCAACATCATCACTGACTTCCCCTTCTTCATCCTCAGACAGAACCTTTTTCATGGTTAGACACAACCTCTTCACCCTCATCATTCTCTTCCTCTTATTCATGCTCAGACACAGCCTTTCACGGACAGCCTCAGCCTCATCACTCTGTTCCCCTTCTTCATGGTCAGCCTCAGCCTCATCACTCTCTTCCCCTTCTACATGCCCACTCTTTTCACCATCATCACAGTCTATTGGGGAATTGATTGGGGAAATTGGTGGGAAATTAAAAGAGGAAATTTGGAGGGGGGGGGGGGGAGTTTAATGGGGAATTGATTGGAGAAATTGAAGGGGAATTGATTGAAGCATTGATTGGAGAAATTAGGGGGGAATTGATTGAGACATTGATTGGGGAAATTTGGGGGGGGGGACTAAGTGGGAAATTTGGTTCATTGATAGAGCATTCAGAAAATTTGGTAGAGAAATTTGTTGGGAGAATTTGGTGGGGACAATTGTATGTCTTCATTGGAGTAATAGGGAGGGGACCATGACATGTCGTCATTGGAGAAACGGGGAGGGGACCACGTCATTTCTTCATTGGAGAAATGGGGAGGAGACCTTGTTATGTTGTCATTCTGGCCAGGGGAACTTTGTGTAGGAATTACTGGATCTGGGGTAGTAATTCCTACATTCTCACAATCTTTACCATCCAACTCCAGTTTATCATCATCTACATTCTCATACTCAATATCATGCCATCCTAGAAGAGGTACATGAATATATGTGGTGATCAACTTCGCTACGGTGTAGAACACTTTATTCGAGTTGTGTTCAACATAAATGTGTATGAACCTGTCCTCTGGAATCAGCTTTATAATTTCAGGAATGTCCTCATCAACCAATATACAACGTAGTCTGTCGTTGATGTCCATTATAGGTTTCACATAATTAAACTACACGTGATTGTAAACCTCCAACCTCACCATAACCATTCCCAACTCTATGATAGACAGTCTATCAATTTCGTAAATGACAACTTCTTGTACACCACCAATATAGAAGAACTTCGGTGTATATACTAAACGTCCTCTTTAATGTATCACTAGATGACACTAATCTTGCAAATCTACCATTTTTCCTCCAAATTATAGACAGAAATCACTCAAGGTTTAAAACGAATCAAGGGTGACAAATGCACAAGTTAGGGCTAGGGCTTTCCAGTGTGAGTGTAAGATAAAGAAGTTTTTAAACCCCTTTTGAGATTTTTTTCCTCACAGAACCCATGAACCAAAAAAGGCAAAATCGCAACTTTTGTTCCCAAATAGGTTCGATTCTCCTTCACGTCGTTCACCTTCGTTCTTCTTTGCTTCTCCTCCTTTATCCTTTGCTTCTCCGCGTTTACCCTTTGCTTCTCCTTCGTCTTCGTCTCAAGCAAGATTTTTTATTTAAGATTTGAAGTTTAGGTCAGTTAATTTAGGGATGGAAGTTTAAGTTCAGAATCAGTTTATGGAAGTTTAAGTTTAGAAGTGAGATATTAATTAGTTTTTGGAAATGGATGGTTCAGATTCAATTAGGTGTGCTTAAAGGTTCAGATGATGCAACATCATTTATAAAATACCTCATCAACTTGGTTTTTCTACGTCATTTATAACAATTTCCCACATACTTAATGCCACGTCAATTAATGAAGGCCACGTCAGCCACAATTACTCTCCCAATCGAAAAAATTGACGGAAGGACAAAAATTAAACAATTTGGAAAGTTCAGAGACAAAATCGGTCATTTTTTAAAGTTTAGGGACGAAAACGAAACTGGAGTGAAAGTTCAGGGACGGAAATGGTATTTTACCCTAATTATTAATTAATCATTATCAGTGCACAATTGTGATTCATAAAGGAACGTTGGCAAAATCCATATAATTCATGATTGTCATATATTGTAGATGATTATATAATAATGTATATGAGAAATGTTTACAAATCATGTATACTAAGGGTGCTATTGTAATTATTATTAGCTTAGCTCAAGTTAGTTACTTAATGTAAACCTCCTATAAATACTCCTTGTAATGATTGATTAATGTAATAACAAAATTATGTTTTTACTCTTTTCCATCTTATAATGGTATCAGTGTAAACTCTAGAATCTTCCACTTTTTCCTCATGAACTTCGTCCTTGCTCTCCCATGGCGGCAAGTGATTCTTCAATGGCTATTCCTCCTTCTTCTCCAACGGATTCTCAAGCTGTGACGACCCAACTATTTTTTATTTAAAATCGACTAAAGCAGCGGAAATCAAATTGATAAATAAATAAAATTCTCAAAACATGTTTCATTCAAAAGATGAGTTCCGGAACTCAGGTTCAAATAAAACATTAAAAATCAGAAGTAGTTCATTTTCATGATGCTAAAGTTACAATTCCAAAATGAACTCAAAATAGGACATAAGTTCAAATATACTCAAAGAACTCTATGCATATATAAATCCTAGCCATCAACGCCAACATCGTCACGCACCGAGAGCACCTCCGCTATTACCTGAAAAATGTTTGGTGTATCACCCTTAGCAACAAGACTAGTGAAATGATAAATTAGAATCTGAATGATTCTTTGAATACTAACCAATGAACCATTTGATCCCAACCCACCCATTATTAACAAGAGTTAACTATATTCTTTAATTAACAAAATATTATTACTTTCTCAGAGATCAAATTCTCAATATAAACATAACACATAATATCCCAACTACACATAACCATATCATTACCATAATTGTAACATCAGCATCATCATAACACTACTATATCCACAACGATACTATAATCATAGCTTTACATAATCATAACATTAATCAATTTCACACTTCACATTATAAGTATCTCATCTCATATTATCAATCATCCAGGATACGCTGTTCCCTTAGATTGTCCATGGGTACACTGTCCCATATAGCATCTCCGAGATACATTGTTCCTTTTGATTTCATCTCTCAAGTATCTTCGGGATACGCTGTTCCCTTCGATTTCATCAAACCTCACATGGTACTATTGCAATGCACCCCATCAGACAATTCACTCAATACAAACAAAGTTCATTATTCAAACAGTTTATTTAACATATCTAAATTCAATAACGAATCATATTGAAGCAACTAGTTACCTTCCAATTCACATTACAATACATGTCTAAACAATTGCAAGTAAAATTATACTTCACCAATTCACATGTTATATCCATAGTTATATATCAAGTCATGCAATTTCATAACCAATTCTATCATGACAGAGATGCAAGATATATTAAATTAATAAAAGCCACCAATCAAATGATTCTTTGGGTTTCCCCAAAGAATCATTCAAATCCTACTTTACCACTCACCTTAATTCATAATATCACTATTCACCAAAATCACCAATTTTCAATTTAAGCCGAATTGCTCAATTTCGTCCACCACCTACACCAATTAAATCGATACCAAAATACACTTTTAATTACACTTACCAAATGAATAAAAGATAAATGATTTAATTAAAATAAAAATAAAATTCAAGCCCTGTATGGACACCTTGACCGTGAGTCTGGAGGGGTGACATTTTGGGGTGGCTTTTGGTTTGAACAAAGGGAAAGGTCCAAGTAGATTTTTTTTAAAATAAAATAAAATAAAAAGGAAACATGACACTTAATGGCTTGACTGTGGGCTGCTTTCGGTTTGGACAAGGAGGAAATATCAAGACAAATGACTAAAAAGAAAAAAAAAGCTTCAGTTTGGTCATTGGGTGGAGATCAAATAAAATTAAAATAAAACAATAGCCCCTCACATTGCAATAGTTGAAAGCAAATCAAGATTTGTGTTTGGTTCTTGAGCTCATACTCAAGAATGAAGGTTGACAATATTTTTCTCTTTTATCCTAAACCATTAAGTTCAAGTTGGATTTTACCAAGGATTTAAGAGTCTAAAAGCTATTTTAAACAAGTTAACAACATCCCACCATGGAACGATGAACAAAAGTTTGAAGAAAAGCAATAATGGAGACTCACCTTTTGTTCCTTAAGGTTAACTCCCACCTCTTCCAAAATTTCTAAAAACTTCTTTCCCTCACAAAATTTCTTGGCTCCATGGAATTATAAGAAGGATAAGCAAGCAGGGAAAAAAAAATATGAATTCTTTCAAAGGCCATGGCCGGCGGCTGAGCTTGGAGAGGAAGAAGGTTCAAAATTAATTTTCCCTTTTCCTTTTTATGAAAACCTCTTAAACCCAATGAGTAACCCTAAAAGAGAGGGGAGGAGCCCATTGTTCTACATCAAAATATAGTCCACCACTATTAACCCACTAAATAACTAATTAAAGTCCAATTTTAAATCAAATCCCCCATGCTAAAAATGAAATTTCAACTATACAATATTATTTAAAGGTCACAACTTATTATAAATTAGACTAGAAGATTTACATGCCAAAGTTTAACCCTCATTTTAAAATAAATAAAAAAATAATAAAAGATTAATTTACAATGAAAATACCTGAAAAGTTCGGGTCATTACACAAGCAAATCAAGCTTTGAATCCTTACTATCTCCATCACTCTGATGGTTCCTCTATAGTCTTGGTTTCTCCGCCTCTCAATGGTGATAAGTTATGGTGTAGATCAATGTGCCTCACACTCTCTGTAAAAAACAAACTTTGTTTTGTTGATAGAACTCTTCCAAGTCTGACTGAAGGAAATCTAATTTCTTTTTGGTTAAAAATCAATGATGTTGTGGTTTCTTGGTTTTTGAACTCAATGACTAAGGAAATCTCAGCAAGTCTTCTTTATACTGACCTAGCTTCTGAGATTTGGGATGATGTACAAGAAAGATTTCAACAAAGAAATGGTCCAAGAATTTTTCAGTTACGGCGTGAATTAATGACTATTTCTCAAGGTGATCTCTCTGTAAGTTGTTATTTCACAAAGTTTAAAACAACCTGGAAAGAATTGTTGGAATTTCGTCCAAAAAGTACTTGTTCATGTGGTGGAATGAAAGATATGGATAAGTATTATCAACGAGAATACAATATAAATTTTGTTATGGGACTCAATGAATGTATTCTCAGGTTTAATCTCAAATTCTGCTTTAGAATCTCATTCCTTCCATTAACAAGACTTTTGCTCTTATTGTGCAAGAAGAGAGGTAACAGACAATAAAGCAATCTGCAATTTCTTCTTCATCCTCTACTGAGGCAGTGGCTTTTGCAACTTTACAGCCTCAATCCAAACTTAATTCTATGGTTTCTAAGCCCCAATATCAGAAGAAAAATCGCTCTATCTGTACTCATTGCTCCATTCCTAGTCATAATATAGAAAAATGTTACAAGCTCCATGGATATCCCCCGGGTTATAGAACGAAATCAAAGACATCTCTAGCAAATACTGTGCTTCAAGACGATAATTCTGCATCCCTGGCTAGTTTTGATGGGAATTACACTCTGAATTCAATTCAATGCCAACAACTCATGTCTTTGCTCTCTTCACACCTCAATGCATCAAGTTTGATTCTTCTAATGTGGCTTCCACATCTTATGTTGTAGGTACGTGCTCATCAGTCCATACTCCATCTTCTTTTGATTCTGTTCAAATGTGGATATTGGATTCTGGGGCATCTAATCATATCTCTGCAACAAGGATTTATTTCATACTTTTCAAGCCATGCACAACATCCATGTTTGTCTTCCTAATGGCAAACGCATTGCAGTGACTGCTATTGGAGATATCAATCTTCAAAATTCTATTATTTTGAATAGTGTTTTTTATATAACTGATTTTGATGACAATCTCATATCAGTTGCACATCTTTCACGGGATAATCAGCTTGCTCTCACTTTTCATCCTGATAATTTTCTAATTCTGGATGGGTTCAATTGGAATCTGATTGGCAAAGGTGATCTTCATAATGGTCTTTACATCCTACAATCATCCACTGTTGCTGCTCAATCTAGGACTTATGCTTTCTGTTCCTCAGTGACTCAGAAACATTCATTGCAGACTTGGCATCATCGTTTGGGACACATTTCTTATAAGTATTTGTCTTTTTTACACAATCAGTTAGGCATTAACACAAATAAAACCAGAGATTTAGACCCCTGCTGTATCTATCCTTTGGCTAAGCAACATAGGTTGTCTTTTCCTTCTCATAATAGATTGTCTAAACAGTCATTTGATTTGATTCATTGTGATGTTTATGGGCCTTATCATGTTCCCACACATTAAGGTTTTTCTTATTTTGTTACTTTAGTGGATGATTATACAAGATTTACTTAGGTATATCTCATGAAAAATAAATCTGATGTTTTGTTTCTTGTTCCTCGTTTCTTTTCACTGATTTATCCTCAATTTGGGAAGCATATTAAGGTGTTTCATTCAGATAATGCAGCTGAGCTGCGTTTTACCATATATTTTCAAGAGAAATGGGTTTTACATCAATTCTCTTGTGTTGAAACTCCACAACAAAGCTCAGTGGCTGAACGCAAACATCAACACCTATTGAATGTGGCTAGATCATTGTATTTTCAGTCTCGAATACCCATATCCTTTTGGGTGATTGTATTCTTACAACAGTCTTTCTAATAAACAGATCTTCAACACCTTTGTTGGCAAATAAATCACCTTTTGACCTGCTGTATAATACCCCTATGGACTATGATTTTTTAAGAAATTTTAGGTGCTTATGTTTTGCTTCAACCTTATCTGCTCACAGAATCAAATTTGCCCTAAGAGCTCGCAAATGTGTCTTCATTGGTTATCAACCAGGTATTAAGAGATATAAAATGTTTGATATCATTTCAAGACAAATCTCCTTTTCTCCATCATGATGTACTTTTTCATGAAACCATTTTTCCATTCCATCATGTTACTGAAGCTTCTTCTACTGTAGACTTATTTACTGAAATAGTTTTACCCAAATCAATGCCACTGCATACAGATTCACCTTCAATGAATGTTGGTTCTGCTTATTTGCCTCCAATTTCTGAGATATCAGCTCCAATTTCTGATGAAATAGCCCCTGTTGATTATAATGCTACTTTTTTAGAAAATAGCACTATTCCAATTCAACAACTTGCTGTTTCTGATATTGACCCTACTGCTACTTTATCTTCACAGTAAAATCCATCATCCAGAAAATCAAATCGTTTAAGTCATCCTCCTTCTTATCTGTCTTTTTATCATTGTCATTTGTTGACAGGTTCATCCAAACCATCTTCACTTACAAGATATCCTTTGGATAAGGTCTTATCCTATCAAAAACTGACAGATACACACAAACAATTTGTTCTTTCTGTTTCCACTGAATATGAGTCTCAATACTTCCATCAAGCAATTGGTTCTCCTCACTGTAAGAAAGCCATGGATGATGAGATTTCTGTCATGGAGAGGACACAGACTTGGTCCATTGTTTCTTTACCTTCTGGACATCAAACCATTGGCAATAAGTGGGTTATATAGAATCAAGTACAAGGCAGATGGCACCGTTGACAAACAAAAAGCCCGATTGATTACAAAGGGATACAACTAATAAGAATGCCTGGATTTCTTTGAAAAAATCTACCCAGTTGCAAAGCTTGTCACTGTTAAGGTCTTTCTTGCTCTAGCTGCTTCATATAATTGGCCACTTGCACAATTGGATGTAAACAATGCATTTTTGAATGGGAATTTATTTTTGGAAGTCTATATGACACTACCTTGGGTTATAAGCCTAAGATTCTTCATTCTTCTTCTACACCAATGGTTTGTAAACTACACAAGTCTATATATGGCCTCAAGCAATCATTTAGACAATAGTTTACTAAATTTTCAAATGGTTTACTCAGCTATAGTTTTCTCCAATCCAAGTCAGATTCATTATTGTTTACTATAGGTTCTGGCAATACCTTTGTGGGTTTACTTGTTTACGTTGATGATATCATCATTACTGGGCCATCTCTTTCTTGTATTGCTGCAGTGTGATGACCCGACATATTTAAAAAGCCGGTCGTGGTTACGCAAGCGGAAGCAAGGAATTTTGAACTCAAAACAATTACTTTCATTAAAAACAAACAGAAATTTCGGCATGTAGTATTCGTAAAGTCCATGCCTCACATACAAAATAAAGTAAACCTATTTTATTTCCAGAATCATCGGCACGTCGGCCGATTTAGAGTTTCATAAAAACCATAATCAAAATAAAGTTCGGTGCACCGGTTTAAATGTCTTATACAAACATAATATACGTAGATGGTTGACTCAAAATCAAAAGAAAACAAAAGTCAAAACAAGACTCCTATACTCCCAAAATATACAGCTCGCGTGACCGGAGACCAATCCAAAAGCTCCATCTCGGCATTATCAACGAGCACCACCTGCCGCTCCACGACCTCGTCCCCGAGCGTTACCTGAAAGGTGATGTAGAGCACGTTTGAGCATGGCACTCAGTGAAAACAAAAGAATATGAACAGTGATGCGGAATGACCGTGACATAATGCGAAAGTACATAACAAAATGCTACAAATACGAATGAAGTACAAATGCTTTGTGTTTGGATGATGGCAACTAGTCATAACTCTTTGATTCTACAAACATTACCAATACAAACCCGGTGTCTCACTACGCCCATATTACAAAACCAATCAACCTTCGAGCCGTAGCTCATCTCAGTTTCAAACTATTTCAATTCACTAGCACCCAGGTCATTCTAACGTAGCACACCGGGGCTCCATCACTTCTCTGCCACCGTAACCACGTGTAACGTCCAACACTCATACGCTGTTACACTAGTTACAACCCCATGGCCACATAACGATCACATGATATGCATGAGTGGAATGTATGACATGAAATGGATTAACATGTTTCTTCATAACATAATTATATAACGAGATATCGATTCAACAATTGTAAGTAGATTAACTTTTCCAAAATAGGCATATAACTCAATATTATTCATAAAGTGTTCATGTTTCACATATTCACATGGTTCGTATTCATAACTAGTTTCCGAGCATAATAAAAAAGTATCAAATATGCATGATCATATTCCCAAATCCAGTATATGACTCGTTCATAGACTATGAACATAATAACAAAGCAATTTAGGCATGCTTCAATGATCAACTTGTCAAAACAATAATCTTAAATTTTGGCTATTTTAGCATTAAGGTTTTAACCAATGCTCGAAATCAATATTTCTTCCCGTAACTTCACTTGTTTCCAAACTTTACCATCCACATCACAATTCATATTTACTCATATCCACATATTCCATTCCCGAATTAGTTCCAATAGGAACGGGGACGCCACACCAATCACCCTTCCGATTCTTTTTGTTCTCACCTTCAACGTTAGTTCCGTTTGTAATCGCTCGCCTTTAGCCTACAACAAGTTAATCTATATATTTTTAGGCTAATATAAACATTACAAATCATCCATAACAACCACAAATAACCCCGAACCCGATTAGTGACACAAGTGCCAAAACTAGTTGATTCGGGATGCAAATTTCGGTCAAACAAGGAGTACTTATGAATATTCAATGGATTGATGCTCTAAGGTTGTTTCCTTATTTAAATATATCCATTTAAACACCAAATGTTCCATAATTGATAATCTTTCACTAAAAGTCAAGGAATACCCAAAAATAAGAAACTAGTCCAACAAAAGTGCAATTTTTGATCAAAAATGGAAATTTACCAAAAATTCACTAAATTGATCTTCCAAAGTGTTTTCCATGTATAAAATATACATACAAACATTCAAACTTTCCAGAATTGATAACTTTTAAGATTCAACAAAGAAACACCCAAAACTAGCTAAATTTAAAACTAGCATTTTGGCCAATTTTGAGATTCTATCAAAATTCATTTCCCTTCCTTTCCAAGTTGTTTTTCATACATCACATAATCATATGAACACTCTTAAATACCAGAATTGAGCAACTTTAAGTGATGGTCAAGAATTCCTAAAATTCAAAGGACACAAAAAACTTCAAAAACTTCAATTAATGGAGTTTTGTAAAAGCTTGAACCCACTCATGTCTTTTACCTTTTAAAGAAGCTTAAGAGGTGAACTTAAAGTTTATATACATCAATTACACCACCATGTCCAGAATTTAAAAATAAAAAAGAACCTTCAATAAACATCCTTGAAGACACTCCAATCAAATCCAAAGAAAACTAGCCAAAAAATGAAATCTAGGTTAGTCAATACCTTGAGTTTTTGCTCAAATCTTCTTCCAAGACTTGTTTGGATCTTCCTAAGATGGTGATTCTTATATGAATCACACAAAAACCCTTCAAATTGATCCAATATCCAAGAGCAAAGTGAGTGAAAATGGTTGAAGAGAATTGAGAGAGAAAGGGCGGGGGGGGGTCTACGGTTTTGAGGAAGAAGAAAAGGATGGAATTTTTGTATTTTTTTTGTCTTTTCTTTTGTTGTTTTCCTTTTAAACTTTTGTTTTTCTTAATTAAAAATGACAACTAAAATCAATTTATTTCCAAGTCCCTCCACCTCTTCCATTTAGCACCAAGCCCTTCCACCTCCTAAATTTGGCACCAAGCCCTTCCACCTCCTAAATTTATTTCATACCCCTCATCTTCTTCTTTTGCTAACTGGCCCTCACTCAAAGAAATTAACTATGGTTAATTTTGCCCTTCAAATAAACTCCCACCTATAGTTAAACTAACCATGGTTAAATACTAATTAACAAAAATACTTATAGTAATCAAATAAGACAAGTCAAAATAAGGAAAATTCTCAATTATCCTACAAAACTTCTTGGGTCCTTACATGCTGTCAAGAAATTCCTTCATACCAAATTATATTGAAGGATTTGGGTGACCTGAAATTTTTCCTTGACCTGGAAATCTCTCGCAGCAAACAAAGTTTATTTCTTACTCAACGAAAATTTTTGTTTATAGCTTATTTAAGATTCTGGTCTTCTTGGTTTCAAACCAAATGTCTTGCCCATGGATCCAAAATCAAAGTTGTCTTCTAGTGATGGTACTCCACTTTCTTCTACTGATGCACAACATTATTGTAGATTGATTGGGAGACTCTTGTATTTGACCATTTCACGCCTAGACATTACATATGCTATTAACAAGTTAAGCCAATTCGTTTCAAGTCATTTGACACGCATTTATCTGCTGTGAACTACCTTCTTCGTTATTTGAAGAGCACACCAGGTTAAGGTATCTTTTTTTTTTTTGCTTCATCCCAATCTCCTTCCCATCCTCCATTACAATTGCGTGCTTTCGTGGATGCGGATTGGGGTACGTGTGTTGATACATGACGCTCAGTCACGAGTTTGCATATTTTTGGGCTAGTCAATGATTTCTTGGAAGGCTAAAAAGAAAACCACCGTCTCATGTTCATCTACGGAGGCTGAATATTGTGCTCTTACGGTTGTTTCAAGTGAGCTAACTTGGCTTCATTACCTATTAACAGACTTGTAGATTTCTGTTTCTTCACTAGCATTGGTTTTCTGTGATAATAATGTTGCCATTCAAATAGCTATCCAACCTTTCATGAACGAACTAGACACATCGAAATCGAATATCATTTCGTCCGAGATAAAGTGGCTGCTGGATTGCTCAAGCTTATGCCTATTCAAAGCTCCCTTCAACTTGTAGATCTTTTTACAAAACCATTAGGATTACTTTCTTTTTACTCTTTTAAGGCAAGATGGGACTTTCTAATCCTCTATATGTCCATCTTGAGGGGGGAGTAATAAGGGTGTTATTGTAATTATTGTTAGCTTAGCTCAAGTTAGTTACTTGATGTAAACCTCCTATAAATACTCCTTGTAATGATTGATTAATGTAATAACATAATTCTCTTTTTACTCTTTTCCATCTTATTAATGTACTATTATTGATTTTTTTAGTTAAAATATTAAATAAGAGAACTCAAACTATTCGATAAAAAAAATAAAAAGAAAAGAACTCAAACTATTCAAATATTATGGAAAGAAATATTTATGTCTAACCAATTGAGTAATGCGTAAATTAGTGAGACAATACTTTCATGGTAAAGATTAAATAATTATACATCAAATCAAGAATATATATATATTTTTAATGATAGTTTCATCATCATGGGCATTAAGAGATAATTAATAATATTATATCAATACTTGTTACATAAAAGGGCAATTCTTATTTATTTAGTCTCTTCTCAAAAGTAAAATAAAAAAAACAGTAAGCATAGTACAAATATCTGAAAGCCAACTTTAATCCAACATTATAACACACATGTGATTTTTCTTTTAATTATTTCTGTAAAATCCATAAACGTCTCTGCATATAATGCTTTATGGGCAGCTAATGGGGCTTTTGGTGTTCGATTTTCCTCTCAAGGGAGAGTGTATTCTGCAAAATCAAAGCCAAATTAACATTACTTTTTTCATTATTATTATTTGAATTCTCATTGATGATTACTATTTTTCACATTCAAATTGATGGACGAAATATAGTATGAAAATTTTCTTCCTTTGCTGTAATTAATAAAATGAAAGAATTGGGCAATTTTTAAAGAGAAAAATGCATGTAAAAAGAAACCCATTAAAAATCGTTGAACTGAATGAAATTGAACTATTATATTTTTCCTTCTATTTAGAAGGATCTAACCCAAGTAAAGTAAGGTAGTTTAGTATATGGTTTAATCAAATTTTATTTCAATATAAATCGAATGAAATCAGATTTAATTATAAATATAAATATTTTAATTATCACTTTAAATATCATCTTATTATAATATATTTCTCCCATTTAAACTTCATTTCTTTTTAAAATAATAATTCGTCTATTTTTTATTTTAAAATAATGTGATTTTCAAATTCATTTGTTGTTACTAATAAATCCCTTAAAATGACGATAAAAGTGAATAAGTCCTTCAATAAATACGCTTGAAAATAATTTAATAAACCACTTATAATAACTGAATGATAATGAAACTAAGTTTTGTTTTATAATTAGTTAATCCAATTTTGAGTTATATAGTAATTATTCTATTTTATAAATATTTCCTCTAAAAAAAAAAGAGAAAAAGATGAGTTTAGCTTACTTCCACACTTATTGCCCACAGGACGGTTTTTGATATTGCAACGTTTAGGGATAGTAATAGCAATGGAAGGGTTGATTCCAGCCATTTTAGCCACTGGTGAAAGCAGAATTGCACATAGACATTTTGGAGATATCTTAAACAATGCCCTCACTTTGCTGCAGCAAACTGTTGAAACCTTAATTCTTGCATTCTTCACTGCATTCAAGCATGGACTTAAACTAGCCGCCGCCGACTCGATCGGCGTGACGCCGCACTCTCCAGCACCTTCGATTTTCACTATAAAAGCCTCAAAAGCCAACAGAATTATAAATGTACTCACAATCCAAGCTTTAGTGTTATTGATCAACAATGCCATATCTAATGGTCTTTCTCTCTTGTGCAATGAATTTCAATGAAAGAAATAAGGAGATTTATATAATATGATCTCAAACTCAAATGGGGAAAGAAAAAAGGAAATTCAAGTAGTGGGGTGGTTGTGCAGATTTTGTTTATTTTATTTCAAGATGTAATCATTTTTTGGAAGCCACCATTTAGAATTTTAATAAATTTTGGCTTCACACACTGTGACTGAGAGTTCTTATTTGTTTGTTAATCTTAGGTGGATTTGATACAATTAATTAATTCCCAACTCTTATTTGATTTCCCGTGTGGCTAATTTTATAGATTTCAGAGAAAATTGTATAACTACCCTTGAACTATGAAGATCGATATAATTGTATACTCAAATATTTATTTTGAACAATTATACTCTTAAATTTAGTTAAGTAATAAAGTTGGACACATTAGTTGGAAATACAAGGGGTCTAGTTACATTCATCTTATATATCGAGTAAAAAAGTATAGATTTTAGTTATAAATGGGAATTTCTGCTTCTCTAATATTAGTATGAAGTTAGGTATGTTTCCATTTGGATTGGATTGGATTATTTCCCATTTGAAGTAGAGGTGGATTAGTAATAGTGTCACACACTCACTCAATATCAGAATGTGGGTAAAGTTGGTGAGGTTGAAATTCTCCAAATATTTTCCAAATTAGAATTTAAGACCCAATACCTTTTTCTTTGCAACATTTAATATCTTACGCATACTGCCAAAAAATTAAAGTCATTCTTGCTTCGCTATGATTCGCATAGTCATGCCCACTGCCACGTGTTATGTAATAAGCATTATGGAGAGTTCTTATTGGAATGTTGATGCACTATAAATAAAATAATCATATTATATATTGGTTTTAAAGCTAAAATTCAACCTCATTATATATAATAAAAGTAAAATCTTACGTTTTATTAAGAGATTATTTACAAATTTAAGTAGGTTTGTTTTGAGTATATGGTTTCATCTGTCCTAACCTTTTTAAGTAATGGTTTATTTTTAAGTTTTATAGATGATAGAAATTAGTGAATATTGCTATAATTAGAATTAACGCGTTAAGCCCTTCATCATCTAATTCATTTTAAAATTTTGTTAAATAGAAAAAAGAAAACAAGAAAGTTAAAAGTAAGTCAATAAAATTACCAAATAAAAAAAACTCGATATACCAAAGATCATCTAAAATAAAAGAACTACATATATATGACGATAAAACACCATCATCAAATAGGAGAAACAATACTAATATTACCAAAATTTAAACAAACCACAACACAATACAAAATGAGTTGTCTTTCTAAATATATGAGTTTACCATAAATTCCATTTGAAAACATAGTTCGCACAAACATTTGTATTGTTGTAGAAACAAAAAGTTCCGCAAATTACAAACTCTCACATAATTATTTAAACTTGTGATAAAATTACATGTTATTAAATAGAGACCAAACAAATTTTGTCATGTATCTTTAAATTAAATTAAATTAAAGAAAATCAAATTGGCAAATCAAATATTGTCATGTGTCTGTTTCATGGGCATTTGATGACATAAGTTAGTTTAATTAAATTGCGTCATGTGACATTTCGGCCCAAATCAAATGAAGTCCATATCCACCAAAGGTTCCCTAAAAACTTTATAAATATAGTACATCATACACAATTTGAGGAGGTTGGAAAAATATTCAGAGAGAAAACAGAAACTTTGAAGACTGAAGTGTTTGAAATTAAATTTGTTAAGAGTAAAATCTCTAAAGTTTTGTAGACTTTATATAGTGTTTAAGTTTTATGGCCACATCAAATCGATTAATATTTCACTAGCTATAAATTCAAGACTTAATTCCATTAATACAAGAAATACGCCCAACGACCATCGAATCCAAGTTTTTATTTTAGATAATGAATCAGAGGATTATTCTATTAGAGCGATTGCAACACTCAAATAATCAATACAAATTTATTTTATAATTCCACATCTATTTCATTCTATTGGAATTATGTGTGAACAACCATTTATTTTTTGGTGTTTGATAAGAATATATTAATTATGTCCAAATTTTATAATACACGTCCTTACTTTTATATATGTTTGGTTTCTATATCAAATTATAAAATTAGTGGGGTCCACGTATTTATTACACATAATAATATATAATATAAATAGATAAAAAAATTAAAAAAATAGAAGAGTTCTTCCTTGCTAGTGAAAGAGGTGAGTATTTTCCCCCTTTAATTTTCTTTAAAGTGTTTAAGATATATTCCTATCTAATGTAATCCTGTTATGCGTCCAAGGATACTAGATATTGCAATACCAATATTTAATTTTAGAGAAATTACACCAAATTTGTGGAAGCAAATTAAGAGGCTTGACTCCTTTAAGAGATGGAGGCAAGTCTTTCCCGTGAATTAATGAAATTTTAAAAAAAAACGTGAATTAATTAGTATTAAAGAATCACATTAGTTAGTTTTCATTTAGTTATATTTTAGTTATATATTTAGTTATTCAGTTGTTACTATTCTTCCTATATATATTAGGAACTTGTAGCCGATCACCATTAATAAGAAAATATCTTTTATTGTGGTCTCTCTTTGAATCTCTTCTTATACATCTTTGATATGGTATCAATCGCCTAAGGCTAGACGCCATTAAATCCTGGTTTCCTTTGAAGCTCTATATCCATGGCTTCTTCTTCAACTTACACTGAAATTTCGCTCAACACATCTGGTAAAAAAAAATCAAGACCCAAAACTTGTAAATCATGGCAATAAAACCTCCATTGTTAAACTGGGAGATGAGAATTATATTCTCTGGAAATTCCAAATTCTTATTGCAATTGAAGGCCACAATCTGCATGAGCTGTACATTGTTAAACTTTTGTTATCTTTTATTGTGGTTTCTCTTTGAATCTCTTCTTCTACATCTCTGAAATTAGATGGAGGCATGATATAATGACTTAAAAAAAAGCTAAATTATACAAAATGCCCCCAAACCTACTACATTTATTATATTTTATCAATTATCTCTAACATTTAAATTTTTGTAAAGCTTAACGAAAATTGTTAATAAAGAGTTTTTTTTTTTTTTTTTTTTTTTTTTTTTTTTTTGTAAATGTTGAGGGTAGAGAATTGAAACTTTTAAAACGTTGAGGCATTTTGTATAATTTAGAAAGAAAAAAAACAACAAAAAAAAGCAGTAAAAAATGACATCTTATTACAAGACACAATGACAAAATGGAAACTCTAGTATTATTCAATTTCAAAAGGCATTACATTCACTTATTTCAACTCAACGGTAAATAAAAAGACATTCAATGATAACCTCCAATAAAAAAAAAAAATCAGAATCTTTAAAAAAAATGAAAATAATTTTTCTCCTTATAATTAGTTCCTTGGAACTCTTTATTTTAAGTGCCTAATATGATCTTCTTATTTGGCAATGACTGTAACTGAAGGACCAGCTTGATTAGCAGCAGCGAGCTTTATTTTCCTAGCTTTACTTATATTCTTCCAATATGTTGCAATTTCCCTTTCCGCCTTCTTCACCACCTTCCCATTTTCATCATTCTCTTCCTTTGTTTTTACTGAATTCTTTGGTGGAAGATTGTCAAGCTCTGCCAGAACCTTTATTATATCAAGGACTAGCCTGTCTGCTAGGGTGCGGGAGAAGTCTTCTCTAATCACTACTCGTAGAACAGTTACATGCTTGGCACCATCTGGCATTGGATACGCCGGCACAACCCAACCGAAGCGGCGTAACATCTCGGAAACCTCGAATTCATCATGACGGCTTCGGTCTTTGAGAGAGAAAGCCACCACTGGAACTCCTATATCCTTGGAGACTATGGTGAAGCGCCCTGTATTCTCTAGTCCTTCTTTTAACACCATT
Organism: Gynostemma pentaphyllum; assembly: GCA_028015215.1. NCBI lineage: Eukaryota > Viridiplantae > Streptophyta > Magnoliopsida > Cucurbitales > Cucurbitaceae > Gynostemma > Gynostemma pentaphyllum. The sequence goes on along the minus strand of CM051345.1, from coordinate 315,474 downwards.
GCATTGTCATGACAATTTTGCATCACATTGCGATATCCCTGTTTTATTTATTCAAGTAATATGCTCATTTAGAAATAACAAAAAAAAAAAAAACAAGACCAAGATTAATTAGTCTTTGATTGATTTAAAATTAAGAAAACCTCACCTCAAATCCCAAGCGGATGAGTTGATAATATTGAGCAATGATTTGGCTAGACCCTGAAAAAGAGAGAAAATTCATTTAGTTAGTTAATTGTTTTGATGATGCGACCAAAGTTAGTCTCATATCGGTTAACAGTGAATAAAAAAAACATTTATCAAGTAATCGGAAGAGTGAATTATAAATCACGATCCCTAATTGACTCCCTAATTTACACCATAACAGCTCATTTACTACCTAATATATATGTTAACAAAGATATCGACGTGAAATAAAAAAGGAAATATAAAATTACCTTTGGAGAAGTTTAGGGTGAAGGTAGGTTGATCAGCACCAAGATAATTGATATGAAAAATGAGTTCATCAGGCAGATCATCTTTGGTTCTCCAAATAACCCAACCAATACCAGCATAAACAAGTCCATATTTATGACCACTCACATTAATACTCTTCACTAATGGAAGTCTAAAATCCCATTCTATCTCTGGATACAGAAATGGAGCTATGAATCCACCACTTGCTGCATCCACATGAATAGGTACATCCCATCCTTTTTCTTTATTCTTTTCAACCAATAAATCGTTGAGAAGTTTAACGTCCTCAAATTCACCGTTATACGTCGATCCCAAAATGGCTGCGACACAAATAGTATTCTCATCCACCAATTCAACTGCTTTCAATGGATCCATCACATAATAACCTTCTCTCACTTTCACTTCCTTAAGCTCAACTTCAAAATATCTCGCAAACTTCTCCCAACACACTTGAACATTAGCACCCGTCACTATATTTGGCTTGTCACAAGGTTTCCCTTCTGCCCTCCTCTTGTTTTGCCACTTCCTTTTAAAAGCAAGCCCCGCAAGCATGATAGCCTCGGAGGAACCGACGGTCCCTACACCGACAGCGGTGTCGGAGTCACCGAGGGGAGCGTTGAAAAGATGAGCAATCATATTGACACAACGGTTTTGAAGCTCGGTGGTGATGGGATACTCATCCATATCGACGTAGTTTTTGTTGGCGGAATCCATGATGAGTTTATCACATTCAGGTTCCATCCAAGTAGTGACGAAAGAAGCTAAATTGAGACGTGGGTTAGAATCGAGCATCAGTTCATCGTTGATGATCTGAAAAGCGGCTTCTTTCGGCATTGAGTTGTCGGGCATAACATGTCTGGGAGCAGAGTCTCGGTTATAAGGGGAAGAAAATGGAGAATGAATAGAAACATCGGATTCGGAAAATGTTTTGGGTAAAACCATGTTTGATAAAGGATTTGAAAGAGAGAAGAGAAGGAAAAAAGAAGAAGAAGATATTAGATAAAGAGTTTGAGAGAGAAGAAGATGTTTGTTTGATGGGAAGGTTGAAGAAAGGGGTGAATACGGTATTTATAGGCCAAATTAGTTTTGCACAAAAATGTGGAAAATCGAGAGAGATTTCTTGGGTGGGAAGGAAGTGTAAAAAAGGAGGAAGCAAGAAAGAAGGAACTTTTGGTTTAATTTCTAGAATGTATAGTCAAATAAAAACGGCCAAAAGACTATTTGAGATGAATTTTATTTTATTTTTATTTTTTGACAAAAATATTTGAGGTAGATTTTAGAAAGAAAAATATCTATCTTCTAACCGGTAAAGAGAAACTGTTAGATCAAACATGTTATTAACATTCGTATATTTATTAGTAGGACTTATGTTTTTATTACATAATAATATATTTAATCTCATAGAAATTGGATATTTATGAAATTTATGAAGAATTTATTATCAGTATATAGAAAAATATTTTCCCCATTAAAAAATAAGAAATATTTGTATCTTCAATAATAAATAGGAACTCGTTCTTACTTCATATATATTTATTTTTTATTAGATTATAGAAATAAATATTTATAATAATACATAATATAAATAAATTAATAGAGATTTGAAGTGTCCAATGAAATGAATATGGATTCCCAAAAGTATGTCAGGGTAGTGGTCAACGAAACATAGTTGACCATTGAATGAAATATTCCAGTCTAGGAATGGTCGATACGAGAATTGAACAAAATCAGCCAGACTTTATATGCCTTTAAATATCTATTTTTTTTATTTTATTTATGGTTTGCATATGTCGTATCCAGCTCTTTGAAAGAAAATTAATTCAAAGTTATGATTAAATTAGTGTTTATTGAACGCAGAATGAAGTCATGAACGAACGAAAGGCGAATTTGAATTCTGATTCTCCGCGTCCAAATAAACCATGGACGTTTTCTTCTCCATTTAATTGTTTCTCTTTCTCCCCCAAAAAAGTTAAAATTAATTAATTAAAATTGGTACGTGAACGGCATGATAATAGGCCATAAATTTTGTTGACTTTCTTAATTTTCTCTATTGGCCTCCTTATTCAACTCTCTTCCCTTTTTCCTCATTGATTTGGCATTCAAAATAGTTGATTTTGTGGTTTAAAAATGAAGTCACACGTTTTAATTAATTATTAGAACTCCATTACGTTTTTGGTTTAAAACCGATGGTATTGTGATATGGTGGCCCCCACTTAAATGATCGTGAGACTTGTACAAGGTAAAAAACCATATAGAGATAAGGCGTTGTATCATATTCAAGTTTTACACGGTTTAGATATTTAACCTGAAGACTCCGACTCAAATGGATAGCTCATGGTATGTGGCCCTATCGAACTAGCACGACCAACGGACCACGATCCAAGTATTTGACGACTATATAAAGCATAGTTTTATATTGAATTAGGTATGCATTGAAACCAATACCTAATATTATTCCTTGTTGCACCGCAACCTTACATTTAATTCCATTCGATTAACTTGACCCAATTCTTGGCCCGTTCTTTCATATCACAATTACTTTTTTAGTTCAATAAATAATTATACTATAATATAAGTAATTTTTTAAAAGTTCGACATTTCAAGTAATTAGGTATGCAAAAATATGTTATTTCAATTATTGTCCCTTGATTTAATGTGAATAAGGTGATTCATTCATTGTAAAAATATGTAATTCAATGTTAATCACTTGATTGCCCATGTATATTCAAATATTTTTAAATCGGCATAATTTTATAAAGGTAACAAAAAATTTTACTAGATTTTACAATCATCCCAATTTGAAAAGTGTCATGTTTTCTTGACTTGTTATCTCTTTAATTGCTAGATCAATTTTCAATCATATATTAATTGTTTTTATTGAGACTTGGAGGCTAAAAATGCTAAAATATATTTTAGCCTATACCCGCTCACAGCCGAGGCTTGCAACTTTTGACAACTCTTGGGCCAAAAATCCGAGAGTGGTCATTGCGGCCACCAGTCTCATGGCCGCTGCGACCAAAGTGGTGATTATTTTCGATTTTGTCCCGTGGTGGCGGTCATGATATTATTTGATTATATTTTCTTTTCTAGTTTATCTTGGTATAGTTGTTATCTTTCCTTAACCTAGATAAACTTGTATAGATATGGGCTATAAGCTATCAAATTCAATGAGAAATACAATTCTTCAAATTCTTCATGGAATCAGAGCGGGGTAACGATCTTTATCGTAAATGACCATGCTAGGTGAAAACCTGACAAAATAAACTGAAGAAACCATGGCCATTATCAATGATGCTGATAGAAGTGGTCTTCATGGCCTTTCTAATGATCAATGGGCTACGCTTGTCCAAATGTTGAATTCAAAATGGCAGAATTCATCAAATGTCAAGTTGAATGGTGAGAGAGTTCATCCCGATCTATGGATCATTGATACGGGTGCTCGAACCATATGTTTAGTAATGTACGTCGTTTACATAATTTGATCGACATAACCCCTATTTTTGTTGGTCTACTAAATGAAAAATAGACATTTGCACGGTAACGAGGAACAATCACCTTGAGCTAGAATGTGAAGTTGCATAATGTTTTATACATCTTAGAGCTCATTTGCAACCTTTTATCTGTTTCTCATTTGCTTAACAAACTATATTATATAATTACTTTTACTGATAAGCTATGTATCATTCATGATCGTATTTCAAGGATAATGATTGGAGCAGGTGAACAATATGATGGGGTTCACTGGTTCCATCATTACTTTTTTTTTATTATTTTTAGGTATTAAAATGCAATCATTACTTTTTTTTTTATAAACAAAACTCAAGCAGCCGCAAAACATGGAAAAAAAAACCAAAAGAAACCCTCGACGGTCCATCATTTACCAAGAAGTCAACACCACAACAACATCTAAATATTAATATAAATATAAACCTAAATATATAATAAAATATAATTACTTAAACCTAAATATAATATATAAAATATTATTTTAAAGACCATATTTATTCTATAGTTATAAGTACCATGACGTACATTTAATTATATACTATATTTTTTTACAACTATAGACCATGGTTTTTCTTACCTGTAGTCTATAGTCATATTTATGAAAATTTAGACCACTTTTTTTATTTATGTGTGGTGTATAATCTAATTTTCTTGACAAGTATAGACAATAGTTTTTTTTATCAAGGTCTATATACACGTGTTTGGTTAAAGACCACAGTTTAATTAATTTTGGTAGTGGTAGTTTAGGATTACTAGATAAATCTCTGTAAAGATTTAGTACAAGTGGGAGATTGTTGGGGTTTCTACCTTAAATCTTATGTAATTCAATTAAGCTATAAATAAATAAAGGAATTATTAATTAGTAATATTTACATTGTTATTTATTATTAGTTTAATAAACGTAATCCATCATAAGATCCAGAGTTACTTATGATAACTTAAAGTGAGCATATGATGTGAGAAGATTCACTTAAGTATAACTCAAATAGTCTGTGGTATATGAATAAAGGTTGGGTGCCTTATTTCTAATAACACCACTAACACGACCCACTTGTAAATTGGCACAAGTGATCTCATCTAGATCGCTCATGTAGAGACATGTGAGTAAGGGTGTTGCTACAGTAGAGATTGTAGTAGACTGGACTAAGATAAACTTACTGTCTTCTGGGAAAGCCGTTATAGAAAGACACTTCGTTTATCAATCGGTTGATCATGTACAATTGATCTTAGTCTTGAGTGGATTACAAACTCTTATTCGCAAGAGACAAACCTTTGATTTGCATAAGTGAGAGTGATTCGATATGTTTCGCTCAATATGCCTCCCACTTTGAGGATTGCATCTTGCTTATAGTTGAGAACGTAATTACACAAGAATGGAATTCACTCTTTTCCATATAGAAAAATAGAAAAGTAGTTCCCTTATGGATTGATTTGGTGCTGGAACAGCAGGGCCCCATATTCCTTTGATCAAGGAAAAGAAAAATATGCATAATGGAGATTATGTAAGGATATTCATTGGAGAATCAGTTGGGCTTAAGGAACAAGATGTATCATGGAGTTTAATACGGTAAAATTACCTAGCCATGGATACGAACTAACTTGTGAAGGATCAAAGTGTAGTTAATGGTATTAGCCAATGGACAAAACTATGTCTATAGTACTAAGAGTGCAACTCTAGATATTTAATGGAGTTATCTAGAAGTTAATGAATAAGAATTAATTGATTGAAGGAGTTCAATCAATTTAATTCTAGATCATTGGAGTTTAGTCCTATAGGGCCATTAAATCCTCCGAGCTAACACATGTAATTGAGAACATAAATTAATGATGATTAATTTATTTGGAAAAATTATTTCAAAATGGAGGGGTAGAATGTAAACATAGACACATCTTTAATATAGCCAGGGAGTTATTGTTTCAAGCAAAACTCCCTCATTCTTTTTGGGGTGACAGTGTTATCACTACAATTTATTTGATAAATAGAATACCTACACCTTTTCTTGATAATAAAACTCCTTATGAGATCTTTTTTCATACCCCCACTTACTTATGACCTTCTTCGTGTTTTTGGGTTTTTATGTTTTTTTTTAAAAATAACCCTCATGTTAACGATAAATTTCGGCCTCGTACTCATCGATGTCTTTTTGTTGGTTATCCGTTTGGTAAAAAGAACTGGCGTCTATATGACTTGGAAACTCATGAATAATTTGTTTCAAGAGATGTTACTTTTAGTGAACATATTTTTCCTTATCATGATATCATTTGTTCTAATCCAGTAGTATCTACCTCTCATAGTCATCCCTTCTATGAAACTCTTATGGACTGGGAACATGCTGAGAGTAATGAAAATGTTATTGTTGAGATAGAGTCTTTTCTATCGAGAGGGAGTGGAGAAAATATTATTCCCTTTGAGATTATTATGCATGAAGAGGCGTTTCTCCCAGGATTGGGAACACGATCCACAAATTGAGGACAATGTTGTTGATATTAGTGCCCTTGTTTATTCACCAACAAAGCAGGACATGGTATTAAGAAGGCTTCTAGTGGGCTCACAGATTGTGTTACCAATATAGTTAGTGTTGTAAACCTAGTCACATCATCATCACCTGTCAGTTCATTATCATCAAGTACTCAGTATTTTCTCGTTTATTATGTAAACTGTGATAAATTCTCTACATAACATGCTTGTTTCTTGGCTGATATTACAATAGGAAAAGAACCTTCCTCTTTTAAAGAGGCTATTCAGGATGCTGGTTGGAGAAAAGTAATGAAAGAGAAGATTGACGCTCTTGAGCATAATGGAACATGGACATTGGAAGATTTGCCACCTGGTAAGCGAGCTATTGGGTGCAAATGAGTGTATAAAATAAAAAATAATTCTGATGGTATTGTAGAGAGATTGAAGGAAAGACTTGTTGTGCATGGAAATCAACAAATTGCTGGGATTGATTACAATGAAACCTTTGCTTCTGTGATAAAGATGGTTACAGTTCGTACTTTCTTATTTATTGTTGTAGCTAGACAGTGAGGGTTACATCAGATGGATGTACACAACACTTTTCTCCATAGTGACGTGGAAAGGAGGTCTACATGCAGTTACCTCATGGTTTTAATCCTACAGAATCTGCTAAGGTGTGTCGATTGAGGAAATCGCTATATGGTTTGAGACAAGCACCGCGAAGTTGGTTTGCTAAATTGTCAATGACATTGACAGATATTGGGTTTATTCAATCCTACCAAGATTACTCTCTTTTCAGTTATTCAAAGAAATCTGTGTTTCTTCATGTATTGGTGCTTCTCCAAATATTTTCCAAATTAGAATTTAAGACCCAATACCTTTTTCTTTGCAACATTTAATATCTTACGCATACTGCCAAAAAATTAAAGTCATTCTTGCTTCGCTATGATTCGCATAGTCATGCCCACTGCCACGTGTTATGTAATAAGCATTATGGAGAGTTCTTATTGGAATGTTGATGCACTATAAATAAAATAATCATATTATATATTGGTTTTAAAGCTAAAATTCAACCTCATTATATATAATAAAAGTAAAATCTTACGTTTTATTAAGAGATTATTTACAAATTTAAGTAGGTTTGTTTTGAGTATATGGTTTCATCTGTCCTAACCTTTTTAAGTAATGGTTTATTTTTAAGTTTTATAGATGATAGAAATTAGTGAATATTGCTATAATTAGAATTAACGCGTTAAGCCCTTCATCATCTAATTCATTTTAAAATTTTGTTAAATAGAAAAAAGAAAACAAGAAAGTTAAAAGTAAGTCAATAAAATTACCAAATAAAAAAAACTCGATATACCAAAGATCATCTAAAATAAAAGAACTACATATATATGACGATAAAACACCATCATCAAATAGGAGAAACAATACTAATATTACCAAAATTTAAACAAACCACAACACAATACAAAATGAGTTGTCTTTCTAAATATATGAGTTTACCATAAATTCCATTTGAAAACATAGTTCGCACAAACATTTGTATTGTTGTAGAAACAAAAAAATCCGCAAATTACAAACTCTCACATAATTATTTAAACTTGTGATAAAATTACATGTTATTAAATAGAGACCAAACAAATTTTGTCATGTATCTTTAAATTAAATTAAATTAAAGAAAATCAAATTGGCAAATCAAATATTGTCATGTGTCTGTTTCATGGGCATTTGATGACATAAGTTAGTTTAATTAAATTGCGTCATGTGACATTTCGGCCCAAATCAAATGAAGTCCATATCCACCAAAGGTTCCCTAAAAACTTTATAAATATAGTACATCATACACAATTTGAGGAGGTTGGAAAAATATTCAGGAGAGAAAACAAAACTTTGAAGACCAAGTGTTTGAAATTAAATTTGTTAAGAGTAAAATCTCTAAAGTTTTGTAGACTTTATATAGTGTTTAAGTTTTATGGCCACATCAAATCGATTAATATTTCACTAGCTATAAATTCAAGACTTAATTCCATTAATACAAGAAATACGCCCAACGACCATCGAATCCAAGTTTTTATTTTAGATAATGAATCGGAGGATTATTCTATTAGAAGCGATTGCAACACTCAAATAATCAATACAAATTTATTTTATAATTCCACATCTATTTCATTCTATTGGAATTATGTGTGAACAACCATTTATTTTTTGGTGTTTGATAAGAATATATTAATTATGTCCAAATTTTATAATACACGTCCTTACTTTTATATATGTTTGGTTTCTATATCAAATTATAAAATTAGTGGGGTCCACGTATTTATTACACATAATAATATATAATATAAATAGATAAAAAAATTAAAAAAATAGAAGAGTTCTTCCTTGCTAGTGAAAGAGGTGAGTATTTTCCCCCTTTAATTTTCTTTAAAGTGTTTAAGATATATTCCTATCTAATGTAATCCTGTTATGCGTCCAAGGATACTAGATATTGCAATACCAATATTTAATTTTAGAGAAATTACACCAAATTTGTGGAAGCAAATTAAGAGGCTTGACTCCTTTAAGAGATGGAGGCAAGTCTTTCCCGTGAATTAATGAAATTTTTAAAAAAATGTGAATTAATTAGTATTAAAGAATCACATTAGTTAGTTTTCATTTAGTTATATTTTAGTTATATATTTAGTTATTCAGTTGTTACTATTCTTCCTATATATATTAGGAACTTGTAGCCGATCACCATTAATAAGAAAATATCTTTTATTGTGGTCTCTCTTTGAATCTCTTCTTATACATCTTTGATATGGTATCAATCGCCTAAGGCTAGACGCCATTAAATCCTGGTTTCCTTTGAAGCTCTATATCCATGGCTTCTTCTTCAACTTACACTGAAATTTCGCTCAACACATCTGGTAAAAAAAAATCAAGACCCAAAACTTGTAAATCATGGCAATAAAACCTCCATTGTTAAACTGGGAGATGAGAATTATATTCTCTGGAAATTCCAAATTCTTATTGCAATTGAAGGCCACAATCTGCATGAGCTGTACATTGTTAAACTTTTGTTATCTTTTATTGTGGTTTCTCTTTGAATCTCTTCTTCTACATCTCTGAAATTAGATGGAGGCATGATATAATGACTTAAAAAAAGCTAAATTATACAAAATGCCCCCAAACCTACTACATTTATTATATTTTATCAATTATCTCTAACATTTAAATTTTTGTAAAGCTTAACGAAAATTGTTAATAAAGAGTTTTTTTTTTTTTTTTTTTTAAATGTTGAGGGTAGAGAATTGAAACTTTTAAAACGTTGAGGCATTTTGTATAATTTAGAAAGAAAAAAACAACAAAAAAAAGCAGTAAAAATGACATCTTATTACAAGACACAATGACAAAATGGAAACTCTAGTATTATTCAATTTCAAAAGGCATTACATTCACTTATTTCAACGGTAAATAAAAAGACATTCAATGATAACCTCCAATAAAAAAAAATCAGAATCTTTAAAAAAAATGAAAATAATTTTTCTCCTTATAATTAGTTCCTTGGAACTCTTTATTTTAAGTGCCTAATATGATCTTCTTATTTGGCAATGACTGTAACTGAAGGACCAGCTTGATTAGCAGCAGCGAGCTTTATTTTCCTAGCTTTACTTATATTCTTCCAATATGTTGCAATTTCCCTTTCCGCCTTCTTCACCACCTTCCCATTTTCATCATTCTCTTCCTTTGTTTTTACTGAATTCTTTGGTGGAAGATTGTCAAGCTCTGCCAGAACCTTTATTATATCAAGGACTAGCCTGTCTGCTAGGGTGCGGGAGAAGTCTTCTCTAATCACTACTCGTAGAACAGTTACATGCTTGGCACCATCTGGCATTGGATACGCCGGCACAACCCAACCGAAGCGGCGTAACATCTCGGAAACCTCGAATTCATCATGACGGCTTCGGTCTTTGAGAGAGAAAGCCACCACTGGAACTCCTATATCCTTGGAGACTATGGTGAAGCGCCCTGTATTCTCTAGTCCTTCTTTTAAGACCATTGCATTGTCATGACAATTTTGCATCACATTGCGATATCCCTGTTTTATTTATTCAAGTAATATGCTCATTTAGAAATAACAAAAAAAAAAAAAAAAAAACAAGACCAAGATTAATTAGTCTTTGATTGATTTAAAATTAAGAAAACCTCACCTCAAATCCCAAGCGGATGAGTTGATAATATTGAGCAATGATTTGGCTAGACCCTGAAAAAGAGAGAAAATTCATTTAGTTAGTTAATTGTTTTGATGATGCGACCAAAGTTAGTCTCATATCGGTTAACAGTGAATAAAAAAAACATTTATCAGTAAATCAGAAGAGTGAATTATAAATCACGATCCCTAATTGACTCCCCTAATTTACACCATAACAGCTCATTTACTACCTAATATATATGTTAACAAAGATATCGACGTGAAATAAAAAAGGAAATATAAAATTACCTTTGGAGAAGTTTAGGGTGAAGGTAGGTTGATCAGCACCAAGATAATTGATATGAAAAATGAGTTCATCAGGCAGATCATCTTTGGTTCTCCAAATAACCCAACCAATACCAGCATAAACAAGTCCATATTTATGACCACTCACATTAATACTCTTCACTAATGGAAGTCTAAAATCCCATTCTATCTCTGGATACAGAAATGGAGCTATGAATCCACCACTTGCTGCATCCACATGAATAGGTACATCCCATCCTTTTTCTTTATTCTTTTCAACCAATAAATCGTTGAGAAGTTTAACGTCCTCAAATTCACCGTTATACGTCGATCCCAAAATGGCTGCGACACAAATAGTATTCTCATCCACCAATTCAACTGCTTTCAATGGATCCATCACATAATAACCTTCTCTCACTTTCACTTCCTTAAGCTCAACTTCAAAATATCTCGCAAACTTCTCCCAACACACTTGAACATTAGCACCCGTCACTATATTTGGCTTGTCACAAGGTTTCCCTTCTGCCCTCCTCTTGTTTTGCCACTTCCTTTTAAAAGCAAGCCCCGCAAGCATGATAGCCTCGGAGGAACCGACGGTCCCTACACCGACAGCGGTGTCGGAGTCACCGAGGGGAGCGTTGAAAAGATGAGCAATCATATTGACACAACGGTTTTGAAGCTCGGTGGTGATGGGATACTCATCCATATCGACGTAGTTTTTGTTGGCGGAATCCATGATGAGTTTATCACATTCAGGTTCCATCCAAGTAGTGACGAAAGAAGCTAAATTGAGACGTGGGTTAGAATCGAGCATCAGTTCATCGTTGATGATCTGAAAAGCGGCTTCTTTCGGCATTGAGTTGTCGGGCATAACATGTCTGGGAGCAGAGTCTCGGTTATAAGGGGAAGAAAATGGAGAATGAATAGAAACATCGGATTCGGAAAATGTTTTGGGTAAAACCATGTTTGATAAAGGATTTGAAAGAGAGAAGAGAAGGAAAAAAGAAGAAGAAGATATTAGATAAAGAGTTTGAGAGAGAAGAAGATGTTTGTTTGATGGGAAGGTTGAAGAAAGGGGTGAATACGGTATTTATAGGCCAAATTAGTTTTGCACAAAAATGTGGAAAATCGAGAGAGATTTCTTGGGTGGGAAGGAAGTGTAAAAAAGGAGGAAGCAAGAAAGAAGGAACTTTTGGTTTAATTTCTAGAATGTATAGTCAAATAAAAACGGCCAAAAGACTATTTGAGATGAATTTTATTTTATTTTTATTTTTTGACAAAAATATTTGAGGTAGATTTTAGAAAGAAAAATATCTATCTTCTAACCTAGGAAGAGAACTGTTAGATCAAACATGTTATTAACATTCGTATATTTATTAGTAGGACTTATGTTTTTATTACATAATAATATATTTAATCTCATAGAAATTGGATATTTATGAAATTTATGAAGAATTTATTATCAGTATATAGAAAAATATTTTCCCCATTAAAAAATAAGAAATATTTGTATCTTCAATAATAAATAGGAACTCGTTCTTACTTCATATATATTTATTTTTTATTAGATTATAGAAATAAATATTTATAATAATACATAATATAAATAAATTAATAGAGATTTGAAGTGTCCAATGAAATGAATATGGATTCCCAAAAGTATGTCAGGGTAGTGGTCAACGAAACATAGTTGACCATTGAATGAAATATTCCAGTCTAGGAATGGTCGATACGAGAATTGAACAAAATCAGCCAGACTTTATATGCCTTTAAATATCTATTTTTTTTATTTTATTTATGGTTTGCATATGTCGTATCCAGCTCTTTGAAAGAAAATTAATTCAAAGTTATGATTAAATTAGTGTTTATTGAACGCAGAATGAAGTCATGAACGAACGAAAGGCGAATTTGAATTCTGATTCTCCGCGTCCAAATAAACCATGGACGTTTTCTTCTCCATTTAATTGTTTCTCTTTCTCCCCCAAAAAAGTTAAAATTAATTAATTAAAATTGGTACGTGAACGGCATGCCATAAATTTTGTTGACTTTCTTAATTTTCTCTATTGGCCTCCTTATTCAACTCTCTTCCCTTTTTCCTCATTGATTTGGCATTCAAAATAGTTGATTTTGTGGTTTAAAAATGAAGTCACACGTTTTAATTAATTATTAGAACTCCATTACGTTTTTGGTTTAAAACCGATGGTATTGTGATATGGTGGCCCCCACTTAAATGATCGTGAGACTTGTACAAGGTAAAAAACCATATAGAGATAAGGCGTTGTATCATATTCAAGTTTTACACGGTTTAGATATTTAACGCTGAAGACTCCGACTCAAATGGATAGCTCATGGTATGTGGCCTATCGAACTAGCACGACCAACAGACCACGATCCAAGTATTTGACGACTATATAAAGCATAGTTTTATATTGAATTAGGTATGCATTGAAACCAATACCTAATATTATTCCTTGTTGCACCGCAACCTTACATTTAATTCCATTCGATTAACTTGACCCAATTCTTGGCCCGTTCTTTCATATCACAATTACTTTTTTAGTTCAATAAATAATTATACTATAATATAAGTAATTTTTTAAAAGTTCTGACATTTCAGTAATTAGGTATGCAAAAATATGTTATTTCAATTATTGTCCCTTGATTTAATGTGAATAAGGTGATTCATTCATTGTAAAAATATGTAATTCAATGTTAATCACTTGATTGCCCATGTATATTCAAATATTTTTAAATCGGCATAATTTTATAAAGGTAACAAAAAATTTTACTAGATTTTACAATCATCCCAATTTGAAAAGTGTCATGTTTTCTTGACTTGTTATCTCTTTAATTGCTAGATCAATTTTCAATCATATATTAATTGTTTTTATTGAGACTTGGAGGCTAAAAATGCTAAAATATATTTTAGCCTATACCCGCTCACAGCCGAGGCTTGCAACTTTTGACAACTCTTGGGCCAAAAATCCGAGAGTGGTCATTGCGGCCACCAGTCTCATGGCCGCTGCGACCAAAGTGGTGATTATTTTCGATTTTGTCCCGTGGTGGCGGTCATGATATTATTTGATTATATTTTCTTTTCTAGTTTATCTTGGTATAGTTGTTATCTTTCCTTAACCTAGATAAACTTGTATAGATATGGGCTATAAGCTATCAAATTCAATGAGAAATACAATTCTTCAAATTCTTCATGGAATCAGAGCGGGGTAACGATCTTTATCGTAAATGACCATGCTAGGTGAAAACCTGACAAAATAAACTGAAGAAACCATGGCCATTATCAATGATGCTGATAGAAGTGGTCTTCATGGCCTTTCTAATGATCAATGGGCTACGCTTGTCCAAATGTTGAATTCAAAATGGCAGAATTCATCAAATGTCAAGTTGAATGGTGAGAGAGTTCATCCTGATCTATGGATCATTGATACAGGGTGCTCGAACCATATGTTTAGTAATGTACAGTCGTTCTATAATTTGATCGACATAACCCCTATTTTTGTTGGTCTACTAAATGAAAAATAGACATTTGCACGGTAACGAGGAACAATCACCTTGAGCTAGAATGTGAAGTTGCATAATGTTTTATACATCTTAGAGCTCATTTGCAACCTTTTATCTGTTTCTCATTTGCTTAACAAACTATATTATATAATTACTTTTACTGATAAGCTATGTATCATTCATGATCGTATTTCAAGGATAATGATTGGAGCAGGTGAACAATATGATGGGGTTCACTGGTTCCATCATTACTTTTTTTTTATTATTTTTAGGTATTAAAATGCAATCATTACTTTTTTTTTTATAAACAAAACTCAAGCAGCCGCAAAACATGGAAAAAAAAACAAAGAAACCCTCGACGGTCCATCATTTACCAAGAAGTCAACACCACAACAACATCTAAATATTAATATAAATATAAACCTAAATATATAATAAAATATAATTACTTAAACCTAAATATAATATATAAAATATTATTTTAAAGACCATATTTATTCTATAGTTATAAGTACCATGACGTACATTTAATTATATACTATATTTTTTTTACAACTATAGACCATGGTTTTTTCTTACCTGTAGTCTATAGTCATATTTATGAAAATTTAGACCACTTTTTTTATTTATGTGTGGTGTATAATCTAATTTTCTTGACAAGTATAGACAATAGTTTTTTTTATCAAGGTCTATATACACGTGTTTGGTTAAAGACCACAGTTTAATTAATTTTGGTAGTGGTAGTTTAGGATTACTAGATAAATCTCTGTAAAGATTTAGTACAAGTGGGAGATTGTTGGGGTTTCTACCTTAAATCTTATGTAATTCAATTAAGCTATAAATAAATAAAGGAATTATTAATTAGTAATATTTACATTGTTATTTATTATTAGTTTAATAAACGTAATCCATCATAAGATCCGGAGAGTTACTTATGATAACTTAAAGTGAGCATATGATGTGAGAAGATTCACTTAAGTATAACTCAAATAGTCTGTGGTATATGAATAAAGGTTGGGTGCCTTATTTCTAATAACACCACTAACACGACCCACTTGTAAATTGGCACAAGTGATCTCATCTAGATCGCTCATGTAGAGACATGTGAGTAAGGGTGTTGCTACAGTAGAGATTGTAGTAGACTGGACTAAGATAAACTTACTGTCTTCTGGGAAAGCCGTTATAGAAAGACACTTCGTTTATCAATCGGTTGATCATGTACAATTGATCTTAGTCTTGAGTGGATTACAAACTCTTATTCGCAAGAGACAAACCTTTGATTTGCATAAGTGAGAGTGATTCGATATGTTTCGCTCAATATGCCTCCCACTTTGAGGATTGCATCTTGCTTATAGTTGAGAACGTAATTACACAAGAATGGAATTCACTCTTTTCCATATAGAAAAATAGAAAAGTAGTTCCCTTTATGGATTGATTTGGTCTTTGGAACAATGAGGCCCCATATTCCTTTGATCAAGGAAAAGAAAAATATGCATAATGGAGATTATGTAAGGATATTCATTGGAGAATCGGTTGGGCTTAAGGAACAAGATGTATCATGGAGTTTAATACGGTAAAATTACCTAGCCATGGATACGAACTAACTTGTGAAGGATCAAAGTGTAGTTAATGGTATTAGCCAATGGACAAAACTATGTCTATAGTACTAAGAGTGCAACTCTAGATATTTAATGGAGTTATCTAGAAGTTAATGAATAAGAATTAATTGATTGAAGGAGTTCAATCAATTTAATTCTAGATCATTGGAGTTTAGTCCTATAGGGCCATTAAATCCTCCGAGCTAACACATGTAATTGAGAACATAAATTAATGATGATTAATTTATTTGGAAAAATTATTTCAAAATGGAGGGGTAGAATGTAAACATAGACACATCTTTAATATAGCCAGGGAGTTATTGTTTCAAGCAAAACTCCCTCATTCTTTTTGGGGTGACAGTGTTATCACTACAATTTATTTGATAAATAGAATACCTACACCTTTTCTTGATAATAAAACTCCTTATGAGATCTTTTTTCATACCCCCACTTACTTATGACCTTCTTCGTGTTTTTGGGTTTTTATGTTTTTTTTAAAAATAACCCTCATGTTAACGATAAATTTCGGCCTCGTACTCATCGATGTCTTTTTGTTGGTTATCCGTTTGGTAAAAAGAACTGGCGTCTATATGACTTGGAAACTCATGAATAATTTGTTTCAAGAGATGTTACTTTTAGTGAACATATTTTTCCTTATCATGATATCATTTGTTCTAATCCAGTAGTATCTACCTCTCATAGTCATCCCTTCTATGAAACTCTTATGGACTGGGAACATGCTGAGAGTAATGAAAATGTTATTGTTGAGATAGAGTCTTTTCTATCGAGAGGGAGTGGAGAAAATATTATTCCCTTTGAGATTATTATGCATGAAGAGGCGTTTTCTCCACAGATTGGGAACACAGATCCACAAATTGAGGACAATGTTGTTGATATTAGTGCCCTTGTTTATTCACCAACAGGCGAGGACATGGTATTAAGAAGGCTTCTAGTGGGCTCACAGATTGTGTTACCAATATAGTTAGTGTTGTAAACCTAGTCACATCATCATCACCTGTCAGTTCATTATCATCAAGTACTCAGTATTTTCTCGTTTATTATGTAAACTGTGATAAATTCTCTACATAACATGCTTGTTTCTTGGCTGATATTACAATAGGAAAAGAACCTTCCTCTTTTAAAGAGGCTATTCAGGATGCTGGTTGGAGAAAAGTAATGAAAGAGAAGATTGACGCTCTTGAGCATAATGGAACATGGACATTGGAAGATTTGCCACCTGGTAAGCGAGCTATTGGGTGCAAATGAGTGTATAAAATAAAAAATAATTCTGATGGTATTGTAGAGAGATTGAAGGAAAGACTTGTTGTGCATGGAAATCAACAAATTGCTGGGATTGATTACAATGAAACCTTTGCTTCTTGTGATAAAGATGGTTACAGTTCGTACTTTCTTATTTATTGTTGTAGCTAGACAGTGAGGGTTACATCAGATGGATGTACACAACACTTTTCTCCATAGTGACGTGGAAAGGAGGTCTACATGCAGTTACCTCATGGTTTTAATCCTACAGAATCTGCTAAGGTGTGTCGATTGAGGAAATCGCTATATGGTTTGAGACAAGCACCGCGAAGTTGGTTTGCTAAATTGTCAATGACATTGACAGATATTGGGTTTATTCAATCCTACCAAGATTACTCTCTTTTCAGTTATTCAAAGAAATCTGTGTTTCTTCATGTATTGGTGCATGTGGATGATCTTATTATTACAGGAAGTTCATCTAAGGCTATTGCTTCCTTCAAGAAGAAACTTAGTGAAAAGTTCCATATGAAAGATTTGGTGGTGTTAAAATATTTCATTGGAATTAAGGTAATGATGGATTGTATCTAAGTCAGCTTAAATATGCCTTAGATAATATAGGGGAAGCCGGCTTACTTGGAGTCAAATCTGTGTCCACACCCATGGATTCCAACCATCATCTTGCAACTATCGATGGCAAGAAACTTGATGATCCCGAAAAATATCGACGTTTGGAGGGTCGATTGATCTATTTGACCATCACTCGTTCTGAACTCTACTACTCAGTTCATATTTTGGCTCAATTTATGGGAGACCCTCATATTGAGCATTGGGATGCAGGCTTGCGCTATTTAAAGGAACGTTCTGATCAAGGTATTCTTCTTCGAGGTGAATGTGATTTTCACCTCATGACATATTGTGATAATGATTGGGAAACTTGTCCTTTAACTAAGCGATCATTGACAGGGTATTTTATTATGTTGGGTTCCACACTAATATCTTGGAAGATACAAAAACAAGTTATAGTTTCTTGCTCATATTCTCAAGCAGAATATAGATCTATGGTCACTACCACTTGTGAATTAAAGTGGTTAAAATCTCTATTGAAATGTTTTGGGATTCACCACACCGATCCTATTCAATTGTATTGTGATAGTCAAGTAGCGTTACATATTGCAGCCAATCCAGTCTTTCATGAACGTACAAAACCTATCGAGATGGACTTCCATTTCGTTCGTGATTCACTTCAAGTTGGAACTTATCTCTCCTTCTCACATTCGTACTGGCGATCAATTTACGGATATCTTGACTAAGGCAAAACATAATTTGAGTTTCTACTTCACAAGTTGGGCATTTGTGATCTCTATGCTCCAAATAGCACATTTTAGCCTGTGGCCATGGATTCACACGGTCACGGCCTGCAACTTTTAACAACTCTTGGATCAAAAACTCGAGAATGGTCATCAGGGACACTAGTCTAGTGGCCACGGCGACCAAAGCAGTGATTATTTTCAATTTTGTCCCGTGACCACAACTGTGTTATTATTTGATTTTATTTTCTTTACTAGTTTATCTTTGCATAGTTGTTATCTTTTCTTAACCTAGATAAATTTGTATAAATATGGGCTATAAGCTATCAAATTCAATGAGCAATACAATTTTTCAAATTCTTCAGTTTTACTGGCAAATTTATTGTTTTGAAAATAAAATCCTAATTTAATAGAAGATATTTTCAACTGAAAAATATTAGTAGAAAAAGAAAAGTCATCTGACTCTTCACAAATATTACAAGTCAATTCTTTTTATTATTGAAGAAAATTTAGTAAATTCCAAATTGTCACGTAATAATTTAAACCAATAACATAATTACATGTGATTAAATGAAGACCAATCAAAATTTAACATGTGAATTTAAATTAAATTAAGGACATTAAATTGGCAAATCAAATAATACCACGTGTATTTTTCATGGCCATTGAAATCGAGATTAAAGACTTCGGAGATCAAATGTTTTTTAAAGACTTCGAAGACCAAAGACTCTTTGAAGACAAGACTGAAGATCATAAACGTTGACGACTTTGAAGACTGAAGACTTTTAAGATCCTCTGTAGACCATCTTGAAGATAAATCGTGGTAGACTAAAATCTCATAAATTTCGAAAACTTTAGTGTTAAGTTTCATGACCACAACAAATTGATTGATTCTTCACAAGCTCAAAAGCTGAAGATTCACTCAATTGATTCTATAAATACGCCAACCGGTCCTCACACCGATGTTTATATTTTAGAAAAAGAATCAAATGATCAATTCATTAGAGATTGTAACACCCAGATTCATATCAATACAAATCATATTATATTACAGTGAAATGAACAGCCCCCTAATATCTTCATATAATTTTATCTTTTGTTTTAAATTGATACGACTATTTGAAAGGGAAATTTCACCGGGTAGGTGATTTTAATGCAATATTTATAAATATATTATTGCTTAAAACTATTTGTGAAATAATAATTTTTACGGCGTTAATAAATAATTTACATTGATTTAATATGTGAATCAGGGTGATTAACTTATTGTAAAAATATGTAATTCAATGTTAATCAATTGATTGTTGTCACTTAAAATTTGCTATATTTTCAAATCGTTATAATTTTATAAATTTTACTAAAAAAAGTGTATTAGATTTACAATCATCCCAATTGGAAAAGTATCTTTTTTTTCCTTGACTTATTATCTCTTTAATTACAAAAATTCAATCATATATTAATTGTTTTACTGGAAAATTCATTATTTTGAAAAAAAAAATCCTTATTTAATAGAAGATGTTTTCAACTTAAAAATATTAGTAGAAAAAGAAAAGTCATCGAGGCTTCACAAATATTACAAGTCAATTCTATTTATCATTGAATTAAAGTCAAAAGGAAATAATTACCCCTTGTAATATTAATTATTAGTTTAAAAGTTTACGTGAATTAATCGTTCAAAATGACTTTGTAAATGAAAGGGATCAAATCAAAAGTAGCCATATTCTTTTTCAAATGGCAGCATATAACCTTGGATTATTGAACAATTGATTTGATTCCCATATTCAATTATGAATGAATAGAAAGAATAGCCCAAATTCCAGACCAGAATCAATTCTGAGAAACATTATTTTTTTCTACTTTTCTTCTGACGGTGTTGATATTAGCATATTGTACCCAATAGAGTAAGGGCATGCAGCTGGTATTGTTGAAGATCTTTACGTGATATGAAAACAAATGAGAATTTGGTAGCATTTACAATCAAGGAAAATTTATTCTTAATATTTAATTTTCTAATATTATGGGCAAGAAATTTTATTAATTGAAAAGTCACACAACAATCTTTTGCCGGTATGATAGAGCTCCACGTAAATCAAGTTTTGAGGCTCATTAATTTATTGGAAGGATTTCATCTACATGATTAAATTTAGAATAAAATATTATACTCACTCGAAAATTTGGAGCAAAACCATTATATTTTTAAATTATACTCGAAATAAATAATACGTAAAAATAGTTTGTAAAATAATTGGTTTAGTTATCATCAGGTTTTGTTAATTAAACACAATTAATTCAGAGAATATGATTATTTTAATTATTTAATTGGAATGAGTTTGGATGAATAATTTTCTATTATATTAGTTAATTTTCTAATTACTTGTTTTATCTTGTAGAACTATAAATAGACAAATTAAAAAATTGTAATGGATAGTTTTGATATTATTAAAATATTAAATATATTGAAAATGCTCTCTATTCTTAGGATGAAATTATCTTCAACAATGGTTTTCTTTACAATAGGGCATGGATTTGACATTGTTCTACATCTAAAGAGAACCAAAATCAAATGCAAAATGAGGTAGAAGCTATATTTTTGCATCATCCTCACCATTGAACTATCTCTAAATTACATTGTGATTAGTGAAATTATATTAATCAATTAAAAAACATCAAAGTTAAATAGCAACAAGGTAAGCTTCGATCTCTAATCCGCGAATGAGTTATATTAAGGTTAAATTATATATTAAATCAAAGTACTTTATCACTAGATCAATTTAATTTATATATTTTTCAAAGTTTCGTGATAATAATTCTCGAATATGACATTTAATTTAAAGAATATACATTGTATAGAGGTGGAGATCGAACATATGACTCAAAGGGGCAGTTAATGGCTATAAATATGAGTTTAAAGTTATAAATTAAAGTAAAAACAAAAAGGCAAATCTGAAATAACTTTATACATGAATTTATTCCGAAGATTTTCTTACCACGAATAAAAATTGCTTTACAGTTTTTTTTTTTTAAAAAAAAAAATAGACCATTGGTTTCTTCGATGCTTTTTTTTATTTAAAAAATATATACAAAATCACCCTTTTTGACACTTGCAAAATATGAAGGGTAAAATGGGAATTTTTTATTATTCAAACAAAACATTTCAACGTTAGAATTCCTTGGTTTTTCATTTCCCCTTGTCCAAGAAATTACAAAATATAGCCTCCCGAGGTTCTATTCGATATTTCCAAGAAATTCTAAGGCATCTCCGTTTGTTATTGGGAAAGTTTTTGTTACTTTTCACAGGTGTACTATTGTGGGGACACCGAGCTCAACAATCTCTACAATGATATGGTATTATTCAATTTCGGCCATATCCGAATAGTTTTACTTTTGTTTTTACCTAAAAGACTTTTATACTAATGAAATGTGTATCTTCCATTATATTTTCATGATCAACCCCTTTTCTAATCAATATAAGATTTTATTCCCCCTCTAACAATTATAATGAACATATTAAGTAAAACTCTGGTTTAATACCTTTATATTCACTATATTAAATATGAGACTCAAATCCCTTCTCATATATATTATATAAAAATTGTTATATATATATTTTTTAATTATTAATTATAGGGTAAATTGCAAATATCGCAGGTTAAATTCTTGCATAGCTCCTGTAGTTTAAAAATGACAAATCACACCTCCGTAGTTTTAATTTATATCAAAATAAAACCCTCTCTTCAATGTTGTAAACGTTCTTTTATCTATAATTTCTCCGATTGAACTACGATTTGAATGATTCAAGATGTTCCAGTAATCCTTATTTCTAATTGTACGTTACAGTCACTTGAAAACTTTTAAATCATCAGTAAACAACAAGGTTAATGGCTTCAATCATACCTAATATTTTGATGATAATAAACTCTTTTATTTATTGAAGATTTTGAAGTGACCATAATGTATAGAGTTAAATGAGGACTTCAAAACATCTTGAAATCATTCAAATCGGAATTCAAACGAAAAAGTTCTAAAACAAATATTACAACGTTGAAAGAGAGAGAGTCTTATTGACATAATTTAGAACTACATAAGTATGATTCACCATTTTTAAACTACATAGCTTTTCGTGAATTTGACCGAAACTATGGGGGTGTTACTTGAAATGTACCCTTGATTATAATATAAAAAATATAAAATACAAATAAGAAAGAAAGACGTTCTCTTCTTTTAAAAACAGAGTTAAAAATGTTTTTTAATAGGTCAACGTAGGAGAATATTTTACAAGTCATGGTTTCAATTATAACCATCCAACGCATGCAACTGTTCCTTCTCCTCTCCTTCCTCTAATTACTTTAACGTTTCCCCACATCACAATCCAATTCTCCATTCTTTTACTTTTCTTTCTTTTTATTTCTACCAAACACTTTTTTCCACTATAAATACCATCCATTCTCTTGAACAATCTTCACCAAAATCAACCCTTTCTTCTTCTTTTCTCTCAAAGTCATATTCATTTTTCATATATTTATCAAACATGGTTTTCCCTAAAACATTTTCGGAATCCGATGTTTCTATTCATTCTACATTTGCTTCTCGTTATGTCCGAGACTCTGCTCCGAGACACATAATGCCCGACAACTCAATGCCGAAAGAAGCCGCTTTTCAGATCATCAACGATGAACTGATGCTCGATTCTAACCCACGTCTCAATTTAGCTTCTTTCGTCACTACTTGGATGGAACCTGAATGTGATAAACTCATCATGGATTCCGTCAACAAAAACTACGTCGATATGGATGAGTATCCCATCACCACCGAGCTTCAAAACCGTTGTGTCAACATGATTGCTCATCTTTTCAACGCTCCCCTCGGTGACTCCGACACCGCTGTCGGTGTAGGGACCGTCGGTTCCTCCGAGGCTATCATGCTCGCGGGGCTTGCTTTTAAAAGGAAATGGCAAAACAAGAGGAGGGCAGAAGGGAAACCTTGTGATAAGCCAAATATAGTGACGGGTGCTAATGTTCAAGTGTGTTGGGAGAAGTTTGCGAGATATTTTGAAGTTGAGCTTAAGGAAGTGAAAGTGAGAGAAGGTTATTATGTGATGGATCCATTGAAAGCAGTTGAATTGGTGGATGAGAATACTATTTGTGTCGCAGCCATTTTGGGATCGACTTATAACGGTGAATTTGAGGACGTTAAACTTCTCAACGATTTATTGGTTGAAAAGAATAAAGAAAAAGGATGGGATGTACCTATTCATGTGGATGCAGCAAGTGGTGGATTCATAGCTCCATTTCTGTATCCAGAGATAGAATGGGATTTTAGACTTCCATTAGTGAAGAGTATTAATGTGAGTGGTCATAAATATGGACTTGTTTATGCTGGTATTGGTTGGGTCATTTGGAGAACCAAAGATGATTTGCCTGATGAACTCATTTTTCATATCAATTATCTTGGTGCTGATCAACCTACCTTCACCCTCAACTTCTCCAAAGGTAATTTTATATTTACTTTTTTATTTCACGTCCATGTCTTTGTTAACATATATATTAGGTTGTAAATGAGGTATCACTTATGCTGTAAATTAGGGGAGTCAATTAGGGATCGTGATTTATAATTCACTCTTCTGATTTACTGATAAGTGTTTTTTTTATTAATTCACTGCTAACCGATATGAGACTAACATTGGTCGCATCCTCAAAACAATTAACTAACTAAATGAATTTTCTCTCTTTTTCAGGGTCTAGCCAAATCATTGCTCAATATTATCAACTCATCCGCTTGGGTTTTGAGGTGACTAATTTAATCTCAGTCTTTTTTTTTTAGGTTAATTTTGATATGTATTTCATTGCTAAATGAGGATATATTAAATAAATAAAACAGGGATACCGCAATGTGATGCAAAATTGTCATGACAATGCAATGGTCTTAAAAGAAGGACTAGAGAATACAGGGCGCTTCACCATAGTCTCCAAGGATATAGGAGTTCCAGTGGTGGCTTTCTCTCTCAAAGACCGAAGCCGTCACGATGAATTCGAGGTTTCCGAGATGTTACGCCGCTTCGGGTGGGTTGTGCCAGCATATCCAATGCCAGATGGTGCCAAGCATATATCTGTTCTACGAGTAGTGATTAGAGAAGACTTCTCCCGCACTCTAGCAGAGCGGCTAGTCCTTGATATAATAAAGGTTCTGGCAGAGCTTGACACTCTTCCTCCTAAGAATGGTTCAAAAGAAGAGAATGGTGAAAAAGAGAAGGTGGTGAAGAAAACAGCAGAAGAGATAGAAAAAGAAATTGCCATTTATTGGAAGAATATAACAATGGCTAGCAAATTCAAAGCTTGCTGTACAGTCATAGCCAAATAAGAAGATGATTCACCTAAAATTAAATAATTGGATCATGAATTAAAAGCACTAATTATAGGAATTGAATTTTCTTTCATGGTTGTAATTTTATTTTATTTTATTTTTAATTTCTAAAAGTTTTGATTTGAGTTATTTCCTTTTTGTCAATCTCAATCTTACCTACTTTATTTTTATGGGAAAAAAAATGGTTAATTTCAGTATTGGACAAATTAATGTAGTTTATTTTAAAAAAACACAATCTTTTATATATATATCAAAACTACCCAAAACCACCACCAGAAAAATTAAGTTACATTGTGAAATGACGAAACATACCCCGATCAATTTTCCTTAATTAAATGATATATAATTAATGAGATATGGTTATTAGGAGAGATAAAAGGGTAATAAGGTAAACAATGAAATCGGAATCCACCAGAATCGCCACCATAAATGGTGTTTTATGGATAAATTTGATATTAATATGAAACAACCATTAAAACTGAAATTAAGTGAATTAAATTGGTTATTGGTGTAATTAATTCGAAAAAAAATAAATAGCCTATATTCATACATTGGTTTCAATAAACATCCATGTTGCATTATGTAAGGATATATAGCCACTTAGTGGGTTTCTTTTTCATTATTATTCTAGAAATACCCTTTTTGTAATCATACAACATCTATTTGCCGAGGAGTATGTTTTATGTAGAAGCCTATATCACAACCCTCACATCAGCTTTTTGTAAAAATCTTATCAAATCTCCTCCCTAACCTTTCTCTTCGATTTTTTCCCCTCTATTTTGATTCTCCTTTTTAATTTGAATTTCCCCCTCTTTTAGTTTTATTCAACTCCTTCCTTTGTACACTTCATCAGAGTTTTCTTTAACACATTTTATTTAAATACGATTTTTTGAACCTCTCTCATCTTAATGATAGTTCGCATGTTTTTCTTTCTTGTTTGTCATGGAGGTTTTCAACCTTGCTATTAAGTTCGGTGGTTCATAGGATAGCTCAAATAGATACACGTCCTTTTCATCGAAACTTATTTCCATTCTATTTGTTAATGATTTCTGTCGTTTTGAGGCATACATTATTGATAACATTGATGATTTTAGTTTGTATGGAGATTTCTTCAGATTGTTTATTGAGTTAATACCTTATACGAATGTTGCAAAGTATGTTCCACTGAACGATGAAGAGGACTGTCTATATTTGTTCAACTACTTGAACGTTGCGTATGAAGAATGTGCTGTGATTGTTGAGTTTGGATCATCAGATAATGTATATGCTATTCAAGGTGGACCATTTTTCTTCAAAGATGTGGAGGATGTTCGAGATACTCAAGAGGCGGGGGTAGATGATGTTAATGAGACAGTACCACAAATAGATGTTGCATGCTATTGCATTTGGAGAAGGTCTTGACAGTGTTACGAAATTAGAAGTTGTATGTCAAGTTCTCAGAGTGTGAGTTTTGGTTAAAAGAAGTGGCATTTTTAGGCCATGTGGTATTGAGTAGAGGGATATCTATTGATCTCTCTAAGATTGAGGCAGTTAGTAGTTGACCTAGGCTGACCAGTGTGCCTGAGATTTGTAGTTTTCTTAGGCTTGTAGGCTGGTTTTCAAAAGACAAAGTCAAACATGCCTAGTCACTTTACCTTTTCTACAGATAGTCCTTTGATGTATCGTAAGAGGTTTTGTGTGCCTTTGGGATTGAATTTTAGAAAAGAACTGTTAGAGGAGACTCATAGTTCAATCTTTTCTGTTCATCCAGGTAGTACGAAGATGTACAGAGACCTAAGACAATACTATTGGTGGCCTGGGATGAAACATGATATTGCAGAGTATGTATTTTTCAACAAGTCAAGGCCTTGAGGAAGAGTTCACAAGGTTATCTTAACCCCTTAAGTGTGCCAGAATGGAAATGGGAGGAGATTTCCATAGATTTTATTAGTGGTTTGCCGAAAACATGGGTTATGATACCATTTGGGTGATTGTAGACCGTTTGACGAACACCACACAGTTTATACCTAGGAGGATCACCTATTTAGTTGAGACTTGGGCATAGTTGTATTTACGGGAGATTGTAAGATTGCATGGGTCTATCAATGAGGATTGTATCGGATCAGAACACCTGGTTTGTCTCAAAGTTTTAGTGGAGTTTGTATACAGAGCTATGGGTACTGGCTTGGATTTTTAGCACAACTTTTCAACATAACTCTCTACTATTGTTGTGAGAAATCGTGATACGCAAGTGCACGTAGTCTAACAAGTAATAAAATGATAAATATAATCCACGACGATTAGTGATTTAAAGTGGTGTTTAACAAATAATTTAAAGAAATTAAAAAGCAATGATGTTTTGAGAGTGATGTGATTTATAAAACTTAAATAAATAAATTATGAAAATATGCAAAATGATGTTCCTAAATATAAATCTAAATGACTTAAATCTTAAATTAATTATGAGAAATTTAATAACCTATTTACGATGGTTTAAAGTTGCTAAAATATGCAAAAATAATATAGAGTTTAAACAATGTAGATAAAAGCGGTTAGAACGTTAAGAATCCCCCTAAAAAGCATTAAACCTCATAATGCTGCAGTAATGCTGCAGCATTCTACTTTAGTGAAATAAGTTTTCAAGCAAGGGAACCCTATTTTTCATGTGACTTCGTCAAGCCTAGCATGATTCTAGCATTCCAATCCAATCTAACTTCTATGTCTAGGTAAAATCGAACTAAAAAGTATGTTTTCACATTCCGATTCTTAGACTTTAAGGTGTAAATGCATATGTCTATGAATTTACTGAATAACAATTTAATCAATCGTTAAACCCTATCAATCAACATTTTTCATTCAAGTTTAACCTTTTCAAAATTAAATATATACTAAGCACTTTATTTAAGATGATCAAGAAAAAGCAAAGAGTCAAGAATAATAAATCTATTGATCGATTAAGCATAAAAAACTAAAGGGTAAAATACGTTTTTGGTCCTTATAGTTTCACTTTGGTTTCATTTTCGTCCCTGTACTTTCAAAACTGACTTTTTTCGTCCCTGTACTTTCCAAAACCCACTTTTTTAGTCCTTCATTAACTTTTCCATTGGTTGTCCAGTAGTCATTGGTGACATGGTATTTTTAATGACGTGGCAGGTTGACTTGATTTTTTTATTAATATTTTTAAATGATGTGGCATTTTAGTACTTTAAAACAATATTTTTTTTATTGATTTTAAAATTATCATCTCTGATTCTTTCCTTTTCTTCTTCTTCGTCTTCCGCTTCTTCCTCTTCTTCCGCTTCTTCCTCTTCTTCCTCTTCCTCTTCTTCTTCTTCGTCTTCTGCTTCTTCCTCTTCTTCTTCGTCTTCCTCTTCTTCTTCTTCCTCTTCTTTTTCTTCGTCTTTCTCTTCTTCCATGGAGTTTCATCGGAATCTCTCTGTCAATAACCACCATTCTCCTTCTCCTTCCTCCTCCACCATCGCCCCTAATCCCTCCGCCACTACCGCCACCAACAACGATCCTATGCACTCATGGTGGGAATCAGTTTCCAAAGCTCGCTCTCGTATTCATTCTCTCTCCTCCATTCTCCCCAATTCCTTTTCTCTCTTTTCTCTCGCTGATTCTAATCGCTCTGCTCTCTCTCTCTCTCTCTCTTATCTTCCCTCGACGCTTACTCTGCCATTTCCGCTTCTCTTTCATCTTCTGTGTCAGGATCTGTTCTGATCCTCTTTGTCATTGGCTTTACGATACTTTTCTCTCTTCTGATCCTCATCTTCGTCTTGTTGTTCTTTCGTTTCTTCCTCTTCTATTGTCTCTTTACCTTTCTCGTATTCATACGATTTCTTCTGATTCGCCTTCTCTTCCTTCACTTGCTAGTTTTGAGGCTATTCTTCGTTCAGAGAATTTTCTTTGACATTTCGCTGTTGTTTTGGATCGTCCAACATGAGACAACTATCAAGGCTAATACGAGGAATCCCCATCTTAGACTTACGTTTTTCCGTACTCTCTGTCTCTTTGACAAGGTTTTTTTCCGGTGGGGTTTTTTTTGTGAATAAAAATTGAAACTTTATGGTAATTTCGTCTCATTATAGTGTTACCCATCAAAGGATTTTTTTTTAAATGATTGCTGTTGTTGTATGTTTTGCAGTTTGGAGCATTTTTTTTCTTTTTCTTTTTTTTTAATGATTGCTGATGTTGTGTGTTTTTCAGTTTGGAGCGTTTCCTGTATTTGTAGTTGATGGAACTTCTTCACCTTTAAAATCAAAGGCAAGAATTGCAAGATTTTTCAGGTTTTCTGGTATTGACGCTTGTCAAGTGAAGATGAAGAGGAAGAAAAGGAAGAAGAGGAAGACGAAGACGAAGAAGAAGAAAAGGAAAGAATCAGAGATGATAATTTTAAAATTAATAAAAAAAAACTTTTGTTTTAAAGTACTAAAATGCCACATCATTTAAAAATATTAATAAAAAAAACAAGTCAACCTGCCACGTCATTAAAAATACCATGTCACCAATGACTAACAGTCAACTAACAGAAAAGTTAACAGAAGGACTAAAAAAGTGGATTTTGGAAAGTACAGGGATGAAAAAAGTCAGTTTTGAAAGTACAGGGACGAAAATGAAACCAAAGTGAAACTATAGGGACCAAAAACGTATTTTACCCAAAACAAAATTCAACTCAAGATTTGAAATTTAATTCCCTTTAGGGTTCTTCCATCAATTCCAACCAAATGCAATTAGTTCATAATGAAACGTAAAATAAAAAAGAAAATAATACATAATAAATCTACTCCAAGCATATTTGAAGGTTCAATAATGGAGTTTGGAAACTAAGAAGAAGAAGATGATGAAGAAGAAGAAGAAATCTAAATAAATTATAAACGAAAAAATAAAGAGAAGGGGAAAAGAGTCAAATCCAAGTTTCCAAGAATCAAAGCTTTGCTCCTGGCTCATGGCTGCTACATCTTCCTCTAACGTTCAGCTTTTTATCTCCAATGAAATCTCCCCTCAAGTCTCTCTAATGAAGTCTCTCTTATAGGGTTTTGTTTCTTCTTTTTAATTTACTTTCTTATGTTTCGGACTTGGGCTTATTTAAAACTATCCAAAATATGCTCTAAGATGGATCCCAAGACCTACCCTAATTTTTCCTGACGTGGATATGCTGTAATGGGCCCAAAAATATGACTTTTTGGGTTGAAAATCGTGAATATGCAGTGCTATCCAAAACTGCTTTGCTGGTTTAAAATGTTACAGTAATGTTGCGATAGTACTCCAGTATTCTTCCAAAAACTACATCTTTCTTTCTTTCTCCTACATTAAATTAGTAAGTTTTAAGACTTTTATTTCACTCAAAATAATAGGATTAAAATAAATAAACCCCAAAACAAATTCAAATGCTCTTTCTAATGCCAAATATTCAACTTTTATCAAATTTTGCTCAATTAAGTAATGAATGTGAAATAAGCTCAAAGTGTGTGCATTATAATCAAATATTCATATTATTGGCATCAAATTAGGACTAAATAACTCTATTTTATGGAGTTATCAACTATACTTACAGTGCTGCATGTAACAATCCCGCAATCTTCTTCTTTAACATCATTCAATAAATTTATGGGAAAGAAGTCTTGTAAAGTTATCTTTCTCCGTGGTCGAAGAATATCTTCACTCTCCTCCACAACAAGTTTAGGCATCTTCACCGTCTTTTTTCTTTTCTTCTTTTTTAAATGCCTACTCTTTTTTCCATTCCTTTTTTTATACTTCTTTCTGAACGAAAGAGATTTATTTTCAACATGATGTTCTTTTCACGGCTTGCGTCGGGTTACGAGAGTCCATCCATCTTCATCACTTTCAGACTTGACACCGTTTTCATTGTCTTCAAGCTTAATTCTGTGCTCATAGTTTTCAAGCTTAACTTCATGTTTTCCTTTTTCTTTCTTGAGCTAACTTTAAGATATATCTCTTTCAGAACAAAACTTTTTTTCCACCGGGTGACTGACGACTCAATGATTTTTGCAGTAGTTGAGGTCATTAACTTTTTCCATTTCTTCCGGTCTTTTACACTCTGGTAATTCGATCAGTTGGTTTTTTAATAACTGTTGTAGCATGTCT
Source organism: Gynostemma pentaphyllum (assembly GCA_028015215.1). NCBI lineage: Eukaryota > Viridiplantae > Streptophyta > Magnoliopsida > Cucurbitales > Cucurbitaceae > Gynostemma > Gynostemma pentaphyllum. The sequence continues at coordinate 284,439 of CM051345.1, read as the reverse complement.
GGAATGTCAGAAGCAGGAAAAAAAATATACTTTTTCTTGTCTTTCCTTTAAAGTTAAGCGACGTTTGTCATTTCCAGGTCGCTTATCATCTTTCTTGTCCTTTCCTTGAAACTTGAATAGGGTTGTGTTAACAACCATTGATTCGTTCGTAAAAGATTTTAAAGTTTTCTCTACTTTTTTTACTTCATTATCTTCTTTGCGCTATGGCACTAAAAATTCTCTGTTCTCTCTACTTGCAATACTTAACTTCATATCATGAGCATAGGTTTCTACTTCTTCGAATGTGCAAGGTTTTATACCTTGTAAAATATAAAGCAAATTCCAATACATGTCTTGATTACACATTTCGACAGTAGATACCTCAGCTAAACGATCCTTGCAATCCATATTTAGAGATCTCTAACGGTTGATATAATCGAAAACTAGCTCATCTTTTCGTTGTCTTGTGTTGGTAAGTTCCATCACGCTGACTATCCATCGCGTACTATTATAGCGATTTAAGAATTCTCTTTCAAACTGCTCCCAATTATCTAAAAACTCAGAGTCTAAATCAGTATGCCAGTCAAAGGCATTCCCCTTCAATGTTTGGACGAATTATTTGACTAGTAAATCTCTGCGAGTTCCAGCATTTTCACAAGTCTCCATAAAATGCTCAACATGTTGATTTGGATTACCTTTTCCATCAAATTGCCGAAATTTGGGTGGTTGATAACCCGTCAGCATTCTCGAAATGTCAATTCTCTTTGAATATGGTTTAGAATACAAAAGATAAGTTTGGGATGGTCCACTGTATTGAGCTTTAACAAAATTCATTATCATGTCCTGAAGTTATTGGACAGATATTGAGGCAGTTGTAGTGGAGTGTTGGTTTTGATGATTTTCTAATTTTATCTTCTCTTTGTTATTATCTCTAGTTATCTTGTTTTGAGAAGGGCTATGACTTGATTCACCATCATCCTAAATCTCCAGTTTCTTTATAAGAAAGACAATTGTTTGGTCTTTTTCATCATTTGCCTTGGTAGCATGAAATGTCTTTTTTCCATCTCTGCCATCTATTCTTCAGTTGTAGCAGCATTTACCATCATGATAGAAATATGAGATCCTTCTGAATGTTCAAGAGAATTGTTGAGATATATGATTAAATTTTCTTTAACCTATTAGCTTAACCTTTTGGGTATAATGGGTGATTTAACATATCTAATATGGTATCAGAGCAGGAGGTCTTGAGTTCGAACCCCTGTGATAACGTTTCCTCCCCATTTATATGCCACATGGTTAGGTCATGTGCAAATATCCAAGCCCACATGTGATTAGGATTTTTGAGATATATGATTAAATTTGCTTTTACCCATTGGCTGAAGCTTTTGGGTATAGTGGGTGATTTAACATATCTAATAAGAATAAGACGATTTGTCCTCAGATTCATGTTCAAAAAGAAAGTTAAATTTGATAGTAACATTCTTTTCAGGGAGTGATAATTATTGTTGCTTCTTCTTTTTACTCTCAGCAACAGGGAGAGATTGGTTTTCTTGTAGTCAGACATCTTTAGAACAACTACGAGTGATAGGACTCATTTGGGAGTCAGTTGTAGCAGTGGTCTTTAAAGATGCCTTCTTTGATGCCATTGATTCTTGATAAAACCTGAAGTTGATGAGAAAAAGATGAGAGGTAGAGATTGTCCCACTAGGCGTGTCAATTTGTTCACACACAAATTTCTAGGTAAAATAAGATATATTATGTGAGTGTGAATGGAATGTTAAATACTACACCATTTTCACACTATTTAAAAGTATATATATAATTACTAAATCATATAGTTATTATTTATCTATCTTGATTGTACTTAAAAATAATTTTAACTCTGAATTATATAAATACCCTTAATTTATGGATGTGGTTTCAATTTTATCCCTAAAATTTTACAAGTTTCAAGTTTATCCCTACTATGTAAATAAAGGGTATTTTTTAAACAACTAAAAAGATTGAGGGTATAAATTTTAACTTTTGAAAACTTTAGAGTAAACTTGAATCCAACCTCATTATGTTTAATATAAGTATGAAGGATCATATTCAATTATTTGATCAAACCACTATATTGTTTTAATTAAATAAAATTGAGATACAAATAAGTTAGACTTGGGCATCTTCTCCGTATTTATGGGATTTTTTTTTTTTTTTTTGAATTTATGGGTTTGAAATGTCGTTTTCAGTTCTTTGAAAGGGGAAAAACATTAATTCACAGTTATGATTAAATTAGTGTTTATTGAACGAAGAATGAAGTCATGAACCGAAAGGCGAATTTGATTCTCCGCGTCCTTCTCAATTTAATTGTCTCTCTTTCTCCCCAAAAAAGTTAATTAATAAATTAAAATTAGGACGTGAACTGCTTGATAATTGGTTGACTTTCTTAATTTTTTCTACTGGCTTTCTTATTCAACTCTCTCTCCTTATTCCTCATTGATTTGGCACTCAAAATAGTTGATTTTGTGGTTTAAAAATGAATTCACACATTTTTATTATTTATTAGAACTCCAATACGTTTTTGGTTTAAAACCGATGGTATTGTATGATATGGTGGCCACTACTTAAATGATCATGAGACTTGTAGAAGGTAAAAAACCATATAGGGATATGACGTCGTATCATATTCGGGTTACACACAGTTTAGATATTCAACGTTGAAGAGTTCGACTCAAATGGATAGCTCATGGTATGCGGCCTATCAAGGTCCAATTAGGCCCATGAAAAAATAAGTCTAGTTTGTACTGGCATGACCAACAGCCCACGATCCAAGTATTTGACGATATATAAAGCAAAGTTTTATACTGAATTAAGTATTGCATTGAAACCAATACCCAACGTTATTCCTTGTTGCACCACAACCTTACATTTAATTCCATTCGACTAACACTACAAAAAAAACTGCCGAATTACGACCTGAAACTTGTGATCGGTGGGGTAGCTTTTCACTGTTTGCAACTAGAAATGCGACTGCAAATTGTGTTGCCAAAAAGTGTGTAGCCATGAAAAATTTACGACCATGGTGTCACAAAATTGAGACTTGGCTTAGTTGGGTCGCAAAAAATGTTGGGATTGAGGCCTCTAAAAGAGTTCTCAAACGGAAGTCCCAACGGATCTTTCCTTGTAGTATAATAAATTCAAAATTCTAAATGCATAAAAGAAAAACTAACCCTTGTCGAGAAGTGTCTGACTCTTCCTCGTTCTTCAATGGTTACGATCCAGGGACCACCAAAAAGATCTTCCTCACTAAGCACAAAAGAGAATCGGTACGTGGGCACTATCTCCTTTGGAAAAAGGAAAAATTGAGAAGAAGAATTTTCTTCCCAATCACCCTATGGGCGGCGCAAGAGAGAGGGGGAGAGAGGAATTTCCTGAGCCTTTACTTTAACTCTCTTGATTGTGTGTTTTGGGGTCACCCCAAAGGTCCTATTTATAGGAAAACCAAGGTCTCGAAAATCTTCCAATATCTTTTAATTAATAAATAATTAATTAAGATATTCTAAAATATATTTGAATAATAAAGATATTATATTTTATTCCATAATAAAACATTCCATATCTTTTATTTAAATTAATCAATATTAATTTAAATATATTATTCCATATCTTCCATTTAAATTAATCCCATTAATTTAAAATAAGATATATATATTTTAAATAAAATAAAAATGCAAACTTTTTGGTCAACCATTTGACCAATGGGGCGTGTGACCCCACCTTGGGTCACACGCCCCTATCATCATCCAATGACAATATTGGGCATTTTATTTTCCTCTTTATTTAATGGAACAATTCCGTTAAATAATTAAATAAATAAAACTCCTTTTATTTATTTCAATAAATAAAACTCCTTTTATTTATTCCAATAAATAAAACTCCTTTTATTTATTCCAATAAATAAAACTCCTTTTATTTATTTCCTCATTTAATTTGATAATTTCAAATTAAATATTAAATAGACTCTTCTATTTAAATCCCCATTAATTTTGGACAACACAAAATTAATTTAATTAAATAGACTCCTCTATTTAATCTCTTATAATTAAATAGACTCCTCTATTTAATTCCACCATTAATTAAATAATTAAATAGACTCATCTATTTAATTTCCTTTAATTAATTGAATAGACTCCTCTATTCATTTCCAATTTTCCAAAGAGAAATTAATCATATTAATTTATGTTCTCGATTACATGCGTTAGCTCGGAGGACTTAATGGACCTATAGGACTAAGCTCCAATGATCCAGAATTACCTTTGATTAAAACTCCTTTTAATCAATTAATTCTCATTCATTAACTCCTAGATAACTCCACTAAATATCTAGAGTTGCACTCTTAGTACTATAGACATAGTTATGTCCATTGGCTATAATCATTAACTACACTTTGATCCTTCACAAGTTAGTTCGTATCCATGGCTAGGTATTTACACCGTATTAACCTCCATGATACATCTTGTTCCTTAAGCCCAACTGATTCTCCAATGAACAACCTTACATAATCTCCATTATGCGTCTTTAACCTTTTCCTTGATCAGAGGAATATGGGGCCCCGCTGTTCAAGACCGAATCACCCATAAGGGAACTACTTATCTATTTTCCTATATGGAAAAGAGTGAATTCCAATTCTTGTGTAATTACGTTCCCAGTATAAGCAAGATGCAATCCCTAAAGTGGGAGGCATATTGAGCGAACTATACGAGTCACTCTCACCTATGCAAATCAAAGGCTTGTCTCTTGCGAATGCATTCGTAATCCACTCAGGATTAAGATCAATTGTACATGATCAACCTAGGTTGATAAACGAAGTGTCTTTCAGAAATTGGCTTTCCCAGGAAGACAACAAGTTTATCTTAGTCCAGCTACTACAATCTCTATTGCGAAGAACACCCCCACTCACATGTCTCTACATGAGCTATCCAGATGAGATCACTTGTGCCAATTCACAAGTGGGCCGTGTTAGTGGTGTTACCAGAAATAAGGCACCCAACATTTATTCATGTACCACAGACTATTTGAGTTACACTTAAGTGAATCTTCCCGCATCATATGCTCACTTTAAGTTATCATACGTAACTCTGGATCTTATGATGGATTACATTTATTAAACTAATAATAAATGACAATGTAAATATTACTAATTTATAATTCCTTTATTTATTTATAGTTTAATTGGATTACATAAGATTTAGGGCAGAAACCCCAGCAAAAAAGTCAACTATAAATATTACGACTCCGGAGTCACAAACTGGGCGACTGTGGAGTCGCAAATATAACAGTTAGTTGGACGACTAGTTAGTCACTGACATTTGCGACCCTAGAGTAGCATTTATTTTGCTACGTTGAGTTGTTTGTGTGCCCTTAGAATTGTGACCCTGTGGTAGCAATATTTGCTACTCTGGAGTCGCAAATATTATTATTTAATTTTTTAAGAATTATTTGCTACGCTGGAGTCACAAATATTATTATTATTTTATTATTATTATCGGTCTATCACATGTTTATCCTAGAGGGGAAACAACCTATCGTCTGTGATATCGAAACTGATAGTAAATTTACCCTACAAAAATTAAATAATTAAAGAGTTAAATTTATTGAGTAGTGAAAAGAAATTTAACATATAAAATGACAAAGTCAACGTAATCTATTTTACCTTCCAGTTATCGAATATCATCTTCTTTTCGGTAGAAGGGATCTTCGTCTAGCGAAACTCGCTGGGAAGAGCACCGTTCTGAAGTACCTCTCGAAACCGTTTTGAAACGGTTTTATGCAGCTCCAATATGATATTCATTAAAAAAAATATGATTATTTATTTAATAATGAGAATAATTTGAATAATAAAGAAATAAAAAATTTTAAGATTGAGAATACGCGTTACATACTCATTTCCTTCAATCCAAAGTATGGATGGATCGTAAGGAAGGACGAGAGGTGGAACTGCTAAACCGAAACAGTAAGCAGTTCTAGATATCTCAGATGTATCTTGTGCTGCACGCTGAGTACCGAGCCGTGACTCAAGTACTACTGTAGGAGAAGGGACAGTGGGGTTGGGAGTCTCGCTCGCGACTGTCTCGTACCCTTCGAGTAGTGCGTCCAACTCCGCTGTACTTAATGACTGGCTTGTTGAATCCTCAGCCTTATCATCATCGTGTGATCGCGGAGGATGTCGTGCGCCAGTCATTTTTTTATCTGCAATTGTAAAATAAATGCTAAAATTAATTAATCTAAAACTAAAAAACAATTAAAATAAAATAATCAAATTTTACCAATTTGCCTAAATTAAAATAATTATGGAAAAAGAATTAATTTAATCTAATTAATCTAAACTAATTAATTTACAGTAATCTAATTAAAATAAATAACTAAACTAATCTAATTAAATTCGAACTTAAATAATCTAAAACTAATTTAAAACCAATTAATTTTAATTAATCTAATTAAAATAAATAACTAAACTAATCTAATTAAGTTCTAACTTAAATAATCTAAAAACTAATTTAAACTAATTAATTTAAATTAATCTAATTAAAATATATAACTAAACTAATCTAATTAAATTCTAACGTAAATAATCTAAAACTAATTTAAACTAATTAATTTAAATTAATCTAATTAAAATATATAACTAAACTAAATCTAATTAAATTCTAACTTAAATAATCTAAAACTAATTTAAAATAATCTAATTAAAATATATAACTAAACTAAATCTAATTAAATTCTAACTTAAATAATCTAAAACTAATTTAAACTAATTAATTTAAATTAATCTAATTAAACTATATTGAAACTAATCTAATTAAATTATAACTTAAATAATATAAACTAATCTAATTAAAGTAAAACTAAACTAATCTAACTAAATTAAAATACACTAATTAAAATCTAACTAAACTAAGTCTAATTAAAATAAACTAAATTAAACTATACTGATTAAAATCTAACTAAACTAATCTAACTAAACCCTAATTATATACTAATCCTAATTAAACTAATTAACTAACCCTAATTACATGAACTAAAACTAACCTAATATTCTAACTTAACCGAGCGTATGAAATTTTGGGACTAATTTACCTAAATTAAAATAATTATAGAAAAAGAATTAATTTAATCTAATTAATCTAAACTAATTTAAATTAATTAAAATAAGTAACTAAACTAATCTAATTAAATTCTAACTTAAATAATCTAAAACTAATTTAAACTAATTAATTTAAATTAACTTAAATAATGTAAACTAATCGAATTAAAATTAAACTAAACTAATATAATTAAATTAAACTAAACAAATATAACTATATCTAACTATATTAATCTAAATTACACTATAATAATTAAATTCTAACTAAACTCTAATTATACTAATCCTAATTAAACTAATTAAGTAAACCTAATTACATAAACTAACCTAAGATTCTAACTTACCTGAGCCTAATTAAACGAATTAAAAACTAATGAACTTTGAAAGGAAAAGTTTAAATAACTAACCTCTTTTATCGATCGAATAAAGTCCTAGGAATTCTTCGCACGTGGACATAAGAAAAAGGGAAAAAGAAAATTAAAAAAAAAAAAGTTGAGGAAAACGGGGGGAGGGAATGAAAAGAGAAAGGAGAACGGAATGGGGGAGAAATCCGTTCTGTTTTCTCTTATTTCAATATTTGCGACCCCCTAGTCACAAATATGTAATTATTACGAAAATAAGATAAGTCGCGTGTGCTCAGATTTGTGACTCTAGGGTTGCAAATTTGAAAATCACCGTCCTAGTAATTAATGAAATTTGCAACCCCAGAGTCGAAAATCTAAAATTCACCACCAATATTTTCGTGGAATTTGAAAAGCCCGCTTAAGAGGGTGACGTGGGGGTCGCAACCTGTTAGTCAACACCCACCAAAATGATTAGATATTTTTTTACTTTCCCAATGTTGATTTGCGACCAAGTGGTCACATTTTGCTTCCCTAAACGTCAAAATGATTAGATATTTTTTTACTTTCCCAATGTTGATTTGCGACCATGTGGTCGCATTTTGATTTACCCTTGCTACGTCAGGGTCGCAATTTTATTCATTTTTTTAAGTAGAATAAACACATATCTTAAAAACTATTAAGAAATAACAAATTAAATGCGTCTCAGTCATCATCCTCTGTTTCTTCGGTCCTTGCTTTAGGTTCTTCTTTAGTTTCTTCATCATTTGATTCATTTGGTGAAGTTTTATTCTCATGTGCACGATCAGTGGGAACATTTGTATTATCCTGCAATGTCATCGTTCCATCATTTAAAGGACAAGAAGTACTTGCATTCTGACCATCGTCGATCGCACGAAATCTTATCTCGTCTTCCTTGTCCTTTTCGGAGATATTTTCTTCTACGTGGCATGGTTTTACTTTACAAACAACTAACTAATGTGTCAGGTCTCGTCTATTAATTGGATACTTAAGATAATAGACTTGAAACGCCTGTGAAGCCGTGACAAACCTATCTTCTGTGTGCATACGTTTAGACTTATTAACCTCCACGATTTGCAAATGATCGATCTTTCGGATTCCGCCTCGTCTTGTTGTCTCAAACAACATGTAGTTGAATATAACAATGCGTTTAGAGTCGGACTTACGTATTTAATCTCAATAATCTCATATATTACTCCAAAGTAATCGTCTTCATTGGTGCCGAAAACTTGACCCCTTTTATGCAAACTCCACTATTATTCGTTGCTCTATTAACTGAATGCGCGTTCGTTTGAAATCTGTACCGATTGCCAACGTAGCTAGTATAAGATCTTACAATCCGTGCAAGTCCTTTTGCCAAAGAAATAATGCGAGGATCAGCTACTTGCAATGTTGGTGAGTCAACCTGTCATGACATATATAAAAGTAATGTCAAAATCAATATATTACAAATTACATATATATTCGACATATTGGCCATAAATAAAAAAATTCACATATGCACGGAACCAAAAACGAAACTCTTTGTCGATCATTGATCGCTCATCAGCGGTTGTAATACCAGGTCGTAACATTCGAACGTATAGGGTTAGAAATAATCTGTATGATGTAACATAAGTTAAACAAATTGGTAATATTTGAAACGTCCAAATTGTTTAAGCGATAAAATGTTAAAAAAATAACTTACTCCAAGTAAGGCTCCACTTCGGTTTAGTTGCATAACACATATGTTTGGATAATGTGATACTCAGCATCGGTCAACTGCCTCCGCACACATTTTCCAACAGTCATGCCAACTTTTGTAAATATGGACAAGTCATTTACATCAATACCTTCTAGTAAATTATCAACAACGTTTCGCTTCGCTGGTCGAAACTGCTCTATAATGTGCTGATCAAAATAGTATGAACAAAATGTGGTAGTCTCCTGCGTAAGGTACGCACTGCAAATAGATCCTTTTACTCGTGCTTTATTTCCGACCGTTTTTTTCAACTGACGTAAGTACTTGTTGATATAACATAATACATATTGAATGCGCAATGTCGATAAGTTGTCAATGAATGCATACGTTAAATTCAAAATGAGTGTTATCTTTTAAATGGGTACATCTAGCGGTAATACACCGGACCTCTTAAGAATGCCTCGTATGAAAGATGTTCCATTAAGTCAAAAAAGGCAGGTGAAGATATTCGCTCCAACTTACAAATAATAACAGCAATCTTCGAACTCATTGATGCGACAGTAGCGCGGTCAACTTTATACAAGTCAAGTCCCTAAAAAAAATTCAGCTGCGTAAGCGGCTCCCAATGTCTATGCTCTAGAAATGGTCTGAACGCAACAGGCATTAATTGTTGCATGAATACATGAAAATCGTGGCTTTTCATCCCGAACATTCTATGTTTTTGGCTTTCTATACACGACTAAGATTATAAACGTATCCATTATGGAATTTGATTGATTTGATCCACTCAAATAATGCTTTTTTTTCCTCCGTCCTCAACATGTACTTCGCGTTTGCGTAATGATCATTATCGTAAGGCTCCAACTCAGCGCTATGACATATCTCTCGGATATCATAACGTGCTTTCAGATTGTCCTTTGTTTTACCCGAAACGTTCAGAATAGTATTGAAAACGTTGTCAAAGAAATTCTTCTCTATATGAATTACATCCAAGTTATGTCTTATTAATAGATCTTCCCAATACGTTAGATTCCAAAAAATACTCCGTTTCTTCCAACCTATGTTTTTCCCAGCCACCTTGTCTGCATTCTCTGCACCTTCCCCTTGTAATCTTCTGCATGCCTAAGGCATCTATACCATGAAGAATTTGTCATCCACTAAACATTATAGGGAGTATTTCTTTTCGTGCACATGGACCTTTCTTCCAGTCAATATTGTTAGAACAGAATGAATGATTCAAAGGTAGAAATCGTCTATGACAATCGAACCAACAAGTTTTTCGACCATGTCTTAGAGAAAATGCCTCTGTGTCAAGCATGCAATGTGAACATATGTATTTTCCCATCGTACTCCATCCTTTAAGAGGATGAGATGTGTAAATTAACTACATATATGACTAAGCAAACAATTACCAAAACTAAACACATAAAAGTATTAAAATTATATTGAACATACCTGATAACATTGAATACGTTAGGAAGTCACTGATCGTCCAAATTAATGCAGAGCGCATCAAGAAATTTTGTTTCCTTGATATATCATTCGCCATAACACCATTTGTCCATAACTTTTTCAACTCTGTGATAAGTGGTTGCAAATACCCATCCAGTTTCTGTTTTGGACTTTTCGGGCCAGGTACGATCATTGTTAAAAAAATCATCGGGTCTTTTATGCACATCGAGGGTCGCAAGTTATACGGGGTCACCATCACTGGTCATAGAGAATATTGTTCTCCCGATGCCCAAACGGGTTAAAGTCGTCCGTACATAATCCCAATCTGACTTTTCTAGGATCTTGGGCAAACTCGGGATGACAATTATTCAATTGCTTCCACGCCGCAGGATCTGAAGGATGTCTCATAACTCCATCATTCTGAGAATGCTCGTGATACACTCAATGATAATAATTTGGCACAAAACCCCGACTGTAAAAATGCTTCTTCATATCAGGAACTGGTATGATTTTTCTATTGTCGCATTTTCTGGATGGACATCGTAGTTGTTGACCATACTTTTCATAATATACGGTTGTCTTGCAAAACTCAACAAATTATTGAACCCCGACAACGAATTCATCGTTCAAAAAACCTTCTATTAAACGAACATACATCCACTCTCTCATTTTTTTTTTTTAATGTTGACAAATAATGGTTGGAGGGGAGTTTTATAAGGGGTGAATCTGACTTTTTGTGAACATGTCGTCGCAAAAATTGGCGGGAATATTATAAAACTTCCGGCCAAATTAATTTGCGACCCCATGCTGGCCAATATTTGAGACCACCTGGTCGGCCATGTCCTACCACCCACCATTTTTCCTTAAGTTTTCTCAAATTAAGTCACAAATCTGCGACTCCACGGCCACTAAAATTTGTGACCCCAGAGTCGCCCGTTTTCGGCCAAATTTTCACGCCTTTTTGAGTGACTTGTTAGTAATACAGTCACTGTAATACTTTCAGGGGGTCACAAATAATTTGCAACCCTAGCGTCACACGCTTCGCACCATCAGTTCGCGCCTTTTTTATGACGCTTTGTTAGTTTAGGTCGCAACAGAGTCGCAAAATTGTGACCCCCTCGTAGCTTAAGGTCAACACTTTGTATTTCGACTCGTGGGGTCGCAAAACAGCTTCCTTACACCTATGTCGCAAATCGACAGTTTTTTATAGTGTAACTTGACTAAATTCTTGGCCCATTCCTTCACATCACATTTACTTTTTTTAATTCAATAGATTATTGAACTATAATTATGCTATAATTTAAGTAATTTTTAAAAAGTTATGACATTTCAATAATTAGTATGCAAAATTATGCTATTTCAATAATTGTCCCTTGATTTAATATGTGAATCAGAGTGATTCACTTATTATAAAAATATGTAATTCGATGCTAATCACTTGATTGTACAGCTCAAAATTTACTATATTTTCAAATATATTTAAATCGTTATGATTTTATGAACTTTACGTAAAAAGATTACTAGATTTTACAATCATCCCAACTTGAAAAGTGTCATTTTCAATCATATATTAATTGTTTTGAAAAAAAAAATCCTTATTTAATAGAAGATATTTTCAACTGAAAAATATTAGTAGAAAAATAAAAGTTATCGAGCTTCACAAATATTACAAGTCAATTCTATTTATTATTGAAGAAAATTCACAAAATTCCAAATTGTCACGTAGTAATTCAAACAAATAACAAAATTACATGTCATTAAATAAAGACCAATCAAATTTTGATATGTGCATTTAAATTAAATTAAAGACGTTAAATTGGCAAATCAAATAATGTCACGTGTCTCATTCATGGCCATTGAATGATATAAAATAGTCCAATGAAAATACGCCATATGACGATTGGGCCCAAATAAAACTCATATCCACCAAAGGTCCAATGAAAACTCTATAAATAATTAAAGAGGTCATTCATTCATTAAAAAGGTCAACAACAAAGAATATTCAAAGAAAAGACTGAAGACTTTGAAGATCGAAGACCTCGAAATCGAGATTGAAGACTTCGAAGATCAAATATTATTTAAAGCCTTCGAAGAGCAAAGACTCTTTGAAGACAAGACCGAAGATCTCGAAAATCAAAGACCCTAAATGTTGAAGACTTTGAAAATTGAAGACTTTAAAGACTCTCTGAAGACTATATTGAAGATAAATTATTGAAGACTAAAATCTCATAAGTTTCGAAAACTTTAGTGTTCAAGTTTCAAGATCACAACAAATTGATTGATTCTTCACAAGTTCAAAAGTCGAAGATTCAGTCAATTGATTCGAGAAATACACCAACTGGCCCTCATATCGAAGTTTATATATTAGGGACAGGATCAGAGGATCAATTCATTAGATATTATAACACCCAAATTCATATCAATACAAATCATATTATATTACAGTGAATGAACGTCCCCTAATATCTTCATATAATTTTATTTTTTGCTTTAAATTGATACAACTATTTGAAAGGGAAATTTCAATGGGTAGGTGATTTTAATATAATATTTGTAAATATATCATCGCTTATTAGTACTATTTAATAAATAACAATTTTTACTACGTTAATAAAGGATTAATTAGCATTGAATTAATATGTGAATCAGGGTGATTCACTTATTGTAAAAATATCAATGTTAATCCCTTGATCGCGTCACTTAAAATTTGCTATATTTTCAAATCGTTATAATTTTAAATTTTACAAAAATTTACAATCATCCCAACTTAAAAATCTTCCTTTTTTCTGGACTTATTTTCCCCTTAATTACTAGAATGCAATCATATATTAATTGTTTTAGTGGTAAATTTATTGTTTTGGGGAGAAAAAAAATCCTTATTTAATAGAAGATGTTTTCAACTGAAAAATATTAGTAGAAAAAGAAAAGTCATCGAGGCTTCACAAATAGGGCTATTATCACATATACCCAATATCAAGTCACAATTTTCAAAAAAACCACAAACATTGAAAAATATCAAAATTACCCAACACATAATTAACCCATAATTTTTTTATGAAAATTTGATTATAATTGATATATTATTTTTATAAATTTATATTATTGATATAAATTTAATACTAAAATTTACATTACTGATAAATTATTATTGTAAAATTACATCAATGATATATCATTAAATTAATAGAATATATAAAAATGGGTAAATCTGATATAAACATGAAAGTGTGGCATATGTGAAAACAAAACTCAAAAATTGGCTACCACGCATAATTTTCCAAACAAATATTTCAAGTCAATTCTATTTATTATTGAATTAAAGTCAAAAGGAAATAATTACCCAAGTTTACGTGAATCAAAAGCATGAGGCTCGTAAAAAGTAGCCATATTCTTTTTCAAATTGCAGCATAGAAGATAGAACCTTGTATTATTGAAAAATTGATAAGATTCGCCATATTCAATATGAATGAATAGAGAAAGAATAGCCCAAATTCCAGACCAGAATCAATTATGAGAAACATTATTTTTTCTGCTTTTCTTCTTCTGACGGTGTTCATATTACATATTGTACCAAATAAAGTAAGAGCCTCGTATTTGTTGAACATCTTTACAAATTTACTTAATTATGATATGCCCGGGCGGAGTCAGAATTTTTTTTTAAGTTTGACAAAAAATACATAGAACTAATTTTTAGAAATAAGATGAGATAAAATAGATAAATTATAATAAATTTTCATTTTTTACATTTATTTTAAAAAAAATTGAGGGCTTCAAAAATTATATAAAGCTAATATTAAGAAATAAGGGTGGGAAAGTGGATAAATTATATTAAATTTTCAAATTTTTACTTAAAGAAATTCAATTTTAACATAGGGTTAATTTCATATTAGACCATAATAAATAGGTATAATAGTATTAATACTTATATGTTTTATAAATTAGCAAACTTACTCACTTTAACTCCACGCGCCGTTTAAACGAACAATGAAAAGACGTTTTCTGCCCTCTATTTATTATGGTCTAGAACATTTAAGGAAAGGGTATGATGGTAATTGTTCAAAACGGAAAACATGGGATCACCGCCATTTATGGTGTTTTTTGTCAAAATTGATATTAAAAAAACACAACCGGTATTAATGAATAAATGTGAATTAATGTGGGATATTCTTGATAATATTTCTTTAACGTATATATATTTTTGTTTTCCAAAAGTTTATGGGGGTCTCGAAGCGTGGCTCCGCCCCTGGATATGACTATTTTTGGGTTGAAAATAGTAATTGTGAGTGAAGGAAAATGAGATTTTGGTAGCATTTACACGCCCTCTTTGACGCTTGGAAAATATGAAGGGTATAAGTGGAATTTTCACATTATATTAAAACAAAACATTTCAAAGTTAGAATTCGTTGGTTCTTCTTTTCCCTCTGTCCAAGAAACTACAAATATGGCTGTTCACATGGAATTTTAAATAGAATGAAATAATTGTGAAATAAATATGATTTGTATTGATAAAATTTGAGTGTTATAATCTCTAATTAAAATAATCTTTTTATTCTTTCTTTGACATATAAATTTTGATACAAGAGTCGATCGACGTATTTCTCGAATCAATGAGAAGAATCTTCGGTTTTTAACTTGTAAAAAAATTTAATCAATTTGTTGTGATCTTGAAACTTGAAAATCAAGATCTTTAAAATTTGTGAGATTTTAGTCTGTATCTTCAAAATAATCTTCAGATAGTTTTCAATCTTTAAAGTAGTATTCAAGAAGTCTCCCTGAAAAGGTTCTCTTCGATATTTCTAAAAAAATTTGAAGGAATTTTCATTTGATAAGGAAAAATTTTTGTTACTTTCACTCATATGTGTATTATCATAAACATATTAAGTAAAACTCTCGAGTTTAATATCTATGTATTCACTCTATTAAATATGGGACTTGAATTCCTTTTTCCATATATTATAAAAATAAATTATGCATATTAATTATAAATGTTTTTGTTTCTCCCCTAATATAAAGTAATATTTAAATTAAAAAAAACGACGTGGTCAATATGGGAAATTATTTTAAAAGTCATGGTTTCAATTTTTATTCCACCCATTTCTTTACAAATTAACAATTTGGGTCTAACCACCCAACCCTCTTATTACGTTAACGTTAGTTTCCCCACATACATCCATACGACAAACGCGTTCTCCATTATTTTACTTTTCCTTTTTTTTTTTTTTTTAATTCCAAATTTTTTTGCACTATAAATACCATCCATTCTCTTAAACACTCTTCACCAAAATCAATTCATCATCTTCTTCTTCTCTCAAATTCATATATTTATCAAACATGGTTTTACCCAAAACATTTTCGGAATCCGATGTTTCTATTCATTCTACATTTGCTTCTCGTTATGTCCGAGACTCTGCTCCGAGACACATAATGCCCGACAACTCAATGCCGAAAGAAGCCGCTTTTCAGATCATCAACGATGAACTGATGCTCGATTCTAACCCACGTCTCAATTTAGCTTCTTTCGTCACTACTTGGATGGAACCTGAATGTGATAAACTCATCATGGATTCCGTCAACAAAAACTACGTTGATATGGATGAGTATCCCATCACCACCGAGCTTCAAAACCGTTGTGTCAACATGATTGCTCATCTTTTTAACGCTCCCCTCGGTGACTCCGACACCGCTGTCGGTGTAGGGACCGTCGGTTCCTCTGAGGCTATCATGCTCGCGGGGCTTGCTTTTAAAAGGAAGTGGCAAAACAAGAGGAGGGCAGAAGGGAAACCTTGTGATAAGCCAAATATAGTGACGGGTGCAAATGTTCAAGTGTGTTGGGAGAAGTTTGCGAGATATTTTGAAGTTGAGCTTAAGGAAGTGAAAGTGAGAGAAGGTTATTATGTGATGGATCCATTGAAAGCAGTTGAATTGGTGGATGAGAATACTATTTGTGTCGCAGCCATTTTGGGATCGACTTATAACGGTGAATTTGAGGACGTTAAACTTCTCAACGATTTATTGGTTGAAAAGAATAAAGAAAAAGGATGGGATGTACCTATTCATGTGGATGCAGCGAGTGGTGGATTCATAGCTCCATTTCTGTATCCAGAGATAGAATGGGATTTTAGACTTCCATTAGTGAAGAGTATTAATGTGAGTGGTCATAAATATGGACTTGTTTATGCTGGTATTGGTTGGGTCATTTGGAGAACCAAAGATGATTTGCCTGATGAACTCATTTTTCATATCAATTATCTTGGTGCTGATCAACCTACCTTCACCCTCAACTTCTCCAAAGGTAATTTTATATTTCCTTTTTTATTTCACGTCGATGTCTTTGTTAATATATATATTA
The DNA here is from genome assembly GCA_028015215.1 of Gynostemma pentaphyllum. Classification (NCBI taxonomy): domain Eukaryota; kingdom Viridiplantae; phylum Streptophyta; class Magnoliopsida; order Cucurbitales; family Cucurbitaceae; genus Gynostemma; species Gynostemma pentaphyllum. The sequence continues at coordinate 267,490 of CM051345.1, read as the reverse complement.
GGCTGTAAATGAACGGCCAATTATATTGTAAATTAGGGATCGTGATTTATAATTGACTCCCCTGATTTACGGTAATACTGACAGTTCATTTATAGCCTAATATATACTAACCGATATGAGACTGACTTAGGTCACATCCTTAAAACAATGAACGCACTAAATGGATTTTATTTCTCTCTTTTTCAGGGTCTAGCCAAATCATTGCTCAATATTATCAACTCATCCGCTTGGGTTTTGAGGTGAGGTTTTCTTAAGCTTAAATTAATCAAAGACTAATTAATCTCAGTCTTTTTTTTTTTTGGGTTAATTTTGAATTGCTAAATGAACATATATTAAATAAATAAAACAGGGATACCGCAATGTGATGCAAAATTGTCATGACAATGCAATGGTGTTAAAAGAAGGACTAGAGAATACAGGGCGCTTTACCATAGTCTCCAAGGATATAGGAGTTCCAGTGGTGGCTTTCTCTCTCAAAGACCGAAGTCGTCACGATGAATTCGAGGTTTCCGAAATGTTACGCCGCTTCGGTTGGGTTGTGCCGGCGTATCCAATGCCAGATGGTGCCAAGCATATCTCTGTTCTACGAGTAGTGATTAGAGAAGACTTCTCCCGCACTCTAGCAGAGCGTCTAGTTCTTGATATAATAAAGGTTCTGGCAGAGCTTGATACTCTTCCACCAAAGAATTCAGTAAAAACAAAGGAAGAGAGTGATGAAAATGGGAAGGTAGTGGAGAAGGCGGAAAGGGAAATTGCAACATATTGGAAGAATATAAGCAAAGCTAGGAAAATGAAGCTTGCTGCTGCTAATCAAGTTGCTCCTTCAGTTACAGTCATTGCCAAATAAGAAGATGATTTACGTAAAATCAAATAATTAGATAATGAATTAAAAGTACTAATTATAGGAATTGAATTTTCTTTCATTTTATTTTTAATTTCTAAAAGTTTTGATTTGAGTGATTCCTCTTGTCAATCTTAGTGCTGTTACCTACTCTTTTTTTTAAAGTCATTTTATAAACGTGTAATTGCAATGTGTTTTGAAATTGAATAACATAAGAAGCTAGCTTTATTGATTTTGTCATGTAAAGATGTTGATGTTTTACAGAGTTTTCTATTTTTTGAACTTTGGGATCACTCCAATATTATATTAAATGTGGTAATTGGCAATTTGAGTTTGTTTGGTATTTTTTCAAATGGTTCTCTTATATATTTTTAATATCTTTTCTGATCATAGAAACTCTCCCATCTACACAAACTTGTTTTCTTAAATACAAATAACTAAAAAAAAATTAAGTATAAAACATGATATCTTATTAATAAGAAAAAAAAAAGACTTGATTACTTACTAATAAGTAACAATCTCAACTTACCTTCTTAAATAATTAGGTTAAAAATAATAAAATAAAATTGATGATGATATTGGTTTTAGCCTATATGACCCTTTTTGATTGGAGGTAAGTAGAGAATAGGCTACCTTTTAAGTAGTTAAGTTTTGTTTTAAATGGACACCATGATTAAAAAAAAGAAAATTGTTGGAAAATTTCTCAATGGAATATTTTATTTTTATTAGTTTTGTTTTGGCATTTAATTTGATAAAAACTTATTTTAATTGGATAAAATTTTATTTGAAAGTTTGATAATTTTGAATTGATTTTATGGAGATCTTGTCTATGAATAAATATTCCTTTTGTAATTCACCATTAACATTTTCCTAATTCAAAGTTTTAATTGATTGGTTTGATTATCTTAAATTTAGCTTGATTGATTTAAATTAATATAAGGAAAATAATTTGTAATTTGAATGAGTAATTTGGACAACCTTATTTAGATCTTCACGTAAGGCATGATTTTGTATTCAAATTTCAAATTTTATAATTGATTATTTATTTAAGGAAAGTTGTTTATTACCTTGCTATCAATCGGGGATAGACTGTTGCAACGGTTCTAGCTGGCAGATTGTATTTTGACAGATTTACCTTATTTGGAGCCTCTTCATTTTTCCTATAAGATGAAGGCTTTTCTATTAGTTTGAGCATCCAAGCTTTTTGTATTTTCTCTAACGCTTAATTCAGGCTATTGTGCTTTTTATATCATTGATGTGAGAGTTGATTTTGTAAGGTTTATTATTCCAATACTTTATATTATAATTGCTTGGAGATCGTTTTGATTCTTTGGGAGGAAGAAGTCAACTTGCTCACACATTAAGGAAGGGAGTTCATTGATCCAAATCCACAAGGGGAGCTTGTGGTATGATTAAAACAAGAACGGGAGGTTCTTGATTCAAACCGTCACAAGGGGAGTTTGTGATCGAATCCATCGGAACGTACTTTTGCAAGGAGCATCATGAAGAAATTAAAAAAGGAGTCTTCGTAATTTTGGTCTTGTGCTTTAAATTTCTTGTTGAAAAGTGATTAACTAGTGGATTGTTTATAGGTTAGGGCCTCGTGAGTTTTTACCGGTTGGAGGTTTCTCACGTTAATCACTTCTCCGTATTTTTCTCTCCTCTTTATCAAATCTATCTTATTGCTTCTGTCACGAGCACACACTGTTGCAACACCGAAATCCGTGGGCTATAAACCTGAGACAGAAATCATTCTTGTATAATCTTATTCATTTGCATCCTCAAACTGAATCAATCGGAATAAATTTGAGAATTAGGTCTAACAAAAATATTGTCTCAGCCAGATTAATGGAAGTGAAATTTTAATTAGTCTAGCAGATTCATCTAAAATACAATTGGACTGAGGGAATCTGGATGCTGATGTCTCATAATGAAGACAAACTGGTTCGTTTTCCTGAATTTGTGTAGGTAAATGTTGTGATTATGTTGTTGGAGTGCGAACAAAATCCCACATCGATTAGAAAGGGGATGATCATGGGTATATAAGGGGAAGGGCACATCTCCATTAGTATGAGGCTTTTTGGGTGAAACCAAAAGCAAAGCCATGTGGGCTTAGATTCAAAGCGGACAATATCATACCAATGTGAAGTTATGGTGCTTCGTTGTCCCCCTAAAAGTGGTATTAGAGTCATGCCCCGATTTTAACCATGTGAATGGAATCCTCAGATGCTGAACAAAGTGAGGAGTCTCGAAGACCTAATCCATAGTGGGCTCCATCAGACAGGTAATGTGGTCCGGATAAAGGAGGTTGACTTTGATATAGTGGACGGATGGAGGGGAGGCTCGGTGGATATTTGTTCGAGCGGAGGATTGTTGGAGTGCGAACAAAAATCCCACATCGGTTAAGGAGGGGGGATGATCATGGGTGTATATGGGGAAGAACTCATCTCCATTGGTATGAGGTCTTTTGGGTTAAACCAAAAACAAAGTCATGTGGGCCTTGGCCCAAAGTGGACAATATCGTACCAATGTGGAGTTGTGAAGGCCCGTTTTCTTCTTAACAAGTGGTATTAGAGCCATGCCCCGATCATAGGGTGGAATCCTCAGGTGCCGAACAAAGTGAGGAGCCTCAAAGACCTGATCCGTGGTGTGCTCTATCGGACAAGTGGTATGCTCCAGAGAAAGAAGGTTGGTGTGGATAGAATGGAGGGATGGAGGGGAGGCTCGATGGATATTTGTTTGAGATGAGGATTGTTGAGGGAGAACAAAATTCCACATTGATTAAGGAAGGAGATGATCATGGGTGTATAAGGGGGAAGGACACATCTCCATTGGTATGAGGCCTTTTAGGTGAAACCAAAAGCAAAACCATGTGGGCCTTGGCTCAAAGTGAATTTGAAACCAAAAATAAAGTCATGCGGGTCTTGGCCCAAAGTGGAAAATACCATACTAATGTGAAGTTGTGGAGACTCGTTTTCCCCTTAACAAGTGATATCAGAGCTATGCCCCGATCATAATCATGTGAGTGGAATCCTCAGATGCCGAACAAAACAATGTGCCTTAAAGGCCACAGATATTTGAGGAATCGATAGGTAGAATTTTCATTAAACAAACCACTTTAAGAGAAATTGGTTTTTTCATAAAATTTAGAGTAGGAGAACAATAATTTTATATATAAATGCTTATATAGATGATTACTTTTGTCAATTATGTAAATGTCATTAAGCTATCAATATATGGATCGAGATAATATATATATTCAGTCATTTTTAAGGGTAAAAGGTAAATTAGATCCTGTGGTTTTTGTTAAATGTATGAACACCCATGTGGTTTGAAAATGATAAATTATACATCCGTAATTCTAAATTATTCTAATGAAACTCTTCCCCATCAACGTCGTTAAGTTTCTTTTAGCCATAACTTCTTTGTTTGAACTCTGATTTGAACAAATCAAGATGTTTTAGAATCCTTATTTTGGACTCTATGTTATGGTCAGTTAAATACTTCTAAATCATTAGTAACCAAAAGTGTCAATTGTGTAAATCATACCTAGTATTTTGATGATAATAAACTTTTTTATTTATTGATGATTTTGAAGTTTTGAAGTGACCATGATGTAGAGCTCGAAATGAGGATTCCAAAATATATTGAATCATCCAAATCGGAGTTCAAATGAAGAAATTATAGCTAAAAGAAATTTTATAGCGTTGAATGAGAGAGGTTTTTGACACTACAAGGGTATGATTTGTAATTTTCAGACCACCAGAAGTATTTATACATTTGACAAAAACCACATAAGCTTATTTACATTTTACCATTCTTATAATTAAAAACATCTTCCCATTGAATTAAATTTTATATCATTAAATAAAATAGAATAAATTTAATAATATATATATATTATTATTTTTAGCCAACATGTTGTCTAGGTATGTGAGCCATATCATTTGGCCTTTGTTGTCAAATCTCGATCTTCCATTTTATTTTTAACTTAGTATGTGTAAGTTTTTTTTTCTTCAGACATGGTATTAAATTAAGAGATATATATGAAATTTTAATCATATTGAAGATATATTGATATCTAACTAATTAAATTATACTCTATTTAACTCTTCAAAGTACTGGGTGTAAAATTTGACAATATAAATCTAAAATTTAACAATAAATCAAAATATAGAGGTATGTTTTGCTTTTAACTTTTTAAAACATACTATTTTTATAAATATGATATTAAAAAAAATTAGATTTACAATCATCTCAAAATAAACATTTTTATTATTATTATACGCATAAGATACGATCACATCACATAATTAATGAAGAAGATAAATATTTTTGATTTTTAAATAGAGATATATTTATTGAAATAAGCAACCCATAAAAAATTAAATGATTTGACTTTGACTACCCCGTGTATTATTTTTGTTCTATAGGAATTAATTAAGAATCAAATCCACATTTCCTTTGGAGGAGACAATTTAAATTAAAGACTATATTACTAGACAAATCATATTAGTGATAATTATCCAGATTCTTATCCAAAACTATTACTATAGGAATCATATAGATAAATGGCTTTCTTAAAAAAAATAAAAATAAGATTATTGGTTAAAATCATAGGGTTTTTTCAAAAATGATATATATATATATATATATATATTTTTAAATATATATTAAAAATTTCAAAAATAACATTTCTCATATTAGACGTGAATTAGTGAATCTAAATATGAGAAATTCATTTAGAGTAACTATCTAGAGTTTTCGGATGTTAAGGGTTGTAAAGTCATATAATTGACTCGTGAGATCAATCGAGGTGTATCAGAATTGATCCGGACCCTCGCAAATACAATTAATAAATTGATGGATAATTAGTTTATAAATACGTTAAAAAAATATCGGCCACCTAATTTGACAATGAAGGGAATAAGGTAAAATCATAATCTAATGTGCAGTTAGAATTGGAATTTTGATCCCTTACCCTTAGGCGTCGTTGTCTTACTATTTCTATTTATACGAATCATCCTCTCTTCCAAATTCTCCGCCTTACTCTGTAATCCTTTGTATCGAAGAAATAAAGAGTTGAAGGAAGTGATGGGTTCTCATGAGGACGATAGACCAATTTTGGAGGAGGGACTTTTACAGGTTTCATTCTTTTTTCTCTCTTGGGTCCTTCAAATTTTTGGAGGATGATTTTTTTGTAAGCTTAGGATGTTCAAAGGGTGTAAATTTATTTGAATCTCGATCACTTTTTTTTAGTTTTTAGACTAAGATCTTGAAAACTGTGCTCCTGAAATCCAGAATTAACTGATGGGGCTCTAAATTTATGTTTGTTTTGTTTTGGGATCAATTTGTATCCTTGAAATTAATTACTAATGCTAGAATTGATGCTACTTAGTAATTTGGTTTGTTACTGTCCTTCTATTTATAAATTAAATGTGTTGATTTTTCTTAAGGAGTGGGATATTCTTCTGCTGAAAAGGAAAATAATTGAGATAAATAGATATTGGTATTATACATTTTGAGATAAGGAATGTAAAATCCAACATTATCTGTTTGCCCAAGGATCAATTGTTTTTGGATCACTAATTACTGTGTTAGAGAATTGGTTATTGTTTTTGAATACTAATTAGTTGCTAATTACTAATTGAGTATTGATCATGTCTTCTATTCTAGGTTGCAACTTCTTGAATGCTTATAATTTGTTTTCTTTCTGTAGAATGAAAGCAATGGACTCTATACAGGCGACGGCTCAGTTGACTTTCACAGGAAACCTGTTCTCAAGCGAAATACTGGAACATGGAAAGCATGCCCCTTTATTCTAGGTGATTCATTGTGCTTGCTTGATAATGAATTTAAATTAGTGAATCAACTTGAACGATTTGTGTTATTTGGCATATTTCTTCAAAAAAACTTAGTGTTCTCTTTTGCAGATGTGATAACTTATTTCTTATTTTAACTCTTTCACCCTTCTTCTTTGTATTTCAATATATAAGAAGTTCAATTTTGAATGGTTTGTTTTTTTTTTTTAAATTTTCAAGTTGAAATTTCAAGCTCCTTATTTGGAATACAGGGAATGAAGGCTGTGAGCGGCTGGCTTACTATGGGATTTCGACTAACCTTGTCACTTATCTTACCAAGAAACTACATGAGGGAAATGTATCAGCTGCTAGAAATGTCACTACTTGGCAAGGAACTTGTTATCTTACACCTCTTATTGGAGCTATCTTGGCAGATGCTTACTGGGGAAGATATTGGACAATAGCTACTTTTTCAACAATTTACTTCATTGTATGTATCAGCTGACACATTTCCATGCGTCTTTAAGTCCCTTAGAACTTGATTAACATTTCTTTCTATGTGTGGTAAACAAAATGGTTGACTTCAAAGATAAATAAACAATTTATCGAGTAATGTGATACTATATGAATATAAATATAGTCATTTGTAGGTTTTGATACGGTTTCAGAAACTACCTTAAATCTGAGTGGTTTGAAAATAGTGTCTCTGGTATATAAAGCATTATGCACCTGTTTCTTCTACCTGCATGCAACTTTTAATTTGTCTTTCTACATTGCAATTAAGCTGTATGTTTTTCTTTTCAGGGAATGTGTACATTGACTCTCTCTGCATCAGTTCCGGCACTAAAGCCTATTGAGTGCGTGGGATCTATGTGTCCCCCAGCTTCCCCTGCTCAGTATGCTGTGTTTTTCTTTGGACTCTATCTGATTGCACTTGGGACAGGTGGAATTAAACCATGTGTTTCATCCTTTGGAGCAGATCAGTTTGATGATACTGATCCTACTGAAAGGGTTAAGAAGGGCTCCTTCTTCAACTGGTTTTACTTTTCTATCAATATTGGTGCACTAATATCAAGTAGTTTACTGGTTTGGATACAAGACAATGCAGGGTGGGGTCTTGGGTTTGGCATCCCTGCATTATTTATGGGTCTTGCTATTATAAGCTTTTTTTCTGGCACAAGGCTCTACAGATTTCAGAAACCGGGAGGCAGCCCATTTACGAGAATGTGCCAGGTTTTGGTTGCATCCTTTCATAAACGAAATGTGGAGGTTCCCAGTGACAGTAATCTTCTGTATGAATTGCAAGACAAAAGTTCTGCTATTGAAGGAAGTCGTAAACTGGACCACAGTGATGAACTGAAGTAACTTTCTTCATTACCTGAGATATAATATAATTGCTGCTTACCAAAATATTAATTCTTATTCTTTTATTAGACACGCTTCATGTTCTGGTGCAAAAACTATTTATTCATGTCAAGATCTTATTTGCAGATGGATTGGGTTATATAGGGCAGCCACATTTTTTCCAATCTTGATTGAATAGCATGCATTAGTGGAGGGCCAAATCTCCATCTCTTCCCCAGAGATCCCATTAATATTAATGGGATCTCTCAAATGATAACTATGATTACAATCAGAGGCATTAGTTTTGGAAAGTGTTACAGCTTGAATCAATTGTGTGTAGTTATTACAGGCAGAAGTTTGTGTATGTAGATATATACCTGAATTGAGGGAGATTTTTTTTCTTTAGGGCTATACTTGCATTAAAATCATGACATATTGCTTCATTCCTCTCGATTGGTAAATGAATTATTAGATGATGTAATTTGGCTCAACCTTATTTTTGCTGCAGATGCCTTGATAAAGCTGCTGTCATCTCAGATGCCGAATTGAAAAGCGGGGACTTCTCCAATCCGTGGCGGCTTTGCACAGTGACACAGGTCGAGGAATTCAAGGTTCTTCTCCGGATGTTCCCAATATGGGCTACCGGAATTGTTTTTTCGGCCGTTTACGCACAAATGTCCACATTGTTTGTGGAACAGGGGACGATGATGGACAAGACCATTGGTTCTTTCCGTATTCCTCCAGCCTCTCTCTCAACCTTTGATGTAGTTAGTGTTATCTTTTGGGTTCCTGTATATGATAGGTTCATAGTCCCACTTGCTAGGAAATTTACAGGTAAGGAGAGGGGATTCACGGAAGTGCAGCGAATGGGTATCGGCCTCTTTATATCAGTCTTCTGCATGTCAGCTGCTGCTTTGGTAGAGGTCAAGAGATTGGCCCTCGCAAGGGAGCTTGATTTGGTGGATAAAGCAGTGGCTGTGCCACTTAGTATACTGTGGCAAATACCACAATATTTCTTGTTGGGTGCAGCAGAAATATTCACTTTCATTGGACAGCTTGAGTTTTTCTATGACCAATCTCCAGATGCTATGAGGAGTCTATGCAGTGCATTGTCTCTTTTAACCACTGCATTTGGGAATTATCTCAGCTCATTCATTCTAACCGCTGTAACGTATTTGACAACGAGAAACGGGAACCCGGGATGGATACCGGATAACTTGAATCGGGGCCATTTGGATTACTTTTTCTGGCTGTTGGCTGGACTCAGCTTCTTAAATTTGTTGGTGTATATTGTTTGTGCCAAATGTTATCGCCCAAAGAAGGCTGCTCCGTAAGTCTCCATCTCCAAGGTGTCAAATGGGGAAGTAAAGGATGCTGTAAACCAAAACCAAATGGCATTTCTGGAAGAATACATGGATGGTTTTAGTTATTCTTGTGTGTATATAAATGGTTCACCTTCGTTTTTTTTTTTTAAAATCAGAATTTTCTTGAAAAATTAAGTCCTGTTGCAGAAAAAGTATGGATTATCAGTAATTTATCATTGTGATTTTTTTTTTTTTTTAAATTATTTTGCTATAGGTCATATTCTCATTGTTCAAACCTTCATATATAGAATGAACAATATGTGGAGAATATGAATGAGTAAAAGTGGATTTACTGACAATTTTTTCATGGTGAGCTCTAGCAGACTGCACTGCAGGTGATTTCTATTCCATCCATCTATTGTATTTTATTGATTATTCATTAAAGAAATAGGTTAAATTTTCAGACAATGATTAAATTTATGTAGCTTATAACAAAATATTATATTGGTTGATTATGTAAACAATAGAATTGATTTGGAACCTTGAATAAATGAGCGTGAACCATTAAAGTTAAAAGTAAGATATGAACCAAAGATTCAAGAGGAAAGATCAAGAGAGAAGAGCATTTTTTTTTATAAATATTATTCTAACACTCAAAACAAAACAATAAGCTACCTGGCTATCAAAATAGGAAAAAGGTGTTTAATTTTGAAGTCTAAAAAGGACGTGCTTCTCGACTTTGTAACATCAGTAGTTATAGCTCTCTACTTATAACCATTAGATTTGTATAAATGATGTTCTCTTCTATTAAAACTACACATCTAATAATTTTAAGAGGAGTCACATTCAATAATTTCTTATTTTCGAAACTCATTCTATCTAATAAATTTATTTATTTTTGGCAGATCAAATATAAATCATATACTATCTCATATTTAACAAACCGATTAATCTATATATAATTCAAACACAAATTTACCACACACTATATAAACTCGAGTTTAATGAATATAACACCCAACATGAGAGTTAGCGGTAATGGAAATGTTGAATATTGGACCCACACAGCATAAATGTGTCTCAACTCAATCTCAGCTGCCTGCATTTGGCAACTATTCCCACACTCTCTCTCTCTCTGCTGCTTCTTCTTCTTCTTCTGCTCTGTTTTTCTGCAACTTGGGAATTGAAAATGGTGGGATCTCTAACCCTAGACTCTTCTTCGTCGATTCGCTTCTCTTAAATTCACGTTTCCTTAATATGATCGGTTCCTTCTTCTCCCTTCCCATTCCCATTCCCCATCGCCGTACCATTCATTTTCTTCTCTTCTTCGTTTCTATTTCTCTCTCTTTATTCTTCATTTTCAAACAAGTTTATTCTCTTCGTTACTTTCCTCTCTTCTCTTTCTCTTCTAATTCTCACCTTCCTCCTCCTCCTTACCTTTCTTCTTTCATCGACGTCGACGACTTCTTTTTTCCGGTTTGTTCTTTCACTTTCCTTTCGTGTTTGTTTCTCTTCATTTTATCAATTGTTCTAACTTTTCACCTTCTCTGAATCGTTCGAATTCTGCTTGTTTTAATTTACTGATGCTGATATATCATATATGTATGTATTTCTTGGAAATAAGGAGATATGTTACGAACAAAATCTGTCGTATATGCTGTCTAATTCAACTAGCTGGAAATTTGGGACATGTTGACGTATAAATAATCTTTTTTTTTTTTTTTGCTTGCTTCAAACTCCTTGGATTGGATTTTTCTTTCAAGCTTTTTGATTTATTTATGTAAATGAATCTGTTTTTTTTTTTTTGTTTTGTTTTGTAAATTGGGTTATTAATAGGATGGTGATGAGTCTGCACTGGCCAATGTTTTAAAGGATGCTGCAACAGAGGAAGGAACTGTTATTTTAACTACTTTGAATGAAGCATGGGCTTCTCCTAGTTCAGTCATTGATCTCTTTCTCGAGAGCTTTCGAATCGGAAATCACACTCGCCAACTATTAAACCATTTGGTTATTGTTGCTTTTGACAAAAAGGCATTTCTCCGATGTTTGGCTATTCATATCCATTGCTTTGCTCTTGTCACTGAAGGAGTTGATTTTCATTTAGAGGCTTATTTTATGACACCTGACTACTTGAAGATGATGTGGAGAAGGATTGATTTTCTGCGAAGTGTTCTTGAGATGGGGTACAATTTTGTTTTCACGGTATCACACTCCCTCCTATATATAGTTCCTTGCTCGGGTTTTATTGGTTTCGATTATTGTTGATTTCTATTTTAATGTTTTGATAAGTAATATCATGTCCAAGTAAGAAATTAATTATCAGCCAAGACTGATATGGCATAAAAAAAGCTGTTTCTTTTCTGTTCTTAGGAGGGAGGGAAGGGTATAGTAGATTTGGAGTCTATCTTGTATAAGATTTCTAGATCTTTTATTAATTGATATAGTATACAATCAAGAAGTAAAAACTTAGACGTGCTATCACTCAAATATAATAGGAACACCTCCTGTTGAGATATTTTTGTACACTTAAAACACGTTCAAATTCAAATATTTCATTCTCAAAACTTTTCACAATAAACTATGATATTTGCCCTTGAAACAATGTGAAAAGAGTGAATGATCTAAGGACACCAGTGAGAGTTGAACTCAGTAATGTATTTCAAAACAATGACACATCTAATAATGAAGGTTTTCAAAGAGAATACAATTCCAAGTTAACAAATTTCTCATCCAGTCAATGTTATTGTGAACATACCCCCAAAATATTTTGCTCATTCTTCTATAATATTGTGTTACACACATGTAACTGAATGCTTACATAGCTTGCCCAAATTTTAGGAACTCCATTTCCCAATGGATGAACAATTCTTTTCCAGAAGTTGACATTTTTTGGAAGTTTAGAATTAGGGGAGATTTTGGAGAAGGGGAAGTTCGTATCAATGAAATATCACCTCTTCTCCATAGGTTGATTTTAAATTAGGAACTTTCGGTCACTCTATTGCTCCCTTGGATGTTCATTCTCCTCCACTATCGACTGAAACTCTGAATTTCTTTAATAAACTTTATACAATAGGAACCCCTACTCTCTTTTTTTTCCTTATCTTCCAGCTCAAGAGTAATCTTCTGCTTGCAAGGTAACAGAACATGGCTTGCTTAACCTTTTCAGTTTCATTATGCAAGTAGCCTGTACAATCTCCCTTATACATACTTCACCATTCATGGCAGTTATTTAATACTTTTTCAGGACTTATAAATGTGTACTTCCATGTATGTTGACGGATGGCAATTTGCATGTGCCTCTCTATCAATTATTCGAACTGAGACGTAAAATTGTCTTTCTTTTAATTCCCTTAGTTGTTGTTTCTTTCCTCAGGATGCTGATGTTATGTGGTTCAGGGATCCATTTCCATTCTTTGACATGGATGCAGATTTTCAGATTGCTTGTGATCATTTCCTGGGCAGTCCTGATGATTTAGATAACAGTCCAAATGGAGGGTTCAACCATGTGAAGTCCAACAATCGGACTATTGAGTTTTATAAATTCTGGTACTCGTCTCGGGAACTTTATCCAGGATACCATGATCAGGATGTCCTTAATAGGATCAAATATGATCCATTCATCGATGACATTGAACTAAAGATTAGTTTCTTGGATACTGCTTATTTTGGCGGCTTTTGTGAACCCAGTGAAGATTTGAATCTTGTTCTAACTATGCATGCAAACTGCTGTATAGGAATGGACAGTAAACTTCATGATCTTAGAATCTTGATTGAAGATTGGAAATGCTACATGTCTATGCCTCCACATGTGAAGAGATCATCAATTCCATCTTGGAGAGTTCCACAGAACTGCAGGTAATACTATATCTAGCTCTTAAAACGATTTTGCGCTACTCTTAGTTGCTCCTATTTCTGTATTCTTGAAGTTTCAACTTCAACTTTTTTATATCCCTTTTTATTGTTCCAGCATCAGGTCCATACGTCCTACAGCTACTCAATTGGAGTAATGCATTTTGAGCATCATTTTTGGGCATTGAAGATGCTTCTCATAAGACATTACATGTATAAAATATCAGCGGCTTCGTGCGTATTCACATCTGCTTCTCAACCATTCACTAAAAGGTGAACGTTAAAGAACACATATCCCAGTGTTGCACCTGTGTATTCCTTGTTTTCCAGTTTATGTGAATATATTACCATAGTCAATATTGAGCTTTAGTAACTGTACATCCTTATTCATATAGACCATCAGAACATAGCCTACGTGACACCGGTGAGTTTCTGATGATCAAATTTTCTGATATATCTGTTAGGCTTCTTAAATAATAGGTAAAATTCTCTTGTACCATATCGGGATGAGTTCGTTCAATGTACCAATCTCATATAGAGAGATCATAGAGCGCATCCCTCGCGTTGAATTTATAATCCTACGTGCATATTGCAATGAACATTCAAATGGAAAAACAAACTAGCTACAAATTTTCTCCTCGTTCTGAAAAGGAACTGGAAACATTAACCAGTTTAAATTGTATATATCCCATAATTTCCATTGAAGATGAAGAGCTGTTTATAAGCAATGTTCCAAAGAAATTTTACAACCTAATAATTATAAGAAACATAATAAAATCCCCGGAAGATTATGTACAATATCCGTATGAGTTTCACGTCATAGATAACTGAGCACAGCATTTACGCAGAATCAGCATTCTGAATCCAATTTCTCACGTCCCATGAGGAATCCTTCATTCCAAATTTCAATGTGTCTGGAAATAATAGAAAAAAACAAAGGATTAAAAACGTTGAGGTTAATGTAAAAATACTGATAACCAAGAACAGTAAAGTAGCAACCTTGAACCGTCGACATTGATGCAAAGGAAGTCACCGTGACGCCATCCATCTTGGAAATGACCGAAACTGACATCACCTGACTTTGAGTAAAAGCGACCTTCACCATAAGCTTTTCCCTTCCAAAAGTTTGCAAACCAACGGTCCCCTGTGTGAAAATAAAACCAACCCTGCAACCGTACGATCTATTAGTTGATTCCAATTACAATATTTTCACACTGTTTATTGATTTATAATGAAAAAATTAGAAAAATATTGATTTAACCACACTGCCTAGTTAGTGACTTAAACTGTTCAACAAGTCACTTTCCACACTCGAAAGTCAATTCAGAAATTATGAATTTCTAGATAAGTATAATGCCATTTATCAAATCATATTGAATCTGAGTAGTCCAACATTGACCAATCTGCACTAAGTTATAAGCCTATGTACAATTAAAATAATAAATGGACAAGGCAGCTTATTGAGTATGGCATTTACCATTTCGATTAAGATAATAAATGTATTCTTATAAGCCTATGTACAATTAAAATTAGTAATTTTTCAATCATGTCATGTATGAACAAGAATCAATAGAATAAGTAATATAGCATAAGCCAGATCATGCTTTATTCATTTCACTTAATAATATGGAAGTGGATTCATTTTTTCTGCGACAACTCAATTTATGTTACTCGCAGAGTGAAAACAATGGATCTTAGGAAGATCATAGGTTAGACTCTGTTATTAACATGTAAATCCTTTGGATGTAAAAAGTATCAATGTTTTTTATTTCCATCCTGATGCTTTTTGCATCTTCTTCTGAACACTTGCACAAGCAAGTTTGTTATATAAAAATCTTTAAGATTATCATCTCAAACACTTCAGATTTATAGATTAAAAAAACAAGTGTGAAAAAACACAGACCTGAATTTATAATTAAAAGGAACAAGAAGAAAAAAGGCACAAACCTTTCCATGCATAACATCATCCCTCCATGATCCCTGAAACATATCTCCATTGTTGAAGTAGAATGTACCTTGACCTGATCTCATACCATAGCGCCACATACCATCATATATGCTCCCATCTTCTAGAATCAGACGGCCCTGTACATTAGGTCAAAGTAGTATTCAATTCTTTCCACATAGATTGGTGCAAAAAAATTGAGTTCTTTCTTCCAAGTTATGAATTGTACCTTTCCTTCTGGAAGACCTCCTTGGCAACGTCCCCTGTAAACACCACCTCTGTATTGCATCTCCAAAACAGGACTCCACTTTTGGGGTGAATCTCGCTCCGCTTCCTGAATTTGATCATAACAATTCAAAATCTTCAGATTCTGAAATTTTAAGGAATGAGAGAGTTGAAAAAATAATAAGGTAGTAAGAGACTTCTATTAGCTAACAACGGTTAATTCAAATCGTGTGGATATTTCAGGTTGTGAAAGTACAATAGGAAGGAGGTCGAAGAAGAATATTGGATTTTATGGAATCCACAGCATGTTGTGTCAACTGACAACTGTTATATGATTTTATGAAGTTGAGTGCTTTCTAGCCCTTACATAAACCATCATCATTGAGCTAAACAATTATCAACTAATTGTAGCATTTCTCTCTCATAAATGGCTGAGCGTGGTTTTAGATAATTCATTAGTTAACAAAATCACGCAGGGAAGATGGAAGTGGTTGGAGTGAAGCAAAAGATAAATCTCTGGGTGGGTAAAGGAATATGCAAAATCACACAAGATTTGGCCAACAGATTGAAGATTATAATAGCTATTCAAAGAGGAAAACAAAACAAAAAAACACGAATTCCCCATATGCAAAAATATCATATATAGCCTCAAATGTCAATTTTCTCAAAACAAATATGAAGATTGAGAGAGAAATCTTTAAGAAACACATCACCAGCATTGATGCTGCACGAATAGACAGAAGACCTTGCTTCTTGAGAATGTCTGCAGGTTTCCCCTTTAAAAATGTAGATGATGTATCATAAAATTCCTTAATTGCTTCTAAACTAGCATCGGTTAATGAATTCCAAGAAAATGTGGAGGAAGCAGTTGGAGCTTTAGATTTATTCTCATATTTCAACTCCGGACCTTGAGTGGCTCTATCTTTTAATTCTTCAGAAGGTCTCACCCCAACAGGAAGGTCAAATATACTAATATTATCAAGCGCATGAGTTAATTCAACATCAGCAGCTCTTTCTCTGGCCCACTGCTGTGCAATCTGATATCCTGGACCCAAATTCCATCTGACGAGGGGATCTCTGCGAAAAGTTCCTAGAAAATGCATTTAAATTCAGATAGTGGTGAGTGATATGAGAAAAGTTTTTGACACTTGTTAGATATCCTAAAACTTATAGCGAAAAGTTTAACCACATCTAACAATATTTGGAAAGCTAAATCTAAAAGTAAACAAGAAATTCATATTGCAAACCTCTACTAACTGTACTGCTAAAATTCAAAGAAGGTGCATCAGCTTCTGATAATCCATCCTCGGGTTGTTCAGAGTCACTATCATTACTTCCCCAAAAATAATAAATTTCAGATATCCAAATGCAAGGATGAAACATAGAAGCTGAGCCAGATCATAAGAAAGAAAGAAATCACACCTTGAACTGTATAATTCATCATTGTAGTTGAATGCCGTCTGGAGATTTTCAGTTTCAGTGCCATTATTAAAATCTCCATTATCACCCTCTGAAGCAATTTCACTTAAAAACTCATTAGAATCTAGTGACTCTTTCCCTCTCAAATGATTTGCATTGTCAAGCATATCAGTTTCTTCAACTTCTTCCAATGGAACTTGAGATTTCCACAGAAGGTTAAAAACAAAGGGAAAACGCTGAGCCAATCTGGATAAAATGCTACTACTTTCAGAAGCTTTCTGCGCTGTCGAACTGAAATTCATATGAAACAAGGACAGTAAGGTTAACTAATTTTTTATCCACACACGACAGAGTAGGTTTTAATTCACTCCTCTAACCTTTTTATCCCAATTTGATTTCTAAACTACCATTAAATTGTCATTAGGTCAATTGTACAAAAAATGTTACATATTAATCAGAAACGAGCAAGAAGCATGTGCAAGAAATCATCCAACTATAATTAAATGGTAGTTAAAAATCAAGTTAACATTAAAAAAAATTATAATCTGTCAAAAATATTATCGTTTTTATTCATAGAAATTGTCCCTGCTTTATAAAAGCATTCAAAGTGTCTGAGGGAGGCAAAGATCTAGAAAAACCTCTACCAAGAGTTTAATCAATAATTTTCATGCAAGTGATCACTAGATGATCATTTAAACTCTTTCACAGATGAGGCAACTAAAATGTGACTGTATCCAAATATCTTAATATTGCATATAATCACAATATATAGAGCATCACCAAAGCTCGAGTAATTCTAAGGTATGAGAAAATTCCTAGATAAGTGATTAAAAATGGAAAAACTTGGAGAAAACATTACCCAACGATAAGGACCGTAGTCATAACCAAGTTAGGCTCCAGATTTAGCTCTTGAATCACAGATAGTATAATTTTGCCTGTATACCCAGTAACTTCACGGAAAGTTTTCAACATGGTATTCTTTTCGCTGTCATCAAGAATACCCAAGCTTGCAACGATGCATAAAACCACACCTTTCGAATTCTAGTTAAAATAAGAATGACAATATGAATATAAAAAAATATAATTAATAAAAAAGCGACATGATAACACTAGAAGAGAGAAGAATTTCTCATGCGATAGAAATGCTTTCAAGAGGCATGACCAGTTTAGAGTGCCAGTGATAATTTAAAAAAAAAGCTTAAACGGATAGAAAAGATGTGACGTTTAAATTTATATAGGCATTTGTTAAATCATAACTAAATCCCAAAGCTTAAGCTATTAGGCCAAGGAAATTTTAATATTTTAAGGTATTCCCAATATTCCCGCTCACATGGCAGCTTAGTTATTAACAAAGGCCAAACATGTAAACAAATAACACAAAATGAGAGCAAATGACACAACAAATATTTGAACCCAAAAGACCTCATACTCTGACAATGTTAAATCACCCACTGACCCAAAAACTTAAGTTATTAGGCTGAAGCAAATTTAATCTTTTAACCTATTCTCAACCACATAAATACATGTAGCATATTCTCACTTTTTGATACCTACAAAATCCTTGACCTCACCAATATTCATAGAGTATCAACCCCTTTTTTTAGGAAGAGTATCAACCGAAGACAAGACACCATCAAAGTAATCAACCAAAAAATCTGAGCATATTTAAAATGGAGCAATAGATTTCAAATCCATAACCTTAATGACACACACACACACATATATATATATGATGGGAAAAAATGGTCCAACACACGCATTGCAGGAAACATGTTTTGGCAAACTGCTACCTTCGTGTGTATATTTTGCATATTTTAAGTATTATAATTTTAATAGAAAATACATACATGTGACAGCATATTTGGAACAATGAAAGTATGATGTGGTGAATATTCAGATCCAAGTACATATTTAAAATACTAAATAACAAAGAATATGGAACTTAAATAATCTACCATGCAATAAATGGAAAAGTTAATGGCATACAGAAATATTAACAACTTCATAGGTAAATTTCAAAAAGTTGTGCTATCTATAGTTTATAATACAAACTACACGTACAAGTTTCCAACTCCAACCATACCTTTAAATGCACACCAAGAAAAGGGCAGTCGTAAATTGCTTGTAAAATTGAAGTTCTGAAGTTGTAACCAGATCCAAATCCTATCTTCCCTTCTTTATGGTTTTCCAAAATCTGTATATTGCTGCAATGGCCTTACTAAGGAAAAGAAATGCAACTCTTGACTCGATAAACAAAAGTAAACGATTCTTGAACATTTTGATTTACCTTATCCTACCAGGCGGCCTGGGCTTTTTTTTTTTTGGGTTTGGTTTACTTGTAATTTAGAGCAGCTACTTCTATTGTTCATTGTTGTTCTTTCATTATCTTAATGAAATGGACTAATGAGCTTTCTCTTTATAAAGTAAGCATATATTTGAAAACATTAAAGTGCAAAAGTGTATGGTGTTTTTTAAAACGATATTATGTATACAAAACGTGTCCTTACTGTGTCTATATCCTAACTTTTTGGAAAAAGGAGTGTCACCATTTCTACGTTGCATCATACCAATGTCTCTCTGTGCTCCTTAGAAGAAAAGGGGGGAAAAAGAAAGTAGAATTGACTATTTAATGTCAATATTTTTATTAATTTGGATATGAGATGAATACAAGCAAGGGCACAAGGATAGGTGATCCTCCACATAGGTAATTATTAAATTAGTTTTACCAATAAACAGCCAAAATCATTTAGAAACTTTTGTGACTTCATCTAAAAAAAACCAGTTAGAAACAAGTCAGATAATTAGAAGCTACACTCAAAATAGATTGAGGAAACTTACTTGAATCACTTCTATAACATCAATCTCTTTCACATCATTTTGAGGTTCATCAATGAATTTCCTTAACAAGTCCTGAAATATTCCAGAAATAAATAGCATGTAAAAAAAAAGCCAGATGCAATTTACAAAGCCAAAAAGATGGCAGAGGTGTACTTACAGACTTGACAACCGATATTGAATTTAAAGCCAATAAGACAGCATTATTTGCTGATCTCACAGCCTCGTCAAGAGTCACCAAGTCCTTTTCAAGTAGCTTGTCAGGGTCAATATCTGTGGGCGGAAATAAATGATATAATATGCCTCTTCACTATCAGTAAATTCATTGTCATCAATTAGCACTGATCAAATCAAGAGGCCCCATGCAATGCAGGTAGTTTTTTTGGGTTCGCAGACCAACCTTGATTGGTTTTTTTTTCAAACCATTTTTTCCATAAGGACATTCCATTCTAGTCAACTTGGTAAAAAAAAAATTATAGAATTTAATTGGATTCAAGCTATTTAGGTTTTCAACCAATTGAAGTCGTTATCTCACTTACACGATACTCACCGATTAATAAGCTCGTATGCTCCTTTAGTCTTCCTACCAAATCTATAACCTGAAAATTGATTTCATTGACAATATTCAAACTGATCTATTAAAAAGGCTGATCAAAGAAAGTAAATTTGCTGAATTTACAACTATACAACTATACATATATATATATATATATGGCTAGATACATGCTAACCACATTATTATGGTAAATGTGCAAGCCATTTTACTACCTCATCTTGGCGCCGTTTTCCTTCAAAACTAAAAGGCTTTAAGATAATTGTAACAGTAAATCCATCTGCAGATCTTATAGTTCTAAGAATATCAACAGCTGCAGAGTAATCCAAGCCATATCCAGCACTAACCACCTAGAGAAGACAAAAAGTTAAATAGATAGGTTAATTAAATTCAGGAAATGTACACTCCATAAAAACTACTAACAACTGCGAAGATTTCTTCCACTATCTGTGAACAACTACTCATGATGAGAAGAATCCTAGAAGGAGATATGAATCCAATACCAGGAATCAACCTCATCCTTCCATTACAAGTGTAAAGTTAAATAGATAAAACCTTGAGAATTTATATTCACTTTGGCCTTATTAACAAAGATCATCCAATTGGAAGACGAACTTTGAGATCAAGTTCCTTTTTCTTCTGCCAGAAACTAACTCATAAAAAACAAAGTGTTCATCACCTTCTCTCTAGTCTCAAACATTTTGACTGCACCTTTGCCTCCAAAAAAAATCTCTTATTTTAAAGAAATATCTAAAAGCAACAATTTAAAAGACTTCATGGAGAACTTTGAGAACGATACCACACTCCTTATTTAAAACATCCAACTCGACTATATCCCTAAAGACCTTCATATTTTATTTTATTTTATATTCATGGTACTGGGCACCACTACACCACTCCATAAGGAGAATTCGCAAGCCCCAACTCTATGCATGTTATCTCTTATTAAACATTTCATACGGAGATTTGAACTCAGGACCTTGGGCTTACTTACTCCCAAGACCCTGAGCCCTTAAAAGCAAGGCCACCCCTTGTAGGCCCTCTTTGTAAAATTGTTATGTAACAAAATTTTGTTTCTTATGAAAATATCCATAGAAAAGAGAAATTATCATCAGAATAGGTAATATAGAGTCAACCATCACTTATTTGATCGTAGTCTGTAGATCATCCAATAAATCTTTATCGGTAGCCTAAATCGATCATCTCTCTTTTTTTCTCCCCAAATAACACAAAATTAATGCAGATATAACAAATAATTTAACTTTGATATGGGGAATCATAACTACGTGAAATCATCAGTTTCCCTCGGAAACATGGAGTAATCATCATAATAGAAAATATAGAACCAAGTTAAATGAATTCACGTCAAAAAATTTCATCCATATGATACTATTGCCATCATGCATTCCGCCGATTCTAAATTATGAGTAGCCTGACTAGTCTTCACATAGAACAAAGATAAGAAAATTCGGATCATTGTGGCCCTGAAAGCATAAATATTGGTTTTGGTTATTGAAATAAAGACTATTAGGTAAGAAATGTACAAACAAGGATAATAGCCTTCGAACATGATTGTAGTGACAATGGAACATCAATAGTCCTTGGGGTAGAATCTGCAAGCATAATCAAAATCAGCAATTGAAATTATATTTTCTTTTTTCACCCACTAAACATAGTTAAACCTAGGAGGTGAATATGGAAATACAATGTAAAAAAAATAAGAACTATTACGCTGCCTGCTACTATGAGGATCAGGATTTTATATAAATATAAGATTTCAGCTTCTAACAACTAAACTAGAGAGAGAGAGAGAGAACTGAAGTAATTTGATTACCAGTTATAAATCTCAATAAAAATTTATAGTGATTTGATTGTGACAATTGCTTAGATTAGAAATGGAAATCAAATACTGAAACTGAAAGAAAGAAAGAAAGAACCTTTTTCAATGAACCTTTGAAGTAATTGCACTTTCAAAGAATCATCCATAACAATATTCCTGCAAAAAAAATAAAAATAAAAAATTCACACATAAATTCAAAACTTTTGGGAAACTTTCAAAGGGCAATGAAATCGTGAAGAGAGAATTGTATAAATTACCAGAATCTGAGAGATGAAATCCTGAGAGACGACTGGAGACAAAAATCAAGAACAGCTTCTTTTCTACTGCCAATACCGATGACTTCAACGGAGTCATAATCATCCCAGAAATCAGTATCATTGGTGAGTTTCACAATGGAATTTGATAAAGAACTAATCACTCTATTATGAAGTAATGATTTTGAATTATGATATTTGACAAAGCTGAGGAAAATGGTGTTGCGACGAAAGAAAAGAGTGGGAATTGAAGAGCAAGGATATAGGGATAAAGAGGGACGGAATACGGAGGGTAAGAAGGCAGTGAAAACGGGAAGCTCCATAATTGGGTATATGATATATGGTGAATCAGTATCAGACAACTGGATGAAGAAGAAGAAGAAGAAGGGTCATCGTCATTACAGAGATGAGAACCGGGAAAATGAGGAGTGAGCTTCAAAATTACAGCGTCCAATGCGACTGGACAAATAATTTCTTTTTTTTCTTGTAGGGACGCCTTACTAAATTTAGTATGTTGCTTCTCGAGTTCAATAAAATTGGGGGTGTTTAGAAGACGGGGTAGGATTAGGTGGGGTGGGCTTTAATAGCCTACCCCATATTTGTCAGATGGATTTTGAAACCTCGGGTTTAATCTAGGCTCGTTTACTAATCCGGAATCGGAATGAGAAGGAATCAGAATAAAAAATGGAGGAATCAGAATCATAAGGAATCGGAATCAGATTACAACATGTTAATGAATCGGAATCAGAATGTAGACAATTACTACAATACCCTTTATAATGATGAGAATAATTAAAACATTTCTTATAATTAATTTAAAACATCTTTTAAAATTACATAATAATCAACTAGAGAAATGTTATAATAAAAATAAATATATTTATTTTAATTTAATAAAGAATAAGTGATAATATTGAAATATATATTTAAATTTATATTAAAAAATATAATTGAGATAATTTTTAGGAGATTGTTTATTATTTTATCATAAAATAAATTATTAGAAAGTTGTTTATAGGTAATGTGTCTTATTAAATTAAAATATTTTAAATAAGTGAATGATTAGTTAATTGAAAAATCAATAATCACTTAACAAGAATGACAATTAACAAGAAATGAATAGGTGATTTAACCTTGAAAATTAAGGGTAAAATAGTCAAATCAATTTGGAAATATTAAACTAACAGAATCGGAATGAGATTCCTTAGCATTTGAAGGGGAATGCAATTATAACTCTATTCAGGAATCATTCCTAATTTTGATATGGGGTCCACAAATTAGGAATGATTCCAGCTAACAAGTAAACAATGGAATGGGAATGAAAATAGTTGATTCTCATTCATTGATTCCCATTACTGATTAGTAAACATGAAATTCTATGGATTTTAAATAGTAATGTTGGTGGGTTTGCTAACCCTCATAAAATAATTAAACAACACAAAATTCAAATTAAAACCACCTATCAAACATAGGTTATATAAATCTAGCTTTATAAAACTCATACTCCTACACATCCAAACATAGACTATCTAAACTCAGGCTTCACAATGCCAAAACCCACCCAACTTACTTCTTCTACCAAAAACACTCTAAACAGTTTACTTTTAATATTTATTATTTTTATTTTAGTAGAATAATTATCATTTATATGAGCTCTTAGGAACTAAAATATCTGTTACTAAATTCGTCATACACCCTATCATCAAAATAGTTTTTTTTTAACACACATTAATTAACTAGTTCAATAAATTAGTGAAATACTATTTAAGTAAATAATTAAAAGTATTAACATAGATGAAAATATATATCTAAAATCTGTTATTTAAGATATTTTGGTTGATTTTTAAATATACTTTTACATTTTAAGGCTACTTTTGTTCATGTTATTATTATTATTAATACTCTTGATGCTTTTGATGCTTGTTGAAGACAATTGAAATTATTGAGTTGTGTTGAATTAAATTGATGCACGATAGGGGATAGCCTCTTACTGACTACCTAGCTCTCTAAAGTATAATAAAATGAGGAGTTTGGTGTTAGTAAAGATGAATGTTGGGTGTCGAAACCTAAAAATAAAACTTAATTTCTAAATTTATAGTTATTGTAGTAGAAAATAAATAGATTGAATCCATAAAAATTAGTGAATTAAATTAAAACAATAAAAAGACATTAAAATTAACCAAAGAGGTACTTGTTAAAAAAAAAGTAACCAAAGAGGTTATAACTTGTAGAACAAAACCAGTTCTAGAAAAACCAACTATGAATAACTATCACAAAATTAAAGAAGTAGAGCATATAATGTAATGCTCTTTTGGCCAAAAAAAACTCATATGAAGGGGTATTTTTTCATCAAACCCTATACATTCTACATTAAAAAGACATCAAAATTAACCACCCAAGATATGGTAAACAAAGAACTCAACTATCCACACAATAACTATTAACGATAAGCACTGATTCTAGTTAAAAGTATTGATATAAAAGGTCGTTTGGTCGTGATCTGCAATTCATAATTTTCTTTACTTGTTGATATGAGTATATCTCCTATCCAAATATTAAGGGATAGAGACTTATCTTCAAAAGATATTATCTCCCAATTATCATAGATAAAACACTCATTTATCTATGGATCCTCTATATAAAGCATTATACGAAACCCTAAAAGGTATGACATTCATAAATTCTACTCTATAATACTCATATTATCTGCCTCCAAATTATCGTCGGAGACGGTTTGGCAGGCACCACACTGGTGTTTTCTCATTCTTGTTTTGCAGATATTCAAGATCAAAGGGACGCATCGCATGTAGAACGTGCATGATCGATGTAGCGGAAATCATCCTTTACAGTTAAGATAAAAAAAATACAACAAAATATAATTTATTGAATTAATAAAAGTATAGTATCTAATAATATTTAAATAAATTTAATTAGAAATATTTAAAAATTAAATATCAAACAGAAAAAAAAGGAATATTTACTCATTAAATCAAATCGGAGCATGTATTTACACATATATTGGTGTTTTGATTTTAATTACAAAGGTATCCATTATAGGCCACTTTTGGTGGTTTTTCAATTTTTCATTCCTAGTTTACCCTTTCTTTTCTCTCTCTTTATTTACCTTATTAATAAATGAATTAAATTTTGATTTATTTTTTTATATTGATTTATCTGTTTTCTTTTATTTTTTGATTTCGTTTCAAATGTATCCGAATAATTAATAATATTTACCAATTAAGGATACAGATTTTTATGTTCTAACCATTTATGATTTGGTAAGTTTTTTTTCAAATTTCGAATTCTTCCATGTAAAATCTTCCATATCTGTTGCAGTCGTATCTTTTCATTAAAAATCAAGGAATATTTTGTTTATTCAGCTCGTTCTTTTTCGTGTTTTCAGTATTAGGGTTTTGTCATTTCGTTTCCTATCAGCTGCCTTATTCAATCGCTTGTTTGCATCATTTGAATTTAGTTATTAGATTTTGAAATTTAATAATGTTCTGTTATCCCGAATTTTTTCATTATTAAACTCTATGTTGTTTTGTTCTTATCATTTTATTATTTTCGGATTAATTTTTCATTGGATTTTATTTGATTTTGTTTGTTTATTCTTTGAAACTATTTATATTGGTAATCATTTATGTTTATTAAATATTTATATTTGTCCAACATTTTTTAATATTATTGCTATTCGTTTATTTATGTTTTATTTTGTCAAACAGTTTTATAGTATTCAACTTTATCTATATTTATATTTATTAAATTGTTTGTATATTTAAACTTATTCACCGACTTTATATATTTTATTTTATTCAAGTAGTTAGTTGTATAAAATCAAATTATTCTCTTTTATAATTATGTTCAACATTTAGAGACATCTTAATAAATATAAATATATATAAAGTTGAATAATATAAACTTATTCACCACTTTATATATTTTTTTTATTCAAGTAGTTAGTTGTATAAAATAAAATTATTCTCTTTTATAATTTTGTTCTACATTTAGAGTTATCTTAATGTTTACCATATTTTGCATTCAGAAAATGATATGATTTGCGTTTGTTACATAAAATGGAGCCCAAAATTAACAAATGTTCATAATTATAATCTAATGTTCATAATTTTTTTTATAAAATCAAAAATTTAAAACACAACAATTTGATCATTTGCCAAAACTTGCCAAATATATAATCCCTTCCTAAGCTATAAATTTCAAAATTGAACTAAAACAAAATATATCATCTTTGCCAAATACAAAATTCAACAGTTTATTTGTTTTCTTTCAAATATTCATCTTCTTCAAAACTACTCTCCTCAATTTCTTCTTCATTTTCACTGTCAACATCTTCTTCGGTATATTCTTCTTTTTCTTGATGATCATCAATCGGATTTGGTCCCTGTTTATTTTTATACAACTAATTAGAAAAGTTATATTTTTTCGTTTTTATATTTAATTGATGGGATGAATTTCATACCTTTGCATGTCGATCATCTCTCTTCTCTTCACTTCCTTGTCTGATTTATTGATTTTCTTTGTATTCACTAGCTCCCTTCTTTCTCTCCAGATTTCCCAGTTCTCCTTTTTTCGAATCTTCAAATAATTTCTTCCTCGCTTCCATTATCTCCTTCTTCGTTATCATTGTGCTTTGTAGAGCTGTCGTTTTCTATAGGGTTTTTCACCAGAACCAAATCAGTTTTGATTTGGGTTTTACTTTTTTGATTTTGAATCTCCCTCGATTTCGAAAATACCAAATCTATCCGCCTTTTTTTAAAAAAAAAATCCTTAATTAATGAGCTGAAATCGTGGGGGTAGTTTTCAATTCCTTTTCCATTTTTTCCTTTACACGTGCAGGGGCAGTGCTGTCTATTGCTTACTCCGGCAGGTGGCAGGTGTCCAAATTTGTAATTAATTCTCACATCTTGTTTTTTTTTTGTAATTAAGATGACTTATATGAATATTGGTGTTATTAGGGGTGAAAGAAAAAACCGAAAAACCGAAAACCGGAAAAATAAACCTGGCCGAAACCGTAAAAAACCGAACCGACTTCTAAAAAACAAGTAAAAATCTCATACCCCTTCCCTATTTCCCCCTAATTTTTATTTATTTGTTTTATTTTATATATTTATTTATCACTTTATTTTAATTTATATTTTATATATTTATTAATCTAATTTTTTCAACTAAGTTATTGTTTATGTTTGATTTTTTTTTGTTTCATCCTTCAATGTTGGAGGATTTTTTTTAAAACTAAATGCAAATGGCCTATACTAGAAAAAAACCTAAAAAACCGAAAACCGAACCTGTAAAAACCGGGCCGATTCCTATTATAAACCGAACCGGTCCGATTTTTAAAATTAATTGAAAAACCGGACCGAACCGAACCGGTTTCACCCCTAGGTGTTATTAGCCCATATATATATATATATATAGAGAACAAATGGTTTATTTTTTATTTGGTAGTATAAATTTTAAAAATAAAGAAGTTAAAAAAATTGTCTTAAATAAAAAGAAAACCAACTACGTATAATTCTTTAAAATAATAAACTATATGATAATTTAAATCTTAAATAGAACATAATAATTTGTTTAATAATTTAAAATTAATAAAACAAAAATCATTTCGAAAAATATTTATAAACTATAGAAATATCAAATAAAAAATATGTCAAACTTTTAAATATTTCTAGTATAAAAATACATATCTAAAATATGTTATTTGAGATATTTTGGTTGATTTTTAAATATACTTTTTCATTTTAAGGCTACTTTGGTTCATGCTATTAATTTTTTTTTTTTTTTGTTTGTCCTTCTTGATGCTTGTTGAAGACATATAGTTGAAATTGTTGAGTTTTGTTGAATTAAATTGATGCACTATAGGGGATAGTATGGATAGTTGAGTTCTTGCTTACCATATCTTGGGTATTTAATTTTGATATCTTTTTAATGAAGAATGTATAGGATTTGTCGAAAAAATACTCCTTAATTAATATGAGTTTTTGGGCCAAAAGAGCAATTGTCATTACATTATGCTCTACTTCTTTGATTTTGTGATAGTTATTCATAGTAGGATTTTCTAGAATTTGTTTTGTTCTACATGTTATAATAACCTCTTTGGTTAATTTTAGTGTCTTTTTATTGCTTTAATTTAATTAACTAATTTTTATGTGTTGAATTTTACTTATTTACTTACTACTACAATAACTATAAATTCAGAAATTAAGTTTTATTTTTTTTAAATTTCACCACTCAACATTCATCTCTAGTAACACCAGTTCCTTCTCAATTTATTATAATTTAGAGAGTTACGTACAATAAGAGGAAACAACTATTAACGATAAACACCGATTCTAGTTAACTAGTTAGGGTAAGAAAAAAGTTGTTATTTGTAATAACTGGTATTATAATGAAGTATATAGTGGCATCACAAACAGCGATAAATTATATACAAAGTAAACTTTTTAACACCTTTCTTTTACCTCCGTGATGTATCAAAGATGAACATATGTGTGATGATGTAACAAAGTAGATGGTGGAAAAAATTTGAAAAATGATGAGTTGGTCCAAAAGCACAGCAAAAAGCACGTGCCAGACCAGAAGAACAAGTTGAGTTCGAAAGAGACTGAAAGACAGCTCTTAACCGTTGATCACAAATCAAACCATAGTGCTTTGTGACTCATTAATTCATCATATCTTTGCTTTTTCTGGATCATTCTATTGCCAAAAATCACATATCGTTTCAAGCCAATCTGCCTTATATAAAGCCTTGCATCTCTTCCTTCTCAATGCAAAACCAAAACCTCTCTTAGTTCTCTTTCTCTATAATCCTCTTTTTAGTGTTTTTGCGAATATGAAGTCTTCCATTCCCTTATTTACTTCTACAATTTTCCTGCTCCTTCTGCTTTTTGGGACTGGTAATAATTTGTTCTGTTATTATATTAACCACCCTTTTCCTTTATTCCTACTTGCCCTTTTTTTTAATGTTATATTAAATTAGCTTATAAATTAATAGAAACTCTCCTTAATCACTCAATATCAAAACTAAGTTGTATACCTTATATAAAAGAATGGAGATTCATTTTAGAAACATGTTTAGTTGAAATACTTAGAGCCTGTTTAGGATAGCTTTTAAAAGTGATTTAAAGTATTTTTTTAATGGTTATCAAAAACACTTTTAAACACTTCCACAGATACTAAAAAATTTGTTAGGATTTACAATTTTCTATTTTTTGAATGGTTATAAAAAGAAAACAAACAAATTTTGATGGGTTTTTGTTGTTGGATAGGGATAGGGATAGGGAGAAATACAATGGTTGTGGAGGCAAGGACATGTGAATCTCAAAGCCACAAATTCAAAGGCCTTTGCTTTAGTAAAACCAACTGTGGTCATGTTTGTCAAACTGAGGGTTTTCACGGCGGCCATTGCAGGGGATTCCGCCGCCGATGCTTTTGCACTAAACATTGTGTTTGAATCTTGAATATCGTCCAATAATAATAAACCCATTTTGTTCTGTCTATCTGTGAAAGTAGACTGACAAAATGGCTCATCCCTTCTTTATTTATAATTACTGCTTTTGCCTTTTGCCTTTTGTGTGTTGTTGCATAATATAGAGTTGAGTGGCCATGATCTTGCTCTTTTTTTTTTTTTTTTTGTGTTGTGTCTTGTCTCGCCCCCTTTATCTTTGCAAAAATAATAAATGGAAGCACCTATACTTGTAAGTTTAAGTTATTGGGTTAATAAAAATTTAATCATATATCTCAATAGATAATTTGATTTATCTTATGATCACTTGTGCTGATATTACATTTGTTGTTCATATTATTCACTTCTCCCACCATTATTTATTGGGCTGCACTTTATGTTATTTTTATGATACTCTTCTTCATCGTTGAAGTTGTGTATTTTCTTTCATGTTAATTGGGTAAGTGACCATATAAATCGTAAATAAACTACTTGGAGTTTTGTATTTTCTTGAGTGATCCCTTATTTCTTTAAAAATTAACAAGTGCATGATATTATTTCTACATCTTCTATAGAGTCTTAGGGTCATGGTTTCAACTACTTATGAGAGTTGACTACTTGCATATATGATAACTGTTCTTTAGCAACCCACTCCTTTATATTTTGATTACAAAAGTGTTATTTAGATTGTACATGATTCTATTTTTCATGAGCGGATCAAGCATATTGAGATTGATTGGCATGTTACTCGATGGAACCTTTAGTCATCTTCTTCACTTTTGGTCACTTTAATTTTGGCAAATTTTCATTACTCAACTCTAATTCTTTATTAAAAACAAAAAAAAAAAACAAAAAACCAACTCTACTTCTCTAGATTTTTTTATCTTTTATTGTTATATGTTTTCAATTTTAAAATTATCATTTTATTCAAATTAATTATCATTAGCATCCAAAATAATAATAATTATCATTAAATGTATTTATCCGTAATCTCACAAAAAAAATAGATGCTGAGATTCAAGATAGTTACAAGCTTAATCTAGTGGCGTGTTGTCGACGATCCTGAATTAAATCAAATCAATCTGATCAATCTAAATATACTTTTGAATAAAAGATAAAACGATATTTTAAAAAAAAAAATTATTTAGAAATAGAACATAACTTTTAAATTATGAAAATATTAAAGAATAAAAATGTATTCAATTCGAGTTCTTTAAATAAAGAAAAGAGTCATTTCTATGATTATGTAAACATTGAAGGAAAAAATGTATTGATTAAAGTTATATATTTGAAGATAATCAACGATTTAGCAGAAAAGATCGTCATCTAGAATTATTAGATCAATATAATATAAACGAGCGATCACTTGAATTGCACAAGTTAGTTTAATCATGAACTTGATTGATGAATAATTCAATACCATAAGTTACATCGATCTTATCATTTTGTAAGACTGATTAAATTCATTTTATACCATAATTCTCTCTCTAATCATAATAAATTTCATACAATCCTCGCTAATTAAAAAATATTAATTATTTAAGTACGTTGATTTATTATTGGTCAGTTAAAAAACCAGTAAGTTGCTTGATCACAATGGAGCGAAAAATTTTCAAATTCACAATTTTAAAGATAAATTGGTTTCCCCTGCCATAAGGTCACATATAACTTTATAACAAAAATTGGCCTGCCTAACTTAAAATACACATAACTCAACTCTTACAGTGCAAAGGAAATTTAAGAGTACAAATACAGTTTAATGATAATAGAAAACTACTAAACTAACTAACTAGTATATTCCAGGAATGATTCTGTAAGGAACCTTCTCGCAGTATAATTTCCAGTACTTCCCATATCTGCAAATGATATACCAAGTTAATTACTACAAAAACAGGTGAGAATAAATAATTGCTTTCCATTACATTGTGAACTATGAATGAAATTATTTACTTACTTGGAGCGACATCGATCATCGTCCCTTTTAGCACGGTCAAACAAAAGGATAGTAAGAAATATCACATAAAAATATGGTAGAAACTGCAAAAGAGGGCAGCCAAAAATTAGCTTATAAATATTATTCTGGTGGGTATCATACAACTTTGACCACAAAATTATAATAACAAAGATAGATTCTCACGTGATTAAAAAGAGCTGGAACTGTCCAGAAAAAAGCAGCCAAGATTTCTGGTACATAATGAAAATGTCGCGCTAATCCCCACCTGCAGAAACAATTAAGTGAGATTTACATTACAAAGCTATGCCGCCTTTATCCTCACTTATCTTCTGACCTCTATTTTTTGTGTGCGAGTGTGTAAGGCGGGCTGGGGGGGTAAGAAAATTTTGACACAAAAAGAAACTCACCACCCAGAGGTTAAAAGAAGACTAGTTTTTGTTTCTCCAGATATAGTGGTATATGAAGCTACGATCTGTTGAACAGCCAGATTTGATCACATTATCAGTCAGCAAATACAGATAAAAAGTTACACGATTTTTTTTCTTCAAAGAAAGAGAATGCATATGACAGAAGATTCATGAATGAGGGTGTCGAAAACCTTTGATGGAGCTCTTCCCCAAACCAAGCATCTCCCATTTGTTCTTCGAAATTCTTGCCTCTGCCTATCACAATCATAGTTGATATATATGCAAAGAATGCCCGCAACTAGAATGTAAACTGCCAACTGAAAAGTAAATGAAGATTATTAGAAAAGTAGCATGCAATGAAGCAAGAATTATGATAAAGTAGATATGAAAATTTCATTTTCACAGAAAAATTAAATTCTCGTGCTCATCCTACTACACCAAGTTGCTAGTTATTAGACTATAACAATGATGCCCTACCAAATTAAGTATATGGCTATTCCAAACATTACTTTCACAATTCTGGTACTCTAAGAAACACAAACTAAGCATTAATCAACACAATTAACACCTGTAAATAAATTAAGTTTGTGATCTTAAAAGTTGGATATTTTCCAAATTTACTAACTAGCATCTAGAAAAGACAATCAATTTCCAAATCACTTAATACATTACTCAGCATGTTTCAATGATGTAGCTCAAGTCACTTTGAATTAAATGCTTTAGACGTTAACTAGACAATAGGCAATCCCATACAAAAAAGATGTTGTAACTTGTACCTGAGTACCAAGTTCTACAGGATGGTTGACCAAGTACATGCCAGGAGAGGTATATATAGAGGGAACCCATACTAGGCATCCCCAGCAAATATAAAAACCAGCTGCAAAATCCAAATTGGCAGTGCCCAACAGTGAGATTGATAGTGATTAACCAGGATCTCACATTTATTAATTCTTTTTTAACCCATCCAAGGTTAATAGATGGACCATTAAGACACATCCCTGAACTGGTTTAACTGCCTTGTAAAATTATATTTCAATTCTTCTGAAATGAAAATTAGAAACAGCTAAATTTTGCTCCACTACTCAATCAATTATAGGTTGTTCTATGTAGTCAGTGTTGTTGAATTGCACCATAACAAAATAGTGGGAGAAAAGATAGCGCATTAAACATAAAAAATCATAAATGTATGCTAACCTCTGTCATGTGCTATGTCCATTGTGTTCCAGTATCCTGCTTCCCACCAGAAAAATTTTGTAACATAAACCAGCATCAATGTAGTATTTACAAGCATCGAATCAGCTATCTTCCCGTTCTCTTCATACTGATGAGAGAAGAAATGAGAAAAATTGAGACGTAGATATTTACACAATGATTTACATCACTAAACAATTTGAAGTCCAAAGAACCCAGACCTACACAACTAGAGCTACAGAAATTATATTATAGGGCATAACAAGGGATGGCTATAGATAAGGCAGCTTGCTCGTAGACCTGGGGGGAAGCAAGGAAAGTCTAAGACATTGATGTAGGTGCTTCGCTATGCCTAGGCACTCAATATAATGATAGGTGATAAATTGGTAGATATTAACTTTTGAATCAACTATACAACTTTTCTCAATAAATTGAGTACAATGTTGATAGAAATTCAAACTAAAGAAGGCTTACAATCTAGGAATTAGAGAACAGATGAAAATGTCAAAATCTAAATGATCTGACATTCTTAGACAGACTATTAGGAAAATATTTAACTTCATCCCGAGCAACCTCAACATCTTTATATACACCTCACATGAAGCACAAACTAAGACCAACAACCCTCTTTCACATTTGGTGATATTTCAGAACACCTACCTGCTTTATGCAATAGGTCACTGCAAGAACTGCCCAAGACATCATCCCGAACCTGCAGTTTGTGAAAACCTTAATATCAAAATTCTTGCCAATTCGTGGGTACAACTCCATGCCCTGCAAGAAGGTAGAGAGAGGGTGTTAAGAATATCAACAAGACCCAGACTGGCCCCAATGCAGTTGTGACTGTGAGATAAGACAAAATATTATGGTGTAGTACTTACTTATTTAAGACATTCAAATTTCTCACACAGATGCACCAAAATGAA
The DNA here is from genome assembly GCA_028015215.1 of Gynostemma pentaphyllum. Taxonomy (NCBI): domain Eukaryota; kingdom Viridiplantae; phylum Streptophyta; class Magnoliopsida; order Cucurbitales; family Cucurbitaceae; genus Gynostemma; species Gynostemma pentaphyllum. Next base: position 233,337 of record CM051345.1, on the reverse strand, counting down.
AATAAAGAGAGAACTAACTAAAGCAAACAAGAATTAGAAAAATACACAAGGGCAGAATATAAACAAAGAATATGAACCCTAAAGTATGCATTATATGAGTTTTAATCATTCAATAATCATCTATGATATGAATCACATGTTTTCCTCTTCACCCTCCTTTACAATTTTTAGCCCATTCTACGAGCCTCAAATTTTTATAACATGTGAAATGAAAATCAGCACATCAAAGTATAGATATCAGAGAAGTGAGAATCTACCCAATAGAAATCAATTATCACGTTGCCAGATGAACCAAAATCAGAAGAAGATGGCGCCAAATGACCCTAATACATGAAAACACCTAGGTTATAAATACACAGAACACATATTTGTACTCATTTTTAACTGGTATCCATAGAACAGTCTAAATCCTCACTTTTATGTACAGGAAAATACAAAAGATGAAGCTTCCAAAAATGAGTGTTGAAAATATTTCTCCCAGATGATCATAAACAATTGTAGGATTGAATATTCCAAACCTGAAAAAAAATCAACTAAATAATTATATTACAAGGACAACAAAACATCACAATGAATCCAGATCAGAGTCGAAAATACATTTCCTAATGAGATCGAGAAATTTGAAGTTCATCATGGACATTTAGTATAGTTCAGACTGAACAATTTTAGTTACCAAAGGGAAACATCACTAATTAAGAAACAGCTAATAGAGAGAGGAAAACAACAAGCATATGATGCAGATAAAAGAAACAACACCAACAAGAGTGCTTGGAATCGGAACTCTAAACTTTGAATTGGGAAAATTATGAGAACAATTAACAGCAGGTGACAAAGAATAGGGAATGGGGAATGATAATCCAGTCGCCAATTGGGAAACTAAACAAAGCTTTAAAATATTTTAACACGTTCAAATGCAAGGGTGAAAGAACATTCATACCACCAAAGAGAAACATAGGTAACCATTGTCACAACATATGCGGCAATGCCATTTGCCTGCCACGCAAAAACTAAAATTAAAAAGGACTGAATGAAGTATTAATTAGCAGGAAATAAGACACTTTGAATAATGCATAAACTGTCTTATTCTAGAGAAAGAGACACTTTCTTTTCATTGATCAATTCTCCCTAATCATATATCCTGACGCCAAAAAGATGATGTAAAATTCTGGAAATTCTAACTGAGAATGGTAAATGATAATTAAAAAAAGTAGAGTGTCTGGTACCTTGTATAGAGGTCGGTTTCCGGATGGAGAGATTGGGCCCTCAACTCTTTTCCCAGGCAAAAGAAGCTGAAGGGTAGCCTCAAAGGCAGCATAGCATCCAATTATTATGAAAGCAGTAGAAGTGGGCATTGGCAAAAGCAGTTTCCAGTTCCATCCATTCTGGTACAAGAAATTCCAGGTCTCTGACACAGACCCATCAGCATGGACCATTGTATACCATCTGCAAGAAAAAAAATGGTTTGAGTTTTCACACAAAATTAGTTAAATCATGAACTGAATTGCTGAAGAAAAAAGGTGTTTTCCGCTTAGAAAAATCCAATTACACTGATTAATCCATAACAGAAGTGGGTAAATCAAAATGAAAATCATATAAATATGAATTAGACTAGCAATTCAATAATTGAGCAAAAGAAGCAGGGAAGGAAAAAGATAGAGAGAGAAATACATACAGCAAAATAACAAAAGGAGGACAGAGAATGACAAGTGATAGCATGGAAACATAAGTAACCAACGGTGAGTGTACGGTGTTGATACCATTTCCTTCCGCCATTTTCACCCTTTTTCTCTTTTTCTTCCTCTTCCTCTTCTGTGAAGAAGAAAATTAAAAATATCACTAATAAGTCGAGCCATTTACTTAATCTATTAGCTATATTAACCTTTTTGCTTTTCTTTAATTTAATATTAATTTTTATTAATGTTGCTTTTTTTTAAGAAGAATTAACAACAAATTTATAATAAAAAAGAACGTACAAGAGGTTAAGAAAACCTCCATAAAATTACAAAAAGGAGTGCCAAGGTAAATACAAAGATGAAAATGTTAATCCAAAATGTAAATGCACATTATTGCTTGACCATAGGTAAATGAAGTACAAAAATCGATCCCAAAGATGGTGATGATCACGGGCCACATTTGAAATACGGTTATTTCGCTCAATCCCAATCACCCAAAAAAGCGGCATCACGACAAGGTTCCAAAAAATATTCTTTTGATTTCTTTTCTATCCAAAAGGGGTGATTGAAAAGAGTGCATGCAAACATCCAAAGGCATGACCCAAAAAATATCAAAGTGAGTCAAAATCCTGTTCCAAAAAACTCCTATAAAATCACAATGAAAAAATAAAAGATTTGTGGACTCATGATCCTTCTCACAAAGATAGCACCGATACAGATTCTTTTTATGCAAGACATCACAAGTGTTAATCTTCTCTAAAGCAGACATTAATAAGAATGTCTTTGTTGCCAAATAAAAAGTCTGGATATTCACTAGAGCGACAAGGACCATCAAACAAAAGAGTCAGAACAATTGAATTGAATTGAATTGAATGGATAAAGAATCCAATTTTATTAAAATATGAGTGTCCCAAGCAATTAAAATGCCCCCTGTTGACCCCCCACAGGAGGTAAAAAGGCCCAGTCTATAAATCTAGGGCCCCAAATAGTTGAGAAAAAAACCCGATTAAAAGAAGTTGTTTTTGTTTTTTGATCTAAAAGAAATTAATTCCTTGATAGTTTTCCTTTTTGACAGAGAACCGAACCCTCTTAACATTCCACATGGAAAACAAAACTCAGCCAGACCTGCTCTGCCAAACCAACAGAAAAGTAACTATTTGAAGCAAAATCTTTGGACGGAATCAGAGAGGATGGGATCTGGTTTGTAAAAAATGTGATTCAGGGAAAAATTGAAGCATTCCTTCCTATCAATAAAAAGTGTGTGAAAAAAGATGGAACCTGATTTGACTCAAGTCCGAAGCGCTCAAAGCCGTCTTAGTTATTGCGCCACTCCATTCTTCCCCAGAGGTTCTTTGGTTTTGAGGTAAGGGATTCGATTAAATTCGGGCTCTTCCAAAAATAGTAAAATTAAAACCAAACCAATATTTATAAAAATATCACTAAATAACTTATTTGTTAAAACATAAATTCACATCTTACAAATAATTACTAATTTCCACCTAAGTAATCAATGATTTTACTAATATCCTGATATTTTATACATTAATTACTAATTTCTTAATAGTTATCAATAATTATCTTATAAATTATCACTAATTTCTCTAATTCATATGAATGAGAATTTTTTAAAAACGGCTATATTTATAAATACTTTTAAAAAATATTATATTTATAAATATTGGAGAAAATTCTGTTACCCAATAAAAAATTCTGATACAACATTCCACTCTTGTTTTGCTTTTAATATCCTTGTTTTGTTCAGAACGATTACGTTTACTTTTATTAAAGTGCTATAAATTTATTGTTTTTCTATAATTGCCTTTCTAAATAAACAATATTTTAATTTCTATTATTGAGCTTCTCCTTCAACTTCTTCTTTTTTCCTTCCAAAAGATCATTATATTTTTAATTTCTGTATATGAATAAACTTCATGGTATCGGTAGCATGGGGAACAAGAATATAACCGTTTAATTTTAGTTTTTTAGCATTTCAAAATTCATTTTTTTTTTATAAATATAGTAATATACGAAAAAAACAAATTATATTTGTATGTATATGAATTTCTACTATTTCTATCTAAGCACTTTACCATAAACGTATAACGTATAATTAAGAAGAAGAAGCAAAAGTTGTAAAAATAAAGAAAGAAAGCAAAAGTTAAATTGAGAATTTAAAGAGGATATTTCGCAACAATAGAGGAGTATTGAATATATATTACAAAAAACATTACGGATGCTTAAATCCAAAATTTTGGGATTACTATAAATGCCATTTCACCTAATACAAAATATTCACCTTCTTGATCTCTATTCTCCCAACCCATGACCATTTCTTAGACTACATTTCTCTGTATGTATCAATAGATAAGAAAGTCATGTCTTTAGAAATTTTCACTTATTTTCACATGACTAGTTTTGAAACTCATCCATATTTTATGGGCATATGTTGTAATTTCAATGGAAATCTCCATTGTATTTTCTTAAATAATAAATCATATAAAGTTGATTAAAAGTAGTGAACTCGTTTAGTACGCTTTGCAACTAGTTCGTTAGTAAGTTACAAACAAATTAGAAGATTGTAAAAAATAAATCTCAAAATTATTTTTAGCTCTTTCTAAAAGTCATTCCTCACAAAAGCATGAAGGGAACCCAACATAAACATCACCATAAGAAATCTAACTACAGAATATATAGATCTTAAGATCATTGCTGATATAAAATTCATGAACATGGTGTGGAAACTAGGCCTACCTTATTGGAAGATTGGATTGTATTTCAGAGTTAGAACCCAGGTTGGGAATTTTAAAACTTCTAAAGGATTATTACAAAACTAACAAAAAAATTCTACAATATTTTAACAACAAATTTTTCTACAATATTTATAAAAATAACATACTTTAAAAATATTTGTAAATATTAAAATTTTGAGTGGCTCAATCAATAATTAGTGTATTGACATATTTTTATAAAAAAGTTAATCACTATTAAAAATTGATAATATTTACCTATAGTTTTAAGTAAATGTTACATAAAATAACATACTTTAAAAATATTTATAAATGTTACATAAAATTATAATATTAAGTGAAATTTATCTTATTTTTAATACAAGAATGAGATCACATCTGAGAATTGTTTGGATTTCTCCGTAGATTAAAAGTTGAGTAGTTTTCAAAATTTATTAGGAAAAAAGAGATATTTGTTTTAGGTAAATAAGGTCATTTTGAAACATTAGTAAAATAGTGCAGTATTTCATTTGGTAAGTTGATATATACCTTCTTAATATGATCTTTGATGGATTAAGAATGATAATGGACGAGACGCATTGAATGGAATATGGTTTTTTCTTCATGTGTCCCACCGCTCCGGTGGATTGTCACCCTATGCCATCTTTGATGGATTATCAAAGTTCTTTTTTAATTCTAATATTTACTCAGGTAAGTATTGAATAAACTAATCGTTATTGAGTGACATGAATTCTATTATGATCTATCTGAAAGTTCTTAATATAGTTTAGTGTTTTCATGGTTAATAGATTGTTACACCTACACCGATTACAATTGAGTTGAGTTGAGAGACTATTGTACTTATTTTAAATATAATGAAATTCTTCTTCTCTGATTGTATATTTTTTCCAAACAAATGATGTAGCCAAAGAATATGAATTCAGTCAAAAAGCTATTATTCTCCTATAAAAAATATACAAAAAGAGTGTTTATATGAGCTTTTGGACTGAAAGACCATTAACTAATCTATGAAGTAAAAGGACCATTAAACAACTCTCATAAATCCTAATGACTTGACATGAATTTTCCACCAATGAATTTTGAGAAAGGAATTTTCCACCAATGACTTGACATGTGTGCATTCAAGTCGGTTGTCAAAACAGAGACTTCATCTCCAACGTCTACACCCACAGGACTCTTGAACCCAGTCAAAAGTGCACTATTGCCCTCGAGCAACTTCACCAGTTCGCTATCTTGCCTGTCAGTTGAGGCTACTTTCTGAGCGCTTTCAGATTCTCCCAACTATTTCCTCTCCATGAACTGATGGATTAGGAGCTAACTGTCCTGTCCGCGTTGTTGGCTCACCCCTCCGATCCGAGGGAACATCAACAACTCTCCAATTTTGCACTTTGTGTAGATCTTATATAATTGACAACAATAATTAACAAGGTCAACGACCTTACCGGTTTGTTCCAATCTTCATGCTTCATATCCTCTGGCATCTCTCCCAACGATAAATGCAATTTTTACTGTGCATCATCCCAGAATGAAAAATATGAATCACCAAATTTTTCGATCACAATACTCTTTTTGCTATCCATCGATCTCTAATACAAGTCCCCGAAACCTGAAGCTCTGATACCAATTGTTGGGAATTTGAAGGGTTTGTTAAACCCTAAACTCCCACTAACACAAGAACGATGAATATTATTGATGCAACAAATAATAAATAAAAGCGAGAGAGAAAATAACGACACCAGAGAATTTTATACAGGTTCCCAATTGGTACGTCCTGTCTTCTGCAGACTCTGCAGGTTCCACTATGAAGTTGAAGATTACATCAATTAGACAAAAATAAAGAGTGTATAATTGCTCACAATTATACATAACCCCGAGAATCACTCAAACGGTTGCCTCCTCTCTATTTTCTCTCAATATAAACAAACCCTAATTAACCCAATTGAAAGTCGTCAAATCGACTCTCATAGAATTGACACCACAATTCCCTCGGTGAAGAAGAAACAAAAACGGCCGCCGGCTTCTTTTCTTTCTTCTCGCACTAACTAACAACACAGCCACACAATTTGCTTAAATAATTAAAACCATCACCGCCTCACATTTGTTAATTCACACAGCCAAAGCAAAATTGACCTAGTTGTCTTTGGTCCAAGATGGTCAAGCGTGGGCTTTGTGTTTGGGCTTCAATAGTTTGTATAATTAATATATTTGTATCCATAAACCCAACATGGGTCAATCACTAATTAGTGTATTGACATATTTTTATAAAAAAGTTAATCACTATTAAAAATTGATAATATTTACTGATAGTTTTAAGTAAATGTTACATAAAATAACATACTTTAAAAATATTTATAAATGTTACATAAAATTATAATATTAAGTGAAATTTATCTTATTTTTAATACAAGAATGAGATCACATCTGAGAATTGTTTGGATTTCTCCGTAGATTAAAAGTTGAGTAGTTTTCAAAATTTATTAGGAAAAAAGAGATATTTGTTTTAGGTAAATAAGGTCATTTTGAAACATTAGTAAAATAGTGCAGTATTTCATTTGGTGAGTTGATATTTACCTTCTTAATATGATCTTTGATGGATTAAGAATGGTAATGGACGAGACGCATTGAATGGAATATGGTTTTTTCTTCATGTGTCCCACCGCTCCGGTGGATTGTCACCCTATGCCATCTTTGATGGATTATCAAAGTTCTTTTTTAATTCTAATACTTACTCAGGTAAGTATTGAATAAACTAATCGTTATTGAGTGACATGAATTCTATTATGATCTATCTGAAAGTTCTTAATATAGTTTAGTGTTTTCATGGTTAATAGATTGTTACACCTACACCGATTACAATTGAGTTGAGTTGAGAGACTATTGTACTTATTTTAAATATAATGAAATTCTTCTTCTCTGATTGTATATTTTTTCCAAACAAATGATGTAGCCAAAGAATATGAATTCAGTCAAAAAGCTATTATTCTCCTATAAAAAATATACAAAAAGAGTGTTTATATGAGCTTTTGGACTGAAAGACCATTAACTAATCTATGAAGTAAAAGGACCATTAAACAACTCTCATAAATCCTAATGACTTGACATGAATTTTCCACCAATGAATTTTGAGAAAGGAATTTTCCACCAATGACTTGACATGTGTGCATTCAAGTCGGTTGTCAAAACAGAGACTTCATCTCCAACGTCTACACCCACAGGACTCTGAACCCAGTCAAAAGTGCACTATTGCCCTCGAGCAACTTCACCAGTTCGCTATCTTGCCTGTCAGTTGAGGCTACTTTCTGAGCGCTTTCAGATTCTCCCAACTATTTCCTCTCCATGAACTGATGGATTAGGAGCTAACTGTCCTGTCCGCGTTGTTGGCTCACCCCTCCGATCCGAGGGAACATCAACAACTCTCCAATTTTGCACTTTGTGTAGATCTTATATAATTGACAACAATAATTAACAAGGTCAACGACCTTACCGGTTTGTTCCAATCTTCATGCTTCATATCCTCTGGCATCTCTCCCAACGATAAATGCAATTTTTACTGTGCATCATCCCAGAATGAAAAATATGAATCACCAAATTTTTCGATCACAATACTCTTTTTGCTATCCATCGATCTCTAATACAAGTCCCCGAAACCTGAAGCTCTGATACCAATTGTTGGGAATTTGAAGGGTTTGTTAAACCCTAAACTCCCACTAACACAAGAACGATGAATATTATTGATGCAACAAATAATAAATAAAAGCGAGAGAGAAAATAACGACACCAGAGAATTTTATACAGGTTCCCAATTGGTACGTCCTGTCTTCTGCAGACTCTGCAGGTTCCACTATGAAGTTGAAGATTACATCAATTAGACAAAAATAAAGAGTGTATAATTGCTCACAATTATACATAACCCCGAGAATCACTCAAACGGTTGCCTCCTCTCTATTTTCTCTCAATATAAACAAACCCTAATTAACCCAATTGAAAGTCGTCAAATCGACTCTCATAGAATTGACACCACAATTCCCTCGGTGAAGAAGAAACAAAAACGGCCGCCGGCTTCTTTTCTTTCTTCTCGCACTAACTAACAACACAGCCACACAATTTGCTTAAATAATTAAAACCATCACCGCCTCACATTTGTTAATTCACACAGCCAAAGCAAAATTGACCTAGTTGTCTTTGGTCCAAGATGGTCAAGCGTGGGCTTTGTGTTTGGGCTTCAATAGTTTGTATAATTAATATATTTGTATCCATAAACCCAACATGGGTCAATCACTAATTAGTGTATTGACATATTTTTATAAAAAAGTTAATCACTATTAAAAATTGATAATATTTACTGATAGTTTTAAGTAAATGTTACATAAAATAACATACTTTAAAAATATTTATAAATGTTACATAAAATTACAATATTAAGTGAAATTTATCTTATTTTTAATACAAGAATGAGATCACATCTGAGAATTGTTTGGATTTCTCCGTAGATTAAAAGTTGAGTAGTTTTCAAAATTTATTAGGAAAAAAGAGATATTTGTTTTAGGTAAATAAGGTCATTTTGAAACATTAGTAAAATAGTGCAGTATTTCATTTGGTAAGTTGATATATACCTTCTTAATATGATCTTTGATGGATTAAGAATGATAATGGACGAGACGCATTGAATGGAATATGGTTTTTTCTTCATGTGTCCCACCGCTCCGGTGGATTGTCACCCTATGCCATCTTTGATGGATTATCAAAGTTCTTTTTTAATTCTAATACTTACTCAGGTAAGTATTGAATAAACTAATCGTTATTGAGTGACATGAATTCTATTATGATCTATCTGAAAGTTCTTAATATAGTTTAGTGTTTTCATGGTTAATAGATTGTTACACCTACACCGATTACAATTGAGTTGAGTTGAGAGACTATTGTACTTATTTTAAATATAATGAAATTCTTCTTCTCTGATTGTATTTTTTTTCCAAACAAATGATGTAGCCAAAGAATATGAATTCAGTCAAAAAGCTATTATTCTCCTATAAAAAATATACAAAAAGAGTGTTTATATGAGCTTTTGGACTGAAAGACCATTAACTAATCTATGAAGTAAAAGGACCATTAAACAACTCTCATAAATCCTAATGACTTGACATGAATTTTCCACCAATGAATTTTGAGAAAGGAATTTTCCACCAATGACTTGACATGTGTGCATTCAAGTCGGTTGTCAAAACAGAGACTTCATCTCCAACGTCTACACCCACAGGACTCTGAACCCAGTCAAAAGTGCACTATTGCCCTCGAGCAACTTCACCAGTTCGCTATCTTGCCTGTCAGTTGAGGCTACTTTCTGAGCGCTTTCAGATTCTCCCAACTATTTCCTCTCCATGAACTGATGGATTAGGAGCTAACTGTCCTGTCCGCGTTGTTGGCTCACCCCTCCGATCCGAGGGAACATCAACAACTCTCCAATTTTGCACTTTGTGTAGATCTTATATAATTGACAACAATAATTAACAAGGTCAACGACCTTACCGGTTTGTTCCAATCTTCATGCTTCATATCCTCTGGCATCTCTCCCAACGATAAATGCAATTTTTACTGTGCATCATCCCAGAATGAAAAATATGAATCACCAAATTTTTCGATCACAATACTCTTTTTGCTATCCATCGATCTCTAATACAAGTCCCCGAAACCTGAAGCTCTGATACCAATTGTTGGGAATTTGAAGGGTTTGTTAAACCCTAAACTCCCACTAACACAAGAACGATGAATATTATTGATGCAACAAATAATAAATAAAAGCGAGAGAGAAAATAACGACACCAGAGAATTTTATACAGGTTCCCAATTGGTACGTCCTGTCTTCTGCAGACTCTGCAGGTTCCACTATGAAGTTGAAGATTACATCAATTAGACAAAAATAAAGAGTGTATAATTGCTCACAATTATACATAACCCCGAGAATCACTCAAACGGTTGCCTCCTCTCTATTTTCTCTCAATATAAACAAACCCTAATTAACCCAATTGAAAGTCGTCAAATCGACTCTCATAGAATTGACACCACAATTCCCTCGGTGAAGAAGAAACAAAAACGGCCGCCGGCTTCTTTTCTTTCTTCTCGCACTAACTAACAACACAGCCACACAATTTGCTTAAATAATTAAAACCATCACCGCCTCACATTTGTTAATTCACACAGCCAAAGCAAAATTGACCTAGTTGTCTTTGGTCCAAGATGGTCAAGCGTGGGCTTTGTGTTTGGGCTTCAATAGTTTGTATAATTAATATATTTGTATCCATAAACCCAACATGGGTCAATCACTAATTAGTGTATTGACATATTTTTATAAAAAAGTTAATCACTATTAAAAATTGATAATATTTACTGATAGTTTTAAGTAAATGTTACATAAAATAACATACTTTAAAAATATTTATAAATGTTACATAAAATTACAATATTAAGTGAAATTTATCTTATTTTTAATACAAGAATGAGATCACATCTGAGAATTGTTTGGATTTCTCCGTAGATTAAAAGTTGAGTAGTTTTCAAAATTTATTAGGAAAAAAGAGACATTTGTTTTAGGTAAATAAGGTCATTTTGAAACATTAGTAAAATAGTGCAGTATTTCATTTGGTGAGTTGATATTTACCTTCTTAATATGATCTTTGATGGATTAAGAATGATAATGGACGAGACGCATTGAATGGAATATGGTTTTTTCTTCATGTGTCCCACCGCTCCGGTGGATTGTCACCCTATGCCATCTTTGATGGATTATCAAAGTTCTTTTTTAATTCTAATATTTACTCAGGTAAGTATTGAATAAACTAATCGTTATTGAGTGACATGAATTTTATTATGATCTATCTGAAAGTTCTTAATATAGTTTAGTGTTTTCATGGTTAATAGATTGTTACACCTACACCGATTAGAGTTGAGTTGAGTTGAGAGACTATTGTACTTATTTTAAATATAATGAAATTCTTCTTCTCTGATTGTATTTTTTTTCCAAACAAATGATGTAGCCAAAGAATATGAATTCAGTCAAAAAGCTATTATTCTCCTATAAAAAATATACAAAAAGAGTGTTTATATGAGCTTTTGGACTGAAAGACCATTAACTAATCTATGCAGTAAAAGGACCATTAAACAACTCTCATAAATCCTAATCCCTACATCAACAAAAAAAAAAATGTGTGTGATTTTCTTCCATTCTCTTTGCCAATTAATGTTGCTTAGTTTTAACACCCATGAGGATAATTTGAGCTTTTGAAGTCTCAAAGTTTTTAAGAGCCTACATGTATGTATGCATATCATATAACATATGCATATATATAGTCTTATATATGTGGTCAAGGATCCATCAAGTTAAAAAGAAAAATACTCCTCTTGACCTCTAATCTGATTCTTATTCTTTATCTCACTATGAGCATTAAAGATGCATTCCTCGATATAATTTTACCATCTTTAAATCAAATAAGATATAGAATAGTTAATCAGTGATGATTATGAATGAACCTAAATTTCACCTTCATTATAAAACCGACTTTTAGTCGATTTCGTTTGTTACTATGATGTAATTCAATGATAATCCATAAGAAAACTACTTACAAATAATAATTCACTTGGCTTCCACTTTCCTATGGGCAATGGCAACCTTTGATATGTCAGTATCACTCTTGTGCTTATACCAAACCAAGTCCAAGTAATTTTAACCAGATCCTGATTTCTCTGCATAGTGATCTTGTAACCATTTAGCTTGCAGTTGCAACCCTGCATCCATCAGAGCATTTGATGCTGACTTATATAGCCTGCCATCCAAAGGGGTTCCTTCTGATTTCATGTCCTTCAGAAGCTTCACCAATTCATCAACCTGACTTGTCTTCGAGAATACACCGACCATGATTCCAGCCAATGCCCTGTCGACCGCACCCCCATTCATGCGAAATTCGCTGTAATATCTCTGACACATTTCAAACTCTCCTGCCTTAGAATATGCACTTATAATACTTGTATAGCTAACTTTATCAGGAACAATCTTTCTGCGCTTCATTTCCTTCCATAGCTTCTCAACCTGCTTCAAATTTTTAGCCTTACCATGCATCTCCATCAGAATGTTGTAGATCCAAACATTTGGCTGACACCCTCTCTCTTTCATCTTAGCCAGCAGTCTCATTGCATCATTCAACCTTCCTGTTTTTCCATACATTGTAATCACGCTAGAGTAAGCAACTACACATTTATCAAACCCCCTTTGCTGCATTTCTGAAAATATGTCCTCTGCTTTCGAATTGAAGCCGAGGTGGCAGTAGGCGTTGATTGCCGAGGCATAGGTCACTTGTCCAGGTTCACACCCCTCAGAAATCAGCTCTTCATAAACCTTAACTGCAGCTTTATAGCCCCTTCTCGTGGCGTAGCCGTTAATAACTGCACAGAAAATGCAGTCAGAAACTCCAATTTTCAAGTTCTTCATCACTTTGACAATCTCAAGTACCTTTTCCAATGACCCTTGTTGAATATACATCAATATGAGTTTTAGAAAAATTGCTGGATCTCTTAACAACTTCTTGCTTTTTGCCTCTTCAAAAAGATCTTCAGCCAATTTAACTTCATGGATACTTGCAAAAGTGCATATCAAAGAAGAGTAAATTGTATAATCTTCTGCAATCCCTTTCTTTCTCATATCCCTAAAGAACTCAAGTGACTCGAAAACTCGACCAGATTTAGCTAACGACTCGCATAAGATTCCATAAATTTTGGTAGAGAAAGTTGTCGAATCAGATATCCTACTCTCGAGTTCATTAAATAATTCCATAACTTTTTGGGAATCTCCAATCTTGTGGTAAGCTTCCATGACCCGGTAATAACATCGAGAATCCGCTTCAATTTTGGCAGATTTCAACAATTGAAAAACAAATATAGTGCTTTTGAACATATGAAGCTTATTGTAAGCTGCCATTGCAGCTTCAAATGCAGAAGCAGCAACTTGTGTATCTGATTGAAAAACTTGAAGCAGAATCTTAACAATTTTAAATTTTCTACTTCTAACACAACTACTAACCAATAAAGAACAAGTATCTCTGTCAGGACAAACATGATAATCTTGAAAATCTTTAGAGAGTGATAAAATTAAATCCCACTTCTTTGATCGCAATAAATACCTGATTAAATGCCTCAATGTTGATTTCTCAGGTCTAAACTCAGGCTTTTCTTTGGCTTTCACATAGTATTCATATATCAAATCCTCACTGGGAGGATCTTGGGATAATTCACATAAAAAAAGGTTCAAATTTTGGATGTTGGGTAAGGAAGGAAGTTCGGACTCGGACACCGACACCGACTCTGATACGGATGCTGATTCAATCTCTGGTAAGGTGATGGATGATTGTTCTAGGATTGGAGAGGGACAAGTAGAGGAATTTACATGGAAACATCTAAGATTAGAAGAAGAAGAAGTGGGAACAGAAAAAAGAAGAGCAAGTTTAGAAGAAGGGATGAAATTAAAAAAATGGGAATTTCCATAAGAGCTAATAGAAGCCAAGGACCAGTCAGGAGAGGCAGTAAGGGCCATGGGAGATATTGATAAGGGTGGTCTGAAGGAAAAACAGGGGAAAGAGAGAGATTTGATTGCCACTGCTTCCCATTGCCACAAATATTATATACCTTATCCTTAAAAAGAATTTAATTTTAGAGATCTTGTCAGCCACTTAATAACTGCCAAGTGGAAACTTTTTGGACACAAAGGTTTGATGTGCCACGTAACCATTTGGATCCCTCCATGAATAGCGGAGTGCAAGGCTCATGTTTCAGGTCAATGGCTTTTTAAACTTCAGAATTTGGTTTTTTTATTTTTGCTACTTTTGTTTTTAAACACAAGTTTTTGTTTTCATATTTTGAATTGGTTTTACTTTATTGTTTTATTATTATTATTATTATTGGTGATGGTATGAAATATAGGAAAAGTTTATTGAACCAAAATAGTATTTTTTGTTGTTTTCAATTATTTCCAAATTTCTTAGAGCAAAACTACTCCATAAAGTAAAAAGTTATCCATTTGGGTTGGTTAGAGGTAGTGATATTGTATTCATAATAGATTCCTTGATGACGTTTAATAACATTATGATATATTAATATAAGGATCTTTGATTCTTAAACCGACCATAAAGAGACGTGTATATGCTATGGTCATCTACAAACTTCCTTAACAACAATTCTAGAACTATGCACATCTCAGATGAGTTTGGGCACGATTTCCAGCAATATTGGACATATTTTCTAGCGGCTAGAAGTTCAAAATTTGACGATATAAGTGATTTTCTTGTTTTCAAGTGACGGTTCAATGTCATTTTCTTACTGATATAATGTATTTTTTTAGTGCTTTCAAAGTTTGTTAGTTTGTTTTTGACGGTGGTGTGGCTGTGACTGAAGTTTTCCGGTGGCGGCAGTGATCAGCTGTGATCATGTGTTGTTGTTTCCTCTCTCTCTTGTAATCAGCATATTATTTTGAAAATGTTCAGTCAATCAAACCAATCGTCCTCAATCCTCATAACTAAAACAAACACTCTGACTAAATCAACGATTTTTCCAGACTGTTAAGGCCAATTCTCCATCTCAAATAAAAATTGCTACAGCAATGAAAGTAAAACCCGTTTTCCTAAGTGGGTTCGTGCAATGAAAATAAATTTACTTAAAACTGGGCCCAAGAAACTCGTTTTCACATGCGAATCACTAACTTCAACTTCATCTTACACAACCAGGCTTCCTTGATAATCCCTGAGCTATAAAAAATAATAACCCTTCTCTTACACCCACCTATTGAAATTAGGTGGAATAATCTCTGTGGATCACTTTCAAATGAGTAAAATATCAACTTGGATTTTTTTTTTAATTGAAACCGTATATTGAATGAAGATTTGAGCCTTTCCCTCTTTTCTCCTTGTTCTAACTTTTCATAATGAAGGAGAAGAATCGATCTCATACATCCTTAGTTAAATTTGTCTTTATAATGTGATATGATAAAGCATTAGAACAATTCTAGAGACACAGAAGTATTATAATATTTATTATTTTAGAGTAATTTATTCCTGCTAATTTGAGTTTAAGTCTCATACAACACTATCAAAAGTTGAAACAACTGCTTCATACATTAGCAGAACAGAAACTTAAGCTGAAAAAATTCCTCTCATATGATTCGATTTTTCTTATTCAATCCCTCAAATGGTTCTACATGCAAATGGAAAATACGCCTATATGTAATCAGCAAAAAGTATAGACCTTAAATATGCTTACCCATCTTTTATTATCCAGAGAAGAGCCCACTTATCTGATCATTATGGACTGGATGAACACTTTCAATCCAACAATCCACGGTAAACAAAACAACCAGAACTTCAGTTTTCATCTGATCCAAAAAGTTTCATCCTTGACAATGGAGTCCGTAGATACCCATCAACCTCGAATTTTTTCGGTGAGAGCTCGCGGTACTTGGCGAATTGCTCTTTAGCCTCCACATTCTTATCAAGCAAGCTATAAATCATGCCCTGACAAAAATAGGGCCTAAAATCAGTCGGATCTTCCTTCACCAATTCCTTATAACTGTTTAAAGCTTCCTCCACATTCTTCTGTAAGAACTGTATTTGAGCCATTATCAGCCTCACATCCCTAGCCTCCTTTGCTTTGTTTTCATTCTCGGCAATACTCAAAGCCTCTTGTAACCTCCCAAGCACTGCCTCCCCTTCCCCACAACGGTCCATTAATAATGCATTTTCAAACAAAGCTTCAAAAGACAAGGGATTCAAAGCCAGAATTTCTTCAAACACGTTACGGGCATCTTCCGTCTTGCCCATTTCGCCAAGTAATCTAGCCATGAGAAATTTCCACTCAGTCACCAATGGCTGAGCTGAAACCAGTTGTTTTAAGATTTTGAGAGCTTCTTCATCCTCGCTATTTTCAAGCTTTTGCTGCAAAAGGGATTTGAGTGCTTGGACGGCATCAGAATTAGATTCGAGAAAGTCGTTCAAGGGTGAGGATGATTGTTGAGAATCTTCAAGTAATTCCGTTTGTTCGGCAATTGCAGCTCTGGCTGGTAAATGAGAGAACTTTCCAATGAAGGTGGCAGCAGCACCCATGAGAATAGCAGCTCTAGCAACGTTTTGGACAGTTCGAACGATTGGGTGGCTCCCAGAAGTAGGAGAAGAAGAAGCCCTAACCCTAAGGCGATGGGTATATAAGGAAGAATGAGAAAGGGAAGTAGGAGGAAAAGAGAATGAATTGGAAAATTGGAAATGGGAGATAGATGGAAGTGAGGAAGAAGAAGAAGAAGACACTGCAAAGAATGTGGAGGTCATGATGAGGTGAGGTAAAGGGAAATGAAGGATTTGATTCGTAGGGTTTTGACTTGAGAGTGAAAGACTGACTGTTCCTACGAATGAAGAAGACGGAGATTGCTATAATCTTAATCTTAATATTAATATTAATAATAAAAGGTGAAAAAAGGGTTTCTTCTCTTCGGTAGTTGGTATGGTATGGTATGGTATGGGGGCGAGAAAGAGTCGACTAAAACGTGTTATCTAATCTTCACTGACAAAAGAATCTCTTGAATTTTAGCTAAAATTCAAAAAGTAAGAGATTATTTTTCCAGACCTAAACCTAAACCCATCCGTTGCTCGTCGTTAGGTATATTAAAATATGAGAAATTCCGACCTTTAAAACCATGTTTGTCTACCCTAGTCTAGTATCATCATCTTCAATCTCTGCATTCTTTAATTCTTTCAATGGCCATAATTGATTTTATTTATATAATTCGATTGCTTTAAATTAAGTCATACAGAATTAACAATCATTGTTCTTTTCAAATATTGAAAAAAAAAAAAAAACAAGCTTGAGTTATAAAAAATAAATTTTCAAATGATACAACTTTTCTCAAATTTAGGTTTGGTTTATCTTAGTAGTTGATTATGTAAATATATATATTTGCATAAAATTATACCTTTCAACGTAAGTTTATCTAGCAGTTGATATAAAAAAATGATGCTTATTCTCCATCAAGACTCAAAACTAACTATATCAAATTTGCAAATGATTGACCAAACTTGCTTTTAAAAGAGAGGAGAACAATGAAGTTAGTTGAACCATAAAAATACATATAATCGTGCCGGAAGGATAAGCAAGGTTTCCACAATGTCATTAGCCGTATACACCAAGAAGAACTAAATTCTTCAAAGATAGCATTTCAGGTAATAGAGCAAAGAGAGGTAGTCTGTAAAGGGTAGTTGATGTTTTTCCCGAGTTTGGGATGAATTTTGAGGCAAGTATTTTTAGTTTAACATTTTTTCTATAAACACTTCTAGAGAAAATACTAATTAAAGGCCCGTTTATGATAGCTTTTAAAAGGTTATAAAAACACTTTCTTTATTCAAGAACATTTTTAAACACTTTTAAAAGCTATCACAAATAGGCACGTGTTTTTATCTAAAAACACTTAATTATATTTTGATGTTTCCAAGTGTTTTTAGAAATTTCAATAACATTTTTATGATGTAGCCAAATATCATTAAAAAAAGTGCTTTTAGTGGATGAAAAATACTTCAAAATCTATCTCAAACTCACCCTAACCCAAATGATATAGGACAAATCTTTTTTAAGACTTTACCTTCCAAGTACAGGGATTCAAGGCATCCACTTCACTAATTTACTTGGGGGGTGAGAAGGAGCTGAGTTTAATTCTTCTGCTGCCATTGATGAAGTCTCCTGAACTATGAATAGATTATAGAGGCAAGAAAAACAGACTCTAATTCTTCTCCTCAACTAAATTTTGCTCAGATTGAATAAAACAGTAGTTATTCAACAACAACATCAGACAACACTTCGACTCTGCTGGATTCTGAAGCAAAACCCCACCTCACTCTTGACCTCAACTCAACTCCCTAAGCAACTATACTCTCTTTAATTGCAATGAGAAAACCGACTGAATTTCAAGTATTAACAATACCACCATACCTTCTCAGTTTAATTTTGTTTGCCAGAAGGTGAGGAGTCCAAATTCTGTTTTAAACTCTCTAATAAATATACATCCCCAATACTAATGCACTTCGTTGTGTTAGAGCAACTTCTGTACTCCCCTACCATCAAATCACACATATGTATATTATATTCCAAATTTGAATTTTATATACAAAGACTAGGAAATAAATTTATACTGCCACTAACTTAATAAGATATTAAATACAGCAGTAAACTTTGGTACTAAAAGTGAAAATAATAATAGCACACATCATATTCCTAACCTCTTGACACCACATTCTGAGCAGAACTTGGAGGTTTCTCTTAAATATGGAGCTCCACATTCGTCACAAAACTTTGCAGGGCTGGATGGCTGCAAATATTAGAATTTCAGAAAATGACTGGAAAAGGAGAAACAAACCCAAGCTACACTCCCTCCTATTCAGGTATTTTAGCAGAGATATTGAATTATGTGGCCAGCATCAATCAATCAATAATGAAAATATGAATGCAAGGGAATCTAATATATTAACTGATATACCTTAGATTACAAAGATATAGAACACACGTATTTTCCAGCACAAAGCATGGAAATAAGCAGGGACATTTGGAGAAATGTCAGATACTATGCTTTTAACAACAACAAAAAAAACATGGGAACTCTTTAAATATTACGATAAGATTTTGAACTCCCACTTCTGACCATTGAAATGCACAAAGATGACAGGCAAAGCAACAACAAAGTTCTAAACAGAAAATGCACAGGATGGAATCAAAACATTTTTGGATGTTTGGCTTACAATCTAGAAACAAAGTTCCGAAATAGTTTATGATTGTAATTCTTTTGATGTTTAAAAATATCCAAAAATATTGAAACGATTATTTTCCATTGCCTCCAGCCAATTCTCATGTCCTATAAATCAATAGTATTAAATCACATACAAATAAGACCAGACGTTCCTCTAAAAGGGCATATCATATAATAAGACCGGATAAATACCATGAAAAGCTAATGATTCCCCAAGAGCTTATCCCAAATGAAGAATTCTTACTACTATAAAAGTACTTTTAAGATGGGATCCCATAAATTAGGAGAAATCAATATTAAAACAACAATTTTGCAAAATGAATATCACCCAACGTGTTTTTTGGATAAGAAATACAAAGAACCTAAATTTATCCAGAAGACATGAGTAATTTTCTTTCTTTCTTTCTTTCTTTTTTTCTTCCTTTGTTTATCTGAAAATCACCGGACATTCAACTACAAAAAATAGAAAAGTATGGGGGGGGTGGGGAGATTTTGGAATTACCAGCCCATGCAAGCGCCCACCAACATGAACAGCTGATGAAAGAGGTTGTAAGCAAGCCATATGCTGTGACATTGTTGGAGAATGATGATGAGGATGAGAAATATCTGACAACTGTGAAGGTTGACCGCACTGATGATTGTGAGAAAAGTGGGTAGTGTGTTGGCTTTGATGCATGGACTGATGATGGTGGATAGTTTGAAACTGAGGCTGATGTGGCAACTGTTGTATATGATGTTTGCAAGGAGTCTGCTGCTGATTTTAAGGTCACAGACGAGAAAGAAAAGAGAGTCAGACTTTTGGTTGTCAGAATATAAACCCAACACACTATAAATTACAAGATTAATACTTTAAAGTGATAGATTCTTACATCACTTAGAGAGCGGAATTGACCAGTAGCTAGAGAGGAAGAATTGTCGCTGCTAGAAAACGTCTGAAAAGAATGCGTCAGACATTATTTTCTCCATCAACGATATTCTATCCATATTGCGTGTCCTTAAGATCTAAATACAAATTATACTAGGTCTAAAATCTCTTAATTTATTAATCATTATTATCAACTAAATGAAGGAAAATAATACAACTAGTTTGACACTATTTAAATGATACCAATGCTGTTTTCACACTCCAATTTTCTTAACAATTCTACAATACATTATGGAAAAATAACTGCAAAAACCATTAGAGAAAAATTTCATAGAGCTATAAAATGGTATCACATATATTGGACCAGTTACTAAGCTTACGTTTAAACTGGAAATACTGGAAACTGAATTTGTTGCAACTCGCCTATATTTGTGTCTAGGTGAATAGAATTTGAAATCCTGAGGAGTCACAGCTACCTCACTTCGACCCGTTAATCGTTTAAACCTGCATAAGAAGCAGTTTAATCAGTTAATACTAACCAAAAATGAAATTAAAACTCCAAAAAAAAAAAGTATTGCAAACACATCTTAGAACCTAAATGAATTTTCGGATCAAACCAACCATTGATTGGCCTAGTGGTCAAAGAAGACAAAGGGCCATCTTCATGCCTTGAGGTTCCAAACCGTGGCCTATTGGTCACGTTTTAAATAAATAGTTTTGCAAACAATTTCTTCAAGCAAAAAACAACTGTGCAATTTCTTTAAAACTTACTCCAAAAAGCAATTTTTAAAGTATTGGTCATTTGGAAGTTGTTATTCACTCTCATTTCTTTTTCTTTTACCCTTTTTTTTTTAAAAGAGGTAGGATTTTAATAGGAGATCTCTCACAAGGAGAATGTGAGTAAAAGAGTAAGAAAAGTGTGAAAGAAAAATGAAAATATGGTTTAGACTTATAATTTGTGTTAGTTAAATATTAGAAAGAGAATAAAATTGTTTATTTGTTCAAGACCATGTCATCAAAATTTTCAAATGAAAATTCACCATTGGCTCCACTAAAGCCATTCTTGCCCTCTCACAATTAGAACCCTTGGCATAAATATTAACCAGGAAAATAAGCTACTACCTACAATACAACTAAGAAGAAACTATTGCACATTTTATATCTTCACCAAATCCAGGGAAGCAGACCGATAGAGGAAAACAATGATGTTTTGTTTGGGAATTATTACACTAACTGGGAATCATGTAAAATTTTACAATTTTAGCTTACCATTCAGCATCGTCAATGGGCATTCTATTGGGTTTTTCAACAATGTCTAATCCGTTAACTACCACAAAACGAACCCTCTTTTCTTCTTGAATTACTAGTTCTGGAAACCTAGTCCTTGTTTCAAGAGAGGTTGCAAGTTCTCTTCTCTTAAAGGTGCATGGGCCTGTTGAAATGAAAAGGTTCAATAACTAATAATTTTTAAGAAAAAAAATTTGCAAAATTGTTTTGGCTGCCACTCAATAAAAGAAGCGAATTTGCAGGTATTACACGGGAAGGCTTAAATTTCGAGGAGAAGTACCCCCTGAGCCAAATTAAATAGTTCCTCTGAAACACTGCTATAGAGTAATATTTAGTACCTTTTTTGGGGAATTTCTGAGCCAGCCTCCTATACAAACCACCAGCTGCTTCAAGGGCTACGCCGATAGTTTTATCACGAATGCCACTCAAGGAAGAAAGCCTAATGTTTGCATCAGTAACAAGTGTTTCATACATATTTGCCACATACATCAAAGGTAAGGCAAAGTTGGGATCCCCTTCAATCTGGATCTCTTTGGTCTTCCTCTTGATGAGTTTATCTTGTCCGGACTGAGAAATGAAATCATGATCAGTCTCAGTGACTTCAATTACATGTTCGTCAATAAAATGATCGACGATAATCTGGAGAAATCTTGCTCGTGCTGCTTCAATAGGTGAAATATCTGGACGAAGATTGAATGAGTTAAGCAGGGAATGAAGTTGGAAATTGGTTTGGTGGGCAAAGCATTACCCTGTATAGTCAATGAATTATACGGCAAGCTAGAAGATTCGAGAGTTGAGCGATCTTCTTCGACTCCGACATTGTGAAGAGGCAGTGAATTTCTGAAGGATTCATGGATGCAATCCTATATAAAATAAAATGAAAGGGGAAAAGAAAAATATAATTAAAGAAGAAGAAGAAGAAGAAGAAGAGATGGTAATGAGAATTGAAAAGGAAATTGAGAGAGAGAACGGGATTGGAATCGTGATCTTGAGAGACGGCATCGTCGGTGATAGAATCAAGATGAGAAGGAGTTGGAGTTGGACTTGGATGGGCATCAACGGTGTTGAGATCATGCAAAGCGGTTCCGATGAAAGAAGTAGCTGTTCTCAGATCGTAATGCTCAACTGGAACCCTAGAAGTAGTAGTCATATGCTCTGCTCAACCAGTAAAATCCTGTAACGAGGACAAAGAGAGAAAGATCAGAAGAAGACATTCATTCAACTTAAGATTTGGGACGGGAAATAAAGTTTTAAACGGCTATGCGAAGCGAACTAACTGTAAAAGAGAAAGAACCCGAGGCTGAGACCGTAGCTGACCTTCAGGTAATAATGGTTGAAACCCAAAAGCCAAAGCCAAAGCCAAAAACTGAATCAGATATCCACTGACCACACCACTTCCCAAAGCTAAATACCAAAGTGGGTTACCATGCGAACAACCTCACCTTTTATTTTTATTTTTATTGGTTTTACTCTTCTTCAATTTATTTATACATAATATAGATGGTTCAAAATATCGCATTTAGCAATAGTGCTTTTTAGTATTTGTTTTCAGAAAATAATTCAATTTTACAAAAATAAGTAGACCGGTTTTAATAAGTGTATTCTATTTGATTGATGTTTAACGAGATATATATGTTAATAAATAAAACTATTAAATTTAAAAATACACTCTCATTTTATCATTTCATAGAGGTGTTTAATCTCCCTCTCTCTTTTTCCTTTATTTTTTACTAATCCTTCCTATTAACAAATTATTGGAGTGAAATGCCCTTGACCTTCACTAGTCTAAACACAAATTTTCGTCTCTTTTCCGATTATTTCCATACCCGCTCCATCTTTACTTCTTTTTTTTTAGCATAGTAGAGATTTAGATATAAATCCAAAAAATTTCATCATTTTTTTAGTTCAATAATCAAGTATGGAACAGGAATATTGTGACAATCTTTATAAAATAAATTTCAAAGAGGCTAATAGTGGAAGATTTTAATTTAAAGTAGGGGATTTTGAAGGTTATGTCTGAAAAAGACTTGTTTGAGAATTATAGCAACGAAACTTACCTGTAAAAATATGGCAGTAATGAAGTAGCACAGTCGCACGGATTTAAGATCTCAACTTTTTTTTTCTTTAAAAACCTTTGAAAAAAAAAAACAATTTACCAGCATATAAATGTAAAGTAAAATACGGTAGAAAGGAACATTCAAAGCGTTGTAGTCTTCATGCGCTTTGCTATGGCATTGACTCTTATGAAAATGATTAAAGCCTGTAAAGTGTTCTTTTCTTTTCTTTTTTTTTTATAATTATGTCAGGTATTTATTTAAAGTAGATGGTTTCTTATGGATAAGAGATGGAGATGTCTCTGTATGTTCCCAAATATCATATTCCTTTCTAATTTGTCTTTCATTCTACTAATAAGAAGCTATGCTACAACAACTACTGTACATCCTTCTTCACATCTATTAAAAACACTTGTCTTTATATCGCTACCCCCTGTTGGTTGAGGCTTCAAGTCTCGGATCAATTGAATTCCCGCCTTCAGGTAAAAGGTTTAATAGCAGGAAACCTCATTGTCTCTCAGAGTTGGTATTATGGTACACGAAGACTATCTGTAAAATAGGGCCCGGTATCATAGGAGCCAATAAGTGGTGGGAAAAAAAAACGTGAGTACTATAAACAAATCATTCATCTTGTCACTCCAATAAGGAAAACACACAACAACAAAAATATGGAGAGAAACAAATAATAATAATAGAGACACCAAACACAGAAATGGCTATCTGAAGGGGAAAAGGTCACTAAAGTTTGTTTGTTTGATTGATTTTCTTTTAGTTTAGGAAACGAAGATTTGTATTAAAAAGGGAGTTTACTGAAAAGATGGGAAGAGAAAAATAGACATCACCCAAACCCCAAACAGCAAGAAATTACAAAAAGTTTTCCAGTTCATATCTATAGTGTAATAATAGCCGTTACCCTTTCCTATTAAAAGAGCTCCAAAGGAGAAAACAAGGTGACTAGACAAACCAAACAATATACCCCCTAGTATTTTTCTCCAACTAAATATTCTAACAAAAGTCATAACGCCATTCCACCAAAGAAAAGAAGTTTAGGCACCAAAAGGGCCACCACACATTCACGAGTAAATAAGCAATGAATGCAATGGTTATTGATGTCTTCTACACTACACCTCACCAGAATGACAATTCATATATACTCGAAAAAAAAAGAGAGAGGTGATTTTCACTTTTGAATTCTGTTATTGGTGACTTGATGTTCTTAGAAAATTTAGCAGCCCTAAATCGTGCCAAAATCCCTTTTGCCAACAGACTATAATTAATCGCTCCATTACCAAATAGGATAGTAGTATTAGTGTTAGCTTCAACGCACTGCTCACATTTACTCTTCATTATTTGAAACCAAGGTGCTTAGAGAATTGACTGAGTGAGGAACGACCAGATCACCCACATCTTATTTCACCGTAAATAGAGAAAATAACAAGCAACCAGATAGAGTTTAATTCCTGTGAAAACTTCCAGAACTATTTGGTACGAAGGGAACACTTTTTCTTCATGACATTGCCTATTCCAGAGGTATACATTTCCCGAGCTAACTATTGAGTTTCAAATATATATATAAGCATGAAGAATGATCTTAATACCTGTGCATATACAAGTAGTGCGGAGATTCTAACATGAACGAAGATGCTCGTATTGATTGTTGTAATGACAGTTATTTTCACTAGCAAGACTCCATGAGAATAAAAAACTTACACCCATAAGAATCCTCTTAATTCACTGCACCTGTGAACACCAACATAACAATTTATTCATGAGAAGGTCAAGTAGGATGGATGCCGCTTGACCAAAACAATCATCGAAGAAAATGAAAAATTAATAAAATGTTATCACATTCTTGCTGATGCTGCAAATAATTGTATGCCTGAATTTTGTATCTTAATAAAATATTTATTTAAAAAAAATAGAGAGGGAAGCTCGTCACTCACATCAATCGAAGATAGGCGTTCAAGGAAACACATGAATGGAAGATTTGCATCTCATCGAATGGACTTCTCTGCAAATTGTCATTTGAAAACTAGAAAGTTGAATCTCATCGAATGGAAGATTTGCATCACAGCTTTCAAAACCATGCATCATGCATGGTTTGCAAGATCTCCATCAAACATGAAACTCATTTGAATGTGTTTCTCATGTCATCATACATTTGAATTTCACATCGATATCACGTGTGCTTGCAATCAAAATAAGAACTCTACTTCCAGAGATCAAAGATGAGCAGATTTAACCTCCTCTTAAGATTGTAGATTAGGAACTGCATAGCTGCATTTTCCAGAGATTAAACCTCTCCTTTCCATTTCATTTTTCAATTCAATGGCTTCATCCAACTTTCCAAGCTTGTAATACTCCCTCAATAGACAGATACATAGAATCTCATCGGGAAGTATATTCTTCTCAATCATCTCATCCAAAAACTTCCTTGCTTGATGCAGCTCACCACATTGAGAAAATCCCCATACCAAGGATGTATAAACATGTAAATCAAACTCGATAGCTAATTCTGTCATTTTTCTCCTCAAATTTAAAGCTTCCTGAAGATTTCCAAGCTTCAAGTTGCCATCAATCAGAGCAGTGAAAGCTGTTTTATCCGGGGTCAAACCCCTGCATTGCATTTCATCAAACAACTTTTGGGCAGCTTCAATGCAATTAGTTTTACAAAGACCGTCAATGAGGGCTGTGTAGACTGCAACGTTGGGTTCTAAACCAACATCAGACATTCTACCAAAATAATTAACTGCCTGTTGAACTAAACCTGTTTTACACAGACCATCAATTAATACACAGTAGGTTACAACAGTAGCCTCGATACCTAAATCCTGCATCTCCTGAAGCAGATTTAGTGCATCAGAGCTTTTTCCAGCCTTGAAATAAGCATCCATAATTGTTGTATATATGACAGGATTCGCACTAATACCACGATTTTTCATTTCACAAATTATAAGTTTAGTTTCTTCAAGTTTATTTTGACTACAGAAACCCCAAATAATGGTGCCATAGAGTTTTAAATCTGGTTGGATGTTATGTTCTGTCATTTGATTTAATATGTCCATGGCATCCTCCATTCTCTGAGCCTTAATATAGCCATGAACCAAAGCAGTATAAACTTGCTGGTTGGGGGATATTCCATCTTTCAGCATTACCTTAAACACTTCTTCTGCTTCCTTCATTCTTCCATCTTCACAAAGGCCATCAAGTAATGCTGTATAGGTGACTATGTTTAAGTTTACTCCTGCTAGCAACATATCATTAGACAACTTCCACGCTTCGGTTAAATTACCTGCCTTACAATTAGCATCGATCAGAGACGTATAGGTGAACTCATTGGGCAAAAGGCCAACTCTTCTCATGTCAACAAAAAGCTTAATGGCACCTTGCATTATTCCCTCCTTGCAAAAAGCATCAATCAACGTGCTATAAGTTACAACATTTGGTTTTAACCCATTATTCTTCATCTCAGATAGATACTCAAAAGCTTGAGGCAATTTCTCAAACTTGCAGAAACAATTGATCAAAGCATTGTAGGTAATTACATCAGCTACACAACCATCATTCTTCATTTCATTAAATAAACGGACAGATTCTTCTAATAAACCAACCTTTCCGTAGCCATCAATCAGAGAATTATATGTGATTATATCAGGATAAAAGCCCATCTGCCTCATTTGCACAAACAAACGTCTAGCATTTTCCAAATCCCCTTGTTTGCACAAATAATCTATCATTATGTTGAAGGTAAAAACTGAAGGTGTAATACCAGCCGCAATCATGTCATTGAAAAACTTTCTTGACAACTCTCCCTTCCCCGACTTTGATAATCTATGCAAAAGAAAATTGCAAGAGCGTGGTTTCGGAAAAATCCTAAACTTCCTCATCCTCGAGAAACATTCATTAGCTTCCTCAAGCAAATCCAACTCTACTAAAACACTAAAAAAAACATCAAAGACTCCTGTACCTGACACACAAACATTCCTAGTCGACCATAACATATCAAATATATTACTAACCGGGAAAATCAAGTCGGCCCGGCTCTTCAAAATGACTTCTTTAATAATATCATGAGCATTGGAGTACATTCTCGCACAAAACAGTATGTGAGCTAAAATGCAATAAGACTCGGTGGTATGGTGGAAACCAATGTGGGTTCCGGCCCATTTGAAGAACTTGAGAGCTAATTTTGAATCTTGTTTGAATTCAAGTAAAATCTTAGAAACCCAAATGGGAGCTAATGCTGAATCGAATAAATTAACAATCTGAGGATCGTTCAAAAGATCTTGTTGTATGATATTACGAATGAAATCAATGTCTAAAAAATCAAATGAAGTGTTGGTATTTGAGTAAGAAACAAAAGGTAAACGAAATATACAAAGAAAACTAGTGAAGCAGATGAAAGGGAAAGAAATAAAACAGGCATTTGATGGTGAGGAAGAAGTATTAAATTCATAAAAGGATGGATGAAATGAATTAGGAGAAAGAGAGATTACTCGGTGAGAAGCTCTGCAACTGATATGGAAAAGAGAGCGAAAAAAGAGTAACATAGCTGAGAAGAAGGAAGGAAGGGGAAGAAGATCAAGGGAAAGCTTCATATTCTTTAAAGTAATGGATTTGGATACTCATGTTAGATTAACGGAGTGAACAAATCCTAAGTAGCGAGGTTTTAGGGTTTATGAGACGAGGCGCAGCGCAGGCCACTTGTGCTCAGCCTCAGGCTCAACATTCGAATTTTCAGCTTGTTCGAGCCGACTGCGCTCGAGTCGCCTCACCTCGCATCGAAATGTCTCTAAACTATTTTTTTTAACTTTTTTTTTTTTTTTTTTTTTCAACTATTTTTTTTAACTTTGAATTATGTAAGTTGTGACAAATATCCCTCGAATTATTGAGTTAAATAAATACCCTATAAATTATTTAAATTGTGACAAATAACTCTTGAACTATACTTTTTAAGGAAATAACCCCTTGGACTTTTATAAATGTTTAAAATAAACACTTTTATTCACACCGGTTAATTTTTTTTTTTGTTTCTCTTACCACTTGTGTGATTTGTCTTCTAAAGATAAATTTTTAATGTTAAACTAAAACTTTAATTTATTATGTTATCAAATTAAATCGGTATTTTAAACTAATAAAAGTTTAAGGGGTTATTTGTCACAAGAGAATAGTCTAGGGGGTTATTTGTCACAACTCACATAGTTCATGGGATATTTGTCACAAATTGCGTAGTTCAGGAGATATTTGCTTAACAAAATAGTTCACGTGGATATTTGTCATAAGTTGCATAGTTCAGGGGTGGTTTTTGCTTTTTTTTTTCTCTATTTTTAAAATTTAGAGGGAAAAGATTTTCGACTAGGGGATTGGGTATTTTACGACTAGCCATTTGTCTTCCAATTTTGAAATTCAAGTTAGCAGTTTCTTAGCACATCATTTTTAACAAACACATTCTTTTTCATAATTTCAATTTATTAAAAACTTTAGAGACATTTACAAATATGTTAAAATAGGCTCTAATATTCACAAATATGTTAACCTCAAAAAAATATTTATAAAAATGTTAGAATGATTGCAATCGAAAAATGAGATGCGACATTACCAATAACCTTATTATAATAACATCAATAAAATTTTAACCTAATCTTAATCTTTGAGTAAATTAATTTAAAATAGTATTTTACATTTTTATTATGTGTTCATATTGTTAGGAATGGTGTCCTAGAACTTGTAATTATTTGATAAACATAATTTATTTCGAATAAATTAAACAAGGGTAATATGCAAAAATGACCCCTGCACTTTCACCCAATTTTAAGAATGACCCCTACACTTTTAATTTTATAAAATACATCCCTGCACTATGAAGAATCCATAAACCGTTACATTTTCCATCCATTTTAACGGAGGCCTATTATTTTAATGTTTTTTTTTATTTCATTTATTTATGTGGCTAATTTTATATTAAAATAATATTTTTTAAATTATTTTGCTTCTTTCATTCTCTTCCTCTCTCGTCCCCTTCCAATATCCAGTCCTAACGTTTTCTTTCATTCTTAACTTCTGATTATTTCAACGTCGACTTTTCCCCCATAGATCAGTAGACCTTTCATAGATCTTGATCCTCATTATCGTTTTTTTTCCGTTTCAATATCCGATGAAGAGTTTTTTTTAGTAAAAATATGAAAATGGCCACATTTGAGTGCATCTTTTTCCTAGTAGCCATGCTTTTTATTTTTAATTTTTTTTAGCCACATCTAAACATGGCAACGGGACAGGGTGTGGTCGGGGATGCACTTCTCATCCCCTAACGCGCGGGGATTTTTAATCCTCATACCCTACCCTATCCCCTAATAAAAAAATGGGGATCGGGGATTCCCCGCGGGGAAAATTCTCCGTTTTGTATTTTAATTCTTATTTAAAAAGAAATATAAAAATGAAATATAAATTTAAAATATACATTTTTAAGTAAAAAGGAAAACATAATACTAAACATTTTATATTTTATTAGTTAATATAATCATATTTTACATATATTTTTCAATAAATAAAGATAAAATTAAACAAAATATATAAGATATTCTTAAAAATTGGGTTCGAAGTTGGGGGCGGGGCGGGGAATGTGTGACGACCCGACCCAAACTCAATAATAAACATGCTAAAGCATAAATGAAGCAGCGGAAGACTCGATTTTCAAATAGTTCATCGTTCAAATTCATTTCAAAAGAATCCCGGGATTCATAGAGTTTTAATAAAAACATTCATCAAATCCATAAGCAAATATATCTCATAAAATTTTACAAATACCCATGAAAATTAATGAAACAAAAAGTCTAAATATCAACTAGACAATCCTAAAACCAAATAGCGTAATAGTCCATCCATCCACCTCGCCATCAATCATCAATGCTCGGTTCCTCTTTCATCACCTGAAATGTTTTTGGTGTAGCACCATTAGCAACCCTTGGCTAGTGAGAGAAGAAATAGAAAATAAGTAGTTATTCAAAAACGGACACAACAACTCACTTGAGAGTTTTAAAACATTCTTTTCTCATTTTTGAAATCAAGTGTATCATTTATAAACCTCTTGTATCAAACAAAACTACCTCACCATGAAGTAGCTAACATCAAACAATTTTTAGAATGTAGCCTTATGTGCCCTTTTCTTGCTTGGATCCATAAGACTAGAGTACGCGGCTAGAATATATGGTCCAATTATCAAGTATCAAGTAAGACTTGGCTTACATAGCCTAAGTGCTTACTAGGTGATCGCGGTACACAACCCTAAGCTATGAGTGCGCGCATAGCCTCACCTTTATCCAGGGACCCTAACTACGCCCTTCGATCGTAGTGACAAGATAAGAACACTAACGCTACATTCACACAAACATGAAATGAAATCCTAATCTCTTTTCGTACTTGGATCCATAAGACTAGAGTACGCGGCTAGAATATATGGTCCAAAACTATGAGTACGCGGCATAGCTAGAAAGGAGAAGACGGTTTCATTTCTACAATCACATGCAATACTCATTTTATTCTTGGCAACACATGCCGGATCCCCAATGAACTCATAATGTCTCACAATCCGTATGGTTCATTGAGTTCCTTTCCCTCTCATCATCCACTTTTAACATAAACAGAGAATTTCCACATAACAATATTTGAGCATAGAACCAGAAAATTCATATAACAATAAACGTATGTAAATCCAGAAAATTCCCATAATGACAGTTAAATCATGAATGATGACATATATTTGCATGAAATGCTCATCCCACTAGTTGGGAGCTCTCTACCTAGATGGCATTCATGAACAATATGTAAGATGACAATATGCTAGAAGATCTATAATGCAAATCCATGCTTAAAATATAAAATAAATCTTTCAATTAATTGACATTTGCTAAATAAATTATGATGCAATTCCATGATTAGAACATATTTTAATT
Source organism: Gynostemma pentaphyllum (assembly GCA_028015215.1). Lineage (NCBI taxonomy): Eukaryota > Viridiplantae > Streptophyta > Magnoliopsida > Cucurbitales > Cucurbitaceae > Gynostemma > Gynostemma pentaphyllum. The sequence goes on along the minus strand of CM051345.1, from coordinate 201,947 downwards.
TTAAGCAATCAATTGACCTTGAAGGTCCATTCTCAAATACCCATCCATTTTCCATCTCTTAACTCACCTCTTCAAATAGTTTCAAAACCACCAAGGTTCCAATATCAAGTAACAACCCGGTTTATTGAATCAAACACCACCTACAACAATTCAAATCGAAAACACACTTATAACCCCAATTAACATATAATTTAAATAACAAAATTATGGAGGGACGCGACTCACTCTTGATCCCAAAAGACTAGAGTGGTCTTAATGGGAAAGAAAATTCAAATAAACAATTGATATTATTGTTTTAATTTTATGTATAATAGCAAAACTATATAAAACCATGGGAAAAATCCCAAATGGCCCAATTGGTCTACGGTTTAGGTGGGAAAAATAAAACAGGGGAGGTTCATTTTCTTTTGGGTTAAAATGGGAAGTCATTTTCTTAATATTACACAAAGCAATACAATAACAAAAGAAAGGTTACCAATCCCAAATGGCAGCCCCTGAATCATCATGGAAAAAAAAAATCACATTGGGGAGGTGAATCTATGGTTTGGGATAAAGACAAGGGAGGATGTCAAAGAGAATTTTCATTTAAGCCATGGTTTAACATTTGGAGTGAACAGGAACAGTTACACTTAAACTTTGATTTAAAAGTCTAGAAAATCAAAAGGAAGCCATTAATGGATGTCTACAAACCTTGAAGCTACAAGTTATAATGGCGGCCCTTCCTCTTTTCCAAGGTCCTCGACAACGAAAATCAACCCGCTAGCTCGAAATACTAACAAGCAGCTCAAACAACCAAGAGGAGAAAAACTTGACGAAGGAAACAAAAACGGATAGCCATGGCTACCTCGGATGTGCGGCGGTGGGAAAGAGGCGAAAGGGAGAGAGGGTTTCCTTTTATTTTCGTTTGGAAAAAAAAAACATAAATCTCAAGATTCACTACTCAGCCATCACCGTGGAAGAAAAGGAATGAGTCGACAAGCAAGAAGATGAAAAGCAAAACCTCTCCTTCTACCTTCAATGGCTGCCGGTTCTTAGTGAGAAGAAAAGAATAGTGTAAGATTTGTTTAGGGTATCCATTAGTTCAAATGTTAATCCAAGGGTTGTGGAGGGTTCTTTTCCAAGACAACTAATCCAAGGGTCCACATTAAAACACATGGTCTCCAATTTAAATAACTCACCAATTATTTAACTTATTTAATAAATTAAATTTCATTCCCTTCAAAATTAATTCATTCCTCTAGACCAATCTTTATGGTCATTAACGAAAATTCCAAATAAATAAGAGAAACATTATTAACAAATAATAATTCCCTCTTAAAGCCAAATTTTTTTTCCAATAGAAATTATTATTAATACATACACATATATATATATATATATATTTTTTTTTTTTTTTTAGTTTCTGGAAAACCCGGGTCGTTACAGTCTAACCACCTAAAAACACTTTTCGTCCCCGAAAAGTGACTCTAGTCATGCACATAAGTAGGGAGACTCAGTTCTCATCTTGTGCCTCTCATACTTAATACATTCATCATTGCCAAAACCAAGCATATTCCACTTTATCCTATTCTTAAAATTCATTAACACATCAGGGTAAAATTTCTCAATATTCCATTCTAACAACGAGGTCCTCTCAAGAATATCCAAACATTTAATGACGCCTACAATCACCCAAAACACCACCGTACTATAAACATTGGTCTTAATCCTCCAAATCTCTTAAAAAAAAATATCCATGGGCAAACATCTTATTAACTTAACACTTCTCGAATAATTTTGCTCTTCCTTCTAAACACCAAATATTACTTAATTGAAACTACTCAAGATCACAAAATTTGTCTTCTCCACTTGAACCCGACTTGAACATTAAAATCATCATTCTAAACAAACCCCACCAAATCTCATCTAGGCAACACAACCATTCCAAAAACTCAAAGCACGAAACCAAATTCTAAAACATCATTCCCAAAAGATCCCGTAGAAAGTAAGGAAGGGAAGACATCCAAAACAGACAACACTCTCTAACTGGGTAGATTCAACAAAATTGACAGATATGAAAGAATGACTAGCACCAGGATCAAAAGAATGTGAAAACAAAATGACTGAGTATAGGTATCTTACCCGTAACCACTGAGGTAGAAACGCCCACATCATCTCGAGTCACAGCAGCCAACTTCCCCTGCCTCTGTGCACTCTGCTGTGGGGCTAGCTGATGCAGTCCCTGACCCTGTCTCTGCTGTCCTTGTCCTGCGGTCAGCATCTGACCACCCTGAACGGGTGATGTCTGAGGAGTAGGGCAACGAGTAGCAATGTGACCCTCCTGACCACAACTAAAACACGTCCTCAGATAATGACAAGTCCCCCAATGTGCTCTAGTACACTTGTGACAGTAAGGAGGTGCTCTACTCTGATTCCCCTGAGGGGCATCCTGAACTAGGGGTCTAAACTGCTGGCCCTGAAACTGCTGAGTCCCACGACCCCGATGGTCATCATCAGCCTTCCTCTTCTGAGAAGAGGGAACAGAAGGAACTGGGGCCTTAGCGATCTTAGGAGGCCGCTTAATGTCAAGGTCAATGGCGTAAGCAACCGCCTCAGCATAACTGGTGGGCTTTGCCACCCTCATCTTACCCCTCAAATCTTCCCTCAAAGCCACCAAAAACCTACGCATCTTCTTGTTATCTGTGGCTACTGCATCAGGAGCGTAATGGGACAAACGCTCAAACAATCGCTCAAAATCAGTGACCTCCATGTCGCCCTGCCTCAAGGATAAGAATTCAGCCTCTAACTTATCTCTAGTGTCAGCTGAATAGTACTTGTAATAAAATTTCTTCTTAAATTCTTCCCATGGTAAGACCAAGCCTATAGTCAAGGTCCTCCTCAACTGATCCCACCATAGACGAGCATCATCAATCAAAGCATAAGTCCCACAATGGGTCTTCACCCCATCTGGACATCTGATATACTCAAAAATCCTCTCGATACCAGTTATCCATTTTTCAGCCACCATAGGATCAGTGGAGGAACCATCGAACATTGGCGGATCCATCTTTTTAAACTCCTTCAGATATACATAATCCTCTGTCAACTCAATAACAACCGGTCTAGCAGGTGCCGGCGGTGGCGGAGGAGGTGGCGGAGGCGGCGGAGGTGGTGGCGGAGGAGGCCCATATCCCCTCGCTCCAAACAGAAAATCAAACTGCTCTGGACTCAGATAATATCCATGAGCTGGGTGAGGAGGAGGAATCTCATACTCCTCATAAATATACTCATCATAAACTGGTGGAGGCGGTGGCGGCGGTGGAGGTACTGCTCTACCACCTCGAACCCCACGACCTCGGGCCCCACGGCCCCGTCCTCGTCCTCGTCCTCTACCCCTGCCTACAACAAGAGGCGGTACATCTCCCTCCGGTAAAATCTCATCCATACTGCACAATCACCACACAGAACATAAGTTCCCCACTACTTAGCATGACTAAAACACAAATCGCTTTTAAAAACAAATCTCAACTCAACAACATCTTAAAACAAAAGAGATACTGGGCTTGATGATTCTTGGCGGGCGTTCGATGGACTATTACTAAAAACATGGACTATCCTAACATGCGATGCATGCAATCTACAGAACCGAGAGGGCTCTGATACCAACTGTGACGACCCGACCCAAACTCAATAATAAACATGCTAAAGCATAAATGAAGCAGCGGAAGACTCGATTTTCAAATAGTTCATCGTTCAAATTCATTTCAAAAGAATCCCGGGATTCATAGAGTTTTAATAAAAACATTCATCAAATCCATAAGCAAATATATCTCATAAAATTTTACAAATACCCATGAAAATTAATGAAACAAAAAGTCTAAATATCAACTAGACAATCCTAAAACCAAATAGCGTAATAGTCCATCCATCCACCTCGCCATCAATCATCAATGCTCGGTTCCTCTTTCATCACCTGAAATGTTTTTGGTGTAGCACCATTAGCAACCCTTGGCTAGTGAGAGAAGAAATAGAAAATAAGTAGTTATTCAAAAACGGACACAACAACTCACTTGAGAGTTTTAAAACATTCTTTTCTCATTTTTGAAATCAAGTGTATCATTTATAAACCTCTTGTATCAAACAAAACTACCTCACCGCTGAAGTAGCTAACATCAAACAATTTTTAGAATGTAGCCTTATGTGCCCTTTTCTTGCTTGGATCCATAAGACTAGAGTACGCGGCTAGAATATATGGTCCAATTATCAAGTATCAAGTAAGACTTGGCTTACATAGCCTAAGTGCTTACTAGGTGATCGCGGGTACACAACCCTAAGCTATGAGTACGCGGCATAGCCTCACCTTTATCCAGGGACCCTAACTACGCCCTTCGATCGTAGTGACAAGATAAGAACACTAACGCTACATTCACACAAACATGAAATGAAATCCTAATCTCTTTTCGTACTTGGATCCATAAGACTAGAGTACGCGGCTAGAATATATGGTCCAAAACTATGAGTACGCGGCATAGCTAGAAAGGAGAAGACGGTTTCATTTCTACAATCACATGCAATACTCATTTTATTCTTGGCAACACATGCCGGATCCCCAATGAACTCATAATGTCTCACAATCCGTATGGTTCATTGAGTTCCTTTCCCTCTCATCATCCACTTTTAACATAAACAGAGAATTTCCACATAACAATATTTGAGCATAGAACCAGAAATTCATATAACAATAAACGTATGTAAATCCAGAAAATTCCCATAATGACAGTTTAAATCATGAATGATGACATATATTTGCATGAAATGCTCATCCCACTAGTTGGGAGCTCTCTACCTAGATGGCATTCATGAACAATATGTAAGATGACAATATGCTAGAAGATCTATAATGCAAATCCATGCTTAAAATATAAAATAAATCTTTCAATTAATTGACATTTGCTAAATAAATTATGATGCAATTCCATGATTAGAACATATTTTAATTTTAAGCAATCAATTGACCTTGAAGGTCCATTCTCAAATACCCATCCATTTTCCATCTCTTAACTCACCTCTTCAAATAGTTTCAAAACCACCAAGGTTCCAATATCAAGTAACAACCCGGTTTATTGAATCAAACACCACCTACAACAATTCAAATCGAAAACACACTTATAACCCCAATTAACATATAATTTAAATAACAAAATTATGGAGGGACGCGACTCACTCTTGATCCCAAAAGACTAGAGTGGTCTTAATGGGAAAGAAAATTCAAATAAACAATTGATATTATTGTTTTAATTTTATGTATAATAGCAAAACTATATAAAACCATGGGAAAAATCCCAAATGGCCCAATTGGTCTACGGTTTAGGTGGGAAAAATAAAACAGGGGAGGTTCATTTTCTTTTGGGTTAAAATGGGAAGTCATTTTCTTAATATTACACAAAGCAATACAATAACAAAAGAAAGGTTACCAATCCCAAATGGCGGCCCTGAATCATCATGGAAAAAAAAAATCACATTGGGGAGGTGAATCTATGGTTTGGGATAAAGACAAGGGAGGATGTCAAAGAGAATTTTCATTTAAGCCATGGTTTAACATTTGGAGTGAACAGGAGCAGTTACACTTAAACTTTGATTTAAAAGTCTAGAAAATCAAAAGGAAGCCATTAATGGATGTCTACAAACCTTGAAGCTACAAGTTATAATGGCGGCCCTTCCTCTTTTCCAAGGTCCTCGACAACGAAAATCAACCCGCTAGCTCGAAATACTAACAAGCAGCTCAAACAACCAAGAGGAGAAAAACTTGACGAAGGAAACAAAAACGGATAGCCATGGCTACCTCGGATGTGCGGCGGTGGGAAAGAGGCGAAAGGGAGAGAGGGTTTCCTTTTATTTTCGTTTGGAAAAAAAAAACATAAATCTCAAGATTCACTACTCAGCCATCACCGTGGAAGAAAAGGAATGAGTCGACAAGCAAGAAGATGAAAAGCAAAACCTCTCCTTCTACCTTCAATGGTCACTTAGGTTCTTAGTGAGAAGAAAAGAATAGTGTAAGATTTGTTTAGGGTATCCATTAGTTCAAATGTTAATCCAAGGGTTGTGGAGGGTTCTTTTCCAAGACAACTAATCCAAGGGTCCACATTAAAACACATGGTCTCCAATTTAAATAACTCACCAATTATTTAACTTATTTAATAAATTAAATTTCATTCCCTTCAAAATTAATTCATTCCTCTAGACCAATCTTTATGGTCATTAACGAAAATTCCAAATAAATAAGAGAAACATTATTAACAAATAATAATTCCCTCTTAAAGCCAAATTTTTTTTCCAATAGAAATTATTATTAATACATACACATATATATATATATATATATTTTTTTTTTTTTTTTAGTTTCTGGAAAACCCGGGTCGTTACAGAATGTATTCCCATACCCGTACCCTATAACAAATATGGGGGAAATTTCTCACTCTAACCCTATAAAACGGGGATTCCCCGTCCCTATAGGGTCGTGCCATCCCTAGCCACATCTAATTGTAAAAAGACAGAAATATCTTTAATGTCAAATCATCCTCTCTCTCCTCCTTCCCTTACTGTCCATTTTTTTTAATATTAACATAACTCTCTCTACTTTTCATAATTATTTTTAAAAATATTTCCCCTCCTATTTCCCCCACTCCTTTCTTCTATATATTAGATTCTCTCCTTCTCTCCCTCATTTTTTTTCTTCATTTTTTTCCTCATTTCTTCTTCTCTCTCCCTCATTTCTTTATTCATTCTCTATCATTTTCTTTCAAAACTCCATTGATTCTCTCCTTCTTTCTTTTTCTTTTTAAAAAATCTACCATTTTTATCTTCTACAAATGTTCATCTCACAAATTTTCTACATTTTTTTAATTTACTATCTCTCTCCTTAATTTCTTCCCGTTCTCATTTTTCTCATAAATATTTCTCACCGTTTTTTGTTCCGAATCTCGAAAATTTAAACAAAAAATAGCATGAATTTGTCGAAAGGTATTATTATTTTTTTAGTTTTTTATATTTTTTTCTCATTGTTGTCCTTTGTTGTTTTATGTAATATACGTAATTTCTTAACAGTGTTTTTGTGATACATGTAATACATGCAATATACGTTTTTTTTTATCTTTCAAGGTGGTGTTTCTCTAAATGTAGCTTTTTTGTAATATATGCAATATACATAACTGTTTTTATTGTTCGTTCTACTTATATTTGCTTAATATACAATATGTAATATACGTAATATACATAACCATGTGTTTTTCTGCAGTTTACAATATTGTTTTACAAAATGTATATTCTGCAATACACACGATATATGAAATGACGAGTGGTTGATGTACACCTCCCTTTTTTTATGTTCATTTTGTAATATAATATACATTTTTTTTGGCATATTAAGTATTTTTTTTTTGTACATTAAGTACTATGTAATTAACACTCTTTCGTTTTCATTTGCAGATTACCTATATTACGTACATCCACACATTTCTCAAATGCACTTACGATGCGAAAAACGATATACCCAATATACCGGATGTACAAACACTTTTCATGAGAGGATAAACTATAAATAATATACTAAAATGAATCTAAAAAATTGAATTAAAATCGAAGTATGTAGTATAAAATCAAAACATAAAAAAAATTACAAAAAATACTAAATATACTAAATACACTAATAAACTATGAACACTACACCGAATATACTAAAAACTGGTGGAAGAAAAAATACATTGAGAAAGAAAAATTGTATTAGAAAAGAAAAAATATGAGAAATGACAGACTACACGTACTATACGTGTCAGAGGTGTCAAACTATACCTGCCATAAGGGAAAAATTGGTATATTAAAAAATTGAATATTAAAAGTGTAAACTGTTTTTTTTAAATAATAATAAGAGGATAAGGTTGAATTGTTTAAAAAAAAGGAGAAGATAAGGTTAAAAAAAGTTGTTTCTTGGCTTGACATGCGGCAAGGAGTTGTATTTAAAAACAAAACTCAAATTTGGCTGCAGCAATCCATGAGCGGGGGAAACGAAGGAGAAAAGGAAAATAAGGGAAAAAGGAAGAAAAAAAAGAAAGAAAGGAAAGTTTGGAAGATTTGCTTGGAAATTCTTGAAAATAACAACAAATTGTGGAGTTTTGAGTTCAATTTGTAGTGTGATTGCTTGTTGGTAAGTGATTTCTTCAACCTTATTCTTCTTTTAGTGGATTTTGCTAAGCTCCAAGGTTCATGTTTTTTGGTTTGAAAAGCGTATTGGAAGTGTAGTCATTGAAGGAAAAGTGAAACTCTAGCCATTGAGATATTAATTGTCATTTTTATGTGTTTTCAATATGTTTTTCTAATATATGAAAATTATAAAAGATTATTAATAGGTATTTTTTATTCAATATATATTTCAGGTGATACGGAGATTGGTACCGCTTATAACTCGTGATCGTAAGCGGGATACTTTTTAGTGAGTGGTTAAAATATTATTTTTGAATTATCCATAATTATTTGCTTATAAATTTCAAGTTAGCCTATATTTTATGAATATCCTATTATACACATGTTTTTATGGTTTTAAAATAATGTTTATTTGTTTTACGATTACTTATGAATATTCTTATGAAACTAAACAATATGTTATTATGGAAAAAGTATTAATTTCCATGGTTTTATGATGATTTACAAGTTACATAATGGTTTTCGTAAGCTATTTTCAAACCGCTAAATTTTCGTACCCTCTAGTTCAGCTTTCAGCAGGTCTTTGGGACCCACTTTAGCATTCACATAGGTTTTGGGCCGTATATTAGGGTGAATAGCCCTTTGAGGGCAGCTCTGTGCACGTATGACCAGTTTCAATATAATCAGTTGCTCTGCTGCATAACTTGATTTATCTTGTGTGTAGTATGACTAGTTGTGGGTATGCGTTTGGTGTCGATTTTCTTATATGATATCAGTACATAAACTTCGCTAGCTATAAGTTTTTATTATTTATGAAAAGTTATTTGCTCAGAAATATATTCGTTTGTTAAAAGTCGTGTTTTCTACGATATTTATCTCAAAAGTATATGTTAGTTTATAAAAGATCTCACTCACTGAGTTTTTGCTCACGATTTTCCATGTTTTGTTTTTCCCCCTCCAGGTAGCTCTTGAGTTTCAAGGACAAGCTTTACGAGAGACGTTTACACCATCAGTTCTCGTCATCTTCACTAGCCTATGTATGACATTTTGCGTGTGATTGTATATGTTTGTCTATAAGTGTCAGTGTTAGCTCGAGAAAGTGGTTTTATGATTTTTTAGGCTAGTTAAGTATGTGAAGATATTTATAGTGAAACAATCGTGTAAATGTTTCACTTAATTGTTAGTAAAATAAAAACTAGCATGTTTGACTGTTTCTGAGTTATTTTCTGAGGGCAGAGCCCGTTATGGAATGTCCATATTTATGTTAATTGTATTTATAGGTTGGGTTACTTAAAAAAAACAAACGGAACTCTGTCAAATTTTTCTTAAATAAGTAGAATTTAAATTAATGGTTAACTAGTTATTTTAGTTCCGCTTGATGGTATGCGTTGGCATAAGCTTTCGCTTGCCATCGGCACGTATCGTCTCGAGTGCTTAGGGGGTTATTGGGACTGGTCATGACAAAAAGTGGCAGCCTAAAACTTTTTTAAAAAAAGGTGGCTACTTTCATATTTTTGATCCAAAAAGTGACTATTTTGATTTTTCATTTTTTTTTTTTAAAGAATTGATGTGATGTGATTAGAAGAGTTTTCTAGTAATTTGATTTTTTTTTTTTTTATCTCCATGTGGCTAACTAACGTTATATTTAGACAAATGACTATCAAGTGTTATTTGAGAACTTTTGAGAGCTATGTATTTACTTATCCCATTTGCAATATATGGTTAGGATTAACAAGCGATCTATATCATTTATATGTCATGTCATGGTGATTGAATGGCTATAATTTTTGTAAGCCTACATCACATTTTCTATCATATCTTTTTGTAATATTATTATATGGAGTGAAATGTTCATCTTTTAGAAAGTAAATTTCTGATTCTCGTCCATATATAGTTTTTTTTAGGGTAAAATGCAAATAACACCCTTATGGTTTCGGTCAAAATCATGAAAAGTCCATGTAGTTTAAAAATGACAAATCACACCCCTGTACTTCCAAATTATATTAATATGACTCCTAACAGCCATGGTGTAAATTTTTTTAACATTATCATAACTTTTTCGTTTGAACTTGATTTTGATGATTCAAGATGTTTTGGAATCCTCATTTCGGGCTCTACTTTATGGTCACTTGAAAACTTCTAAATCATTAGTAAATATCAGGGTTAACTACTGTAATCATACCAAATATTTTGACAATAATAAAACTTTGTTATTTATTGAAAATTTTGAATGTTTGAGATAACTATGACGTAGGGCCTGAAAAGAGGATTCCAAAACATTTTGAATCATCAAAATCGGAGTTCAAACGAAAAAGTTACGGCTAAAAGAAAATTTACACCATTGAAGGGGAGGGGTCATATTGATAGAATTTGGAAGTACGGGGGTGTGATTTGCCATTTTTAAACTACAAGGACTTTTCATGAATTTGACCGAAACCACAGGGGTGTTATTTGCAGTTTACCCTTTTTTTTAATTAGTTAGTGACTATGATGTTGAAAGTAAGCTCCTACAATTTTGGTGTATATGGAAGATAATATTATAATGTGCAATCAAACTATGAACTCATTTTTACTATATTATATTGTACACTAAAAGAAACCAATATTTACAATTTGGTTTGTTTAACAAAATATAAAATGAGATAATAACTTTAAGTTTAACTCACATAACCATCTTAGTCTCCTCTTCACATGTTTTTTCTCTTACATATTTGTGTAATTTTTCAAAGATAATTGAGCATCAGAGAAGAAAACCAGATACATAAAAAGGAGTTAAAATAGGTTGATTATAGTACTTGATTTAAATAACTATTTCATAATAAATAAAAATCTATAGATTATAATGTTCAAAAAAAAAAAAAAATTCTATAGATTATAAAATAAATAACTGATCTGTAGATTATTGGCACAGTATAGAAAATCTTGAATTTTCTCACATATATCCATTATAATGCTAAAGATTTACACTAGTCATGATCTGTTCTAAAACTATTATGATCTCTGCATCTGAGGTATTTCCCTACCCATGAATAACTGCATCAAAAAGTTATTGGAATTTCCCTTTCTTTTCCTTAGGAAATACCATACCTGAGAAGATGCAAACGGAGACCGTCGAAACGAACCCGAATGCAACTCCAATACCCAATGGCATTCTTATAAGAGTCCCTAAACTTTCCTCCTCCCCATCTCCACTTTCTGAGTTTTCTTCTTGGGGTCTGCTTGCTTCCTCACAAGGGAAAGTCTGATACCCACAAAGCTTATTGTTACCAACAAAACTTGATTCTGGAAATGTATGGAATTGTCCTTCTGAAGGGATACTACCCTGCAGTTGATTATGAGCTACATTAAACGTCGAAAGGAAATTGAGTCTTGCCAATGAACTTGGTATGTGTCCTGTTAGATTGTTGTAGGATAAATCCAAAACTTCCAAATCTGTCAATTTTGATAAACTGCTAGGAATATTTCCTGATAACCTGTTATTGCTCAGTTCTAATGTATGAAGATCTTTCAAATTCCCAAACTGTGTCCAAATGGGTCCACTCAATCTGTTGTAACTGATGTCCAACAATGCTGGAATCCCCCCAATCAGCTTGTATTCTCTTCCTGAAATCTGCTTCTTTCTGCTGAAAAATGAGAATCCTTCAAATATTTCCCCTTTCAATGTGGAGTTAAGATTTACAAGGCTTTTTAATTGAGTGAAGCTTCTAGGAATTGACCCAGATAACGAGTTGTTAGACAAGTCCAAATAGAAGAGATTTTCCAACTTATCAATGGAAGATGGAATAACCCCACTCATAAGGTTCCATGACAAGTCCAAAATCTGCAGCTTTGTGCTACTGCTTAGCCATTCAGGTATTGAACCACCAAGCCTACAATTTGCAATCACAAACATTCTCATATTCTCAAATCTCAAGTTTGAATCTGCAGGCATAACCTCTCCATGAAAATTGAATGTCAGAATCAATACGGTCAAGTTCTTGCAATTTTGTAGAGTCTCTAATGCTGCTGACAGATTACTGAGGGCATTTTTTGAAACTGAGAGATGGGTTAGTGATTTGAGATTCATGAAACTACCTGGGAAATCACCATCAAAATGGTTGTTTCCGAGATTTGCAGTTCGAAGTTGTTGACAAGATGAGAGACTCCCAATAGTCCCATTGAAATAATTGGAGCCAAGATTTAGGGAAGTTAAACCAACCATGGTGGGTGAATTGCACAATGAAAGTGGCAAAGGACCTGAAAATTTGTTTGATGATGCAGTGAATTGTTTGAGGTTTCCGAGGTTGGAGAAGACATTTGGAAGCCATCCTGAAAAATTGTTGACAGAAATATCGAATTTGATGAGATTTGAGAGGTTCCCAATTTGAAAACTCAACTCCCCAGATAACAAATTTTCATGAAGATCAAGTGTTTTGAGGTTTGATAAAGCAAACAGATCTTGTGGCAAATTCCCAGTGAAAAAGTTTGAACCCAGAGAAAGATGCTCTAATGAAGAACAATTCCCAAAACCAGGTGGGATTTTGCCTTCAAATCTGTTTGAGGATAGATTCAATACTTGGATTTGATTAGCTATTTTGCAGAAGGCAGGATCAATATTTCCAGTAAGTTTATTATGAGATAAGTCAATGAAGCTAATGGAAGATGAAGTAAAATTGAATGGTGCAAATCCAGAAAGATCATTAGAACTCAAGTCAACGACATTTATATTTTGAAAGAAGAAGAAGAGATTTAAAGGAAGAGAATTGGTGAAAAGGTTGGCTGATAAATTGAGAGTTCGAAGTTGAACTAAATCAGCTAGAGACTCTGAAACATTCCCTCTCAATTTCTGACCAGAAAGCTCCAAAGCAACAACTCTGGGTACAACACTGGAATCACAAGTAACTCCATTCCAAAGACAACAATTAGAAGAATCATTGCCCAAAATCCAACCTTGAATGGGAGAATCAAGGCCTTTCATGAATTCTTCCAAAGCTTTCAAATCGGAAGAGTGACATTTTAAATTCATTGAGCTTGAAAACTGTGCATAAAAGCAGGAACAGCATAGAGAGTAAAAAATCAACAAAAATGAAATACCCATTTCAGACGAGCTCAAATGGAGGCCAGAAACAACATAAAAACTGAATCTTGAGTTTGATTGTGAAATGGCATGTCCTGTCAATACTTGGAAATTATTGATGGACTAGCAAAGTGGGAAAAGAAAAGCTTCAAAGCTTTAGCAGATTCAGAGGGGCAAGTAAGTATGTTACTTTACTATTATAAAAAGCAGAGTCGTTGAAATTTTGAATTCGCCATTTGACGTTTTTGGATATTAATATGTTGTCTTATTTCTAGTCTATTGTCTTTTTTAGATCAAGAATAATCGGTCGTGGGAATCTGAGACTAGCTGAAAATGAAACCATTTATAAATTAAAGGTTAAATTATCACTCTAATTTGTATCAGATTTCATCAGTTTAGGTCCCATTTTAAACTATAAATTTTTTATTAGGTTGCAGATTTTTCTATAGTATTTACAAATAGAGTATTAAAAGGAAAAAAAAAAAAAAAACTCCCACTCACGTCAGATGATCAGATCAGCAATTATGTATAAGATAAATTAATATTATGAACAATTACGTAAATCGATGATTGCACATACGAAATTGTTATTTTTATAAATTAATTTTTAAATTATTATTTTTATAAATATTGAATCTAATTCTATTATATATAGTAAATTAAAACATAGACATCAAGTTAAGATAAATAAGAATAACAGGAGATCAAACATTTAATTTAATATAGAAAGAAAGAGATAGATAGATTTTCCAAGCGACTTATATTATTAATGACCTGACGATGGAAAGGAATCACAGTAACCGAGTTGATATGAAAGGGAGGGACAATGAAATTTGATTTAACGCGTACGTATATCTGTGATTAAATATTAAATATATAAAATAGGGGAAACCAGCTCAGCGGTGCCTTTTTCTGCTTTTGTTAAATACAAAAAAAGTCAGCTTAATGTATTTTTTAATGGCAGCAGTTGGTAAGGAAGATACCAAATACAAATATTTTATTAAAAAAAACAAAAATCAAATGGTGAATGAATGCATTATTTTAAAAATTAGAATAATGTATGTAACAAAAGATATAGATACAAAAAAGTGTTGGATTCAGCGTACGTAACGTAACCAACAAGGAAAAGGAAACCTTCCATTCAATTCAAACAAGTCAAGTCAAGATCCAACATGGAATTGGATCCAATCCCAAGAAAGAGAATGCTTTTAGATTTCAGCTAAGACAATACTTATTATACATAAACATTTTTGCACAATACTTTTTTATTCATGTATAGTATAAATCTTGGAGACGAGTATAACGTATTTTATATAAAAATCGAAATAGATGTAATAGTTCTGTCCAAAACAAATTTGAAATGAGATGTCAACAATTCTCGACGTCTAGTTCAGTCGTGCAAAAATTCATAACATTCTTAATTGGTGTTTGTTTTGAGTGATTCAAAATGGGTTCATAATTTTAAAACCAAGACGAAGCCACTTTCATCATTGCAACGAAGATCGTCTCATCTAGCGATTGAGAACGACTTTCTTCATCCGCCTATCAAATATCTTAAAGAGTTATTTATAAAAATGGATGAAGTAAAACAATGAATGAGTTTCACACAAGTTTTTTCATACAACATAATTTCAATGTTAAATTGTAATTAAAATTCTATGTTACATCTAATAAAAATCTCATGTCGTGTCATCGTCGATTGCGAGGCATGTGACCACGGTATTTTATTGTTTTCCATTGGAAATACCATTCCAGAGATGAAGCGAAATGAAGCCGAAGCCAACTCCAATACCCAATGGCATTTTTCTCATCTTCATCTTCATCTTCATTTTTCATCTTCTCTTCATCGCTGGGTAACACTTGCAGATGCAGCTTATTGTAAGCTAAGCTGAATCGTGAAAGGAATCTGGTATGCTTCCTGTTAGACCGTTGAATGATCAATTTTTGATAAACTGCTTGGAATATTTCCTGATAATCTGTTGTTGCTCTCATCTAACACTTACAAATTTATCAGATTTCCAAATTCTGGCCAAAGGGAATGCAGTGCATATGGAAACGTCAAACTCAGGTTGCTCAAAAATGTTTCCCTTTTTAATGCGACGAGGCTCTGTAATCGGGTGAAGATTCTTGGAATTGACCCAGATAATGAGTTATTAGATAAATCCAAATAGAAGAGAACCAATGGAAGATGGAATAACCCCGCTCATAAGGTTCCATGACAAGTCCAAAATCTGCAGCTCTGTGCTACTGCTTAACCAAACCATTGAGGTATTGAACCCGTGAGCCTACAATTTGCAATCACAAACATTCTCATATTCTCAAATCTCAAATTTGAATCTGCAGGCATACTCTCCATGGAAATTGAATGTCAGAATCAACACAGTCAAGTTCTTGCAATGTCGTAGAGTCTCTAATGCCGTTGATAGATTACGGAGGGAATTCTTTGAAAATGAGAGGTGGGTCAGCAATTTCAGATTCTTGAAGCTATCTGGGAAATCACCATCAAAACGGTTGTTTCCGAGATTTAAAGAGGTTAGACTAACCATGGATGAACCATTAATCACATCAATTGAATCACTGAGTGAATTATTGTCAAGGCTAAGAGATGAAATGATTGGTGAATTGCATAATGAAACTGGCAAAGGACCTGTGAAGTTGTTTGATGATGCAGTGAATTGTTTGAGCTTTCCGAGCATGAGGGATTTATATGGAAGCCATCCTGAAAACTTGTTGAAAGAAATATCGAATTTGATGAGATTTGAAAGGTTCCCAAGTTGAAAACTCAACTCCCCAGAAAACATATTGTCATGAAGATCAAGTGTTTTTGAGGTTTGACAAAGCAAACAGATCTTGAGGCAAATTCCCAGTGAGGAAGTTTGAACCCAGAGAGATGCTCCAAGGAAGTACAGTTCCCAAAACCAGGTAGGATTTTCCCTTGATAGTTGTGTGAGGATAGATTTATTAGTTGGATTTGTTTTGCTATTTTGCAAAACTGAGGATCAACATCTCCAGTAAGTCTGCTGTGAGATATATCTATGAACCTAATGGAAGATGAAGTAAAATTGAATGGTACATATCCAGAAAGATCATTAGAACTCAAGTTAACGACTTTTATAATCTTGAAGGAGAAGAAGAGATTAGAAAGTTGCCAGATAAATTGAGAGTTTGAAGTTGAACTAAATCTGCCAGAGAATCAGAAACATTACCTCTTAATTTCTGACCAGGAATCGCAAGTAATTCCTTTCCAATTGCAACAATTAGAAGAGTCATTTCCCCAACCTTGAATGGAAGAAACAAGGCCTTTCACGAAGGAGTACAAAATCAACAAGAATGCAATACCCATTGCTGAAGATTGAAAATTGAATCTTGAGGATTACCATACCACGTGAATGAATCGCAAATGCAGAGTTGATAAGAAAGGGAAAATGAATTTACTACTGTTGAGTTTTGTTTTAGTGCCAAAATCAGTGAGGAAATTGTCAAATATTTCTTCCACCGCAGGTAGCATAAAAAAAGTCACAGGTATGAAACGGTCAAAGAACTTGTTTAAAAAGTGTAAAATGTTTCTGACTAATAGAAGTAGATTCAATTGTATGTTAAAAGTGTAATTGTGATGTTCCCACCTCTCAGAGTCATAGTACCCATTAGGGATAGATTTTGAAATTGTTTAAAAGTGTTTTAAATAAAGAAAGTGTTTTTAATAATCATTAGAAAACACTTTTAAAACCTATCCCAAAACAGTATACGTCTATTTCCACCGACCAACAACAAATCAACCTCAAAGATGGATAAATACAGAAAAGCAATTGGTGGATTCCAATCCAACTCCAAGTAAGAGAATGATTAAGGCGGCTCAGACTATATACTATACTTATATATAAATATTTTTGCACGATACTTTTTTTTTTATTTATGTAACGCACAAGAGTACAAATTGCAATCTTTTAGAGGAAGAAGCACCAAATACTTGCTGCTATTGTATTTTTCTCCGTTACAGTAAAGTAATCACCCATCCGTTGACTCAAATGTCACAACCAATAGATGCAGCTGACCCTGACACTTCCCCTGAGAACTTGAAGTATTATATTTCATTTTCTGTACTGCTGAGAGCTGAGCTGAGCTGAGTTCAGACTTCAGACACAACACAAGGCAGTTAAATCTCGGCCGTGGATTTTGTCCGAGTGGTAAACAAAACCAATCAGCAGCCCCTAAGCCTACATCTTTCTTCTTTTGCACAGTGGCTTGGCCCCATTGTGGACATCATATCATATAGGGCCTAAAGAATGGAGTGGATCCAATTCTGACCAATTAATAACAAGACAATAAGATATCAGAAACTACCATAATTCTTATCTTTCCTAACACTTTCCTCTCATGCTAAATTACGTTAGCCAAATCAATAAATACAGTCCAAATTGGAAACACTTATCCTCTTTACTCCCTCCATCCCTGGCACCCTTACATAAATTTTTTTCAACAAAAACCTTATCAGGCCAACATATTTGTTAGAGATCTTACCAGGTTGTACTACGTAAAATTCTATTTGCAAGGTCTTCATTTATAGATACAGGTAGTGGTAGCATTTTACTCATTATGCCTGGCGTATCCCTCATGCTGCAAAAATTGGAATCGAAAATCTCAGATGTGATTCTACACAAATAGGAAAGCTAGAATGGTGACTTAGAATACTTTTAGGTAAATAAAATTGAACATCAGCGTACTCATTTAGGATGGCGATAATATTATTCCTTGTGCGACAGAAGAGATCAATGTTATCCTGCAACTGCTTGAAAAATAATGTATCATAAATTGGCCAGAAATAATTATTGTTGGTAGCCTAGTGAGTAATCAAATCAAAGAGGACTTTCACATATACAACACCTTGCAGTTTTTAAGAGGAAAAAAAAATCATCAACTAAAGCCTTATAAGATGGCCAAATTGACTGCCTTTAACACTTTAGGATCACCAGACAGTTTGAATGGTCCTCATCCCACTTGTTTCAATGAAAAAAATGAGATTATACATTAACCAATATTAAGAAGATGGAAAAGAAACTTAAAATGAAAAACCAAAACCATTTAGGAGCAAGGGATTATATGGTTCTTAATTTTATACCATCAATTTCCAAAGCCAACTATTATATCAGCTGTCAATTATTCCTAGTAGAAAACAATCTCCATTAAAAGCTAAGAGACATTCACCTTATACATGGAAAGATTGGCAGTAATTTGACTAAATGCTTGAGCATTCTGTTCCAAGAGATGTGCAGCTGCACTGCTAATCTCTGAGGCTTCAATGGAAAATCATTATCTCAATAAAAAAGTTTAAAAATTGGTGGTTGCTAAGGGCTTCCAAACGAATTACTGAGAAACAAGAATTTCAAGAATGCTAACCTTCGGAAGGTGTATGTTCTTTCCTATTCATATGATGCATCATAAAAGAGTACGCAGCCATGTTAGGTCCAGAGGCTGAAGGCGAGTTTATTTTTAAAGATGACTCCACCACCTTATCCTGAAAAGTCGTGATCTTTAGAGAACTGGTTCTTAAATCAATATTAGATCATAAAGATTTGAAGGAATTAGTACAAAAATTAGAACTAGTAATAAGAACTTCATAATTTTTTTCATTTGAACCTAAAGTATAATTCAACCTGGTGTCCTATCCATACTTTTATCAATAAACAATTCTGGCAAATATATTAACTCGAAAATTGAAAAGTTCACTGTAACAATACCTCTTCTCATGAACGGTTTCTTAAACTTAGCAACTAATATGTACTGTCTGAATGTATCCCCCATAGAAAACTGAAGCAACTAGTTTTCTTCTAAAAAATTATTAGTCTGGGGACTGCAAAAAGTGTGTTTATTTTTAAAGATGACTGAACCAGAGTCGTGATCTTCAGAAAACTGGCTCTTAAATCAATATTAGATCATAAAGATATTGAAGGAATTGGTACAAAAATTAGAACCAGTATAAGAACTTCATATATTTTTTCATTTGAACCTAAAGTACAATTTGACCTGGTGTCCTATCCATATATTATCATTAAACAATTATAGTAAATACATAAACTAGAAAATCGAGTTCATTGTAAGAATACACTTCCCAATACAGTTTCTGAAACTTAGCAACTAATATGTACCATCTAAATGTATCCTCTATAGAAAACTGAAGCAACTAGTTTAGTTGTAAAAAAAATTAAGCTCTGGACATTTTATCGGGGGGCTAAAGACGTGTTTATTTTTTAAGATGACTCCGCCAGCTTATCCAGAAGGGTCAAGATCTTTATAAAACTGGTAGGGAACTTAAATCAATATTAGATCATTAACATTTTAAAGTTAGAACAAGAATTAGAACGAGTATAAGAACTTCCCAATTTTTTTCATTTGAACCTAAAGTATAATTCAAACCTGATTTCCTATCGATACTTTATCATTAAACAATTCTAACAAATATATAAACTAGAAAACCGAGAAGTCCATTATAAGAATACACTTCTCGTGACCGTTTCTGCAACTTACCAACTAATATGTACCATCTGAATGTCTCCCCTATAAAAAATTGAAGCAACTAGTTTTGTTCTAGAAAATTTTAAGCTCTGGCCATTAGCACGAAGAAAAGAACAAATTTTTCAGGGGAATATAAGATCAAGAAATGAATTTGCAGGCTTATGTGCGCCCAGTCATCCTCTTATGTCATCCTTGTCAAAATTTGAATGTTAAACCACAGAATTTTGTGTTGCACTACTACGATTTTCTTCATAACAGGAAAAGAAATAGTAGTATTAAATATTAAAAAAAAAATTGATAAGAAACAATTTCATTGATGAATGAAACTTTACAAAAAAGAAGTCACCCAAAGGATTACAAAAAGTTCCTCCAATTGCGTGCTATATAATAAGGGGAATAATTACAAAAAGGCTTGCTCCTAGACCCTAAACCCTAAATTTCATATTGGTACCCAATTAAAACAATAATACTGCTTTCCCACCCAATTAAAAAAAGAATACATTATAAATTTCGTATTGGTACCTTTCGATTGTTCACCTTCTTCCCCATATTATGTTCATCTGGTTTCCTTCGTTTTCTCTGCAAAGAATTTAATTAGTCTTCTATACAAACTTGAAGAAAGCAGAACAATTCAACGGTAATTTGTGCAGAAAAATCTTTTACAACATGTTAAAAGAAATCCAAACAATCAAGCTAAAAAAATGTGGCACCCACTTTGAAACAGGAGCTTCAAATTTTGTTTTCCTTACGTTCAGTACAAAATATGAGGGAAAACATATGGATGGATATTTAGAACTCCGTAAAAAGTCAAAAGGTTAATTTTGTTATTCTAACAAACGGATGGATTTCTCCAACCACATGCTAAGCAAAAGACTTTCTTCCCATCTTTTCCCTGAAACTTACATGCACTGATAACAAGCTAACCAACAAGCAGCATAGTTTACACCTTCTCTATACAGCCTCCATCAGAGAAGTCTGAGCACTGGGAATAAAATGGAAGTATGTGACAGGTGGCGGGGAATAGAAACATCAAACATTTAACTCATCAAATGTGCTTCAATTAGCACATCCTACTGTTGAACTGTACACATACACCTTATTTTGGTGAAAGCAGACTGAGCAATGGCAGCAGAGTAGTTGTACATTCAAACATTTAATTTGTACATTCAGTCATCTCCAATATGCGGATGATATCCTTATCTTTGGGGCGTACGAAGAAGGAGAATTGGAAACTATTTTCCAGATTTTGAAAATCTTTCAAGGTGGTTCGGGTCTTAAAATAAATTGGCAGAAATCTTTCTTATATGGTAACATTGAGGATGAAGAGGTGAATTCTACTGCGACTACTTGGGGCTGTAATGTGGGAAATCACCCTTTCGATTATCTTGGTCTTCCTTTGGGAGGAAACCCAAAGACCTTAAATTTCTGGGCTCCTGTCTTAGATAAAGTTTCTCAGAGGCTAGACAAATGGAAAAACGCTACTTTTTTTTTTATAAGAAAAAAAAAAACGCTACTTTTTCGAAGGGTGGTAGACTGACTCTCATTGAATCAATTCTATCAAGTATGCCTAACATGTCAATTTTTCAAATGCCTTCCAAAGTTGTTAATATTTTGGAGAAATGTCTTCGTGATTTCCTCAGGGCAAGATGTGGCACGGAGAAAGGCAGCCACTTGGTAAATTGGAAAACTGTGCACAGGCAGAAAATCAGGGGAGGTCTTGGTATTGGCAATCTGAGAGAGAGAAATACAGCTTTGATTGCGAAGTGGTTTTGGCGGTTCCCTTTGAACACAATTCCCTTTGGTATTCTGTAATCTCTAGTATTCATGGCTTGGAAACCAATCTTTGGAGTACCAAGGTAAATTCGAATGTGAAAGGGTACAACCCTCGGAAATTTGTTAGGTTGTGTGGGAAGAAAATGGTGGATTTGAAGTTACAAATTGGGTAATGTAAGACGAATTTGTTTTTGGCAGGATAGGTGGATTCATAATCTTCCTCTCATGAGAGTCTTTCCTCGTGTCTTTGCTTTAGCCTGTAATAAGTCTGT
Source organism: Gynostemma pentaphyllum (assembly GCA_028015215.1). NCBI lineage: Eukaryota > Viridiplantae > Streptophyta > Magnoliopsida > Cucurbitales > Cucurbitaceae > Gynostemma > Gynostemma pentaphyllum. Next base: position 180,161 of record CM051345.1, on the reverse strand, counting down.
TTTGATTTGTGACTACTAGTCGGACGAGAATGGGGTGTGGTCCATTACTCTAAAAAGGCCTCTCCTAGATAGAGAACTTATTGATTTGACTTCTCTCCTTTATATTCTGCAGCAAGCCTGAGTTACTCATAATGAAGATATTCGTGTTTGGAATCTAGATGACAAAGGCTTTTCCATTGCATCTTATGTGGGTATTCTTACTAGTAAAGTTGGAATTCTAAGTGAGGGCTTGGCCAATAGCATTTGGAAATCAGGTTGTCCAAAAAAGATAAATTTCTTTATTTGGACACTTTCTGGTGGAGGTTTAAATACGGCATTCAAAAAAGGAATCCGAAATTCTGCTTCTCCCCTAATGTATGTTCTATGTGCTGCAATCGTCCGAGAACCAAGATAATCTTTTTTTCAAGTGTTTTTTTTTTTTTTGATAGAAATAATCTTTTTTTCAAGTGTAAGTTCTCTAGGTTTTTGTGGGAGAAGTTGCTTTACACTTTTGATGTTGCTTGTTGCTTCACAAATTGCTCGAGGACGAATATCTTAAATCTCCTCACGGGTCATATGCTAAAAGATAAAGCAAAATGGATTTGGGAAACGGCGGTTAAAGTCATTTCGTGGGAGGTTTGGTTGGAGAGAAATAATAGAATTTTCAACAACAAAAGTCATACGGCGGCTGAGATCTGGGATATTCTTCATTACAAAGTGTCGCTTTTAGCTTCTTTGTCTTCCATTTTTTGTAATTATGACCCTTTTTTTATTAAAAACGACTGGAAAAATTTATGTAATCCGGTTGGTGAGGGTTGATTTCTTATCACCCGTTCTTTTGTAACTACTTTTGATTTAATGAAAATTTTCAGTTTCCTATAAAAAAAAAATCATAAATGTTCCTCAGTCATCACCATGTCAATATGGCATAGTAACAACAAATGGAATAAAGCTAACAAAGAAATAGAGGCATTGTTGGTAGCAAAGTAAAATTCCTCGAAAAACCATTTCCTTTAAGGAAATGCAATATGTTGTTAACTTCAATCATTGATGATGGTTCTATACAACTTTTCAAATTCAATAATCAATAATGTGACATTTAGCGACAAACAAGATTCAACACAAAACATGGCTTTTCAAAAGTAAAGTTCTTAACCAAATCTAGAGCCCATTTAGTAAGCTATCACACACACAAGTCAAGGTCAGATGTGGCTGTTGTGCTTGGAGCCTCAAGAAAATAGTGAAAATATTGAGTACCAAATAGTTCCCATCAATATATTAATGATATTTAAGTTATGTACACAATACAAATAATGTATTTGACAAGATCGAAGTACTTACTGTCATCCACCTGCACCTTAGAGCAACATCCCGGACAGTTTTATCACGTAATAGGGCAGCAATCTTAATATACCTCAAAATGCTTGGTTCATCAGCAAACCTATGAGAAATAACAAGTAATAATATGGACTACTGTAAGTGTAAAACATATCTGATATGAGTAGTTAAGAAAGTGAATGTAACCATTGATCTATCTAAATATGTCTTTCTCTATTCGTTTTATTTAAAATCCCAAGAAAGAAAAGCAACAGACTCCACACGACAATTACTTTTATTTATAAAGCACTACAGGAAGAATGACTTACATAAGAGAACTTCAAAAGGACATGTTGGGAGATATATCAATTATTGGATTCCAACGTTTTTTCTTTTTTAATGGAAAGTTAAACTCTCACAAGAGAGGATGAAAAATCTTCATAAAAAGACAAAAATGAAAGAATTTCATTTATAGAACATGGACATGGTAAATTAAAATCTAGATGATTTACAATGTTGGACAGAAAACGGCCATTTCCCCTGGTGTACAAGGCAAACGCATTCATTGTTTTAGATTATTTAAACTGATAAAATAACAGACCCAACAAAAAAAAGCTACAACCGCGAACTCTATAAAACTGAAAATCCCCATCCAGGACAGCTCTCACATTAGTTTGAAGCATTCCAAAGCCTAATTTCACAAGAGCACAGTCACTCATACACGATGGGGAAGGTGTCCATCATGAAAGAACTCCTACAATAATAGAACATTTAGAGAAAGAACATACCTGACAAGACCCTCCTCCAATTTAAATTGCTCATCAACAGACCACTCAACAGCCAAACCGGCATCATGCTTGAGCCCAGGAACTGTATCAAGAAGCAGAGAACCCGATGAATTGGAAGTATGGCTAATAACAGGGTGGTGGTTATTATTGTTGACGACGCTCGAATTCCCGGAAAACATAATGGAGGATGCATTGTTGACACCAAAATAATTTCCCATTGTCATCATCTCTGAGGCTGAGGTGCTGTTTGTAGCCGTAGACTGAAACGATATAGCGTGCCGATTCAAGGCGGAACTCAAGGTTCCCTCGTGGTGAAACCCCGTATTCGATTCTGCTGCCATAACCAGTCGTATTTGGAACGAATTCTCAGACAACTCTCGGCGAAACCATAGGCAACCTAGAAATTGAATAAGCGATAAGGTAATCGAATCTTGATAAACGAAGCAGTGAGAAAAAAACATGAAGCACAAAATAAGTAAAGAAATTAACATCTCCAGCACAGCTGAAAAAAAGGGTTAAAAAGAAAAACTTGAAAGTTGGTAAATTTTGAAAACAATCGGAAAAGAGAAATTGGAAAATGCAAAATTGATTAAACAGAAACACAAGAAGAGTTAAAGAGGAGAGAGGAGCATTAGATATTCAGTGAAGTAAAGAGCCATCTAAAAAAAGAAAGGATTTTTAAGGAACAGTTGAAAGAAAAAGAGAATAAGAGGGAAGAACTCACGTTTTGGGAGAATTAGAAGTGGGGAATCGTGGAAATGGCAGAAGAAAGAAAGCCCTAACAGAAACCCACCAAAGGGAAGGAAGGAAGGAGCTTAACAGTGGAGGGAAAGAAGAGAGAGAGAGAGAGAGAGAGAGAGTGAGGAAAGGTAACCTTTTTGGGGGGTGCAACTTTCCGAAGGAGACAATCCTGATTGGCTTTGGCTTTGGCTTTGGGCGTACTACTATTTACCCTTCCTCACCTTTAATATTGTTCCTTTTTTTTTAACAACAAAGCCAAAACCAAAGTAGAAGTGTTTTTTTTTTTTTTTTAATTAAAATGGTGTGTATGTAAATGTATAAGAGTGAGTAGAGAGGTGAGTGTAAGTCTGTGAGGTCTTCAAAGAAAAAAGGAAGTCATTTCCTTTTGGCCATTCATTCATTCACTCACTTTGGCTAATGACCTGTGCCTGCCAATGAGAAACTGCTAACAAAAAAGTAAGAGAGAGAGAGAGATGTTATATTATGTTATTTGTGAATAATAAATAAAAAAAGAGGGTATGTAATGTAATGTATGTATGTATGTTTTTCTTTTGTGGAATTGAGCAAGTAACAGTGCGAATCCCCATAAGCATTTGATGCCAATTATTGTCCACTCTCCACTCTTTCTTTTTCCTTTTTTCTTTTTCCTTTTTTAAATTTATATATATATATAATGGTGTTGGCCTATGAGGGGTGGGTTTGTGGAGTGGAGTGGATTGTATTGGATTATAGTGAGTGAAGGCATTTTCTCATAAAATTAAGTAGCTGTTGTCTCACGCTAATAATAGTGGGATCTTCAACTTCAACTTCAACTTCAACTTCAATCACACTATTATTTACTATTAACCCATCTTTTTAATCTCTTCTTAACCCATCATTTAGCATCCCTTCCTTTCTTTTCTTCCTACTTCCTACCCTACTTCTAAATTCTCATTCCTAAAATATGTCTCCCCTTTTTTACATTATATGTTTTAATTATCATTTTCTTATTTGCATAATATACATCCACTGAATTAAAGTTATATGCTCATATCTCTTGCCCCAATTATATATTCATGTAGGATAAAAGAATTTTATGTTTCATGTTAATCAACACCTTTTAATCTTAGATGCCTACCATTTTTTTAATTCTAAAACGGAAATAAAGGGATTAATGCTATCAAATTTGACATAATTATTAATCTCATGCTAGTATTTTGATCAATAAAACATTTTATGTCACCGTTAAGTCGATATTATGTTAATGAGTTAACAAATTAAGAAAGAATTAAACTTATTTCTAATAATTCATACACTATTTAGACACGAATTGAAAATTCAAGGACCAAATAGACACAATATTTAAAACTCATGGACCAAATTGACACGCAGGGACCAAATAGACATAATATCCAAAACTTAAGGACCACTTAAACACAAATTGAAAACGTATGGACCAAATAGACACGAGCTCCAAAACTTAGGGACCAAATGAGTACTTTACCCTTTTTGTTCTTTTCTTTGGTACTCCTATTATCATTTGTATGTAAAAAATTCTCTCTAAAACTATCACGAATTATATGCATTTCTATCGTAGTAACCCAGCGCAAGGCAAATAAATGTCTTCAGGATAATACTTGAAGGGTACCTCAACTTTCTTCATCTGATATACTTTCTATCTCCTCTTTCAATTTGTTAATGTCTTATTATTATTGACAAGTTTATTCTATAAGCGATAATCTTATTTCATTTGAGTTACCTTTCTTCCGCTGAATGAATAATTTTTTTTAAATAAAAATTATCAAATCCAACATGTAAGTTACATAAGAACCACTACACAAATCCCAAATTCAAATAAAAACTTCTAAATTCAATCTAAAGATGGAAGGTAAGATGTAATTATTTCCCCATACTAATATTATAAAAAGTAAGCAAAGCTAAAGTAGAGTGATCCCACTGGCTAGGAATAGTAATTGTCTAAATGACAGATCTACTACTCTTGTAAGTAATCTATTCATAATGTATCCAAGAAAATTAAAGAAACGTAAAAAAAAAGCATAAAAACAAAACATTCCTCATCATATTTATGCATTGTTTGTAAACAATTTGGCTCCCCATACTACCCTAACCCCCAAACAGAAACACACCCCAACACCATCCTCTCTCCCAGAAAAATTGGCATTTTGAGAGAGATTCCTTTTTTTTTTTTTTTTTTGATAAAATCTGAGAGAGATTCTTGAATATGAATAATTATATTCATAGACTGATCTCCAGTCAAACCTCTGTGATGGGTGATTGAAAAAAAAACACTATATTTTCTATGGACTGTACACAATAATGGTGGTAATTGCAATGCCAACACAAGCACAAACAAAATACTTTTGAAAACTTTGGTTTTGAAGATTTGTTTTTGTTTCCTCCTTGGCAAAGGCAAAGGCAAAGTGATCAAGAATTCATGGTCCAGTTGTAGTTCTGGTAGGCTATGTTGAGTGGGCCTCCATCTCCCAAAAGGTGTGTCAAAAGACCTGCTTTATTTGCATCCAAATAACTCATTATCCACTTTATTATTTCTTTTTCCTGTCCAAAATCCACACTGAACCTGCACAAGCACACCACATCAATCCCAAGCCAACATTTTATCAACCTTTTTTCTTTTGAATCTTATTCATTGGTGCTAATAAAAAAAAAAGATACATAAACAGAGGAACCCAAAAAGAAAAAAGATGAAGGAGATTGATTACTAACCATTTGATAATTCCAGTCAGGTATACAGTCCTTTTATCCAAGTCAACCTCCACTCCTCCACTTTGGAAGAATTCTCTTGCCGCGGATCTTAATTCAGCTTCGACTCCTTGAGGAGTATAAAATCTAACTCTAGGGCTTGACTTTGTGCCATTGCAGAGTCCAAAATGTATCAATGGATTCACTTTATCAAAGGCAAGCTGTGACATGTTTATTCAATAGTAAGACTTAACATAACAGTGTCATCCACTCTGTTACAAAAGTTCTTTCTTTGTTTTTTGAACAAAAATACAAATAGGGTAGAAGAGTTGAATCTATGTGGAATTCTAAATATTGTTTGCGCACAGAAAAACAGGAAATAGGAAGAAGAAAAATGAAAAGACCAACATTTTCTAACAAAACCTACCTTTTGATATCTAAACTTAAACTGAACAAAATTATAAGAGTCAGTAAAAACATAATTTAACAGAATAGCTAACTGATAAGAAGAACTAACAGCAATAACACTACGAAATTATATCGAATACTCGAACAACAAAGAGCCAACTTTAAAAATAACTCAAGTAATTTGAGGAATCCCCCAATAAGCAAAACGCAAGCCCAAATTACCATGAATCCTCTATTAATAGTAATCCCCCTCGAAGAAAATCCCATCACTAATTATAAAGCATTAGATCAAGAGTATAAGAGAAGAATGGTTGAGACCATTCATTAAATTTCATAACATAGGTGTAGGAAATGAAATATATTTATTTACCTGCAATCTCTTGTCTCCATTGCTGAAGGGCTTGACCAAGGAATAGGGTGGCCTTTTATTACCTCTGAGAATACCATTCTTAATGGTGATAAGTGAATAAGATTGTCCTCCGACCAAGTATTGGAAATCCGAAAAGAAGGATTTTCTGTCTATCACACCCTCTGGTCGTCCAAACCTAATTAATGCATGGATGACCATAGCGTTGTAGAGATTCAAGAAAAAGGCCAACTTTTCATTCGGTGAGAGCTCCAAGAGGTTCACTCGGTGAAGTTGTTTTATTAAATTGATATACCTGCATAAGTGAAGTGGTAAATTAGAAAGAATGATTTTGGTTGGCGTATTAGTATTAGAAAGTAATGGATGAATTAAATTATACCTTCGGAATTCTTCACTGTTTTTAATGGTGGTATAATCTAGGAGTTGGGCATCTTCAGAGGCATAAGATTCTAATATAGCAGACATTAACTTGGCGAGTCGTAGGCCAACAAGAGCAGCAGGCTTCGGGAGATTATCATTAATGGAACCTGTGAAATTGAAGCAACGAGAGATGAATGGGCCATGCTCAAGGAAACGATAGTAATGGTTGCCATCTTCAAAATCATTTTCCCTGTAATAATAGAAGATGAGGAACTTTTAGTTTAGTTTCAGTTTCAGACCAATGTGGGAGAAAAGAGAGAGAGAGTTATATGGTAAGTAGTTTACCCAAAGACATGATGGATGAAGAGCTTTTGGGCCATCTGCTTTCCAACATCAACAGCCTACATGTATCATATGATATCAGTATGTGCAATTCTATATCAGATATCTTCTTAATATAAACTATAAAGTAGAAGAGAGGGTAACTATTCCATTCTAGTATTCACTGCTAAATTGTCATTCCTTCTTCCCTCCTATTCAAATTTTGGTATATCTCTAACACTAAAATTTGCCTCTAAATCAAAAATTTATTCAATTCCCCAAATTTCAGCCACGATATTATCTTATTTGATTAAAACATAAGGGACTAAAATAAAAGTTAAAAACATTTGAATTTGGGGATCAAAATTTTGTAATTTAAGAAACCAAAATTGTAAAATGAGAGTAATTTGTTTTTAAACTGTGAAAATATTTCTTCACATCAATTCAACAATCTCTTTTGTGAAGGGAATGAAAATAATAAATAAATGAAACCCACTAAAATGAGTGAACTTTATGGATTGAGATGAGAGAGCCCTTGTTAAAAATCATTTCTCAGTTTTATAATGTAATTGAAGAACAATAAGAATAATGAGAAGGCTTCCGCAGAGATCAAAATGTATCATGAAATTTATTCTCAGAATATTTGATCGAATCATACATCTTAATTGAAACTTAGGGTTCGTTGAGGATAGATTTTTAAAGTATTTAAAAATGATTTTCAATGAATACAAAAAGACTTATTTTATTAAAAATATTTTTAAATATTTATAAAAATTATCTCAAATAGACACTCATTAGAAGGAAACGTTGTTCATTTTCAAAATAATAAAAGAAAATAAAAAAGACTGAATATCAAGTTTGGTTTGACAAGCAAGAAAGTAATGATGGAACTAACTAAATGGCATCGATTAATTAACTTATAATAATCATAACATCCACTCTTTGCACTTGGGAATGATGGAACACACACACATACCCAAATCTTGAACATTTACAAAACCATTTGTCACAATTACACCAACTAAATATAATTTAAATAAAACAAATCAGAATAAATTAAAGAAAGCTATGTCGCCTGCTTCTGGCACACAGACACATACGAACTTTTAAAGGGTATTCTCGTCTTATCCCTTCTTCCAAAATCCTTCCTAATTCATACGGTCTTTCCAATAAAAGAGGAGAGTCTGGATTGGACCAAGATTTTTTTTATTTTTTTTTAATCGAAAAGAAAAAAAGAAATGAAATGTCAAAGAAAGAAAAAAAAGGAAAATACCTGTCGTCGTCCGCAGTCAAGGCGATGAATGAGCGATTCCACCATTTCCGAACCTGAGAAACAGTTCTTCACTATCTTCATCTTTATCAATCTGTCTTGAATCGGTAATCTCTGTCTTAAGTATTTCACCATCTCCACCATTGCATCATCTGTTTCATCCTCTTCTTGATCATCGAATCCATATACCGGCGGTGCAGGCGCGTCTTCAGGACATCTTTTATCCAGCATCTCCTTCATTCTCCGATCGAATTCCAATTCCCCGCTGTTTCTTAAGGAATTCAACGCCACAAGACCTCCGAACAGCTTCTCGTTAAAGAATATCTGAGGAACCGATGAATTCCCCGTTCTTTCCAACAGCTCTTTCTCTCTCATAGGGTAAACGTCGATGTTGATCTCCACGAACTTGAAACCCTTTTGATTGAAAAAAGTTCTTACGGCCTTGCAATCTCTGCAATTGGATCTGGAGAAGAAGGTGATTCGTCCTTTGAGGTTTTGGTCATTGTTCTTGAGGTTGACGACGACTTTGAGACCGGAGAGATTGAACTCTGTGACGGAGGATTCGTTGTCTTGAAGAGATGATATTGTTTTGACGATGGCAGCTGATAAGCTATTGGTTCTGTCACGGATATACTTTCCGAAAGAGGAGGAAGAAGACATATTGTTTTGAGAGGGTGCGCTTTGAGATCGTTGGTACGGAGGAGAAAGTCCAGGTGGTGCTTCTGGTTGAGGAAGATGGGAATGGGGAGGTTTCGTTTTGAGTAGTTCCATACGAATATTACCGTTATTATGGAATTCGTAATCTTCGGATGGGTTATTTTGAATTTCTGTTTTTTCTGGAATAGATTCTGTAACCTCCATATTTTTATTTTTATTTTCATTTAAATCTACATCACCAACACCAACACCAACAGAGGGGGCAGAATCAGAAGAATTTGAACAAGGGAGATTCTGATTCTGACTCTGAATCTGTTTGGGAAGTATGTCGGAATCAAAAGGAATGGGAATGACAGAATTATCAGATAAGGAATGAATGATTAAGTGAGGAGAAGGAGAATGGAGATCGAGTAATGGAAGAGGGGAATGAAGGTCTACCGCCATATCAACAAATAATCAAATAACAACACAATAGGAGAGAAAGGGAGGGTATGTATACAAAGAAAAAAAAGAAGATGAAGAGGTCAAAGGGCCCACATACACCAATCCATTTTACAAGGAAACATTCAAAGAGGCTTAGAAGGAAGAATATTCCTTTATTTTTAAATCAAATATCAAATATCAAATATCCTTAATGCTACTCTCAAGAGAGTACTTCATCATTTTTTTTTATTAAAAAATAGGGTAAATTACTCATTTGGTCCCTGAATTTTAAATATTGTATCTATATAGTTCCTGAGTTTTCAATTTATGTCTAAATGGTCTCTGGATTATTAGAAATAAGTTTAATGATTCTTTAATTTGTTAGCTCATTAATATAATATCGACTTAACGGTGTCATAAAATGTTTAATTGACCAAAATACTGACATGAGATTAATTATTATGTCAAATTTTATGTCTAGATTGATGAAAGATTTGAAATAATATTTAATCATATCTTCATATTTTGACCAATTAAACATGTTATGTCAACGTTAAGTCAATAATCTGATAAGAAGTTGACGAATGCATTAAATTAAGTGTATAAATCCATTACTCAGAGATATTATTGAGTAAGTTGTTATTATATTTTCTTGATAATATCTGAGTGTACAAAGAGGATTACAAAAGGACTAACAATAATATAACAAACTGATTTGCTGCTAACTAAAAGGCTAAATAATATAGCAACATGATTTAGATTCTAATAGATTTGTAACAATCTAATTAATTCTATCATCCCCTCAAACGAAAGCTGCTAGGGAGGAAAAACCACGAGTTTGTCACGAAAAAAGATCAACATATATGTGGAGATGGCCTTGTTCAGTATATTAGCAGGTTGATAATGTGTAGTAATGTAATTGAGAAGATTATCCTTACGAACAACCTTTTCTTGTATGAAGTGGTAGTCAATCTCTATGTGTTTCGTTTGACCATGGAACACTGGATTATTGGCCAATTGTATAGAAGACATGTTGTCACGATAAATAACTGAAGGTGAAGCCAAGCCAAACTGGTTGAATTAAGTTTGACAGAAAATAGGTTACATATATTTGAGAGAAGAAACAGAGGGGACTTCTCTCTTTCGATTGAAGCATAGGTAGGTGAAGGTGTGGGAGTAACCATTGAAGGAATATGAGGAGAGCTATTATCAGAAGACGTCATTACAATGGAGAATTGAAGAAAAAATATTACGAAAGCGTGTGTGTCACATTAGGCTGATACCATGTAGAAATCCATTACTTAGAGAAATTACTGAGTAAGGTGTTATTATATTTCCTTGATAATATCTGAATGTATAAAGACTATTTAGAGAGGATTACAAAAGGACTAATAATAATATAACAAACTGATTTGTTGCTAATTAAAAGGCTAATTAATATAACAACATGATGTAGATTCTAACAGAGTTGTAACAATATAATTAATTCTATCATTAAGGACCTACTAAACTTATTTCTAATAGTTCTTGAAAATTTAGGGACCATATAGACACAATATCCAAAACTTAGGGACCACTTAGACATAAATTGAAAATGTAGGAACTAAATAGACACAACATTCAAAATTCATGGACCACTTTGCACAAATTGAAAACGCATAGACCAAATAGACACGACTTCCAAAACTCATAGACTAAAAGGTACTTTACCCCAAAAAAAAATACCCCTAAAAATAAATAAATATTAAATAGACGGTTAGAAGGAAGAATATTCATTTCTTTATAAATCAAATATCAATAACTCTAAAAAATCGACAACATAAACATAATTCAACGGTCTATAATCGTTGGATTTTGGAGATTCTAAGTCTCCCCTCGAACCAATAGAATCCGCAAGGCAAGACACAGACTGTGGGGCCGGCTATATGGGGTTATTATGGTAAATCAATGCATACTCACGTGACGTGTGGGAGGAAACGGTGAAGGATTACATGAAAAAGGAGAATAAGGTTTGAAAGAGTAAAACCAGAAAACCAATTCCTTTACAAGTGGCAAAGCAAATCCCCACCCACCAAAATTTCAATTTTTAAATTAAACGCTCCAATTCAATGCAGTCCCAATTATCTTTTTTTTTTTTTACGTCAAAACCAAAGCGGACGCCATATGCCGCTCGATTTTTGTTTAATATTTTTTTCTCTTTTTAATTTTTACGTTTGTTTATTCATATTTTCATTGTATTATATTATATATTACAAAGAGAAAAAAAACTAAAAATAGTAATTTCCATAAATTAGTTTTTGGTTTTGATATTTGCTGAGAATTTGAAATTTTTTCCTCAAAAACTAGAACAAGATTAAAAATTGATACTTGACAAATTGAATTTAATTTAGGTATAGAGTGTAAATCTAGTTAAAATAATTTGTAAATATAACGCAGTTTGAGCTACGTAATCAATAATTAATATTAAATTACATATTTTTATAATAAATCAATCAATGTTCACATTGTTGTTGCGTAAAAATGGAGGATCGGGAACTGACATGTGAGTCGAGTGTCTCCCGGACATCGACCGTGCAACGAATTTGAAAGAATAAGAAGATGAGTGAGAAGTAAGCATGACAGCTTAGAACCTAGCACAGAGGTGACTTGCACGGGGAAACAATGGAGCACTGGTGTGGTGCCAACCTATCCACTCTGATGCCTAAGTCAGACCAGAGGTGGTGCTGAGCAGAGTAGGAGTAAAAGTAACATACCTCAACAGTGGACTTCCTTCGATATTTATAAAAGATGTGTAATGATGACCCTAGTGGGTAGATGTCAGGCGTAGACCCTAAGCCACGTGCCAGCTCTCGGTTGGACGGTCGCCTATCATGTCTGAGAGAGGGCCTTGGTGGTCGGTGCTCGTCCTTTGGAAGAGCAGCCATGCTCTTTGTCTTAGTGTTGAAATGATACCACACCAGGTGGGCTCATGCCTCTTCTGGCTCATGAGCCCATCTTTGTTCGTCCTATATATGGATGGCCACCTGCTCTACCAAGCTCAGGTGAGTTGGTCTTTTAGGGATGAACACGCGTCTCGCTAGGTCTCACATGCTCATTCCACTAAATTGGTCATCTTGGTGCTCGGTTCTCTTTTTGAGGTCAAACTCTTTAGAAATCTCTAGAAGTGTTCTTCCAAGATGGACACCCACCCTGTTGGGCCTGATGTGTGCTCATTCGGCCCACTCCGCTAGTGACGTGGACGTTTTTTATCATCCCACGTAGTCCTCCAGAGGGGTGCCACGTGGTCGTATAATTGTTTGAAAATCCACCCATAATACACATAATTAATCAATGTTAATCACTAATTAAAGTGGTAAAAATTATTATACTTATAAACAATTATAAATGATGATATATTTATAATTATGTTCCATTACTTTAAAAATAAGATACAAAACCAAACTTATCCAAAAATAGGAGCTGAATGACCAATAAATAATTGAAAAAGAAATAAAAAAAAGGTTTTACTTTTTCAAATAATAGGATAGGTGGTAGTTTTCTATAATAAAGAGGGAGAGAGAGAGGCATCAATTCAACAAACTAGACGTACCACGTATGGAAGATATATTTTGAAAATAAAATAACAAATGGATAATCCTTCCTTGCCCATTGGTTCATAATCATGGTATCGATCATATGTATTACAAAGTTTTTCATATTACTAAAATCTGTAGTTGGACTTCGACCTGATCTTCATATGATATGAGCCTTTGAATTTTTCTCATGTCTTGTTTCGTGTCATTTTGAATCACCTACACCTACAATATTGTTGAATAAGTCCATTTCAATCTTCCCATTTAGGATAACATTTCAAATATTATTATTAACATAAAAATGATATATTTCTTGTCCGGTAATAAAAAATTCAGAAAAGTAAACCATATTTTTCACACTTTCAATATTCTCTACTCTACAAAAGTCTCGTTAAATTATTATTAAATTAGTCTTATTTCTATCTGATATTTTTTTTTTAGATATTAACATCAAATTAAGGGGTAACATTCGAACTTTTTGTATTATATATGAAAGAGAATATTAACGTCTAATTAGTTAATTATATTGCCTCAAATTGATATCAGACTATCTCCTCTCCTATGTATGTAACATGTCACAATCCAAAAAAATGAAGCACAACCTATATTTCATACAAATATTTCAACTAACTACTATTACAAAAAGTATAGTATTCAAACTTAATGGAAATATATATATATTATATCTTTATATAATACCTATCTTTTAGTGTGCTCACATCATAACTAATAACTATCATAGTAAGTTAAGCATATATCTATCTAAAAAAACATAATAATCCTACATTTTTTTAAGAGATAATCCTATATCTTATTGGGCTAAGAGTATATGGCTATTCAAGGGAAGTTATGAGTTTGGAACGGCTACATGTGTGCTCTTGTATCAATTGATTATGTTCAACCTCTTCTTTGACCTCGTAAATTATCTAAAACACCATTTCTATAATTTTATTATTATTTTTGTATTGTTATCATGAAAGTCGATGTATTGAAAAAATGAATAATATTGTAATTTAATGAGTTCAAAAGCGTTTAATGGAGAATTTAAAGTTGCAAATAAATTTAAAGGTTTGATGTGGAAAAGGTGAATTAAGATCCTATAAAAATGGAAATTGACACTAATTAATAATGGTGACGATTCAAAAGATTGCAAGGCACGTGCTTGGTGTATGGTGATGAGATGAATGATGATTCAAGGGATTGGAAGCCAAGAAATTACAAATTTTTAATGAGCACACGTAACCAACACAATTATGTAGCCTTGCAATGTGACTTTAGTCCCCTCGCTATAATTTCACTCTAATACTTTGTGTTTTTTTTTAAAAAAAAAAAAATTATAAATTATACCCCTACATTTTGCGATTGTAATAAATCACTCTTCTCCACTAATTTTATTGTATCAGTACTCCCCGCACTTTAAAATTGATATTAGAGAATTATTATCTATTTAGTAAAGACTAGTCTTTTAACACATGCACCGCACGTGATATTTTTTCTTATATAGAATCATTTAAAAGTTTAACATATTGTTTTGTTTGATTTTTCTACAATTGATAAAAAAATTTCGAAATGATTTTTGTTTTATTTATTTTTTATTATTAAACGTATTATTATTTTCTATTTAAGATTTAAATTATTATATATTTTACTAATTAAACGATTTATATGTAGTTAATTTCTTTTTATTTAAGGTAGTTTTTTTAACTTCTTTAATTTTGAAACTTATACTACCAAGCAAAGAAAAAAAAAATTGTTTGTTCTTAATCTATATCTATTTCTTATTTTTTTAGTTAATTTATTTACTTCTATAGTTTCTAATTTTAATTATAATTATAATTTTAACCTTTAACGGTGATATTTAATTGAAAGGTGATGATAGATGATTTACAATAACCTCAAAATATGGGAAGTGTTTGTGCAATAAAATTAATGTATGAGTTGCGAATTATACGTTTTTCTCGTTAAGTACCCTTCCATTAGTGGTAAAACTTACCTTCTAAAGAAAATTATTTAATAAATGCTCTCTTTTTAATAGGAGTGTCAAAATTTATTTTGTGGGATCCGCTTCAAAGGTGTCAAGAGAATCACTACTTTAAGTGGGGATGATATTTCAGTTATTAATATATAGAAATAATAATTGAAGTGCTATTTGAGTAATTTTTAAAATATTATGATATTTCATTAATTAGTATGTAGAAATATGTTATTTGAGATAATTTTCATATATTTTATATTTTAATGTTAAGAGGTGGAAAAAACATATTTCTAAATCCTCCCAATTTTTCTTTAGGATGTGATATAATTCATACTTACTTTATTTAATTGATTCTGATTTTTTGATAAATTGAAATTATTATTGAGTCAACCCTTTTTGAAATTGAAACCATATAATGATCCAATGTATATCAAAAAGCATCTTAATTTAATTTGTTAATTGGGAATTGGGAGTGGAGATTGGAGGGTTTGTGGCGTGAGTGGTGGTGTTGGTGGAAAATCACTTATTTGCAGTTTGTGTTTGCCCACTCTCTCTTTTTAAGTTTGAATTCCAAAGTCAATATTGCTTCTCCATCTTATTTCACCAAAGTCAGGATTGATATGATCTTTTGGCCATTTTTGAAAATCCCATTTGCCCTAAAGGGTGGGATAGATAGCCCTTATTTTTGTTATTTATATTGGACGTGCCCAAGTTTGATATGGGCCTATATTAAGCCCAAGTTTATTCTTGAGGTCAAAAGGAAATCTAAGGGTCTGTTTGGTTCGCAATCTGAATAACAGAATTTGAATTTAGTTGGATTGTAATGAATTTAGAGTTGAATTATGTGAATTCGTTAGTTTTGAAACTCTGTTTGGTAACAGATTCAGAATTCATAATTAAGATTCAGAAAATTAAAATATGTGTTTGGTTGGTTATTCAAAAATTCATAAACGAGATTGTAACACAAAACATATGTTTGGTTCAAAATCCATATCTCAGGGTCCAACTATATTCATGTTTTTTTTTTTTATAAAAAAAAATCCATATATTAAATTATGAAATGTATCTCAATAATATTAATATTTTCCTAATAACCTTGACCAATAAAGTGATTAAAAATTTAAAATAAAATTATGATGTGATACTAAAAAAATATCGTATTTCAAATTGCGCATTCATACCAATATTGATTTCCTCTTTCTTTTTTCTTTTTTTTTTAAACTAAAAATGGTCTATAAATTTTTGTGATATTACTCTATAAATTTTTTTGGATAGATTTATCCGGTAAGGTGCCTGATTAACTTTTAAATTATCCAATTCTAAAAAACGATATTTTTTGAAAATCAAAATTTTTTTTTATCAACTTATAAATTATAAATGTCTTACTCGCAACATCAAACTTTATATTAAACACTACATTTTAAGTTTGAAAATCCAATTTCTTTTTAACCGACTGACCTTCAATTGAAGTGAAAAAATCCATTTCGATAAAAAAAAAAATAACAACAGCCACAAATTTCTATCACGGCTTTCATATTCAGTATGATCAATCCATATTTACAATTACATAATCTTTAGGCTTTTTATATTCACTTATAGCCAAACAATATATCATTCATAAGCATATATGTTCCTTCGACATACAAACCCAGATATGAGATGGGAAATAATGAAACTAATGGTAAAAGGAATTTATCCTACAAATAGACCCAACTCACTAAAACAATAGTTTATTTCCTTCTAGTTTTGCATTAATTAAAAAGCCCAAATTTTTATTATCCTTGATCAAAGTAAAATAAAAAATAAAAAATAGGGTCATAGACCAAAAAGGTGACTTTAATATCCACAAAGTGACAAGAGCGAGCAAGTTTGAGCTCATTCCAACTCAATAAACCAGAACAAGGCCAATTTCAAGATTAGTTTGCCATTTCCAGTTCATTCACTAACATAAATTCTAATAAAGCAGAGATTGTCATGGGGAAAGAAATTAACTTAAAAAATTACCTTTATATGATTAAACAATAGATCAAATTTTTAGGGAGAATTTATGAGGAAGGGAAACTTAAAGGAAGAACAAAAATGGAAGAGACTCTATGGTTTATTACCAATCTGACTAAAAGAAGACAAGTTTGAGGAGAAATCTATCAACAACCAAAAATATTTAGACGAATCGAATGCGAGAGTTGCTACAGTCAATAGAATTGATGATGAAGAAGAACCCAAACTTGTACGAATTTTGTTTACTCAAAGAGAAAATGAAGATGGAAAAGGTCATTTGCGAATTCATAGAGTAGTACAATTAGGTTTCAAGACCAATAAATTGAAAGCAAAATCAGAGAGAGAGGGTAGTCTGAAGGCAGGTTTGCGAATTGAATGCAAAATCAGAGTTGTGTTGATGGGATTGAAGTTTATGAAGAAGAAGCCCTAGCGTTTGCGAGGAAGAAGGCCCTGACGTTTTGCAAAATTACGAGTTGACGGGATTGCACGAGTAGTGTTTGCAATCCCGTGTATTCAATTTTTTGAGTTAAGTGGATGAAATATTTGGGATTCTTATTTTTGATGAATTTGGATTTGGGGCTAAAAAATAAATACTATCCAAATTTTATAGATTTGGATTGTAAACCAAACACCTAAAAATTTCAATCCCTTTTATTTTTGCAATCCAGATTCATAAAATTGAATCTGGATTGCAAACCAAACGGGCCCTAACCTTCTCCATGGAGATGCAATAATTATAATTAATTAAATTATTTAGAGTACTAGAAAATATTTATTAAGTGGGATTACAAATCTAATAAATTAATATGATATTTGAAAAAAAATAGTTAAATCAAGGATAAATTGCAAATAACGCTTAACCAGTTTCGCTCAAATTCATGAATAACCCTTATAATTTAAAAATAGCAAATCACACCCTTATACTTCTAAATTATGCCAATGAGACTTCTCCCATCCAACATTATAAATTTTCTTTTAGCCAGAACTTTTTCGTTTGAATTTCGATTTTGATGATTCAAGATGTTTTGGAATCCTCATTTCAGACTCTACGTTATGGTCACTTGAAAACTTCTAAATCACCTGTAAAAAACGGGGTTAATGACTTCAATCATACTTAATATTTTGATGATAATAAACTCTTTTATTCTATAAAGATTTTGAATTTTTGAGGTAACGATAACGTAGAGCCCGAAATGAGAATTCTAAAACATCTTGAATAATGAAAATTGCAATTTTAATAAAGAAGTTATAACTAAAAAAAAGTTTACAGTGTTTAAAGGATGAGTCTTATTGACATAATTTGAAAGTATATGAGTGTGATTTGTCATTTTAAAATATTAATACAATCCCCCGCTTAGGCCTTACCTCTAGTCTTAATATAAGCAAGCAAAGGCATCCTTCTTTTCTCCATTACAGATAAAAATGAATCCCCATATTCTTCAAATCCACATTGCCCCCCCACACTTTCTTTATCAACCAGGTTTCTATTTCTCTTTTTTTCTTTTATTAATAATATTATCTTTAAATTAATTGAATTCCTAGTTTTGTAGAATGTCATCTCCACTTACTCAGCCAGATTCAGTACAACAACATCCGATATTCAAATGGATGGTTTTGAACTCGTCTCTCGATTCTGTTACAATCACTCCCATATCTCTATTTCTGTTTCCAACGTCGCTCTCCTCCATTCCTTTCTCCAACTCACCTAATCCTTTCTCCATGGAATCATATCATCACTTCCCTTCGAACCTGTGAATCCTTTTTCTCTTTTGCGGATTCATCCGGTCTCTTACAGAGGCTCATTTCTGCTCTCTTGTCTAAGATTTCTTCCCCAGATTATTGAGAGAGTAGTAAAAGGAATGGGGAGTTATGGAAGCAATAACAAGAGTTTGATTATGACCAGGTTTCTTCTTCATTACTTGAAAACAATAGCTCAAAACAAAACAAGGTCGGTTGGCATAGTAAGCAGAAGCAGAGGTGTGAATTATACGGTGGGCTGGCCGATACGGGTGGGAAAAGGTATGTTGTATTCATGCAGAGGATTGTTTTGGGTTTGGAGATTTGTGTGTGAGTAAAGAATGTAGGGTTGGGTTGGAGAAACTGATTGGAGGGATGTTGGATCAAGCTCGACTTGATGATCTCTTGATATCTGCCTCTGCTGGACAATGTATTTATGATGTCAATTTCGTGATTCGATTGATAAAGATCTTTCTCAATACTAATAATAATAATAATAGTGATGATCATGACCATAAATTGAAGAAAGTTGGGAAATTGGTGGATAAATATTTGGGAGAGATATGTCCTGATCACAATCTCAATCTCTCTAAATTTCTTGGAGTTACTCACAGTCTCCCTGATTCTGCTAGAGACTGCTTTGATGGGGTGTACACAGCTATCAATATCTATTTAGAGGTTTACAGTTTTCTTCTCTTCAATAAGTTTAATTATGTGTGTGTGTGTGTGTGTGTGTTTGATATATAATAATATTGTTGTAAATGAAAATGCAGTCTCATCTGAATCTGAGTATGGAAGAAAGATCCAGAGTATGTGGATGCTTAAACCATGAGAAGTTGGCAAAGAACCCGAGAATTCCTCCTAGGATCGCAATGGCAGCGCTGATGAGTCAAAGGAGATATTGGTGCGATGAAGATCAATTAGTGGAGAGGAGGTTCATTAAGAATAAGAATGGAAAATATAGAAAGAGTTGAGTTTTGTCAAGTAGTAAAAGCAGCAGCAGCAGTAGTTATGATGAGTACTCGGAATTAGATGAGAAGAAAGAGATAAAAGTAAAATTGGAGAAAATCAAAAGTCATATGTCAAGTTTGGTTACATCACCCCACAGAGCTTTGCCTAGACTTTGTTAATTAGGCAAAGCTCTCTCTGCACTTTGTATTGTATTATCATAATTTATATGAACTAGTCAATAATACGTGCGTTGCACATGGTGTTTTATTATATATATATATATATTTTAGTTTATATAATTTAATATGAATAAGTTTATGTTTAATTTTATAAACTTTTGAATAATGTCATTTTCCCGACAAACAAATATATATATATATTAATCACTATACAATAATTTAGAAGGCAAATATCAAGTTAATCTTCCACACGTAACCACTCGAAGGAGAAGGAAGAGAAAAGAAAAGAAAATAATCGATGAGGAATTTATTTCCCCTTTCAAGAAGATGATCACTTCTTCAAAATATGTGATCTGGGGTTGGCCAACCATATCTTTAATTTTAAATCTTCTATCAGAAGTGAACCTAAAAAGATATGTCATGTGTTTGGAAGTTTTAAATGGTCCACGAAAGGAGTTTAGGTAGATAATTCTTCAGAGTCTTCAAACACTGGAAACCTAAGCCTCAAAGACAACATTTTCAAAATGTTGAGTGTGAAAATGTTGAGTTTGAGAGGACGTTGGGAATCGAGTTATACTCTTATAAGAAAAGAATGAACGAAAATCTAACCATCTTAATTAATTGAAAGTTATTAAGGGGGTGTTTGTTTGAAGGTTTTGACATGGGATTTGGATGTGGGAATGAGTTTGTGATGTCATTCCCATGTTTGTTTCACTCTCTTTTTTACTTGGGTTTGGCATCACATTCCCAAGTTACTATTGGATTTAGCATTTTTTTTCCAACACACTCACATTATTTCCACTATTCATTCTCATTCCCATACAATCCAAACACATTCTTCACAAACCTAGACATCACAAACCCACACTTTTCTTTCTCAGGCATCCATTTCCCAAACCCCCAACCAAACACCCCCTAATTAATTACAGATGCATGCTTGCAACTTTTAAATCCAAAGAATCTTAAGTGATGAATTCAATTCATAATACTTACAAAATAATTAAATGCATAGTCGTTCAAAAAAAAAATTAAATGCATAGAAAAACTAAAAAGCTATAGTATTTAAGCGACCAATACACCAATTCGAATAACATCCATTGATTCATTGTAAGGAATTGATGAAGTTTAGAATAATAAGAATAAATACGTAATTAAATAAAAATAAAATAAAATATAAACTTTAAATATATAAAATTCAATTTAATAATTCATAAAGCAAAAAGAGAATTCAACATATATATTCAATAGGGGCAAAAGAGGAAATCAAAAGTTTCTCCCCTTAAGCCCCTTTTATAGGTAGTATAGATATGTTATGAATCATCACAAGCTTGTACTGTTTTAGCCAAAAAAAAATCAATTCATGGACTTATATGTATCAGGATGACCAAAAAAATCCAAATATACTCACACACAATGTGTACTATTTTTTTTTTCTTTCTATTTAGAGTAATTAAATTCCACGTTGCAGCAATCTTTTTCATGAATTTGAGTTGGGAAGAATAATAATCAAACTGTCTAAGCTGGGTAATCCCATGTTTGTTTTGACAATAGGGAAGGGATCTAAACCCATGGGGATCCCATAACATCCCTCCATGGGGTTTAGATCCCCTTCAAAGTACATGGGGTTCTTATCGATCCAAGGAGTGGATTAGAGAGGGAGAAATTTATTTTTACATTATAATTTTATTATTCACATCCCCATTCAAAACCAAACACAGTGATCTCCTCTCTGAGTATCTCATCTTCATGCATCTCAATCTCATGCAAACCTATAAACAAATGCCCCCTTACAGGTTTGAGGTATCAAATTAATAATATGTGAGTCAACGTAAGCATAACGTGTAACAATTACAATGCAACATGACAATGAAGGAAGAAACTTAATTTTATTAATCATAACGGCTAGTATAATATTCTAATTGAAAACTAAAACTAATTCTCAACAATATACAACAATTACAATAATTCCATTAATAGAATACGTTAACATAACTCAACTGAATGGGTAACTGTTTTTTTTTTAACCTTGAAAGTTTGAGTCTTCAGTCTCTAATTCTAGGTAATATTAAAAAAAATAAAAAATAGTAAAGGTGAAACAGCGGGACATAAGACACGAAGCTTGAATAACGAATGGAAGATGGATGTGATGAGAAATAATTGAATCGGATGGACTGAGAAAACCATTGGCCAAAGCTGATTTCTTGTTAGCTTTCCAAGAGAATATAATAATAAAAATCCATTACTTGGATTTTGGACACACGTGAGTTTAGCTTTCCGTGAATCTCAACAGTCTGTTGTACTTTTTCATTTTTCAATATAAAGGAAAAGAAAAGGGACACAGAAGATAGTTAGTTTAATTATTTTTAAAAAAAGCGTTAATTTAATTATCTAGCAAATTATATATATATATGTATATATTAAGGCCAAACTGGTCGGTTTATAAATACGAAATAATGAATGGGACATCAACCCGTGAGGTGATTTGTTGCTGTTTGTGGTTTGAGGGAAGAAAAATAACATGGTTTAATTAATGATAAATTGTAATTGAGACATTTATGGTTTTTACCAAATATATGAATTAATATTTATAATTAAAAAAATTGATTTTTTTTTTTTTGAGATTACATTAAAGTGGGGAGGGGGGTCTCGAACCTTCGACCTCAAGAGGAAGAGAGTATATGACAAACCAATTGAGCTATGCTGAAAAAAAAAAAAAAAGATAATTTACATACATATAGTTATAGAATTATGTCAATGAGACATATTCCGATTAACATCGTTAAATATCTAACGTCTTGATTTTATTTATTTATTTATTTTTCTTCTTAAGGGACTAATGCACTATTTAAGGTGAGGAGAATCTATATATAAGGTAAGAGATTGATAGTATATTTTTTTTTATCGCATCATTGTTTCATGGAATGTGATATTGTCTTTTTTTTTTTTTTTAGCATATCACCCTTGAAAATATTTAATTTTTAAGGATATCTCTTATCATAACATCTTTATATTATTTGGGCTAAGCCACTTTGATTATGAGTTGGATGACGTAAATATATGATTATAAATTTCAATTGTTGTGGTGGGTTTATTGAAAAAATATAGCTTTTGAGACTATTGGTGATTCAACATTTTATGGGTTAAATTAAAAAATCCTTTGACCTTATTTTGGGCTTCAGACTGTTCAATCTGAAGAGGCCCACATCCTAATTTGGGGCGCCTCTATTAAATTTGAAAAAGAGGCTAAGGCCCAAGACCCAAAGGTATATCCGGTTTTAGATTTTCAGTATTTTTCCCTAAACGACACCGTTTCAAGAATAGAGAGATCGTCTCTCTCCCTCCTTCGTTTTGTTCTGTGTTTCTAATTTAGATTTTGGTTCTTCTCCTTCTTCTTTCTTCTTCTGTTACTGATTATCAATCAAAAACTTAGTATTCGAAAATTGATAGTATAGTATAGTATAGAATAGTATGACCGATAATATTATTACTTCTGACAACACTAAACCTCCTCCATTGAAATCCCTTTCTCCTCAAGATTGGGAAACCCTCATCGACGACTTCCACTCCGGCCCTTCTCGTTTTCATAAATGGACTTCCATCACTTCTTCTTCTCTTCTCGACCTCATCCTTTCCTCCCTTATCAAACGAGATTTCCCTCTCAATCTCAAACTTCAACTCCTTCATTTCATCGAACAATTTCTTTCCTTTTCCGATTCCCTTTTCTCCGAATCCATTCTCGACCGTTTACTCGATACCCTACGTCTCATCGTTCAATCTCCCACCTCTGATGCCCTCTACTTCACTTTCTCTCTCAAAGAACAATTCTTGGTTTCCACCACTTCCATTTTCATTACCCTTGATGTCTTTCGTATGTTCAATGTTCGTTTCTTCGAAACCTTCATTGAATTATTGCTCACTGTTATCAATCGCCCCAATCATGGAATTGATCGACACACTCGTGGAATTGCCTGTGAGTGTTTGAGGGAATTGGAAAAAACTTACCCTTGTTTACTTTCTCTTGTTTCTGGACATTTATGGAGTCTCTGTCAAAGCGAGCGCACTCATTCTTCCCAGAGTTACATTTTGCTATTCACGACCGTCATTCTTAACATTGTCGAACAAAGATCAAATGTCTCCATTCTTAGTACTTCTGTTCCTTTGGTTCCTTTCAATGTTCCGCAATCCATTTTGGCTGTTGATTCCACTTCGAATAGAGAGTTGTCAACTTCTGGATTGAATACTAAAGAATTGAGGAGGGCCATGTCGTTCTTGCTTGAATCGCCTCATGTTCTTACTCCTCCTGCTATGGTGGAATTTATGACAATGATTATGCCGGTTGCTTTGGCTTTGGAATTGCAGGCGTCAATGTTGAAGGTGCAATTCTTTGGAATGATATATTCCTTTGATCCTATGCTGTGCCATGTTGTTTTGATCATGTATTTGCATTTTTTAGATGCATTTGATGAACAAGAAGGCCAGGTCGCTCGTCGACTTTTGTTTATTTCTAGAGAAACACAACAACATCTGGCCTTCCGTTTGCTTGCTCTACATTGGATGTTGGGTTTGTTCAGGAGAGAGAGGCAAGAGGGGAAGAAGCAGATTTCAACTTTTGAAATGGGTTTGAACTTTTATCCCACAGTGTTTGATCCGCTTGCACTTAAAGCTTTGAAGCTCGACTTGCTTGCCTTCACTGCGATAAGTGGTACACTGATCAAAGCAGAGACTAATTCAGCTGAAGATTTGAAATCTCGAAAGTCAGTAGTGAAGCTTCTTCAAGATGGTCTGGTATGTGTATCAGCTTTCAAATGGCTACCTCCGGGAAGCACAGAAACTTCGGTTGCTTTCCGTGCCTTCCATAAATTCTTGATTGGAGCATCATCTCATTCTGACTCCGATTCAAACACTGATAAAATACTTGTGGATTCCAGCATCTTCCGTATGTTGCAGGTTCTACTTCACTGCTTTTTTCCCCTTTTGTTCTTGTTTTCTTACATTTCCCGTATTCGGAAGCAAATCAACTTATGTAAAATTCCAGGAAAGACTCCAAACTCCTTAGACGTTGGTTTCACATTGATCACAGAATGTCGTTTCTGCTTGAAAGATTTTATCTCAACTATAAAGACTGTTAACAACAGAGAGCATCATTTTTTATCTTTACAGTTTCATACTGCTCTTGCGGCCAGGAGGCATGAGATATTTGTAGTTTACCAATATCCATTAAATTTAGTTTCCCAAACCAAGAGTGTGTATGTGGTATTCACATAACAATTACTCGAGAAGAATAGTCACTGGTTCATTACTGCACGGGAATGTCTCTCTCTGGTGTTTTAGTTTGACAAACGATTAATTTTTTCTTTAATGGGCTGGAGTGCTCAAGACAAGTAAGAAACCTGTCCTTTGGAGGACTTGGAAACATTGATTGTGCCCTAGCTGTGGAGAAACCTTAATGTATCAGTATAATGTTCATGACAAACACCTTGAAGCTTTTTTTTTTTTTTTGATAAAAACAACTTGAAGCTTTTCTCTCTCTGCTTAATGTTTTGTGTGTGGATGGATGGTGAACATGTGTTAACTCATAAAGAAAAGTCGACTCCCTTGTTTATTTTTCCATCATTTATATTTCAGGAGATGCTTGTGGGGTTAGTAATGGAATGTCGGAGATTGGTCCCCATTATTGTTGCTTTCACTGACCGATTGTTAGGCTGTCAAAAGCACCGCTGGTTAGGAGAGAGCCTGCTCCAGAAAATTGATGAGCACCTGCTTCCGAAAGTTGTAATCAACTACAATTTGATTTCTTGCTTCCCAGTATTTAATAGAATTGCTGAAAATGATACAATACCACCTAGTGGATTGCTGGAGCTCTTTGCCAAGTTCATGTTGTTTCTTGTTGAGAAACATGGACCAGATACAGGGCTGAAATCTTGGACACATGGCAATAAGGTACTTGGTACTTGCCGTACATTGTTGTTGCATCACCAGAGCTCTCGATTATTTCTTGCCATGTCTCGTCTGCTTGCATTTACTTGCCTCTATTTTCCTGATCTGGAAGTTCGTGATAATGCAAGGTATATAAATCAAGATATTTTGTCGTCTTTCCATTTCCTTCTTATTTTGATTCATTTTCTTTCTATAACTCAAAACAATGTAGATACTATTATAGCCTCGCAACTTTTGGCATCGATTTTTTCTTCTCAATTATTGGGGTTTTGCAGGATCTATCTGCGTATGCTGATTTGTGTGCCTGGAAAGAAGCTTAGAGACTTGCTGAAACTTGGGGACCAACTCTTTGGCATTTCACAATCTCTTCATTCTGGCTCTTTATACAATGTCCAGTCTCCACGACTATCTCATGATCTCAAGAAGTGTAGGAACATCTCATCATACATATATTTAAGGCGGAAAATCCCATTACTTGTTAAGCAATCTTGGTCATTATCTTTATCGACTCTAGGCGTTGGAAGTAATAACCCTGGTTTACCGGAGGTTATCAGGGACAGTGAACCCTTGGTTGAAGAAAAGGTGACTAAACTCACTCCTGACATTGAAAAGATTGATCTACCTCGGGAGCCGTTGCGTGTGATGGACTCGAAGATTTCCAAGATTTTGGACATATTACGGATACATTTTTCGTGCATACCTGACTTCAGACATATGCCAGGGCTTAGAGTTATAGTTTATTGTAGTTTAAAATTTGATTCGGAACCATTCAATCGTATTTGGGGAAGTGATACAGGTGCTAATAATCTGGATGAAATGGATAACCTCCCTGCATTGTATGCAACTGTGCTCAAGTTTTCATCAACTGCACCGTTTGGTCCTCTTCCACCCCACCATATACCTTTTCTTCTGGGAGAGCCTCCTGGGGATGAAGGCGCTCCCAGTCAAAGAGTCTCATTAGACATTGTTCCAGTGCAGAATGGTTACAGAAAAGATGAAAAATTCGAGGCTTTGGTACCAGTTGAACTAGAACCAAGGGAGCCCACACCAGGTCTGGTTGAAGTGACAATTGAATCAACAGCAGGAAGTGGTCAGATCATTCGTGGTCAGCTTCAGAGTATCACAGTAGGACTTGAAGATTTGTTTCTCAAAGCTGTTGTCCCATCAGACATCTCAATGGATGAAATTCCTGGTTATTACTCAGATTTATACAATGCTCTTTGGGAGGCATGTGGCACATCCTCCAATACTGGGAGGGAGACATTTGCACTGAAAGGAGGCAAAGGAGTTACCGCTATTGGTGGAACCAGATCAGTCAAACTACTTGAAGTCCCAGCAACCGCTTTGATTCAGGCTGTTGAATTCTACCTGGCCCCTTTTGTTGTGAGTGTTGTAGGAGAACAGCTCATTCAAATAATGAGGGAACGGGATGTTATCAAGGATGTCATTTGGGAGGACACGGCATCTGAGAACTTTTCACAAGTGACCTCTGCAGTATCTGATGTTGATAGAGGTCCATTGCGTCTAACATATTTTTTAAATGAAGAGGAAACGGAGTCTCTTTCCGGTATGCATAAGAGAAACATGGGTTGCTTTCTTATCTTGATATTTCTTCCACCAAGGTTTCACCTTCTCTTCCAGATGGAAGTGTCAGATTTTTCAACGTTAGTTAGAATTCGAACAGATCACTGGCCCTGCTTGGCATATGTTGATGATTATTTGGAGGCTCTGTTTCTTTCATAGGAAAAAATCAATTGGGTTCTTTATCACCTCGGCAGACTTCCTGTAAACCATTTCACCCTGGTTTTGCTGTAGACACTTGCAAGATCCCGTGGATACTTTCTCAATTCTTTTTTTTTTGAAGAGGGGGTATAATTGTTTTTTTTTTTTTGTCGGGAAACCCATATAGTAGATATACAAAATTAGTTATTATTTTTCGTAGTTTTTGCTAGGATTGTATTCTTTTGACTTTGATGTGCCATAAAGGATGGAAAATTATTTTCTTTGTTTCATAATTTACTTTGGGTTGAGTGATCATGCAGAGACTTGAAAGCTGCAAATGTAAACTAAACTTCTTTGTTGACAATGCATACATGTTAAAATCACACACTTATTCCTCTTGTTATTTTCCTGTATAGCATCTACGTATGTACAATTTCTAGAGTTGAGACTCGTCATCTTACTTGTTTGACTTATCAAACATGCTATCTCAAGAGACTTTTTTTTTAGTTCCGGACCAGAAGCCAAGCTCAAGCATTTGCTTTTCTAGTTAGAGACCAACGTCTTGGGGGCTTTGTTAATAGATATGACATTGTTGAGTTATTGCAAGATTCGAAAGGGATTGATTGTTTGTTTGACAGGATAAATCATAAGAATGTTTTGGAATATTATGTAGGATATTAGTAATTAGATGATTGATAAGTTTGCTAAAGGGTTGATGATAACAACTAGAATAAGTTAGGAGATGGGAAATTAGACACACATTGAGTAATGAATTTCTATTGATTTAGAATTGGGGGAGTAATGGAAGGGGTCTAGAATTTCTTCCCATTTTATAATCATTTTCTCAATTCAATATTAACACTTTTCTTTTTTGCATGAAAAGGGGAGGTGAATTTTTGCATTGGAATATACTTTACAAATGCCATTTGAATTGGCCTTTATGTTTGATGGCGAAGCAAGCAGTAGAGTACAGAATAGAAAAGCAAAACACAGTAAGAAACTGCATGCATTGCAGACACAGTCAGTAACTAAAGCCAAAGTTTGAAATTTCAGTTTCATCAATTGATCAACTTCAAGGGTCTCATCATGACATTGTCTTCATGATCCAGTACCTGCACTCACAACACAATACCATGCACACCTTAGTTGCAGCTGCAGGCAGTTGTAGTTAGTAGTTACACAAATATTAGAATTAAATTTTTGCATACTTACGTGACAATGATACACGTATCCCGGCTCCGCAGTTGCATCAAACGGGTACGATTCGTTTGAATGTATGTGTGAAAATCTCACCAGAATCTTAGTCACATATCCAGGCATCATCTTGAATACATTCTTCCACCCTTTCTCATGCTCCTCCACCGGTATCCTTTTCCCAGCTGCATGTTCCGCTATTTTACATTTGATCGCGTCGTTCATCTTAGTCATACATTCTTTAAATTCTTCCACTTTCAACAACTCCCTTTGTTCCAACGCGGCTAATAGCCCCACGTGAATATGCAACGGATGGTTATCCTCCGTTAGATTTATCACATACCATATCTCACTACTCCCAACCTTAGGCTTTTCGGTCACCTCCGCTTCGTAGGGTTTCCCGTTTATATACAAATGAGTCGGCTCATCGATGGCGCTCGTGTATTCGTACATAGCAATGTACCGTGTGTGCGTTGCACTTGATAGTCTCGGTTTTGGGTATTGTATTAATTTCCTCGGTACTCGCCTCGTTTCCACTTCTACCCTTTCCGAAATAAAGAATTTCATCACTCTGCCGTTGGCTTCGTTGACGGGGTCCCCTCCGGGGTAAGGGTAGGGTGCGTCATTGGCCAAGATGGCTGTTTTAGATTTGGAATTTGAAAAGTCAACCACGACGTCAGCGATCTCGGAAGGGGCTAGTAAAATGGTTTTGGTGACTACGGGTTTTGAGAGGTAAGCAGAATCGGCTGCGACGTGGATGAATGTAAGAGCGTTGGTGAAGAAGAAACGGAAGAATCTAGCATTGCTGGCATTGATGATGCGGAATCTATATTTACGACGTCGTACTTGCATGCGAGGCCATGCTTTTCCATTCACTATGATGACATCTCCAAAGTATTCGGGTTGCCACTGTGGGTGTATGGAGGGATTGTTGCCGGTTGAATTCATGAAGATGGAGCCATTCGTGAGAAAGCTCCGATCGAAAACGACCAATGGGCGGTCGAATTCATCACCGTCGGGGAGTCGGAGCGGGGCCTCGACTTTGTGATCGTGGATTATATAGGCTCCAATCAAGCCGGCGAGAAGGTTGACTCGAGTCAAACCCAAGGCATGGTCATGGTACCAAAGATTACCAGGGTGTTGTTGATTGTGATAATGGTAGGTTTGATTGGACCAGGAGGGACCGGTGTCTTTGAAAGAGGCAGTGAACCAAGAAGAAGCATGGCCGTCGCTGGAGGGTTGGGTGATGCCGCCGTGGAGATGAACGACGGTGGGAATGCCGTGGTGGCGGGAGGGAATAGCAGTGGGAATGGTGGGGTCCCAAGGAAGAATGTGATGGGAAGGGAGATGATTAAGCCAAGTGACAAAGGTGGAGACGCCTTGGAGAGCTTTGATGGTGGGACCGGGAATAGTGGCAGACTCTTTGGAAAGACCGTAGGCGAAAACAGGAGTTGGGGGAACATCTCTGTGAAATTTCTGCAATTAACAAACAATCAACAAATTATAATAATAATAATAACGAAAACAGGAGTTGTTTTCTTTGGGTTCGTGGTTATCATCGCCCCTATGCATACATACATACCAAACAATTCTTTTTTGTTTTTAGTTGATCTGAAAATTCATCTTTACTCTTCTTTTCTTTGCAATTTAAATAGAATCAAGAATAGATGATGTTATTATTCTACTATTCCATTCCTCAATAATTCTGAAAAGAATGTTTTTGTTTTTTTTTTTTCCTTAAAAAAAATTGACTCTATCCAAATTTGCAATAATTCACAACAATAAATTAGTGTGAAAGTAAGGTAATTATGGTATGGTATGGAGTTGGGGGAATAAATAGAAAATCGACAAGTAATTAAACGGCACAGCACAAAAGAAAAAAGAGTTGACTAGACTAAACTTTTCAATTCAATCTCTTCCGTTAGAGTTGCTAATTTTATAATTATATAATTAAACAGCATAGCATAGCATAGCATAGGAGGCAGGAATGAAGAATTAAGAAGAGAGGAACTGACCCATGTTTTGAGAAACATGCCAATCTTAAGATGTTTGGGAGAAGGAGAAGGAGAATGAGCATGAGGGTGATGGAACCCAAATAGAGTTGGAATAAGAGGTAGTTGATCCACAAACATCTCTAGTTTACTCGGATTTAAAACCACCTGCTGCTTTTCACCAGAGACAGAGAAAGCCATAACCACCGCTAACAACACACTTGTCATCATTAACATACCAATATTTCTATCCATTCTTGATCTTTGCTCTTTGCGAGAAATAGTGTTAATTTATATATTATAGAGAATATTGGGTGTGGGAGTGAGATGCTGCTGTGCCCAAACAAACAATAAGATGAATGAGACTCTCTGTTGGATTTTCCCTTTTTTATATTCTCTCTCAGTGTGTAAGCCTAAGCCTAAGCCTTTATGGCCGCCTGCTTACTTTTCCCTTTGATTTTTTTATGGCATCTTTTTTTTCTTTTCAGCCTCAGCCTCACATGTCTTTTTTAATCACTCGCCAACGCCAACGCCAATAATATTTACATTCTCAAGACTGACTTCTTTCTCTAGATATAGATATGTCTGTTTCTTTCTCTCTCCCATTTCTGACCACGGATTTGGGTCCATTAGTCAGAGGGAGACGACAAGATTTTCAACTAGCACCGGAAATTATTAGGTGGGAATAGAATAGTAATGTCAAATTAACTTTTAATTATTTTCATTTAGTGTATGGGCTGTTCACCCATTTGCTTTGCTCAAATTAAAAACAACCTTTCCATTCCTAATTGATTACTCACACTCACACTCACACTCACACGATAAATTTTTAAAGGAGATTGTCTCATTATTATTATTATTATTTTGATAAAAA
Source organism: Gynostemma pentaphyllum (assembly GCA_028015215.1). Taxonomy (NCBI): domain Eukaryota; kingdom Viridiplantae; phylum Streptophyta; class Magnoliopsida; order Cucurbitales; family Cucurbitaceae; genus Gynostemma; species Gynostemma pentaphyllum. Next base: position 148,700 of record CM051345.1, on the reverse strand, counting down.
CAAAACATACGAATGAATGAGAATGAGGCATGCATGACTTAAGGCCAACTTCCACAATCCAACTTGGACAAGCTACTTTGGTTTTCCTTATCTCATTTTTTCTTCCATCCCAATCTTTTTAAAACTCCCGCTTAGTTTTAACGTTTAGGAGTTTAGTCAACGTTTGTTTAAAAGATGACAAAAATCTCATTAAACGTTTTTTTTTTTAACATAGTAAAAATTAGAGCAAATATATAAAAATTTTCAAATTTTACATACATATATTTTTTTTTAAATAAATAAATTGGGGGCAAATTACCCATCCCTACTTGGATTCATATAAAAGTCCTATGAAATCTGAGGTTTCTTATGTTCAAGAGCATTCTATTCTCCACCGAAATCTTAACACGTAAGTTTGCTTTTCTTTCTCTAAATTCAGCTTCTCACAAACTATTTGGGTTACATTTTTCTCATATAACTTCACTGTTTTTTTCTTCATATAAAGAGTAAATTATGTGAGAAAGCTTGAGTTAAATTATAATTACACGGAATATGGATTATAGAGAATAGTCGAATAGGTATTGCTCTTGATTTAGAATCAAATAGTGAATGTTGTATATTAGTATTTAAATATTTGACACTAGATATGATAAATGTTCTGTAAAAAATATTGAACAAATTCTTTGAATATAATAACAATTAATGCCTATTTATGTCATGAATGTTTGATTAAACGTTTTGATAGCCAAGATATGAAACTTCTACTTTTGAGGAATTAATAAATAGTACAAAAATGTTAGGAATAAAATAGTTTGGAGTTATAGATGCCACCACTCTAACTCTATTTCCTTTATTTGTTCATAAATTCAAGTAGCTCCATCTTAATTTGAGAGGAGTTTTATAATTCTGAAATGCCTATAAAAGCCTATGGCTGTATGAATGAACAATAGACTTGAATTTGAGTATAGCTTCATATAATTTCACTTTACTATTTTCTTTGGGTTTAAATGTCTTCTAAGGCATATTTCTTATTTTTATTTTATAATTTCTCCACAAAATGGTTATCCAAAGGGTGTTTTCAGCTAAGTAAAAGACGTTTAAAAAGACGAAGGGAAAAAAGACACTTTTGGTCTTTAAGTTTTGAGTTTGTTTACTATTTGGTCCCTGAGTTTTCAAAGCCGACAATATTACCCCTGAGTTTTCATTTTCTTTACCATCTTGTCTCTTCCGTTTGAGAGGCGTTAACTGACTAACTGAGTGATGACATGATGTGACGACCCGACTCTTTTAAATAATTTAAAATCAGATTGACAGCGGAAGACTTTAAATTTAATAAAAATTTGGCATGAATATGTTTAAAACTCGGACTATCCATAACCTGTTTACAATCTAACATTTGAAATCTAAAACACAAGGAACTCAAGCCCCTATCAGGAGTTCAAAGAGGTTTATAATAATAAAAGTGAAATGAAAAGCTCTTAAGAGCTTATAATAAATTTACATCTCAAAGACCGAAAATAAAATAAGATAAGCTTAGCCCCAGGACTTTTAAATGACATCTAGTCCATCTCCACATCATCATCCTCTCGATCAAGCCGCACCAGCTCCTCTCTCATGACCCGAACACCTGAAATGTTTGTAATATCATGAGCTAACAACTTAAGCCCAGTGAGAATAAACAAAATAAAAAGTAAAGTTAGACCCCAAACCAGCATCCGGATTTGTGTCCAAGAACATACTTACTCTTTGCTATCAATCCATTCAAAGAATTTTATATCAAGAGTTCCATTTTTTCTTACCAATTCTCCAATAATCGTGGAACTACATTTCAAGCATTTCTGGGTATGGTTTCATAAATGCATATAGCATTTATATCTCATTTTCTTTATATACCCTATACTATATACAAGGTTTACATCAGATATTATTCTCCCAAATATGAGATCTTCCAATTTAGTGAGAAACTAGTTCTCTTACATGTGTAATTTATTGAGAAACTAATTCTCTTACATATGTATCACATAATAATTATGCAAGGTTCAATACGCACTTGTATTCTCTCATTATCCAATTCAGTCTCACTCATTTTTCCTATAGCACTTGGCTATACATCAATTTCATTTCATTTCTCTCTAGAAATGTACATCTTACATAATTCTTTTTATAGTTCTCTAAACTCTAGAAAACTAACTTTCATAAGCATAATCTCTTTAGGATGATAATACTAGCACACGTAGTCTAAATCTCATCCATTAACTCGTTTAAACACATATGAGAAAAAGTAAATAAACTTTGCATAAATATAACATCTTGATTCTTTATCCACGATATATATTTCCATCAATAATATGCATGAAGGTAATGAGGACATCCCGTAGGATTCACATTCGCCCTTTATGCATGAATGAAGGCAATGAGGACATTTTCCGTAGGGTCCACCATTCGACCTTATGAGTGAAGAAGGTAATGAGGACATTCCCCGTAGGGTCCACCATTCTCCCTTCTCTTGTTTCTCACTTTCTTTTCTTTTTCTCTGAAGGTGATGCGGGCATTCCCCGTAGGGTCCAACATTCTTCCTTCTCTTGTTTCTCACTTTCTTTTCTTTTTCTCTGAAGGTGATGCGGGCATTCCCCGTAGGGTCCAACATTCTTCCTTCTTTTCTTTCTCACTTTCTTTTCTTTTTCTCTGAAGGTGATGCAGACATTCCCCGTAGGGTCCAACATTCTCCCTTCTTTTCTTTCTCACTTTTTTTCTTTTTCTCTGAAGGTGATGCGGATAGGTAGCCCTCATCCCTACCAATCCAACGCAACCGAAATCAAGTCGATCCGCCGAGAAACGAATGAGAAATTAATGAAGAAAAGCAAAACCACATCCATGGAAGATGATGGCCACGGCAATGAGAGAAGAAGAAGAAGAGAAAATATAATTTTTGGTCAAATTTGTGATTTTTAAAGATGAGTGAATAGTGATTTTAAATATTTTAAGAAATTAGAAAATGACGGTTACGTCCCTTAAATGAATTTAACTCATAAATCGAAACCCGAAGCTCTTAAATTAATCTAAAGGTGATTAATAATTATTAATTGGCCCGTTAATAATTATTAATGTCACCGAAGCGAAATTTAAAGTATTAAAACGATTAAAAAGAATTTCGAACTAAAATAACTACTAAAATCGAAATCACTACTTTTAAATTAACCTTAAATACTTTAATTAAAATAAATAAATAAAAAATTTCACTTCAAAATAACGGGACGTTACACGTGACACCACCTGGAGCGTTGACATGACTAAGATACTGTGACGACCCGTCACTTTTAAATAAATTAAATCAGGGAAAAACAGCGGAAGTCTTTTATTTTAAGAAAATTGGCGTGATTATGTTTGAAAATAGGCTAGCCAAAACCTGTTTACATCTTAAATTCAAATATCTAAAAACACAAGGAACATTAAGTTCCTATCAGGAGTTCAAAATGATTTATAAACATAAAAGTAAAGACAAAAGCTCTTAAGAGCCATTTACAAATATACAACTCCAAAATTATATAAAATTCACAAAACCATGCACATGGATTTTTACAACTACTTAGTCCATCCCAAAATCATCACCCTCTCGATCAAGCGCGCACCAGCTCCTCTCCCACGATCCCAAACATTACCTGAAATGTTTGTAATATCATGAGCTAACAACTTAAGCCCAGTGAGAATAATAAGAATAAAAAGTAAAGATAGACCTCAAACTCGCATTTCGATTTGTGTCCAATTAATCTGACACAATTCACTTCTAAAGTTCTCCAAACTCTAGGTAATTCATTATATACTCTCCAAAGGATGATACTACTAACACTTATAGTCAAATCTCCTCCATTAACTCGTTATGACATAAAATGATAAAAGTAAATGACTTTGCATAAAATATAACATCTCGATTCTCTTTCTTATCGATCATATGCATGAAGGTAATGAGAACATCTCGTAGGATACACATTCACCTTTTATGCATGATATGCATGAAGAAGATTATGCGGACAACCCCCGAAGGGTCCAAACATTCTTCCCTTCTTTTCTTTTCTCTCTTTATTTCCTTTTTCTCTGAAGGCGATGTGGACAATCCCCGAAGGGTCCAAACATTCTTACCTTCCTTTCTTTTTCTCTCTGAAGGCGATGCGGACAATCCCCGAAGGGTCCAAACATTCTTACCTTCTATGATGCGAGATGTTATGGTGCAATATGATATGCATATGCTTGCATATCCTTGTAAAAGTAAATAAATAAAGTGCGGAATTAAAGTAGTTGATGCAAGCATAAAGTAAAGGGGCATAAAGTAAACGATATAAAGTAAATGACATAAAGTAAAATAGATAAGCATCTCGGACGAACGATATGTAAATCGAACTCCGCTACAATAATACAAGTACATTCTATCTTAAACGATTAACCTATACCTTCCAGGATTCTAAACTTCCAATATAATCCGAGGTTCTATTAACCGTTCTAAAATACAAGTTGGATCTTTTAACTTCCAATGATCCAACCTAAGCTTCGAAACGAATCTAACTTAGAATCTTCTAAGATTCAATACTTTCCTCGAGAACTCCTAAGTTCTCACTTAAAGGATTAACCTCTAATCCTAAGGGCACTAACTCACATCCCTCTAATCTTAGATTCGGATTCTAAACTTAGTTTCAATTCTACGAACCATTATACTTATTTGCTTTCTATAGTTACATTAAATTCTAACTATTCTCACCTTAGCCAAATAACTCCAAATCTCCACTTTCCACGAAACAACAACCGAGCAATCGCACCTACAATTCACCAATTGCACAACATATTACAACTCATAACTAATATGCGAACAAGTGTGCATTTTCGGGTGAATAGTGATTTCGGATGAATAGTAATTTCGGATGAATAGTGTTTTTCAAAAATCCGAGCTCAAAATCGTCAATTTCCATGATAGAAATTCATGATTTCAACTTCAAAACTCATTTATAATAAAAAATGAACAAATCCATGTAAAAAGTTTTGAAAACTTACTTTTTGGGACTTCCCTTAGAGGACGGGAAACTCTGAAAAGATAGGTTGGATAGGTAGCCCTCGTCCCTACCAATCCAACGCAACTAACCTCATCGAAAACGATCGAGAAATGAAGAAAGGCCGAGCAAAAATTCTTCTCATCCATGGAGAAGGGAGCTACGGCCAAGAGAAGAGAAAAAAAATGAGAGGATTGGTCAACTTTGGTCAAAAGTGGTGATTTAAAGAGAAAATGAATAGTAATTTGATATTTTGAGAAATTTGGAAATGACGATTGCGTCCCTTTTATGACTTTTGACTTCTAAATCGAAACCCGAACTCTTAAATAAATCTAAAGGTGATTAATAATAATTAATTGGCCTATTAATAATTATTAATGTCACCGAAGCGAAAAATAAACATTAAAACGACAAAAATAAATTTCGGGCAAAATTAAGTACTAATATCGAAATTACAAAATAATAATTAAATTAAATACTTGAATTGAAATAAATAAATAAATAAATAAACAATATTAAATAAAATAAAATAAAATAAAATAAAAATTTCACTCCAAAATAACGGGACGTTACAGATACCCTCTTATTAAATGACGTGGCTCATTGTAAAATTACATTAAGGCCACTTAAAAAGAGCATTATGTAGCAGTTAAGTAGTTGTATTATGAACATTTCCATTTGACCTCAGTCATGACTCTACACCTCTATGGCCGTCTTCTTCGTGTTCTAGGATTAGGGAAAAACGGCGATTGGGAAGAGGAAGACGATAGCGAAGAGAAAATTGGACGAGCGAAAATGTTTAGTGTTAGAAGGTTAATTAGAAAAAGAAATTAGCGATGGAAAGATCTACTCGAAGTTCTAAATTTGAGAGAAGACTGGAGACTGTGAACCTGACATACAAGTGTGAATAAGAACTTCGTGGACCAAGACAAATCTATGACACGTGTTTCTTGGTTGCGCCACGTATAAGGTATTAAATTGATTTAGAGTATACGACAATTTGACCTGAAACTTCAACTACACTACAAATACATTACTTCTCAAAAGGGGTATATGACTTCTTTGCCTCACCTTCTGTGGAACTTGAAAACTCTAAAGAAATTAAAGTCTTCATATGACATGCTCTCCCAATAGGTTTTATTTTCAAAATTCATAAAGGTGAGTTTGGGATGATTTTATTTAAAAATAAAACATGAATGGAATGTTTTCTCATAAAATACATTCGAAGTATTTTGAAAAATTTACTAGACACTTGATGATAATATATATATAGTCAACATTATAAGAAACAGGTGTAGAGTAGGAAAGAATAAAGATCAATATTATATTAGCATATTAGAAAAAGAAATAGAGCATTGTATTCATAATTAAATTCACATCTTTAAAAAGTAAAACTAATGTGGAAACAAATCAGCACAACCTCATTTCATTTCAGATACCGAAATGAATTGAGGTGGGTTTGTAGTCAATAACAAACAATGACTTTTATCAAAGGAGAATGGCTTTTTTCTATTTTCTTTTTTGCTGTTTACCTCAATCATATAATTGAATCCTAAATTTATGAATCTATCTTTCAATACCGAGAGAATCTTATTTGTTTATAAAATTTCATCAATCTCATTCTTTTTTCTTATTTTATAGGTTCCATAAATTCTATTGAATAAACATAAAGAGGTTCAATCACCCGAGATTGTAATAAAACTTTTAATATGAATTAAAATTGAAACCATCAAAAATTTAATTTGATTAATTGCCTCCTTAAATTAACTACCTAAATTTTAGAAAGCTTAGGAGATCCATAGCTTAAGGGTAGAGTAGTTCATGCGATTTAATTAATAAGATGATATGATGACATTGAGCAGGAGTATGATATGATTGCAGGTGGTACTCCACCCCGTTCTCCATCACCGACTCTCGCTTCAGGACCTTCTTCACCCATTTTCATACCGACTTCGGGATCTCACATTATTAGGGGCGGTTATGATCATGAGGTAGGATCTTCCGCGGGACCTTCCACAGTTCGAGCTCCACGAGGACGCCAACAACAGAGGCGCCCATAGCAAAGACAAAACCCAACTCGAAATAGAAGACCTCCCTCCTGCGGTATTCATTAGCTTATTTAGATGATTTTTGTTTTTTTACATAACATTCATACATTATTGTGTTCAAATTACATTATTTAGTTTATTATGATCACATTATTTAGTTATATATTATATTAAAAAAATTTATATTATGATTTGGAACTAAAATGTTCTTCATTTTAGATAATGAAACAATTCCATTACTACCAACCCAAAGAAATACGACCTCTCTGAGATATACGGTTTATGTCGGAAAGGTACGAAGTTGGACTAATTTGGAAACATTGGGCAAATTAAAAAAAATGTTGGCTACTTGGAAATTAAAAAAAAAAAAAAAAACTCTAGTTTAAAGCATCTGTTGAACAGACGCTTTTCAAAACACCTCTGGTCTAAAGCGTCTATTCAACATACGTTTTTCAAAAACCCTCGGGTCTAAAGCGTATGTTGAAGGCCAGGAAGTAAAAACGTCTGTTCAACAGATGTTTTAGACCCGGTTTTTAAAAAACATCTCACATGTGGCACTAAATCGTCTTTTCAACAGACGATTTATGCTGACTGGGCCTTAAATTGTCTGTTCAACAGACGCTTTACCTTAGTATTGGAAATAGTTTCGCTCCCCGTATGTCAGGAATTATTCTTTTAAATAGCAATATTTCCGAAGAAACCCCTTGATTCGGTTAATTAGGAATTTTAAAAAACAGGTCGTCTTCGTCTTGGTGAATAATTTGTGTTCTCCTTCGACAAGGTTTTATAGGTTAGGTTAGTTTAGCAATGGAGTTGCATAATTGAAGAAGAAGAATTAGTTTGATGAAATGGATAAAGAATCACAAGTTAGAGATTTTATTAGGGAGAAAGTTGATGACTGGGATGACCCATTGTTGGGTAGTGCTCGATTCAAAGCATTCAGTGGTCAAAAATCAGATTGGGAAGGGAGATACCTTTTCTGGAAGGATTTGATCCTTTCCATTTCCCACCATTTCAACTTCATCTTCATCAAACCTTCTCTACTCATCAATCACTGGTTTTCTGTACGAGGATTGGCACCACTCTGTCTTCAACATGTTCTGGTATTCAACTTCAACTTCTTTTCTCTCTTCAGTTCTAAATAAATAAATAAATATGAAATATCTAAACTTCTTCCATTTTCAGCATACTATGTACATTGAGGGTCACATTATAAGACGTAGTGACATGCTTGATCCAAGGACTAGGACTGCCCAACTCTCTTTTTTCTTTCGAAAACTCACCACTTTCATGCCTTCTTCCAAAACAACCCCCCATGATTTGCTTCAGGATGATTATCTACTTATTGCCTCCGTATTAAAGGTATATATATTAATCTCCTATGTATGTCCCTTTACTCAATTTCATTTCAGCTTCTTTATAATTTTTCCTCAATATCAAATGTTTATATGCCAAGGAATAGGATAGAGCAGCTCAAGTTGTCGAGTATTTATCTCGTACTCACTGCTCTTCTTCCTGCATTATTACAATGATGAACTTCCACAACATTTGTGGAGGACCTGATCAAGCAACTGCCATCTTGAGTTACTTATTTCAATCTGGGAAGGCAAGGTATCTTTTTCGGGGAAAAAAGGAACTTATAGAGGTCTGCCCTTGTTTTCTACTTTCTATTACTAGCTACATTCTTCTTCTTTATTTTATAAATATGAATGGGGTATTGAAGCCGTTTTGATTTTTAACTGAGGTAATGCAGCCTTCCTAAGGGTTAATGTTACTGGATATCTAACTCATGGATCACTTTATTTTCTCCATGACTTTCCACCTCCATGACTCTGTTTTGACTACTCTCTTTTCCCTTTCTAATCAGGGTGTAAAGGTTTCTATCTCAGCAGCAACACTTCCTAGTATTACAACTCTGGATTATGACATTTTGCACTTAATTTGGACGACAGAAAAGCTTCAGCAACAACTTGATGTGATTGACCAGCGTTATGATACGTAAATATTTTTGCCTTTTAGTTATAATTGATGAATTGCTTTATTGTCTGAGTTATAACTGCAAGTGTTTAATTAAAGGGAAATCCGTTATGTACCCCTATACTTAACTTGGTGAGTCATTTTTAATCTCAAAATTTTAATTTCATCAAATTGAACTCTGAACTCTTGTAATCAATACCCTTCTCGAAACAAAACTATAAACTACCGAAAAACCAGTCAAAATATCACTCCAATATCTAGCCAACAAAATGCCTATAACCTAACCACTAAAACGCCCAATTACAACCACAAAATCATTCAATATCAAAATGAACCCACCAAAAATAAGTTCAAACGTGACATCCTAACAATCAACAAAAGCACAAAAATCAGTATCTACAAAAATTGTCTTATCTAGCTACGAACATCTAATGAAATTAATGAATGTTCTCACAGTTAAATCTCAATAATGACTTAATAAGACATACCTGGTAGTTCATAGTAAGATAGGGGGTTGGAATGCATGAGCCTTTCAGCATCAAGAGTGCTTGGGGCTCGATCAATCTTATCATTTAATAAAATGTTCAACTATTCATCTGGAACGCTAAACACATTAACTTCTGGTTGCACAAATGGAAGTTTTAAATGTTATGAAGCTAGGATGGGTGGAATAACTATATTTAAGACATTTTCCTTGCAATCTGCTGATGAAGTCTTTCTTTCATATAGTGCATCGTCTCATGAGGTCAAGCCTTTTTTTTCTTCCCTTTTCTCTTTGCAGTTTGAGGAAATCGGCATTAGATTCTTTAAAATCTGGAAACAAAAGAATTGCATTGAAGTATGCAAGAGAGTTAAAGATCAACACAGAAAGTCGAGAGAAAGTCTCATCTCTCTTAAACAGAGTGGAGGAAGTTCAAAATGCAATTGCAGATGCTGAATCAACAAAAACGGTAGTGTACTATCAGGAATTTTCCGCTTGTTTAATATATAGTGCTGTTTTTTTTTTAATTTGAAAATGAAGAGTCGGTTTAACTTCTTGTTAAAATTTTGTTGCTGTAAACGTAGTACTACTAAGTTGTTCTGGTTTTAATGTTAACTTAGAACTGGATGACCTTAATGGATTTTTTTTTTTTTAATTTGGTAATGCCTTTCCAATTTACTAATATCAATTCAATTTACTCTGTTGGCAGGTTACTGAGGCTATTCAAATTGGTGCTCGAGCAATGAAAGAACATGAGATTAGTTGGGAGGAACTACAGCATAGTTTGCAGCAACTGGATGGCAGCATTGATTTATTTAAGCAAGTTGCAAATGCTATAGGTATTTACATATATGTAATGTAGATTTTTGCTCAGTTCTTTGTTTTGGGGTGATTTTAAAAATTTTCCGGTTGCCTTTTGTTGAATTCCCAATTAATCTTCCAACTTATGTTAAAATGAATCATTATGACTCTGGGTCTCGTAGATTCAGCCTCATCATGCTCAGTTCTGGAAGATGAAGATATTGAGGAAGAGTTTAAGAAGTTTGAATTGGAAGTTATTGGCCAAAACCTCGAGATATCGCCTTGTCAATCTGGGGTTAATGTTGAAACAGTGACTTCAGTGCCTGATGATTCATTGAACGAAGCCTTATCCAATCTAAAGCTTGTGGAAGGAACAAGCACGGAGACAGTGAAGCGAAATTCAACATCTAACAGCAAGGGAAAAAGACTTGAGCTTGAGATTTTGTAGGTGAATCCCCGTGGAGCACTTTGTCATTTCAGTGAGCTTGATACTTTTGATTATCATTTGTATTAATGTTGTTACGTATCAGGTAAAGTTTGCTAATGTATTTTGTCATGAAAAACAAATTTTAGGGAGTGTCCGAAAAAAAAAAGAACTTGTTTGAATGAAGTTGTCACATCACTCGCACTACGTTGATGATAAGCATAGACACTCGTATGGGTTTAGATGCAAAGTATGAGAATATTTTATTCATTTTTTTGACAAATGTATGTATCATCACTTGAACTACTTTCACAAACTCTCATTTTTTATGTGAATAAAAAGAGAGAATTAAAAGTGATCTACTAAAAGAAATAAAGGAGGATTATAATAGAAAACGACAGAAGGAGGCCATTTAGTATAAAACAAAACAAAGCATTCGTCCCAACCCAATAATTCATACTTTTTCCTTTTTCGTATTATCATCAATATTGTATTGTATTGTATTGTATTTGTGGCTGAATCCGGTAATTGATTCTTTTTTGGCCTAACCGTCTGGAGGTTTTGTTATTTGAAGTTGGTACTGAAATTAGTTTAGGTTAGTTTGTATTTTAGTTATGGGTGAGGGTGAGGGTGAGGGTGAGGGTAGGGGTGTTCATTTTCCCCGCGGGGACAAGTGGCGGGGAATCCCCGTTCCCAACGGGGATGGGGACGGGGATGGGGATAAAAAAATCCCCGTTCGAGTTTCGGGGACGGGGACGGGGAATGGCGTCCCCGACCCCGACCCCGTCCCCGTTCCCCGATTAAATCCCCGATAATTCACTTTTTTTTTATGTTTTTTATTGTTTTTTCCTTACTGTTTTTTATAAACTGTTTTTTTATTCACTGTTTTTTAAAAACCGTTTTTTATTCACTGTTTTTTAAAAACTGTTTTCATTCACTGTTTTTTAAAAACTGTTTGTATTCACTGTTTTTTATTTGCTGTTTTTTAAAAACTGTTTTTATGCACTGTTTTTGCTGTTTTTTAAAACTGTTTTTTTCTTTAATGTTTTAAAACTGTTTTTTATAACTGTTATTTTAAAAACTGTTTTTCTTTACTGTTTTTCATATGTTTTGTTCACTGTTTTTATTGTTGTTTTACTATTTTGCTGTTTTTTTATTGTAATTTGTTGTTTTTGGATTTGAGTTAGATAAATTAGTGAATTTTGATAATTGTATTGAAAAATTAACTCTATTAGGGATTTTATTTTTAAATTTAAGCGGGGAAAATTCCCCGCTCCCCGTGATTCCCCCGCGGGGAATCCCCGTCCCCGTCCCCGATCCCTTTGAACGGGGAATTTTGCGGGAATGGGGACGGGGATTGGGAGCGGGGACGGGGACGGGGACGGGGAATGCATTCCCCGTCCCCGCCCCGCCCCGTGAACACTCCTAGGTGAGGGTGAGGGTGAACCGACTCAATTTTCATTACTAGTCAATTTAAAATGTTATATTTATAATTAAATGGATGATTATAAAATTGTTAATAAAAATAGTATTTGTTTTTCTTAAAAAAATGATTAAGAGTAAAATGAAGGGGAAAGTGGAAGTGTAGAGAATGGGAAATTTGGGTAAAATGACCTCCAAAATCCTAAATTAATGTTTTTTGACCTCCATTTTCAAATTAACCTTTTTTGACCTTCTGATGATGTCATCTTTGTATGAAAAGTCCAATTTACCCTCATTTCCACTCTCCTCTCTCCCATCCAAAAAAAAGAGAAGAAATTCAAGTTTTGATTCCTCATCTCAACTCTCTCATCTTCTCATCTTCAAGCTCAAGCATTGATTCCTCATCTCTCAAATTCAACTTCTCATTGATTCTTCAAATCTAACAACAAAAAGGTACACGAATTCGAAACCATTGATTCTCAACCAACGAAATCGAAGATCTGGAAATCCTTCCATAGATTGGAAATCGAAGGATTTCTGGAAATCCTTCGATTTCCAGATCTCCATGGAAATCTGAAGGATTTCCATTATGGAAATCCTTCGATTTCCTGGAAATCAGGAAATCGAAAGATTTCCAGGAAATCCTTCGATTTCCTGATTTTCGATTTCCATTTGGAAATCGATTTCCAAAATCGAAGAAGCTCCTTCGATTTCCGGATCTCCGGATCCGGAGGAGAGACCTCAGGAATCCGGAGGTCTATCCGGATTCCGGAGGAGAGACCTCCGGAATCCGGATCTCCGGAATCCTTTTTTCTTTTTGCTACGGTCTGGAATATATTCCGGAGGACCGGAATTCAATTCCGGTCCTCCGGAATATTGGGCAGTGGCGCTTTTTTTTTTTTTTTTTTTTTTTAATTTAACTTATATGTGATGTATTTAATTTGTTTATATGTTGTTTTGTTTTTAAGTAGTTAGGTAAGTTATTTTATATGTAGTTTTATTTTAAAATTTGTTAGTTTATATGATGTATTTTTATTTTAAAATTAGTTATTTAATTTAAAGTTGTTTTTTTTGTTAATTAGTTATCTAATTTAGTTTTATATGTGGTTTTTTTAATTAGTTATTTAATTTGGTTTATATGTGTTTTTTCAGTTCAAAATGTCTATGAGCAACGATGATGTGGTTTTGATGATTCCGTCGGATCAACATTTTCATTCCACCCTTAGTAATTTATCACACTTATCGCATACTGTTAGTTTGATTACTAGTGTTCTAACTCCTAATCAATTAGAGTTATATAAAAGGTCAAACATAGGTAGGTTGATTGATACGGAGTTGGTCTTTTGTGGTCCGCTTATACATCAAGTTTTGTTGAGAGAGATTGAACAACCGGATAAAACAATTATGCAATTTTTGATTGGAGGGGAGGTGGTTACCTTTTCATTGAGAGCGTTTGAGGAAATTACCAGGTTAAAGTCTAAGAGGAAGTATAGAAGACCTGAGTTCAATCCTAGACTTAGAAGTTTATTGTTTAATGATAGCGTTCAGGTTACATCATACGAGTTAGAAGCGAAGTTGCAAAACCATGGATTGAGTGATGATGGGGATGTGGTGAAGTTAGCGCTTTTGTGTTTTATTCAGTTGGTGCTATTGGGGAATAAGAGAACGACACTTATTGATACGTCATTGTTATCTATTTTGGATGACAATGAGAGGTTTGAAGATTTTGATTGGGCGCAATTATCCTTCGATAGGACACTTGGTGGGTTGCATAATGCACTTAGGAAACGCAAGTGTAAACCTGGTGATGTTACGTGGAATCAAACAAAGTCTTATAGCCTTTATGGGTTTCCGTTTGCGTTTCAGGTATTTTTGTTTAACTTATTTATTTATTGTTAATTTTTTTTTATATTTTATTATATTTATTGTAATTTTTTATAGGTATGGATTTATGAAACAATCCCGTCGATTGGGAAGATTTGTGCACGGAAAATCAATGACCGATCGATGCCACCTATAGCCTGTTGGAATTGTAAGAAATTGGTTAAAATGGAAATGGTTGAACGGGAAATTTCTTCGAAGGATAAGGTTTGAGATATTTCCCCGTGATTTAAATAGCATCTCATCATATTTATAACTTTTTATCATTGATTAATTTTTTGTTTTCCTTATTCAGATAGTTGTGAATGATGAAATTGATTTCAAGATTGACCATCCGGTGAAACCGTCACAACGGAGAAGGTTGATAAAAAAAGAAAATTTTTACTACCTGTGAAGAGTGTGGAGGAAGAGAAAAAAGAAAAGGGAGGAGGAAGAGAAAAAAAGAGAAAAGGGGGAGGAAGAGATAAAAAAGAAAAAGGGGGAGGAAAAGGTAAGGTCGAAAAAAGAGGGGAAAAGAGAAAAAATCGAAAGGATTGTCATCCTCCTGTAAAAAGTGCATTAAACGCACGGATGCTCGAGTTGAACATTTAGAAGCGGAGGTGCAGAGCTGAGAGCAGATATGCAGGTAGTATTGGCAACTCTAAAAAACATGGAGAAATATCTCTGTAAGGTATGAATTAAACGTTATTTGTTTTTTTGTTTTCATAATGTCATTAGTTCTCTATACGTGCTTTTTCATATATATGTCTTAATGTAGGGTGATGCAACGAAAGTTGAATTGGGGGAGGATGCATTAGACATTAATGAGAAATGGGGGAAACTTGTGGAAGAAATCGAGGATGAAATTGGTGAGAAAAATTGTAGTGATCAAGTTGGGAAGGAACTCGAGGAGGAAGTTCATGATGTTTCCAACAAGATTATCATGATTGAGTCTCAAGATGAAATAAATGCGGATAATGCTATTCAATCCGAGGAGAAAACTAAGGCAGAAGATATTATGCAAATAGATAGGCCTTTGGATTTTCCGATAGCATCGTCACGAGTGGCTAGGAATATAAATCCTTCTCCACAAATTCGATCTCCATTCGTGGTTCCGAAGAAGACCGTTAAATCGGCGAAATTGCGTCTATATGATCCCGCACACAAAATACCGAAAGAACAGGTGTCGCATTTCAAAAAGTGGTTAACTAACGCGTCAGTGGACACTAGACGTGAAACTTGCTATGGGTCACCGAATAAGAAGTTTTTTCAAGATTTGGTAAATTTCGAAAAATTAGATGGTGAGGTATGATAAATTATGTTCAATATTCATGTTCATTCGCTTGAAGGTTCGAAAGAGGCCCGAATGCATACATCATCAATTTACAACAGTCGATGCATTTTTTATGGTTAGTATGGACGAGTACATTTCTGCAATTGTCTGTTTGTATTTAATTTAATACTTATTTTCAACACAATTGTAGAGTGAATGCAATAAAATAATGACGGAGCGGGAAATTGCGCTGAAGAATGGTCCGTTTTGGGTACCGAAAGCACATTTTGGTGAAAACTCTATCGGTGACTACATCTTAGGCGACAATCGTGACTATAGTGACCCTTGGTCTTCGATGGATTATGTAAGAAGCAACATTATTTTAAGCATTTATGATTTTGATTAATATTATAACCATTTATGTAATTAACCCTAATTTTTCAGGTTTACTCTGCAATGAACGTGTTTGGAGCTCATTGGGTTTTAGTTCAGGCCGATATAAAAAATGGGAAGGTTGTTATATGGGATTCTCTTCCAACATATGTCGATGTAGCTACATTGACAGATTTGTTGCGACCTTTCTGTATGATCGTGCCACTTCTTCTGGAATCAGTTGGTGTAATCAATTCCACCGCTCCTTGGCCAGTTGAACGCATGGAGAATGTGCCAAGACAAACGGGTGGTGTTGACTGTGGGGTGTTTTGTTGTAAATTTTTTGAATATCTTGTAACCGGGTCCGATTTTACTTCATTAAAACAAGCTAACATTAAATCTTTTAGGTTACAATTGGCGATCGAATTGTGGTCGAACCGTCCTATTTATACATAAGAATTTTGTATATTAATTGTTTTTGTATATATTGAAATGTTATTCAATTTCAAGTAACTATAGTATTAATTCTAATTGATTAAATATATTTACTTTTGATTGATTCAAATGGGAAATTTAAAAAAAAAAAACATGCAATTGAAAAAACTTAAGTTGAACAATAACATGAAAACATGCAATTAAAAAATAACATGAGATTGAAAAAAAAAGGATTGAAAGAAATCATGAAATTGACAAAAAAATGAAATTGAAAAACTAAAAAAATAACTTGAAATTTAAATTGAAACTAAATTTAAAAAAAAAAAAAAAAAAAAAAGGGCGCTACTGCCCAAAATTCCGGAGGACCGGAATTCAATTCCGGTCCTCCGGAATTTAATCCAGAGGGCCGGGTGGGGGGGGTCAATTGAATTCCGGTCCTCCGGAATTTTGGGCAGACCGTTTCGGTCCCTTTTTTTTTTTTTTTTTTTTAAATTTAGTTTCAATTTAAATTTCATTTTATTTAAAACAAAAAACATTTACTATATACACCTACAAAATATAAAATATTTAAAACAAAAAACATTTACTATATACACCTACAAAATATTAAATATTTAAAACAAAAAACATTTACTATATACACCTACAAAATAGAATTCAAATTTGTTGAACAAAAAACATAAATAAATATTTAAAACAAAAAACATTTACTTATACGATAAAGGGTTGTGACAAGTTTTTTCTATATGGCCAGGTGGAACCGCACCTACCACATTTTCGGCTGCGAAGTCTCCTCGCCGATGGATGGAATTCCGAGCTTCTTACGACGCCCAGTCGAGCCACTTCTTTTGGTGGCAACACTTCAATCGGTACAAACCCCTCAGGCAATTTCCATTCGACGAGTGACCTACAAGGCATGATCGGCTCCGCATAAGAATTCACCCAACATTCGGGTGTATAGAAACGAGAGCACATTACATATGGGCTAATGTTGCGGTCTCTTGCAGAAGCTAATGCGTGCACACAGGGTATCTGATCTAAATCAAATACCCGACAAGAGCATTCTTTCGCATGTAAGTCAACCCGTCCAAACCTTTCTCCATCCGGTACATTGGATTGATAACAATCAATGTTTGTAGCTCCAAGTGTTAATGATTTTTTATGGTTTTTCCTTAAGATGTCTTCTGCATGAGTCGTCAAATTTGTTGTACATTTCAATGCTTCATTACGACGCTCCCAAAACCATTCTTGCAACTTAGCTCTAATACTTTCCACTAACGCAGTTACCGGCAGTTCCCTTTCATGAACCAATACCCCATTTATACATTCCGCAATATTGGTCGTCATGATATTATACCTTCTCCTTGAACAGAAGCAGGAGCCCATTTTTCAAGTCCAACCTCTTCTAAATACTCGCATACACCCTGATATTTTTTAAGGTCATTCCACAGGCGCAAAAAATCAGACTCACGATATGCTTTTGCTGCAAGGAAGAATATAGGATTTATTGCATCATTTTTGAATTTAGCAGTGAGGTTCATACTCAAGTGATGTATACAAAACCCATGGATTGCATGAGGGAATACAGACGCCACGGAATTAATGATGCTTTTATTTCTATCAGAAATAAAAACCAAATCATCAACATCACCAATTGCACTTTTTAGTTTTTCCATAAACCACGACCATGACTCATCCTTCTCCCTATCGACGATTCCAAAAGCAAGAGGATAAATTTGATTATTACCGGTCCAAACAGACACACGGACTAATAATGTACCCCTATATTTCCCCTTCAAAAAGGATCCATCAACAGCAAGAACTGGACGCATGCAACTTAGGAACCCTCTAATACACGGACCCAAAGCAAAGAAAAAGTATTTGAAATGACGTTCTTCCTCAAGTTGCATGTAATATACGGTTCCTGGATTAGCAATTTTCAATGATTCACAATAACGACTTAACAAATTGTAGGATTCTTCTTGGTGATCCTCTTATCGAGTTCATATCGTCCTCTCGGCACGCCACGCTTTATCATAACCGATGTTAACACCATACTCTTTTCGCATGTCACTAATTATATCTTTGGGCCTATACTGACGACCAACATCTTCACTCTCCCCTTGATTATATCTCCAATAACCCAACTTCGCGCTTGTCTGTGGTCATGATTCAACACATCCAGCGAACAACTATGAACATCTACAGCCTTCGAAATTCGAAATATTTCTGACCCTTTCAAACAAGTAGCTCGTAACCTCCACTTGCAATTCGTATCAATACATCCCACTGAGAACAAAGATTTCGTCGACTTTTTCACTCTAAACTCTTTGTTAATTCTCATCGCTGCGATGGACAGTTTCATCGACAAATCTTTTTTTGATAGAAAAATACTCCCCTCTGCAAACTCATCCCCCATATAATTACCATATGACAGCATATCCATTGAAGTTGATGTATTCTTACTTGATGTATTCGTAATAACTGTTTCTTCATGAGATTTACACTTTCCTTTCTTAACATCTCTCCTTTCTAGATTATCAGACTGAGGATGTAAAAATTGCGTTTGTGGAAAAAACTGGGTCATCCATGAAAGGCTCCTTATCATTACCTAAATCACACGGAGCAATGTTCTCATCTATTGTTGGGATGGTTGATGAGTTTCGATGGTCATTGGCTAAGTGGTTACCGCCAGAACCGGACGCAATGTACCTGGATTGAATTGGATATTCCGTTCACTAGTCACATCTTTGGGCACGATTGATATATACAAGGGAAGTGCAGATGCATCTTCACCCATTAAGAAAAAATTTAGGTCCTCTTCGTCGTTTATGTCGCATGGAGGGGAGTCGATAAGTAACTTGTAAATGCACTTGATCTTAATATCAAACACCTCAGGATCAATTTTGGCAACTGTATACACTCGAACTAGAAATTCTTCGTACGTTATACTTTTAGTTATCGCTATTCCTTTAGTGTTACCGCCTATATACGTGTTGCCATTAGCATCCCATTCTCCACCATAACGAATAAATATTCTTGTCATTGACATCCTGTAAAACAACCAAAACAAAGATCGAGACAAATGTTAAATACTAAACCCTTATAGGGAAAAAAACAATGAAATTGGAAATTTAGGAACAAATTTAAAAAACCGATATTAAAAAAAAAAAAAAAAATTACAAATTCCGGAAATCCGGACCTCCGGAATCTGGATGCCGGAGGAGGATTCCGGAGGACCATAAACCCTAAACCCTAAACCCTAAATTGGAAATTCAAGAACAAAGTTAAAAAACCGATATTTAAAAAAAAAAAAAAAAAATTACATATTCCGGAGGTCCGGATTCCGGACCTCCGGAATCCTCCTCCGGAATCCGGATTCAAAAAAAAAAAAAAAAAAATTCGAGGCAACCCGGATTTTTCTAATAAATGGTTAGAAAGAAAAAGATCAATGTTCATACCTTGAATAATGAAGAGATTGAAGGAATGATGGAGAGAGTTGAGATTGAGAATTTTAGAGAGAGAAATTTTAGAGAGAGAAAATAATTTGTAAAGTGAGAGTTTATAATATTACATATATAAATTTTTAAGGGTAAATTGGACTTTTCATACAAAGATGACATCATCAGAAGGTCAAAAAGGTTAATTTGAAAATAGAGGTAAAAAAACATTAATTTAGGATTTTGGAGGTCATTTAACCCAAATTTCCTTAGAGAATGTTTGTAAGGCCAAGTCAGTGGAATGAATATTCAATGAAATAAGAAGTGTCCTTTGAATGGAATGGAATGACCGACCGATGACGTTTTATAAACCAGTGAGTAAGAGAGACGAAGCAGCGTAGCGTAGCGTAGCGTGTGAAGAGGGGTCAGAGTCAGAGTCAGATCCAGTCTTATTAATAAGAGACCACACCAACGCCAACACCCTCACTGTAAATAATAAATATAATGAGTGGTTCCTTCCTTCCTTCCTTTTCGTATCGTATCGTATCGTTTCGTTTAGGGTAAAGACTCTTCGACTTCGATCGCGCCATGAATGGTAATGCTAACAGTGCTCCTAATGTAACCGTCTCAGGAGGAGGAACTGCTCCGGCCTCCTCTGGCGGCGGCGGCTTAGCAGAGCCTCAATATGTTAGGGCTAAAACCTCTGTATGGTGGGATATTGAAAACTGTCAGGTCCCCAAGGGCTGCGATCCTCATTCCATCGCTCAAAACATTAGTTCCGCTCTTGTTAATATCAACTACTGCGGTCCTGTTTCTATCTCTGCCTATGGTGACACTAATCGTATTCCTAGTTCTATCCAACATGCTCTCTCCAGTACCGGCATCGCCTTAAATCACGTTCCTGCCGGTATTTCTCAATTTCTCTAAACCTTCTCTTTTTAGGTTTTATATGAATAAATCTCTTTTTTGTTTAGGTTGGACTGGATACCCATTTTTTATTTATTTATTTATATCTACTTTTTGATAGATAAAGGGGATCGATTTGCTTCTTCTGGGCCTCAACTGTAAATTTGCAGGCTTGGCACCCAATTGGGGGTGTTTAACATTGTCTATAATTTTCAGTTTTTCATAGATAAAGCGTAATCAGTTTGGTTCTGCTCAAAAAATTAAATGGGTAATTTGCAGATTACATATTGGTGAAAGTAACATAATGTTTAATGTATAATTATGTCTCTTATATTATAAATAAATTCATATCTTCTCTTGTTAACTTATACATCTCCTTCTATCCAAGGCAAGAATCATTGATTGCTTGTCTTGATAATTTTGGACCTGCCCTCGACGGTTTTTATAATTCTTTTTAACTTTTCACACAGACGAAAAGTTTTCTTTTCTGTCTAAAAGAATTCTAAATTCTAAAGCACTTGTTGAAAAAAAAAAATATCCAGGCAAGATGAAGGGCTTTGTTGTTGGACTTTGATATATTAAGCTTTTTAACAGGTGTTAAAGATGCGAGTGACAAGAAGATCCTAGTCGATATGCTGTTTTGGGCCGTTGATAACCCTGCTCCTGCAAATTATTTGCTCATTTCTGGGGATAGGGATTTTTCTAATGCACTTCATCAACTGAGAATGAGAAGGTATAATATTCTTCTAGCGCAACCTCAAAAAGCTTCTGCACCACTCGTTGCTGCAGCAAAGAGTGTTTGGCTCTGGATGAGTCTTTCAGCAGGAGGATCCCCAATCACGACTGCTGAATCGTCTCAACTTGCAAATGGTATCCTTGTTTCTGACAATGAAATATCGCACCATTCTAGGTTTGATCATAATCAGGCAACACAATCTATGGTTCACAAACCTGAAAATGTTACTTTGGGAGCCCAAATACCTTATTCTAGTGAAAGGATTGGCGATAACAAACATAGAGGTAAATTTATACAGAAACCCGCCAATCAACCAATCCTATCAAGAGCTGTAAGCTCACCTGTTTCTATGCAAGAGAAGAACATCAATTTTATTAACCAACAAAATCATATGCAAGCAAAGCAATTAAAGAAAGCACCCCATGAATTTTTTGGTAGTACCAATTCTGTAACCTCTGCAAGTCAGTCCACTCCAAACCCTTTTACTGAAAGTCCTAATCATTCTGGGAGTAATAGCAATTTTTTCGTTGGCGGTTCTTCAAATTACCGTCCTCCTCACATGAGACATAACAACATGCAGTTCCATCCTTCTTTTCGACCAGATAATGTTCCTCCAAATTCCCAAAGCCATAATTTCTTTCCAGTTCCTGCCCAACTTGATCGCCCTGCACCTAATATTAGTAAGCTAAATATCTCTGAATATCCCAATTATGCTATAAATCCTCAAAGTTTTCATCATCAAGCTGGTGACTTTAAACCACATATCAAGTCTCAAAATCCACCCAGCTTTAATAACATATCAGACAAAGGCCGTAGTCAGCATGGTGGCCAAACATTTCATCACGATGTGTTGAACAAAAGATATGCTCGTGATGGTGAGAGTATGCCTCATTCATCTTCCAACACTAGTGCTAAAAGTTTTTCTTGTAATGATGCCTGGGGTTCTAAAGGACAACCACCACCGTCAGAGTACATTCAAGGTCTTATTGGGGTTATTCTTCTTGCATTGAACACCTTGAAAACGGAAAAAGTGATGCCAACTGAGGCAAATATAGCTGACTGCATTCGTTATGGAGATTTGAAAAATTGCAATACTGATGTAAGATTGGCTCTAGATAGTGCAATAGAGCATAATATGGTTGTGACGCAAAACTTAGGAGCTGTGCAATTGTATGTTGGTAAAACAGAAAAATTATGGAGATGTGTTAACACTGTAACTGGACATCCTAATCAGCATCAAAAAGCTTTATGGGACAAGATTCAAAAGTTTTTGGTTTCTTCAGCCGGTCGTTCTGCAATCATGGCATCTCGCTGCAGGTCATTTTGTTTTTTCGTTTTCATTTTTAAGCTATTGTTGGGTTTTAATTTTAATACTAACTCATGTTTCTATTAATTTGAAGATACGAAGCAGCATTAATTATGAAGAAAGAATGCTTAGTAGAATTTTCATTGGGTGATGTGCTTCAGATTCTGAATATGATAACCACTATAAAGAAATGGATAACTCATCATACTTCAGGATGGCAGCCAGTTACTGTTACTCTTGCTGAAAGTAATACTGATACAAGTTCGGAAACCGAACTTGATCCAGTCAATGGAAGTACCACTTAAGTAAGAAATTTTACTCTAAAAAGATTTACCGTGAAGTATGTTATCTTCTCGGCTGATTTGTGGACTTCAGAAATATAAATCACATCGAAGAGAGGAGTATTATTATCAAGTGTACTCAAAGTTACTGGGATTACAGCTTTTAGATTCTCAAGGATTTTATTTTGTTCTTTTTCCTTTTTCCTTTGGGAAAATTTTTCACGTTTTTAACTGCATGAAAAATTGACAGCAAGTCACCTGTCTATGAAGGGTCATTCGAGGTGCAGGGCTACTATTTTCAGTTGCTTTCTGGAATTGAGTGGTGAGTGTATTTCTTATCTTCTTGCTAGTTCATATGATGATTGGCTTGATGCAGCATTTAAGTCAAAGAAGTACTCATAATGGCATTCGGGAAGTATGGTGTTTTTTGTTTGAAGTGTAGAAATTAATCAGCTAAAGAGAATATGGCTTTTGACCAAGTTCAGTATCTCTATTAGTAAATCTGCATCAGGAATCTGTTAATTTTGTCATCATGCCATGTGTTCTACTTACGGAAACAGCGATCCATAAAGGATGAGTTCAAAGTTAGCCAGCGGATCAACATTGGCAATACTGAAGGGAGGACTAAGTGAATTAGAAGATATATCCATATATATTTGATGAAGCATCGAAAATGCACTTGCATTGTTATATTGCAGTAGGTTTTTTTTCATGGATTATATGGTGAACTTGCTCAATCGGTAGTTGTATATTTGTTTTGAACTGGTCATACTTTTATATGTTAGACAATTTGGACAAGGGAATTATTCCACTCTGCGTTTACGTTTTTTTTTTTAATGTTAGAATTATGTTTGATTGACTAGAAAATAAATACTATTGTCTTTTATATGTTAGATTTATAATTAAATGCTCATGTATCATATTAATTTGGGTTTATGTTTATGTTGGTCAATCGGATGAATCTATAGTTCTCTCGATGATGGATTTTTGAAACTGACATTCAGGCATGTTTGTAGATGTCAGTACTTGATTCCGAAGACGACTTCATCTAATCATGAGTCTGATTAACCAATATATGTCCTCTAATTCACCAAACGGAACTTAAAATGCGTTTAGCATAGTTTTAAAAAATATGAGTTTTTAATTCATTTGAAGTACTCTCAAGTTCTTTATGATATTACATTGCCAAAAACATTTTTTTTTAAAAAAAATATCATTTTAGTCCTTAGATTTTCACTTATGTTTCATTTTCGTCCCCCCTAAACTTTCAAAAATGGTATTTTTCGTTCTTGAACTTTACGATTTGTTCTGTTTTAGTCGTTGTGTTTGTGGTTTTCCGTTTGGGACACTAACAGAGGGCTTATGTGATTTGTAATTAATATGTGACATTATATAATATACAGTGAGGTTAAATGACGTGAAAAAACAGATGTACAGTGAAGTTTAAGACTGCAATTAAGGAGAAAATAATGAGATTAACCTTATTGTATAATCGTTTTTCAATCTCATCTAACCTTATTGTATATTTCTATAATATCAGTTCATTAATTACATGTCACATAAGCCCTCTGTTAGTATCCAGAGAGAAAACACACACACGAAAGGACTAAAACGGAACATACCATAAAGTTCATAGACCAAAAATGTAAATTTTGAAAGTTTTACAGACGAAAAATGTAAATTTTGAAAGTTTTACAGATGAAAATAAATTTAAAGTGAAAGTAGAGGGACCTAAATGATATTTTACCTTCTTTTAAAAAAATATATTATTTAAATGTATGAGTGGGTTAAAGGGCTTTGTACTCTAAATCAGAGGGGTTATATGGGTAGATAGCCCATAAAACACGAAAATAAGACTTTATAGCCCAAGTTAAAAAAATAAGACTAAACAGCCTTTTCCGCATCCCAACATGAGATTAAATCTCAAAAATACCCCTACAAGAAGATCTGATTGATTTGGCCAGAAATTAATTGATAAAAAAACAAAAAAAAATAGGCGCAGATTACGGGGTGTAATCATGAAGGATTTTTTTGAAACCCTGAAGAAAGAGAAAAGGAACAATTTGGTCAGAACTCAAAACATCATCTTTGCAACGAAAACACCATTGAAAGATTGACCACGAAGCTTCCAAAAACCGGACAGAAAAAAAATATATCAAGAATGAAGGTATGTTTATTAGAATATGCAAATGATTTTATTTTTAAAAATGTTGTTGTTGTATGTCGATTTGACATGAAGTAAAAGGGATTCAAGAAAATAATGAATCAAGAAATATGTACGAGGAAAGGAGGTGAAATATGTAGCGAAGAATCTGAAACTTTGATTGTAGACCATAATGAAGAAGAATCAAACGACAGTGACGAACAAAGAAACAAATAAAGGTATTTTTAAAACAAGAACCCTGTTTTTAGATTCCTAATTTATTTTTTTATCATGAACAAAAAGGAGAAAATGAGGAAAAAGGTGAAAAAAACGAAGAAGAAGATTGATGAAGAAGGAGGAGGCAGAGAATAAATATTGAAGGTACGTTTTACTATACTAT
The DNA here is from genome assembly GCA_028015215.1 of Gynostemma pentaphyllum. Classification (NCBI taxonomy): domain Eukaryota; kingdom Viridiplantae; phylum Streptophyta; class Magnoliopsida; order Cucurbitales; family Cucurbitaceae; genus Gynostemma; species Gynostemma pentaphyllum. Next base: position 123,380 of record CM051345.1, on the reverse strand, counting down.
ACCCCCATTAAAAAATCAAATATCCACGAATCATCTTTTAAAAAAATATGTATATAGTTTCATAAAATCTATGGAAAAAAATAATTATTATACATTGTAACATGAACTATTACATGAATCAAAATAACTTTGTACAGTATATCTAGAATTAATATACACGTTTAGACATTTAATCACCATATGATGCTGTAAAAATGTGTAGTCTGAAAACAGATTTACAATAATATATATATATATTGTACATACTTATTAAGTTGTGTATTTAATGTTCTAAAATCATATGTACAGTATAGCATATGAAACTAATTAATGATATACTATTGTTTATGAAATTGACATATGTACAGTATAGCAAAATAAAAATGAATTTGATATGGATCTAAATGATAACTTTGTATAGTATATTTGAAAATCAGAAATACAGTTAGATTGATATCTTCCATATTCCGTGAGTACAGTATAAAATACTTTAATAAATTATCATGTTTGATAGGGACTGACACTATTGTACCCATCGGATCGAAGGAAGAACACAAAGGAACATAAACATGAATGTAGGGAGGGAGAAAGTGTTAGAGTTAATAGAGATTAGTTTATTTAAGCACTTTTGATTTTACCTTTATGAATGTTATATTTCATCTACGAATCATGTAATGACACGTGTATTGACTTTTCCTATATAATGAAACTTTGGCCTCAACACTATTCATGTTGAGCCTTCCATTTCCCATTTCATTTCCCTTTTGCTTTTCTCTCTATCTCTAAAATTCACATGGTATCAGAGCTTAAAAGACCATTAAAATGGCTTCTGATTCTGGGAATGGGTTTTTCATTTTAAAATCTTTCTTGCTAAAATGGCTCAACATCACCAAAAAAAAAAAAAAAAAAAAAAATCTGGGAAATGTTCATCTTCTTCTTCACGGTTGAAGAGCAATTTCATTCAAAAATCTTCTCATTCTCTCTTTATCTTTTCAGAATTTTAAATCCAAATCCATGGAAATCATCTCAAATCCATGGAAATCATCAGATCTAAAAAAAAAAAAAAAAAAAAAAAAAAAAAAAAAGGGATCTCAAGTCAAATCCCTCTTCTCAACAGTGCTGAGCCTTTCCTTTCACTTCTCTTTTCTTCCTTTTTTGATTTTCTCTCAAATCTTCACATGTCTAGATCTGTCCTGTTCTTCATTTCTGTCTTTCTTTTCTGCTTTCATTTTCTGCACTGTTTTTCATTTTCTGCTTCTTTTCTGCTTTAATTTCTGCTTTCTGCTCTCTTTTTCTGCTTTCTACTTTCATTTCTGCTTTCTGCTTCCTATTTCATTTTCTGCCTTTTTCTGCTTTCTGCTTCATATTTCATTTTCTGCTTTATTATCAAAGTCTTTCATGCTCGAAAAAAAAAAAAAAAAAAGTTCAGATCTAGATCTAGATCTAGACGTTTTCACCATTCTCATTTCTTCCAGTAAATCTCTAATCATGTTTTTCTCTTTCAAACAAATCCTGTCTCTCCTCCTTATTTTCAGCAAAATCTTCAGATCTAAAATCTCTCTTCTCTTATGTTTCATTTCCCAGCCTTCTCTTTCTTAAAATTTATCTCTTTGCATTTGCTTTTATCTCTTTCCTCTACTCTCCTTGCTCTCAAATTTTTTCATGTTTTGATTATGAGATCCAATAGTTTCTTTAAAAAAAAAAAAGAAAAAAAAAAAAAAAGAAAAAAAAAAGAAAAGAAACAGATCTATTAGCTTCAAGAATGACAGACATTTCGATGACTCCTCTTTTCGTTCCAAGCTCACCGTTCATCACCGACCGATTCGCTTGCGGGGGGATGTTAGAGTTTAGAACACAATTAGTTTATTTTAGTATATTTATCTTTGTTTTTATGCTTGTTATTTTCTATCAATCATGTAGTGACATGTGTATTTAATTTCCCTATATAATGAAAGTTTGACCCTCAACACATTCATGTTGAGCCTCCCATTTCCATTTTCATTTTCCTTTTGCATTTCTCTCTATCTCTAAAATTCACATGGTATCAGAGCTATGGTAGTTTAAAAAAAAAAAAAAAAAAAAATTGATGGAGTAACTTCCATCAGACTCTGGGAATGGATTTTTCAATTCAATACCCTTCTTCTTAAAATGGCTCAACATCACAAAAAAAAAAAAAAAAAAAAAAAAAAAAGGGAAGGGGTTAAACTTCTCCTTCACATTTCCTAAAAAATGTCTAAGCATCATTTTTTTCCCTTCTGAACACTCTCTCTCTCAACTCTCTACTTTTCACTTATTCCCCAAATCTCTCCTTGTTCTAATTTTTTTTTAGATCTGAACTCTATTCTCAATTTTTTTTTAGATCTCTCTTTCCCTTTTACCTTCCTCTTTCATGTTGTCTGGAATTTCCCTATTCTCCATGCTCTTCTCTCAAATCAGTGGACTAGAAGAAGACTCCACCACCATGGAAATGGGTTTTAGAGCACGGATCATTCCTTAGTTTTTCTCTTTGAAGATTCAAGTATTGGTAAGGAAAAGATTCACATCAACATTGTGGTCATGGATCATCATCTGGATCTAAAATCCATTAATCTTCTTTTTAATTTTGTTTTGTTTTGTCTTTTGATTTTTTTTTCTCAGATCTGCTTCCCCTTTGATTTTTTTTCTTTTTCTCAGATCTGCTTCCCCTTTGTTTTTATTTTCCTAAGAATTTCTCTAATCATCATGCTTTTTACTGTTCTTCGAAAAAAAAAAAAAAAAAAAATCCAGATCTAGATCTGGAAGTTTTCATCATTCTCTTTTCTTCTAGTAGATCTCAAAATTTCATGTCCCTTGCATTGTTTGGCTCCTCTTCCCTTTCTCAAACCATTTTATTCTCTTTCTTTTTTGATCTTTCTACCTTTTTATTTCTAAGAAATTCCCAAAAAAAAAAAAAAAAAAAAAAAAAAAATCCAGAAACTTATACTTCTCTTCTTCCCTCCAACTCGATTGGGTGAGTTTTCATATTCACTTTCTTCTCTAACAACTTTTTGTTCTACTTCCTAAAATGGCTCATCATCAAATCTCTTTTTCATCTCATCAGTATTGAAAGATGGTAAATCCTGACATACAATTTTTCAGGCCATGTAAACCATGAGCCATCAAAGATATCTTCAAGAATTTGTTTAAAAGTCTACAAATTTGTTCAGGGTCAGAAAACCCCAATCTCTTTTTCTGGATTGAAATATAGTTCTTCAAAAAAAAAAAAAAAAAAAAAAATCTTTATTTTTAGCCTGTTTTTATTTTTATAGATATGGCCAAAGTGCATCTCTCTCTCTTTCCCTTTTCAAGCTATCTCAGCCTGTTTTATTATTATTTTTTTTAATTGTTTAGTCATTTACAGTTTCATCATAGTCCATCATGATCTGGCTTCTTCGATTGCTCCAAGCTCATCGATCATCACTGACCGTTTCGCTTGCGGGGGGATGTTAGAGTTAATAGAGATTAGTTTATTTAAGCATTTTTGATTTTACCTTTATGAATGTTATATTTCATCTACGAATCATGTAATGACACGTGTATTGACTTTTCCTATATAATGAAACTTTGGCCTCAACACTATTCATGTTGAGCCTTCCATTTCCCATTTCATTTCCCTTTTGCTTTTCTCTCTATCTCTAAAATTCACAGAAAGTGGCTGAAGTCTCGAAGAAGAGAGGTCATCCACCAACCAAGAAAATATCTCAAGTGCTTCCAATGCAAAGAGAAAGACCATGAAACCCAAGGAGGTTGAAGAAAAAGAAAAGGAGCAGGACATCCCATCTAAAATAGAGACTAAATGCAGCACAATATATGACTAAAAAAGATAAGTCAGAAAAGAGAAGGAGTGATATGCATGTGGAAGACTCATCGTCTTTTTCATTAGGTTGTGGACTCACACAAACTACGCAAACATAATGAAGATGTGAAACCATCTTATTCGATACTTTTTGAACTATTTTCTAAATATGGATTTGGTTTATTTTCGAACATGCATGATATGTTTTTAATTTCCAGATTTATAAACACTGGATATGAATTACCAAATTTTTTTTTGAATTTATAAATGTTGAAGTTCTGAGAATCCTTTTCTTTACGATATTTTGTGAATGTTTAGTTTCATATATTTAGAAAATATATAATGTACATCAACAACAATTTCAAAAGCGTATAATCAAATTACTAAATTGTAACAAACTATATTGTACATGAGCTCTGCTATGAAGAAAAAAAAATATTGTACATGAACTGCAATAAAAACGAATAAAAGGGAAGAGAATAAAAAATCAAAGCATAAATAAAATCTCACAAAATCAGGGAATTTTAAAAATTATAAAGTGATATAAAAACGAAAGAAAGGTACCGAATATAAAATCCAATCAGAAGACAAAATGGCAAAAAATCAGGGGAATTTGAAAATCAAAAAAAGGAAAGAGAAAAGAAAATGAACGGTTAAATAAAGGGAAAAAAATAATTAAATAAGGGGTAAATCAGGTATATTAAAAAATATCAAATCAGAAATGGGCTAAAAAGCTTTATAAAAATGAGGGGCTAAAAAAACATAGCAAATAACCAAAATAGGCTATATACTGGATTATCCCAAATCGGACCTACATTCAATTAGAATTAAATTTGTTAGATAGTTGAGGTATTATTCGTGGATTGTTAATTTTAATGTAATTAAAAATTTATAAAATCTGTCTCAAATAACATAAATCTTTATATTAATTATTAAAATGTCTGACATAATTATAGTAAATAGTTTTAATAATTTATTGAACTATACTTTATTACTTTTTATGGGTATTTTCAATGAATTTGTTTGTTTTTTACTTTTTAAATTAAAGTTCAATAATTTATCAAACTATTTGATTGTTTTTCATTATTATTTTCAATTAAATTTTTGGTTTTTCACATTTTTTTTTCAATAAATTATTGAATTATAATTATACCGTTTGAATAATTTTCAAGAAGTTACGACATTTTAATTAAAAATATACTATTTTTATAATTGTCACTAGAATTTAAGGAAGTAATGAGAAGATAATACACATGAGACACGTAAGCATTAAAACAGCCACAAAGCAAAGCGACCATTCAATAATAATAAAATATTGTTAAATTGAAGACTTTGTCAAAAACCATCCAATCCAACTGTGAAACAAAGGAGGAGTATATGTTTTTTTATTTTATTTTATTTTATGAGCCGTTAAAAATTTAGGACATTCCTTAAATATATGCAAATGCATGGGTGGGAATGGGGATGACCGAAAAACCAGGTTCTATTTCCGGATATTTGAAGCATTATATAACTCTCTCACATTACATACGAATTTAATATCCCATCATCGTCTCTGATCGGTGGGAGAGTGGAGGGAACACCCAAAAAAAAGAAAAAAAAAAAAAAAAAACATAGAGATATATAATGGTTGGTAAAGTGATTGTATCAGGGATATCCCTGATTCTTGTAGTTGGGGTGGCTCTTGCTGTTGTTGCTGTTGTTCACAAGAACAATAGCAACAATGTTTCAGAGAATTTATCACCTCAAATGAAAGCCGTTTCCTCCATTTGTTCTCACACTGACTTCCAACAAGAATGTCAAAATAGTCTTGGCAAAGTTGTTCAAAACTCCACCTCTGACCCTAAAGCCTTTGTTCAAGCTGCCGTTCTTGCTACCATCGAGGAAATCAAGAAAGGTCACAACTTGTCCGAATCCCTCCTCGGCGAAGCCTCTCACAATTCTACTCTCAAAATGGGAGTCCAAGATTGCAAAGACTTGTTGCAATTTGCCATCGATGAATTGCAAATGGCATTCTCCAAAGTTGGTGATAAAGATTTGAAGAACGATAACCAAGTAACTGCTGATATCATGAACTGGTTGAGTGCTGTTGTTTCTTATCAGCAAACTTGCCTTGATGGACTCGACGTCGATCCCAAAATCAAACAGAAAATGCAAGACGGCCTTAATGTTGCCTCAAAGCTCACTAGCAATGCTCTTGCTATTGTTTCTGAGGTCTCTAAAATTCTCCAGGCCTTTGGTAATTTGCAACTTAAGCCCCAAGCAACCAGTGGGCGACGACTTCTCGAAACGAACGAAGTTGACAGTGAAGGATTCCCAACATGGTTGTCGAGACCAGACAGGAAGCTGCTTGCCGTGGGTGGAGTGAGACCAAATGCAGTGGTAGCAAAGGATGGTAGTGGACAGTTCAAGACCATTGCTGCAGCTCTGGCTGCTTACCCAAAGAACTTGAGGGGACGATACGTGATCTACGTGAAAGCAGGAATCTATGATGAGTATACCACTGTGACCAAAGACATGAAGAATGTGTTCATGTATGGTGATGGTCCCAGAAGGACCATTGTTACTGGACGCAAGTGCAATCGCGATGGAATCAACACCATGAACACTGCCTCTTTCGGTATGTAATTGTAATTGTAATTGTTTTTTTTTAATTGAATATTTAATCAATCATATATACTACACTGCAGCTGTCGTTGGAGAAGGGTTCCTTTGCAAGTCCATGGGATTCCGCAACACAGCCGGTGCAGAGGGACACCAGGCCGTTGCTCTTCGTGTTCAATCCGACATGTCAGCTTTCTTCAACTGCAGGATGGATGGTTACCAAGACACTTTATATGTACAAACCCATCGTCAATTCTACCGCAACTGTGTGATTTCGGGAACAGTAGACTTCATATTTGGTGACTCGACAACGTTAATCCAGAACTCATTGATCATCGCAAGAAGACCAATGGATAACCAACAAAATACAGTGACAGCACATGGAAGATCAGACAAAAGAGAAACAACAGCTTTGGTGATCCAGAACTGCAGGATTGTGCCTGAACAGAAACTCTTCAGAGATAGATTTAGAATCCCAACATACTTGGGAAGACCATGGAAGGAGTATGCAAGGACAGTGATAATGGAATCGACATTGGCAGATTTTGTAAGGCCAGAGGGTTATCTGCCATGGTCAGGAACATTTGCACTGGATACATGCTTGTATGCAGAGTATGGAAACAGAGGACCAGGAGCAATAACAACCAGGAGGGTCAGATGGAAGGGTTTCAGGGTCATCAACAGGAGGGAGGCTCTTCAATACACCGTCGGCGGCCCCCTCTTCCAGGGTAATACCTGGCTCAGGGCCACTGGGGGACCTTTCATCCTTGGCTTGAAAAACTGAAATAATGGTTATTAATTTGTTCTGTTCAAAGCCAAACCAAACCAAACCAGACATTATTGGAAGCTATTGAATCATTGTATTCCTCCATCATTTGGGTTTATAACATTTGTCTTCATATTATGTAATGAATTTTAAGTACCTTCGATTGACATCCCCAAAAAAACAACTAAAATGTTTTCATGTTTCCAATGACAATAATATTATGATATGAATCTGTCTCTAATACATATTACATACACATGACACGCAGAAGAGTTTATTTAATCTGTATGAACTCCATTTAATTTTACCACAATTAGTTATTATCTTCTTGTCTTATCGCGAGACAAGCAGTTTTCCACCCAAGAATATATCTATATATTTTGCATTATCAAATTAAAGAGTATTGCGAAAGAGTTTTATGTTAAAAACTAATGTTACTGGCTTCAAATTTTACATAAAATTGATATAGCTCTCACAAGCACCCATGCACCTCCCTATGATTAGGGCACTTGTAAATGTAGCTAATTTGGTAGTAATATTTATAAAAATATCAACTCTTAAAATATTTGTAAATATAGTAAATTTTGATCGATAATCATTGAACTACATATTGTTATACTAAATTTATCACTTATATACACATTAATCAATGCTTAACATAATACAAGTTACTGTATTTACAAAGTAATGATATATTACAAATCTTGCATCAAAATTTGCAATTGCTACCCAATAAACTTTTCCTCAAGGAAACATCCATATCCGGAATGAATACAAAACATGATAACTAACCAAATAAACAGACAATAAAAATTCATTGGTTCAATAATGAATGAAAAATGTCTAACGAAGATTTGCATCGGGAATATAATAAAATTCGAAAATATGAGATGGCTACAATTGAATTTATAATTGATGTGGCTACATTCTAAACAACCCCCCTTCCTCCTAATGTGGCTATATTTTTAATTGTTCCCATTTAAAAAGATGGATATTTTCAAGTTGACAAGCTATACTTATCACGAACTAGAAAAGATCATCAGTGATCTCAAACCTACAGAGTCGACCTTCAAACTCAACCAAATACAACGTGTGACTGTTTCAGGAATTATTACTGACTTGCTAATCTTCATCTTCACTTTCATCACTATATGAAACTAGTCCCATTTTACCAGCTTCTTGCGGGGCATCACTAACTCTATTAGGCGTTTTTGCTAATTCTAAAGACTCCTCTATATTGGCCTCACGGGCTTCCACCACGTTACAATCTTTTTCTGGACTGCCGGGTTCAATTCTCGCTTTCTTTGTCTGTGGCTTGACTTTAATGATCATTCCTAAGGGTCGAGCTACAGGATTTTTCACCCGAACTGATGCTTTTTCCTGTAAACAGTTCAGGATGAAAGCAGAGTGTTATTCGTATGAACTTCAAATGTAGTTGCTCTATCAATCAAGCAAAGAACAAACAACTATGACGAATCTGCTCACCTCCTTGCATGAACAAAACACATTACAGTACTATCATGAATGAACGAGGAGACTGTGTAAGTGCAAAGTAAGAGAGCGAGAGTAAAACAGATTTTAGAAAATCTTCAATTTCATGTTCTGCCAGACGCACACTTGAGACACCAATAAAAACACCTAAAATGTTAGGATTTACAACATTTGTGAGCTTCCGTTGATTATTAGAATTTATGAATAAGGTTTTTTTTTATTGAAAGCAATCTAATCAATGGAAATAAATAATTTCACTACTCACTCCGAATTATTATTTTTCCTAAATGGCTTTTAAGAAATACCAGAATTATTGATTGATTGAATGCTCATTAGGTTAGGTGGCTAATCTCATTTGAGTTATATGATACTGCTTCCAGTTCATACATAAACTAGGGAAATTACTCTCTCGCACCCATAAACATGAACCAAGCACAGGCAAAATCTCCATCAAGAGCATGTAAAACTCGAACTAAACTAACCTGAGCGGCTGGAGCAGGGGTTGTCTCCTTCAGTTCATGCAACATCGTAGATTGTGCTGCTATTGCTGCCTGAAAGAACAGCATGAAAAGGTGCTAGAGATGAAATTCAAAGTTGGCACTGTGGTATGCATTAAGGGTGGACAAGAAGTACAATCACTAAGCAATGTGCAACCTACTACAGAATTACAAGCATGAGAATTATTTGTCTGATAAAAAGAGGAATGATCATATGGGTAGATGCCCATAGTTCTTCAACCTTCATCGGTAAATTAATTTTTTTTTTTTGGAAAAAGAGACAGATATCATTAAATTAACAACAAGAGAAAGCGAAAGGAAACCCCTGGCTCTCGTGATAGAAAATCTCCGTAAGCAACAGTTGAGGCTAAAAGCAGCATTTTCCAATGATACTTGATCTAATCAATCAAAGGGGAACCACTGACACTTGAATTGGAAGCTTAGTAAGTTCACTTGATGTGGAGACCTTCTCTCATAGAAAATTCTCCATTTTTCAATACTTATCATTGTTAGTGCGAATGAGTGTAAACTCAGAAGTTGCAAAGAAGATGTCTTTGCATCTCATATACGACAGTAGAGCTACGGTTAGCTAGAATTATACAAACATAAATTAATAAAGAGTTACATACTGCCTGCGATTGCCACAATGAAATGAATGCAATGTAACACGCTCAACTGAAGCGAATAAAATATGAAAGTGCAGTTATGTATTCTTTAGGACATAAGAATAGAAAATGGAGGAAGAATTACTTGAAAACTCCGGAGCTCTTGTGCTTCTTCATCAGCCATGTGCCTTTCGTATTCTCTCTTGGACTATATATATACAAAAAGAAAGAAGTAAATGATAGATTTTTAAGAATGTTGTATAAAAAGAAAATAAATAGTGAGACAGACAGTTTCCAAATTATGAAGAAATTCAGTCTCATCCTCATCAAGAGCTTTGGGGGGTCCTGCAAAAATGGTAAAGAAGGATCATTTCATGAATTGAATTGAAGGATAAGATAGGATTGGATTGGTAAGATGAATATTAGTAGTAGAGCACTGACTGTGCTTGAAGCGTTCATTGAATTCAGCATCACGCTTGTCTTTATTTTCCTTTAAAATCTGCAATCATTCAAAACTAAAGTCTATGCTTTGCAAGCAATGCATTCAATTCAAAAGTAAGAATGGAAAGTAAGGGTTACCTCGAAGAGTGGTCTGTCTCTTTGAGCTGTGCCGTCTTCAACTCGTTCTCCCCTTGTTTTCTTAGCTTCATCCAGCTGCCATCCATTCCATTCCACGCCACAATTTTAGAGTCTAATAATAATCCAATCAAGGAAGAAAAGGAAAGGGATGATGATAGGTAAGGTACCTGTTCCTCAGATACGAAATTCATTAGCCTAATTCCTCGCCCAGATTCCTCCTCCATTCTCGCAAAGCTCCAGCTCCAGCTCCAGCTCCAGAAAAACAATTAACCGAAGCCAAGACTGTTACTTTTTCTTTTTTTATTTCGGAGACGGAAAGGAGATGTTTGAAATGGGCCAAAACCGCAGGCCTGGCCCAAAAATTAAAAGAAAAAGAAGAAGAAATTCCAAATGGAAATCAAAAAGTCAAAACCTCCTATTAGCTTCCTTTCGTTGTTGTTTAAACTTCAGCCGCTCCGGAGCTCAGGTCAATCTTTCATTTTTGTTTTGTTTGAATCTTTGATTTCATGACATTCTATAATAATTCAGTCAGTTCAGTGCGAAATCTTAATGTTTTTATTGGACAAATTTCAGATCTTGTCATCTATATTCAGTCGTAGTATGTTTCGTTGCATCTGATTGTCTTTGTGTAGGTTAAAAAATTATGGGTGGCTCTAAGACTGCTAACTCTGCTACTAATACAAAACCCGCAAAATCAGGTTAATATTGCTACCTTCCTTTCATTATTAGGCTTGAAATTGTAATTGTAATTGTAATTGCAAGCAATTGCATTTCAGGCGGTAAAAAGAAGGAGGTGAAGAAGGAGACTGGTTTAGGTCTTACCAATAACAAGGATGATAACTTTGGAGAGTGGTATTCCGAGGTGCTGTTTCTCTACCTTCCATTTTTTCAAATAGATTCAATATATATGCTATTTTGTTTTTCAGTGATTTGAATAATTCTTTTTCTAGTTTGTCTAGGTTGTTGTCAGTGGAGAAATGATTGAGTATTATGATATCTCTGGCTGCTATATACTCAGGCCCTGGGCAATGTCTATCTGGGAGGTTATGCAAGTATGACTCTTACTCTTTTTTATTACCAATTTTTCTTTTATCACTCTGCTTCACATCATAATCGTGCCTGTTATTTTTCACAATGGCCTTTTATAATTCCCGTGTCATTTTTCGTTATTGCTGTTTGGAAACTGCCCTTGTGATAGTAATTATGATTTCACACCATTTGTGTAGGTATTTTTTGATGCAGAAATTAAGAAAATGAAAATCAAGAACTGCTATTTTCCACTTTTTGTATCACCTACAGTTCTACAAAAAGAGAAGGATCATATTGAAGGTTTTGCTCCTGAGGTGATGATCGTCAATTTTTAACTTGTTATATTTTTCTTGTAGATATAATTATTATTCTCTGGCATGGAGATCATGCACTTTTCCTATGTTTATCATATCGATTTTCATGATATTTGACCATACTCTGCCTGTCTGTCTCTCTATGTTAGATCAAGATCCTCGGTTTCTTACCTCTCAACTCTAAGCTATTTCTCGTCTATTATTGCTTTGGCGTAAACAATAAACTTTTATCGTTGTTTTTTTTAAAGTAAAGTTAATGACAATATTCTAGATTTCTTTGCATTCCTTTTTTAGTTTTCATGAGTATGTGTTTCTTAATAAGATTTCTTTTCATTTCTTATCTTGTAGTGTATTTTTTTTTTACATTGTTTGAACTTTAAGGTGCGTATATGATCTAGTGCTGACAATTTGGTGATTGACATTGAAGGTTGCTTGGGTGACAAAGTCTGGGGAGTCTGAGTTGGAAGTGCCCATTGCAATTCGTCCTACAAGTGAGACTGTTATGTATCCGTACTATTCTAAGTGGATTAGAGGTCATCGTGACTTGCCTTTGAAACTTAACCAGTGGTGCAATGTTGTGAGATGGGAATTCAGCCATCCCACTCCATTTATTAGGAAATTACTTCTGCCTGCACTCTTTCATTTATTATTTTTCCTTTCTATGTTGATGGAATACATTAGTCCTGTTAAAAGTATCATGTTTAAATGTTTGTTCAATGTTCTGTAATATGGCATGTATCAATTGCAGAAATCAGTATGATCTTCTTGAACACTTGCAAATTTTAACAAACTTCATTAATAAAGTATTTGAATGTAATAGACCAACGTTAGATGAAATGATGTCTGCAGGAGTCGGGAGTTCCTTTGGCAGGAAGGGCATACTGCTTTTGCTACCAAGGATGAAGCTGACACAGAGGTAGCAGACTCGGACCATTGAATTTCTACTTAGAACAATGTCTTTGTCATGGTTGCTTGTAGATATTGATGGAGCTACAGGTTCTGCTTTTCATTTTTTTTGAGTGATCAATGATGAAATGAAAGTGTCAAATTTCGTTGGGATTAGTGGTTGGAGAGGAAGCTTCAAATTTTTATATTGTAGGTTAATAATGTCAATGATGTTTCAAGTTTGGTAGATAACTTTGGTATGTTTGGGTGAATATTTTAAAATTGTGTTTAAAAATTGTTTTTTAGTCTAACCAACCATGGGTTGGCCTAGTTGTCAAAGGGATTTTTTAAAACCTTGAGGTCATGGGCTCAAACCATTTGTGGCCACACCTACCTAGGATATTATCCTATGGGTTTCCTAATGTCAAGTGTTGTAGGGTCGTGTGGTTGTTGAGTGAGATTAGTTCTCTTGTCCGGACACTCACGGATATAATTTTTCTCTTTTAGTTGGAGATATTGAGCAGGAGTTCTTTCTTTTTATCACAATCTCTACTCTAAATACAGAGGAGCTAGGCTTCTTCCGGGAAACTTGAGTTGGGATCCCATTGATGTTTATGACAAAGAGTGATTGGAACAACCCTTTACCGAGCCTGAAATCTATCTCGCTATTACTGAACTGGGGGTAATCCTTGGTTGAGAAGCTTTTGGGAGCTTGTATTGGAACGTATTCAAAGAAGAATTTCCAAATGGAAAAAGCTTGCTATCTCTATAGAGGGCAGACTGACTCTTGTTCAATTGGTGCTGAGTTGTATGCCGATTTATTATCTCTCAATGTTTACTATTCCCAAACTTATTGCCAAAGACATTGATAAGATTTTGCGTGATTTTTTCTGGAAAGGCAGTGATGGGGTTCGTGGTTCCAATCTTGTCAATTGGGAGGGTGTGGCTAATAATCCACTCTCATATGGTGGTCTAGCTTTTGGGAATGTCGTCAACCGAAACAAAACGCTTCTTCTAAAATGGTTGTGGAGATTCCCTTTGGAGGAAGAGGCATTATGGCACAAAGTTATTGTTGCCTTACATGGAAAATCTGAAACATGGTGGAGAGCTCTTAACAATTTGTATTGTTCTAATCGTAGTCCCTGGAGACAGATTGCTAAACTCGATAACATACTCAATTCCTTTACTTCTTTCATTCTGGGGAATGGTTCGAAGATTTATTTTTGGGAACATCCTTGGATTTTCTAACGATCTCCTACTGGTTGTATTTCCAAGACTTTATTGGCTGTCCTGTTCTAAGATGAGTACTGTTTCTGAAGTTCGGGATTCCATTCTGTCGTTCAAAAGAAATTTGAAGGATGAGGAGGGGGATGATTTTGTTGGTCTCTTGTCTATTCTGGAAGGGTCCAACATTGTGTCCTCTCAAGATCTCATAATTTGGAAAGGTTTGGGCACTGGTTTTTCGTGTAAAAATGCTCTTTTGTCCATCTCTTCTAACAGCAACGCTCTTTCAGAAGATCTCTACAAAGTTCTTTGGCAAGAAAAGTATCCAAAGAAGGTTAAGGGTTTTTTATGTACTCTCTTTAATGGAGGCCTTAACACCAACGACAGACTCCAAAGAAGATTCCCTGCGATGGCTCTCTCTCCAAACGTTTGTTTTCTTCGTCTTTCTGATGGTGAGAGTGTCAGCCATATTTTTGTGCCCTGCCCCTAACTTCGGGTTTCTGGAACAAGTTGTTCACTATTTTCAAAGTTCATGGGCCTCTCCATCCTTCGGTCTTGCTTGCGGTCCACGAGCTGTTGTGTGGTCAGAATTTAATAAGGAAAGCTAAAATCATCTAGCTCAATGCGATTCATGTGATATGCTTGCTCATTTGGTGGGAAAGAAACAACTGCGTGTTTCGTTTTGATTTTATTTGCTCCTCTTTGCCTAATATTTGGGATAGGGTGGTTTGGCATGCCTCTCTGTCGGTGAAGCTCCCTTGTTAGGGATTTTTGTAATTATAATCCTTCTCAAATCGCTCTCAATTGGTGTACGTTTGTATATTTCATATTATTGATGAAATTGTCTCTTATTTATAAAAAATAAAAATAATAATTTTTTATTTAGTCTAACACTTCAAAGCTATTTCCTATTGGTTTTTAATTAAAAATTGTTAGAATAGGAAATATTAAAAGAAAAAAAGATTATTTGAGAGAATTTTGTTAAAGCCATATGTTGGAACATGTGGTTGGAACTTTATAGAAGAATTTTTGGGAAAAAGTATTAATACGTGGAATCATCTTTGGGAGATTTATATTTTTCATGCCTTTGCCTTGTGTTATTTTTCTTTTATTATTGCCGCCCATTGGGATGCCTTTTTTGTAACCGTTCCTTTGGCATTTAAAAAGAAACCAATAAAAACTGAACTGAAGTGTATATTGCATTTAACCCCTGTATTTAAGGAAAAAAAACCCTAACTTTTTAGCAACGACACCTCTATTCACAAAGGCGCTCGCCTCATAGCCATCTCCATCTTGGCATGGCGATGAAAAGGTGCTCATGGCGAGCGCCTTACTGAAGCTGCTCGCCTGAGCTTGTGGCGAGGCAAGGGTGGAGCTGGGTGTCACGGTCATACATTTTTCGCTAACATGGCCAGCCGTAAGGCTTCTCTAGCCCAAACACTCGTATATGAGTCATAAAGGATCTCTGTCGGACTTTAGGCGAGGTTCTTTCATCAACTGGGTTCATCTGATGCATATTGAGGAAGTCTTGAACCAAGACAACAAAACTAGCCCCACACGCGTGAGCACACTCTTACTCGACACTGGCATAGCTTTAAGCGGCATTCTAGACTTTCGCATGCATATCGGAACACTCTTCGGTCATACACGTCGCCCATACGTGTATCGCTGCACATATGCGACTCAACGGGATCTTGTCTCTTTCACTAGGCTAAGACCAAGCTTCTTTTAGTCTTTGCCCACGCTTGGATGAAGACATCACAGCGATACCGTCGCTATTCGCCTTACGCGGCTTGCCCACAGGCATTTCATGTCAACCGGTCCGTGGGTCTTGTCTTACAGACAATAATCTCGCTCCCGTATGCCTCCGGGACAATTCTATGGCATGGACTTGCCTATCCGAGCAAGCCCACCCTTGTGCACGCTTTACGAGACAACGGCCCCGGGCTGCCCCCGTGTCAATGAGCTTAACCGACATCTTTGAATGGTCCTTCTTGAAGATATGGACAATCACACGTTTATCGAGACGCCGGGGCATAATCCGCTCTATGACGGAACCTCTAGACCCACGGACACAGCGCAATGTCGGCACCCCGTGACGCCGACACTGTCCCTGGGATTTCCCGTCCCGAAGAAGTCACCCGAGACACACTAGTCCCTCGATGCTCGCCCTCGTCATGACACACGCATGTGCCACGTGGTAGCTCACTTAGGCACCATGGCCCAAAGGTGGTGGAGAGCCAACACCATGCACCCCCTTATAGTACATTCTAAGGCATTTTTGCTTTGGCAGGAGTAGACGTGCAAAGTGGCGAGGAGTCACTCGCCTCTGTGTAGCCCATATGCTCACTCCGATTGAGACGAAACTTTGCGTGAGTTCATTTGGGATATAAAGTGACTCAATGACACTACCGAACCCATAAAAATGGCACGCTTCCCGAGGTCCCCTTCACGGCCCCCGATGACCACATCCACCCACATTGACATTGTCTTTGCTTCAAGCATTCTACCAATGCATCTTCCACTTGAATTAGCCTTAGTAAGTCTTGTTCCCTCCATACTTTGGGGTTTACTAATGCTCCATTGTCTATGGTCGCACTAGCGCACAACTCGAGCCCTCGATTGGCTTTACGAGCAACATGCACGTTGCCATCTCTTGTTTGCACACTTTGTGTGGGGCACAATCCACTTACTTAAGTAGGATTGTGACACTGGGCACCTCGCCTCTCGCCATAGGCACGTGCCTGGCCTCGCCTTGAAATCACTCTATGAGATCTACTGCTATGGTTCGTATCTGGTGTTTTCTCCTCAATTTGAGAATCCTTTCAACTCTATCCCCTCCTTAACTCCCTTAATCACAACTGTTAAGCTTTTCTTCAACAATTTTTTTTTCCAGTTTCTGTTGCTTTGAGAAAACCAAGGGACCAAAGTGGTTTGGTAAAGTTCCATATACAGTTCGTTGTAGTTTTTAACTTGATCGATGTGCTTGGTTTAGTTCAATGCTGAAGCAGGCCGAACCCAACTGTGCACACCCCTGATTGCATCATTTCTCCTTGCATTTTGGATTTATGGAAATCGTCACCCTTATGTTAATAACACCCCTTACCTTTCTTAATTACTTTCCTTCAATCAGTGGCCTTCTCATGTTTTTTTCTTTGGCAGAATTTTCTCTCTTCAAAATCCCTATCACTAGAAGCACATGGGCTAGTTCGTTTAGCTGAACTATAAGATTTACCCTTAATTAATTTGAAACATGTAAAATAATATTTTAAACAAAACATTAACAATGATACCTAGCAGTAGGTATCATTATTTTTATCAATGCTGTGTGACAAAAAGAAGATTATTTGGGACCATGTTGTGAGAGCCACTTGTTGGAATATTTGGCTTGAACGCAATAGGATAATTTTTGTTGATAGTTACAAATCTTGGGAGGATATTTTGGTGCTTCACTCCTCCGCTGGGAGTTCAAATTGTAATTCTCTTTGTAATTATCCTCCTTCCGTTATAGCTATAAACTGGAAGGCCTTTTTGAAATGGTTTGGTTGGGCTTTTTTGGGCTCTTTCATACATCAATGAAAAGGTCATGTTTACTGATAAAAAATTTGAAGTGCAAGGAGTATTTGTGCAAGGGTATGATTTTTTTTTTTTAAGTATGGATCGAAAGCCCATATGATTAAGATAATGAAAGAAACAAAAAGAGAAAAACCACTACGTAGATAGTGCAAGGGTATGATCTGCAACAACCCAAAGTTTAAGTGTAAATTTTTTTCAGTTTATTTTTAGTTTATATTTTCTCTTTGATTAATTAAAGTTTTATATATTTTTTTTAATAAAATATAATAATTTGATTCAGATTGAACTAGCAGTATTAAGTTTTTCAAGGGTTAACCTTGAGTGCTTTAACTCAAGAATGATTTTATTCTGTTGAAAGAATGACGAAGGATCAATTTAAAAAATCTACCTCATGTAATTTTAGTTGAACTAGCAGTATTAAGTTTTTCAAGGGTTATCCTTGAGTGCTTTAAACTCAAGGATGATTTTATTCTGTTGAAAGAATGATGAAGGATCAATTTAAAAAATCTACCTCATGTAATTTTAGATTTTGCATGTTATGGGATAACTGCGAGGATGCCGTAGTTTGAAACTTGATTTGTGACAAGGATATTAATTATGAATTTCATTATATCTTTTGAGTCTTGTTATCTAGTTTTTTGTGGTACTGTGCCATTTCGTTCTTTTTCCTCTTCTATCTTATCCCCATTGTTCCTCATCAACTAGTTTGGTTTTAATAATTTATTTTGAAGGTCTTTTTTCCACTTGCTAACTATGAACTGTGGATAATATGTTATGCCTCTGATTTACTTTTTTTATGGAAACCTTCCATCATTTATTTGAAGAATACATCGGGGGGTAGGGAAGGATAAAATCCATCTGAGCCAATCAAATGGAGACTAGGAAAAACTGCATTTCTTTCTTATAAGTGTGGTCATTGTTTAAGGTTGCTTTTGTTTCAGGTTTTGGAGATATTGGAACTGTATAGGCGCATATATGAAGAATACCTGGCAATTCCTGTTATCAAGGGCAAGAAGAGTGAGCTGGAGAAGTTTGCTGGTGGTCTTTACACCACAAGCGTTGAGGTATAGATTGATTAATGTAAAGTGGATAGTGAATATTTGCTCGTCTTCTTTTCTTAAAATAATTTATTCTCTTGTAATATGTAGGCATTTATTCCAAACACTGGTCGTGGAGTTCAGGGTGCAACCTCACATTGTTTGGGTCAAAATTTTGCAAAAATGTTCGAAATTAACTTTGAGAATGAAAAAGGGGAGAAAGCTATGGTCTGGCAGAATTCATGGGCCTATAGTACTAGAACGGTAGTCTTCTGATACTTGCATTTGTCTTTAGTAATTCATCAAAATTATTTTCTCTGCTTTTGAACAGCATGTATATTTCCTTCTATGAATATGGTCTTCCATTTAGTTTTTTTTTCTTATTTTTTTATAGCTTTTCCAAATGGTATGCAGATTGGTGTGATGGTTATGGTTCACGGGGATGACAAGGGATTGGTGCTTCCTCCTAAAGTCGCATCCGTTCAAGTTATCATAGTTCCTGTTCCTTACAAAGATGCAGATACTCAAGGAATTTTTGACGCATGTTCTGCCACCTTGGATATATTGTCCGAAGCAGGAATTCGTGCAGAGGTCGACTCTAGGGATAATTATTCTCCTGGATGGAAGTATTCTCATTGGGAAATGAAAGGTGTTCCTCTAAGGATTGAAATAGGGCCTAAAGACTTGGCAAACAATCAGGTTACTAATCGTGGATTCTTAACTTCGCACTATTTTCCAGCTCTTACGTTTTTTTTCCTCATTTCTGAGATTTTGTTTTCTCCTGACCAACACTTCGTTTATTTGCTGATTTATGTTGATTAGTTGCTATGATGTGTATTTTATTTCAAGGTGCGTGCTGTTCGCCGTGATAATGCAGAAAAAAAGGACATATCTAGGGCCACATTGGTTGAACAAGTGAAAGAATTGCTGGAAAATATCCAACAAAACCTATTTGATAAGGCAAAAGAAAGACGAGATGCATTTATTCAGGTTATTAGTACTTGGGATGAGTTTGCGGAAGCACTTGGTCAGAAGAAAATGATTTTAGCTCCATGGTGTGATGAAGAGGTATAACTTTGGTTCTGACTGCTTATAAAAATGTTGCTCTTTTCACTTTCAGCTTCTGGAACCTAATATTCAACTGTAACATCCTCTGCTGGTGTTGTATTTGATTGCGTGGAGATTTTTATGTAGCTTGAAAGTATTTGATGCTCGTTTTGTCTGGAGAAGTTTTTTACGAAAATGATATTTTTGGAATGTTTGTTGATGGTTATATTTTTTTAAAGGGTAGTTTTCTTATGTTCATCTGCAGGAGGTTGAGAAGGACGTGAAAACAAGGACCAAGGGTGAGATGGGAGCAGCTAAAACCTTATGTTCTCCATTTGAGCAGCCATTACTACCAGAAGGTACTGAATTTCTGATCATTTGCTGTATTCCTTTAATTTTTTTTTTAAATTTAAGAACTTCTGCTTGTGAAAGCCTGGGAATTTATTGATTACTTGAATGTGTTCATTGTTCCTTGAGTTACTTTGATGTTTGTGCTCAGGTACCAAATGTTTTGCTTCTGGGAAGCCTGCTAGAAAGTGGACCTATTGGGGCAGAAGCTACTAGGCTATCAGCTGTGTTTTATTGTGACGAGGCTGTAAAGTGAACCTATTGAACTTACACCAGTTCTTTGTCGATTGCTGCCTTCTGAGAGTCTGTGTTAAGTAACTTATTACGACGGGAGGAATTTAATTCCGTTTTAATCAGTTAGAACTTCTATCTGATGCGTTTACTCCCAAGCAAGATTACAATACGACATTGTTGATTATGTTTGCAAACGTTGTCATTTTTTTTAATTGAATTAATGGGATTAGTTTTACAGCTGTTTTTTTTTTTTTTTTGTTTAAACTTAAGTCTGACTGTAAATTTTTATTTTATGCGTTTGTTTGTGCATGCTGTATGCATATCAATCTGGGAAGGAGTTATGCGAATTATTATTTATGCAATTTTGTAGCAGTTAGTGTGAAGCAATACCTTGATGGGGGATTTGAACTTTTTCACTCGGGAGGATGAACCCACGGGTATGTTCTTATTTTGATTCTTCCAGAGAAGCGTTTTTAAATGGGTGTTTAATAGTTATTTATCTTTAAATTCATTGAAATGTTATTAGTTTAATTAATATCCAATTTAAGATTATTGAATTGGAATTTTAGTAGAAGATTTGATATCAATACTCTCGCATAAGGATGAAAGTTTATGCCTTCTCCTATTTGATATAAAATTAAATTTACTGACCCAAGGGTATTGTAATAGTAATATTATTTTACACGAGCTCATTCGACGAATTTCTTTCAATGATATTTGGTTTTTTATGCTGTGGTGATAGTAACTATCTAGAAAAAAAAATCAACACAAATTGTTTTACAGATGCCTCGTGAAACTAGCTCAGTTATGAACATAATTGGTTGATGCATCAATGATTTTTAAGAATCAGAAAAACACAATAATTTCGTCAAACTAGCTCTTTGGTACTCGTGATGATGAATTTTCTGATATCGTTTGTTGAAGAATATCTCCAGTAAGCTGAGTAACAGGGCTCCCATTAGTCTACAATTCATTTGAAATAGGCATCTTCGTTAATAAATCAATCATTAAATTTAATTTAATAAAACACAAGAATCATAGACCTGCAAAGGCAACTAATAATATCATGTTTTACCCACCTTAATTCCAATTGCAATTGCTGTTTTAAGGTTAACAAGTTCACGAGCTTCAATGGATTCTTCCTAGATAAGGCCATATGGTTTTGGTCGAATGCAAATATACTTCTATAGTTAGAAAAGATGTTAATTTTCTTTTAATCATAACTTATTTGTTTGAACTCCAATTTTAATCATTCAAGACTATAATCCTTGTTTTGAGCTTTACATTATGGTTACTTCAAAACATTGAAATCATGAATAAATAAAAAAAGTTATCATCATTAAAACATTATGTATGATTGAAATTATAAACCCTTTTTATTTACTGAGAATTTCAAAGTTTTGAAGTGACCATAATGTAGGGGTTGAAACGAGTTTTCTAAAACATCTTGAATCATTCAAATCAGAATTCAAAAGAAAAAGTTATGACTAATGAAAGTTAATAACGTTAGTGTGGAGGGTCAAAATAACATAAATTTGGAACTGTAAAGGTATAAAATTTCTTTTTTTAATTATAGTGGGTGTGTTTTTATTTGATCAAAACCATAAAGTTTTTATTTGTATTTTACCAAAAAATTTATTAAGAGATTGAGGGAACCCTCGCGAGATGAGACATGTTTGGAGTGTTTGAGAAATAAGTGTTTAGGGAGATAATGTGTAGAGAGAAGTTAAGAGTGAAATTGTGTAATTGTATAGAAAGAATTAATGATATAAAATTGGTTTTCAACTATCGATAAACGAATTTCTCTACATTAATTATAGAACCTAAAGCGCCTTACATGGTAGACGACTCAGTGTTGGGACGCGCAATGGTTGAACTTAGACACTTTGTCCAAGTATTCATTGCATATATATAATGTCCGACTAATTCTCCACTATCCCAATTACACAATTACTTTCACAACCCTTGACTATCTAGATGTATAATAAAGAAACTTTAATGGATCTTATGACTATTTTATTTATGGATCTTACGCTTTTATTTTATAGTATGACTATTTCAGATTTTAGAAAAAATTGTATAAACCAACTTTAAATTTTAAGAGTTGTAATACTTGCATTTTAAAATTTTATTTATACTAATTGACTCCTTAAATTTTGTGAAGTGTTCAAATTAATCCAAAAAAATTAAATTTGATAAATTACCCCTTAAAATTATTAACTAACTAATTATTATTATATTTTTCCTATGAGGTCATATTTCTGAGGGTCGATGTCTCATCCCGACCCAGTCCTTGACTTTGACTATAAAATCTTTACCGGGTTGGGATTAAGAGTTCTTCTCTGATCCCACATTATCCCTTCCCGTTGATATTAAATATATATTATTCGGCTGTGGTGATTTTTAAGAGTTTTATTTCAAAATTTAATGAGGTAAATTGTTAAATTAATTTTTCTTAGGTCTAATTTTAACAATACAAATTTCAGGGAGCCAATTGCTGAAATTGAAAGTTTAAGGATTAAAATTTTACAACCCTATAGTTTAAATATAAATGGTCTCAAATAGCATATTTTTGCATACATATGTCAAAACTTTTTTAAAAAATTATCCAAATATATATTCAATAAATTATTGAGCTATTGAATTATATAGTTCAATAATTTATTGAACTACATTTTTTCATTGTTATTTTTAATGAACATTTTGATTTTGTCTTTTTTTTAGTTCAATAATTTGTCTTTCCTTGTTATTTTTCAATGAATTTTCATTTTTATATATTTTTAGTTCAATAAATTATTGAACTATATAATTGAAACTAAAAATTATGATATTTGAATAATTAATATATAAAAATATATTATTTCAATAATTATTAAAATCCTGTAACGGAACACTTGAAGTTGAAACTAAAAATTTAAAGATCAAGGGCAATTTTCTCAAAAATTTATATTTAGAAAATTATTTAGCAGTCACTTACTTTATACCTAATTATGTGTCCTTTGTTTCGTGGCCTGCAGGCTGATTGTATTATACTTAACTCCGGAGGCGATTAAGAATTAAATATTAGGTGGAGTTTTGGATTTTCTTGTTTGATGGCTATACTATATTTATATATATTCCAACTTGCATTTCCAAATTAGATAAACGTCAACCAACAATGAATTAGTCAAAACTCAATAACCTAACAAATAATTTTTAACACAGATCACAAGTTCAAAACTTTGACCGTTGACTTTAAAGCAAAGTGGAGTGGTGGTAAACTCCCACAAAATACTTTATTATATATATATAATATCAGTCATATAGAGAAGAGAAGTAGAAGTAGAAGTAGAAGTATAAGTGCTCCTTCACCTCAACATTCAATTCAATTCAATGACGATTATAATTTTGCTGTCATTTTTTCTGATCTTGGCCGAGGCTCATCGTCGACCGACAGTATCTTCTTTGGTTAGCGAAAAACTTTTCAATGACATATTTATTCACAAAGACAACACGGCATGCCCAGCTAAAGATTTCTACACTTACAAATCATTCATTAAAGCAACTCAATGTTTTCCCAAATTTGGTACTACTGGAAGTTTAGAAACACGTAAACGTGAGATTGCTGCCTTTCTTGCTCAAATCTCTCATGAGACAACAGGTGGATGGGCGACTGCCCCTGATGGACCTTTTGCATGGGGTCTCTGTTTCAAAGAAGAAATCAATCCTCAGATCAATTATTGCGACTCTAATAATAACCTTCAATGGCCTTGTTTTCCTGGAAAGTCATACAAAGGAAGAGGTCCTATTCAACTATCTTGGAATTTCAACTATGGACCTGCTGGAAAAGCAATTGGATTCGACGGATTGAGGAACCCAGATATTGTTTCTAACAACTCTCTCATTGCATTTAAAACGGCTTTATGGTTTTGGATGACAGTGCAGCAGCCGAAGCCTTCATGTCACAATGTCATGATTGGACGATATGTTCCCACCAAAGCTGACATTCAAGCCAATCGAACTGCTGGATATGGTCTTTGCACTAACATCATTAATGGTGGACTTGAGTGTGGGATACCCAATGATTCTCGAGTCAATGATCGAATTGGATATTTTAAAAGATATGCTCAACTCTTTTATGTCCATACTGGACCTAATTTAGATTGCCAGAATCAGAGATCTTTTTAGTTTCATTTTGTGTTTTTTAAGGTCAACGGATGATGATGCAACACATAGTTGTTGTTTCAGTTTGTTTGTCTCCACAAGATTTTTGATTCTCTTCCGAAGGTCAATGGTAAATTGATTGGATGTGACTTTTCATAAATATATCTAACTAAGACTGATTGGATTGGATGTATCTGTTTTTCTCTCTCACATTAAAATTACTGGTCTGATGGTTGAGGTTTCATGTAAATCCACATATTAATACTTGAGGTTCAAAAATACTTGTCAAATAACACTTATGTGGTTTCAGTCAAATGCATGAGTACCCCTTTTCTTTTAAAATGACAAATCACACCCTTCAAATTATGCCAATGAGACTCTGCTCTCCAACGTTGTAAACTTTCTTTTAGCCGTAACTTTTTTGTTTGAACTCCGTTTAAATGATTCAAGATATTTTGGAATCCTCATTTCGGACTCTATAATCACCACTTTGTTATGTGGAGATTAAGTGTGAAATGTAGAAGAAACTCGAGAGACAGAAAACGAAAGGAAAAGATAAAATGAAAATAAAGAGGATGGGAGAGAGAAACCGAATAGTGCAGGGAGAAAGGAAACGTTGAATATCTATGGGTTTTATATCTACAATTAGATATAAGGCAAAGGGAAGGTTTGTTTGATGCTTAGCCATATTTGAATCAGATGGATGCGGAAGCAATGCTTACTAGAATCAGAAGTCATTTTTTTATACTTCAGATGAGCCTAAGCTTGTTGATTCCATGAGCCTAATCAGTAGTCACGGAGAAATCGGGAAGACAAAGTAGAGAAGAAGAAAACCATAATAAACTAAACCTTCTCATCTGCTCAATCATTGCAAACATTTTACTTGCGTTGAATGAAGTCTAAAATTTGATGGAAAGAAAATATACAAATTTATACAAGGGTCATTTTATTCACATCGCAAATAAGGGTACAACATTAATTTGTCAACAAAATTAGCAGCAGTGCTGATATTGAGTTTGGAATGATGTCTTGAGGTGAACAAAAATACAATAAAATGAAGAGAACTCTACCGCTCAAACTTAAAAATGGGACATCATCTATTACTGGCAATTAAACAAAACAAACTCAAGCTAAAACTCTATCTGCAGAACGATGCTGAAAGTGTCACTGCTTGCAGAGCCCATCAAATTCTATATACTATTTATACACATTTTGTGACAGGAAACCGGTTACCTCTGCTGCAACTTCATAGGCACCCTCCACACATCGCCCCAAGGCTACACCAGAAACATAGTTCCCTCCTAGAAACAACCCTTCCAATCCAGCTTCTCTAAGGGCAGACTTTGCAGCATCTAAATGATCAAGATGGCCAATCAAGAACTGTGGAATGGCTTGTGGCCAGACTCGCACACTGAGTACCACTGGATCTTTTGCATTACTGTTTATGAGGATTTTTCTCAAATCTCGATCAACTACTTCAACAAGTTCACTTTCTGTCTGTTATCACACAAGCACTAAGTTACAAAAAATAATAAAAAAGCTAGGGAGACGGTAAAACATTACGTCACAAGAAACATAATCAGCTTAAAAGATAAAACTTACCTCAAGGTCAAGGTGAAATTTTGGGTGGCTTGTGTTAGACACTATGTTGACTGTATGATTAGGTTAGTTATATAAGCAAGTTATTGTTTATTAGAGTGCCGGGTATAGGTTAGTTGTATGAGCGAGTTATTGTTTGTTAGAGTATCCACTGTTCAGTAGTTTGCTAGCAATCTGCTCCCAATAGTAATAAATAGAGGAAAGGGTGGTGAGTGAGGTAGGCAAATGATAGGCCCAAGTCCAAACCACCAATTCAACTCAAGAATACCAGGAAAAGCAAACGGCTCAAAGGAGCAAGCAAGCCCAATGTGAGGGGAACAAAGAAAGCTTTAGCATACTATGGGCAAGGCCCATAGCATAAATGAATGGAGCTAGTTGTAAAACTTATATTTTGGAATGTGGAATGCTGTTATTTGGATGTGTGTAAAATCTGTGGGGGAGAGATAGCTGTCTCGAAAGATTATCAATCTCATATTCGGTAGGCCTACGGATCTCATATTTTCCTTTCCAATAAAATTGAACATCGGATCAGTATATATCCAAAGGTGTAGAGAAAGACAATGATCATCTTTTTGCGAAATGCAACTTTGCCCATCTTCTTTGTGATAGGAACCAAAACTTGGTAGGTATAATCCAGAAAAAATAGGGGCTAAATTTGTATTACAATAACAAAGAGATAAAATATGTTAACCTTTTGAGAAGGTTAATCTCTTCCACAGAAACCTGCAAATAATTGCCTGATTCAATTTCCTTGCTCACACTATTTATAACCAACCTTTCTCAACAAACTCATTATTGAATGACTATAAGAACACCAATATCAATATATTCCTAACACAGAGAAAATATTATAGAAATTTCTTCTGGCTGCTATGTGTTACCCAAACTAATCAAACATTTCTTGGGTCAAACGGTTAGAAGTCTTGAGGTTAAGGATAAATCTAGCATAGATGAACAAATGCCATGTGAATAAATCTACAAAAGATATGGAAATAGTGGAATAGTAGAATTTTCATTTAAAAATTAGGGATGTGAGTCAGATATAGGATACATGCATTTTTTTTTTCAATTTACTTTGATCTCCATTGCAAATTTTTTTATTAACACTGTCTTTATCTACAATCTCTAATGGCTTCTTGAATAGGGTTGGACATGACCCATGTCTCCATTCTTCTTTTGTAATTATCTTTGTTGATAAATAATACATGTTTGACAGTTTGATTGGCATATTAGTTATGAAGAACTGGTAATTATCTTTGTTGACAGTTTTTTGCACTTAATTTTCCTAACAAAATCTACTTTTTAAAAAATATTTCCCAACTGTGGTCAAAACTATTTTTTTTACCTTAGATAGAATACCAGGATTTTGAGCACCTCCAATGTAGTTCAAGAGCAACACTCTTCCATCAGGCGCTCGATTGGGAAAAAGTGATGAGCTGTATATGGTTCCTGCAAGAACCCGAGCATGGATTTTGATATTTTAATAGCCTAACAGTAACAGCTGTAAGACTTATATGATGATATTTAGGTTAACACGTATGTTAGGTATAGCTTCATCCATAGACAATGTAAAAAATGCAGACTCACCTAAAGTTGTCACCCCCTGGCTGCGGGGATGCAATTGACCAAAGCCTTTTAATTCACCATCTATCAAGCATTCTCTCCGAATTGCTTCTTTTGGATATGATACAGTCACTGATGCAACTGGTGGATAATAAAATTTTGAAAGTGCATCTGCAGCAGTCACCTGCAGGCAAGCGAATCAGCAAGAAGAAAAAAACTTTGGAAACGGCGAATCAAACATAACAAATTCTGGACTTGCTATTTTTGTACCAACGGGTGACTTAACAAAAAATTTAAAAATGCATGATTATATACTAATGAGTAAATTGAATTGCTTGAAAGTTGGACTGAACATCCTTCATTCAGGTTACGGAAAGAACTAAATATTTGTCATGTTTTACTGCAAACAGAAAACCAAAGATGATAAACAACATAGTTTTATGTGCATGTTTCTACTCAAATAATGCCAAATTTAAGCAACACGCATGACATACTGATCACAAGGAGTTGAGGAACAAACAGCGCACCAATCAACCTAGCTTTTGTCTACCACACACACGATGAATAATATTAACTAAGTGCATGCACCCTCAAAATTACCCTCCACTCTTCTTGAACTTCAGATATAAGGGAACCTACAATCTTGATGAGAACAATCAAGAATATTAATAACTTGACCTTTCCAATATAAGGATATAAGGATATATATATATATACTGATCTTTCTCTTCATTGGCTCTACCATCAATATCTATTTTTGTAACCGCAATTCAAGTTTATGTTTGTTTCCACATTGTCAATGCTATGCCGTTGTCTTTTCTTAGATCTACATACAAAAATTGTGATTAGTAGGCTGTATGCCCTTTGCTCCAAGGTGCATGAAACAAATTCACTTTATAGAATATACACTATTGTGCCCAAGTCCATTATTTTGATTAATGGGTGATCTCTAGGTTCCAAAAAGGTAAACAAATTACTTTTTTTTTAACACTGGAGAAAGCAATAGAAAAGCTCGAATTTATCTGAAAACTAGTATCGTTGAAAGTAAAACCTAAAGATATCTTGACATAAGAACCATACGATGCAAAATATATTCAAGTCCAAGAAAATTAAATTACAGATATTGGACGCAACAAACTGCTGGCAACATAAGAAGGAACTGTCATGATGACACTTCTGCTCAAAATAGACACCAATCCTTCTGGTGTTTCATATGTCAAACAATAACCCCCATCGTCCACTTTACTCACACTAGACAGCTTCCAAGACAGTTTTACTTTACTGCCCAAGCTACAACAATAGGAAAAGTAAAAGAGATCAGAAATCCAGAGACTGATAGACAAACATTTGTCAGTTGTCAGAAAATTAGTTTTCGACAAAATTTACCAATTAGAAATGGCATTTGGCAGCATGGCAAGTCCTTTCCTAAAAGATCCAACAGTTTGACCCTTAGGTTTTGGAAGACGCCTAGAATGAAACAAGATCCATATCATGAATAAGGCAGAACAAGGGGAAAAAATGGAGCATAATGGAAGAAAGAAAGTCCGTGAAGTTAAATCCTTACGGATCTCTTGGTGGCTTGGTAGCTCCATTCTTCTCCTGTAATGCTTTGAAAGTTCCACCAATAATACTACCACCATTCTGCTCTAGCTTCCAAACCTTTCCAAAAGCAGCTTTCATACTTAGCTTTGAAGGGTCACCAGCATAAACACCTGAACAAGACGTTTGCAGGTCAACAGTTGACTTACACAGGCAAAATGAATCCATTACAAAAGGTAACAGGAATTATAGCTATATAAACAAATATGCATAAAGGTAGATCAGTATTTTGGATAGGATATGGTTAATCACCAGAACAAAATGGTTCTATCAAGCGTTCAAAAACCTCATCACCAAGGTTCCGACGAACAAATTCTTCAACGGATTCCTCATGATCCTGTTACTTTTGACAATATTACTAAAATATGAGAATATATTGAGGGGGCAGGTAAAAGTAGTGGGAATGCAGTTGAATAATGAGAAGACAAACTGGAGAAGGAGGGCGTATGCCGAGTGCACCGAAGCCTGCTCTGAGTTTTCCAGCAATGCTCATCAGGTCAAAGAAAGGTAAATCAGAAGGGTTGGAGGGTACTGGCCTTAATTTTCCATTCCACAATACAAAACGAGGTGCATTTGGATCTCCTAGAACTAGATCATCTTTCAAGCCACTATCCACCTAAATAAATCATTTCATTTAATATCAAATCAAATCAACAAATGATCTATCTAAAAATGGGAAAGAGTGATTTGAAACCATACCACCATAGTAAGTAAAGGATCAGAGGGCTGAAAACTATTAGGACCCTCTTCCCAAAGATAACCATCTCTTTCAACAGTGGTTATATTGCCTCCAACGCGATCTTTAGCCTCAGTAACGATAATGTTAGGGGCAACATCGGGGTACTTTGTGGCAAGGGCTTGAGCTATGCAAAGCCCACTAATTCCACCGCCAATAACAACACAATCAAGCATGGAACTTGCCTTTGAAGGAGAAACTGAAACAGTGGAGCCCTCAGCGATTGAACATCTCAACTTGTTTCTAAGAATTGGGTATGGTTTCAACAAGGAAACGGAAATGTGTGGTGGGCGGAGGAGAGGATTACATCGGAAAGGGAAGTCAACAAGGAGGCTAGCGCCGGTGGCCATTGTTGTAACTGTAAAGTTGCAGAGGCAAGCAAGGCAACGCCACGATGGGTTTTGTTATCCACAATCACAAAACATGTCTAAATTCTCCCGTGTGTTACCATTTTACGGGAAAAAAATTTAATTTAATTTAGTTGCTTGTTTCAAGTATTTTAATGAAACTCCATAATTAACTTTAGGTCGCCGAATAATTACTGGGACGTTCGTTGGGGTTCCACATTAAAGATGCGCGGAGAATTAAGTTATATTTCGCTTTACTGGGAATGGTTGGAAACGGTGGTTGCTTGAAGCGAAGAGATTCTTATTAAAGCTCGCATGTTTGATGCCGTGATTGCTTCCCTTTATTCGTATGATCGCAACAGTGACATTATCCGAGCCTTTTGTGAAGCCTGGTGTCCGTCGACGAATACGCTTCACACTGCTGTTGGAGAAAGGTTGTTCCTTGTTGCAAAGAATTGACATACACATATACTCAAGGTGGGCATATTTTCAAGATTTGTCAATACCTTTTTGCTGCTTATTACCACAATGCAACTATAGAGAAAGATTGTTCTAAAGTTTCTATTACGGCGTGGATCTCTTTCTGGTTCAAAGGTAAGTCAAAATATGGGAAACCTCCTCCTCGAAGGGCAAAGAAGAACACACGTCCTCAATCTACACATAATCCAGATGGTTCGCCTATCAAATGTGATGCTTGGTCAAATGAAGAGGAAGACATATTTTATGGTCTTGGTGTCCAAGAAGAACTTAAAGAAAAGACTTATTTGGCTGCTTTTCTCTCTTGTTGGTTATATGTGTTTGTTTTTCTTGTTGAAGATATTACCCGCATCCGACCAGAAGTCTTTAAGTCTTCTTGGTTTATGTTCGATGGTAACAATTTTAGCCTTGCAGTCCTAGTCTTGGCGAACATTTACTATGGGTTAGGCAAGATTTCTAACGGTTCTTATTCAGCAGGTCTTTCAGAGGCTTGTTTTCCGATGTATTATGTTTATAGTTGGTTGGCGTATTATTTCAACACTCACTTCAAAGTTCTGAAAGAAGTTAGAGGCCCAATGATGGTTAATTTTTTTGGAGAAGGTGGTGCCAAATACTTTAGTGATATTGAAGCTCGTGATTTAATCCATAAAGGAAGATCGATAGCGTGACATGTGAATCTTCAATTTAGGAATAGAGGGGAGTTTTTAATAGATGATGGCATCCTTCTTCCTATTTTCTCCTCATATTTAATAAGTATTTGATCGGGGTTTTTGTCATCAAGACATGAGAAATATATAATTATAGAACCCTATAGTCCTTACCGATTTAGCCGACAATTTGGATTTTATCAAGTATACTTTCCAGCGTGGAGCTTGAATCCACATAATCAAGTCACTGAGCGTTATAAAGATTGATGGGCACTTAAACATGGGAACTATCTTGAAGATAATGTGAAATACTTGGCGACGAATGCTCTTCTTCCTTCACCAAATCCTAAACGATCGAAGAATGATCATGTTGTAGAGAAAGGAGGTAAAAAGCTTCGTTTACTTGAACCTAAACTATTGCAACCCCTAGCTTGCAGAGAAGATAACGAAAGTCATAGTAGTAACGGAGACTAACATTGGAAAAGACTTAAGAAGCCACAAAAGCTATCTTTTTCGGATGACGATTTTTTTAATGGTGTTCAAAGTGCTTCAAACTTCCCAGATCACGTTGATAATTAGGTAATACCGCCTTTTTTTTACTTTTCTCTTTTGATCACACGTTGCTTATATACTTATCAATATTTCTCTTCTTCTTCTTTTTTTTAGCCTCCTTGTGATGACTTTATTCAAGAAAATCAACAACACAGTGATCAATCTTGTATGGGCCCTAATACTTTTGATTTTGTAGTCACCAAAATACAAAATTCGAAGGCATCAAATAATGATGAAGTTGTGATCCTGAATGAACCCTCTATTAAAATTACTGCCAATGAAGAGAAAAATAAGGGGAAAAAAATTCACACTCATGAAGTTTCCCATTACTGCGTGGATATTGTAATTTCTGGCTTCAGACGCCAAGTTGTTTCGGTGATGTGGGAGAGCATTCAACAGAAACTGATTCGTACTTCTGTTGATTAAGTTCCACTTCTTGAGGGTGAAGTGCACAAAATATTCAATGCCATGACTGAAAACAACGTAGTTTATTTAGGCCGTTTCAAACTATTGTGAATGAGTATTTTCATAAAGTTAAACAGTATAATGATTTGCAATCATCGTTATCTTCACGGTTGACTTTAGCAGCCCAGGATCACTAATTATTGACCCTTAAAATTCGTTTGGAGGAAGCATCATCTTTTGAGAAGAATTTAATGCAAAAGCATAATGCATTTCGGGAGCGTAGAAAGAAAGGGCTCTTGAAAATCAAAGAGTTGGAAGCGGAGATTGAGTCTATAAAGACTGAAAATAAGGAAGTTGAAAAGTTAATGCTTGAGAATGAAGAAAAGTTGAGGAAATAGCGAGATGAGACTTCTCAAATCCATGATGAACTTAGTGTTATTGAAAGCGCTTCTACAATGACGGATGTTGATGTCAAGAATTCAGAGATATTTCATCAGCTATTAGATGGAGGGCGTCTAGAGTTGAAAGACTACAAACTATTTCATTGATTTTTTTTTAGGAATTTAGAATATGTCTCCTTTTTTTTAGCTATTTTTTTTAGGAATAAGAAACATGTCTTGTTTCATTATTATTTTTATTTAATTAATGAAATGTCTATTTTTTTTATTGCTTTCAATTGAATGAACATCACAACATGTGTTAATTTTTTTTTGGTGAACTGAACTTAAAGTTTCCTTTAAGCTACCTACGTACCCTTTATATGAACAGGGATCAAGTCGAACGTAGTTCAAGTACAAAATGTTTATTTATTTCAAGCGTAATATTTCTTAAGAAATTTGCCATTTATGGGGCTGATTCTTAATCCAACTTTATCAACTATCTTGTATGCTCTATTTGTGTAGACTTCTTTCACAACATAAGATCCATCCCATTTGGGTGTAAACTTATTCCCAGTATGTCGAGTCGTGATAATTGGTCTTTGAACTGCAAGTACAAGATCACCAACTTGAAATGTTCAAGGTCGCACTTTTTTATTGAAGGCTTTGGGCATTCGCACTTGATAACATTCTAAAGACTGTTGAGCATCAAGTCTTATTTCATCGAGAGCTTCTAACTCCTGAAGGCGTATCTTTGCATTATCTTCTTCAGTTAATCCTTTTTGAATCGCCATCCGTAAAGATGGAATTTCTTTTCTAGAGGTGGGACAGCTTCCACCCCATAAACAAGAGAATAAGGCCTAGCTTGAGTAGGAGTGCGATAGGTTGTTCTGTATGTCCATAATGCTTCTCCAATCTTTTCTTGTCAATCTTTCTTTGTCTTCGACACTACTTTCTTCAACAAGTTGCAAAGTGTCTTATTGAAAGATTCTATAAGATCGTTTGCTACAACATTATACATAAAAGAGTTATATTGCTTTAAGGAAAATGTTTCGCATAATTTGTCAATGAAGCTATTAGAAAACTATCTTCCATTATCTATCACAATGTACCGGGAAATACCATATCAATAAATGATGTGGTTACGAATGAAATCTGCTACATGTTCTTTTTTAGCTTCTTTGAACACGATGGCTTCTACCCATTTGGAGAAATAATCTATTCCTGCAAGAATGTAAGAGTGTCCTGCAAATGACTTGGGCGTTATAGGTCCAACAAGATCAAGTCCCCATGCTTTAAAAGGCCAAGAAGCCACAGTTGAATGTAATGGCTCTGGAGGCTGATGAATGAAGTTAGCGTGAAATTGACAAGCTTCACACTTTTTTGCATATTCCATGGAGTCTTGGACCATTGTAGGTGATGAGTCTATGAAAATAGAGTTATAATGCCCTTATCTTGTTAATATTTTAAGAGAATAGATGAGTAATGAATAGACTTTAGGCAACTTTAGCTTAGTTTTAGAACTTTTATAATTTATCTTTTATTTCATAGCTTTTTAGTCTTCTTTTCCTTTTGATGATAAATTGAGCTTAAACATGTTAATATATGCCTTGATAGGTCTGATATGTATTTTGGAGCTGATTGGAGATGTTTTGAAGCAAGAAATTGAAGATAAGCAAATGAAATAAATCTGTTTTTGGTACAGGTCTGTAGCCGCTCTGTACGCCAGTGCATGAAGAATTCTTGCCCCAGGTCTGAAGCAGTGAATAGTGCATCTGCCAGCTCATTTAATGAACTCGTTTTTTCTTTTCTGCCCGAGTTCCAGCCCCTGTTTTTTTCGATTTCTAGCCCTAAAAAAAGAGTCTTCTCATGCTATATAAGGACCATTGATGTCTTAGAAGAGAAGCTTTTTTGGAGGAGGCTGATTCTTGACCTAGAGAGGAGGCGATCTTGAGACAACTTCCACCGTTCTCGTAATGTAGGAGTAGGATAATCTCCTTTGCTTTGTTTTATGCTATTTTTCAGATTATTAGTTAAGGTACTTTAGATTTACAAATTTCGCTTTAGTTGTTGCATATTTACTTTATGTTATTTACATTTCTAGAAACATAGTTATGATTTTCATTTTAGTTTTTACCTTATGCTTTGCTTTTCCTTTACATTCTGTCATGAGTAGTTAGTTTCCCCAAGTGGGAGTTCATGGAAGAAAGAGGCTGAACCCGAGGACTCCATTTAATGTGGCTTGTGTAAATTAGCTATAGTAGCTTTGTCTTAAGGGAAACTAAGTGGTTGGGTTTATTAAGCTTGCATCATTAGCTCCTTCATAATACTTAGTGAAAGCTAGGTTGAAGAGGTATTTGGTACACTGAAAGGTGGAAACAAATCAAATTAAACAAGCTCAATATATTCACCTTCTTAGTTGCTAAAGAAGCCTAGAAATAGTGCCATTTACTCTTAACCATATTGATTTATCTTCACAAAACATGTCTTAATTATCTTTTGATGCTTAGAGATAAAATTCATGGATATTTAAGGTATGGGTGAACTGTTTTGAGAAAAAATAGCACACCGAGTGTTTGATAAATGTTTTGTGTGAAAAGCTATTGAAGCGTGATCTACATTTGCTACATTTTAATATTCTAGAAATGCATACATGTCTTTTTAGCCCGTTGCTCGCATGAACTCTCACCCACATCACACCAACACTCCATTTCCATGTAGATATTCTCAACTTAGACTTAGCATATCTTGCACCAAAGCAACCCAAACATCTATCCTCGTGGGACACGATGCTCACTTACCACTACTATTACTTGTTGACCATGTGCACTTGCATGCCACCATTCACTACCTAGTTTGATCACCGTTTCACCCAACAGTAGGCTAATAATATCACGTTCTCTTCAATTGAAAATGAAGTTTAGGACCTGATTGATGAGCACCACAAAGACCTGAATGAGCTTCTTCTAGCACCTGGCTTGATTCTTCTTTTCCAAGACATCGAAGGAAAAGCCCTTCATACGAATGACGGTAAAGTGTATCTTTATAATATATGAATTGAGCCGCTCTTCTCTGGATTTCACTCATGTGGTGGGAACCTGAAGGGAGTATTCCATATTGAAGATAGTCTATAATGTGTTGTCGCCAATCTTCCTCTTTTATGACATAAGCAGATATCATATTGATATCTTAATTTTCTTCAGCTAGTGGCAAGATCCATTTTTGATAGAAAGGGATATTTAAGATGCCATCCTCACCAAATGTTAGTGCAGTTGCAAGATTTTCATAAGCGTCTACTTTATTATTTTCTGCTCTTGAAATATGCTCTAAGGTTATGCTTTCAAGCTTCTCTAAAAGGTTTTTAGCAAGTTTGAAATAAGGTATAAGATCTTCGTGTTTGACATCATACTGTGACAATAATTGGTTGATTATCAACTTTGAATCACCGTAGATGTTTATATGTGATATTTCAATCTCTAATGCTATTTGAAGACCAATGATGAGCACTTGATACTTAGCAACGTTATTTGAGCATAATCCACCAAATGTGAAGCTGTATGGAAACATATGTTTTTCAGAAGAAATGAAAATTACACCCGCTCCTGCTCCATTTCTTCGGGATGCTCCATCAAAGTACATAGGCCAGGGCTCAGTAATTTCAACGCAAAAGACTTTATCATCCGGTAAATCTTCAGATAATTTCTAATCTGATGGGATTGGGTGATCTGCTAGGAAATCTGCAATTCCTTGTCCCTTGATTGCTTTTTGCGGAACATAAACAATATCATATTATTGAAGCAGAATTGCCCATTTAGCCAATCGTCTAGAAATAACGGGTCTAGATAAGATGTACTTAATTGGATCGACCTTTGCTAGCAAATGTGCTATGAAAGCTTGCATAAAATGTCTTAACTTGTCGATGGCAAAAAAGTGCGAAAGACACATCTTCTCGATTGGTGAATAGTTAATTTCAGCTCCAATCAAAATTCTACTTAGATAGTAGAGTGCTCGTTCTTTATCCTTTTCACATTCTTGTGCAAGTAAAGCTCTAGATAATTTCTCCTGTGCATTAATGTATAAAATCAGGGGTTTTCCCGAAATGGGTGCACTTAGAACTGTGGGATTAAACAAGTACTTTTTCATACTATCAAAAGCATTTTGACGTACCCTATCCCATTCAAAATTTACATCTTTCTTCATCAATCTCTGAAAAGGCTGACAACGACCTGCCAAGTTTGAGATGAACCTTCTGATGTAAGCTAAACGCCCTTGAAGACTTTTTAGTTGCTGTACATTTTGAGGTTCGGGCAACTTCTGAATGGCGTCTATTTTTGTTTGATCAATTTCCTCAATGTCTCACGATAAAACCAAGGAACTTTCCTGATGTCATGCCAAATGCACATTTGAGGGGATGTATCTTTAGTTGATACTTCCTCAATCGTTCGAAAATCATTCGTAGATCTTGTGAATGATTTGCCCTTGTCTTTGATTTGACTACGAGATCGTCTACATAACACTCAACGTGTTTATGTAGCATATCATTAAAAATCTTTTGCATAGCTCGTTGGTATGTAGCTCCCGCATTCTTCAAACCAAATGACATTACTTTGTAACCATATATGTCTTTTGGAGTGCGAAAAATAGTCAGTTCTTTATCTTCAAGAGCCATCCATATTTGATTGTACCCAGATGATCCATCCATAAACGATAAGCTTCATGTCCCGTAGTGGCATCCCCCATAATTTCTATGATTGGCAATGAGAAGTCATCTTTTGGGCATGTGTTATTCAAGTCTCGAAAGTCAATACAAATGCGAAGTTGTTCATTCTTCTTTTTTATAGGAACAATATTTGCTATCCATGTCGGATATTGCACTTCACGTATGAATCACCATCATCAATGGGCCGAGCCGAGCCGGCTAGGCCTAAACATTAGAAGGCTCAAGCTCGGCTCGAGCTCGAGCCCAACGAGCTTTTGCTTTTGGTCGAGCTGAGCCGGCTCGGCCCAGTCTAAAATGTTAAGGCTCGCTGCTCGGCTCATGGGCTAGGCTCATCGAGTCTAGCTTGGGCCTGGCTCGTTGGAGCGAGCCAAGCTCGGCCTATCATATAAGTTCATTTTTGTATTATATTTTCTCAACAACCAATAGTGTATAGCTTTCGAATCACTTTTTAAAAAAAAAATCAAGTGTTAACAAAATTAACATATTAAACTTATTATTTTTAATAACAATTTTATCTGTTAAATTATTTAACTATTTTATTTTATCTTATTTCATACATGAATATTTGAGAATAAAGTGCATCACTACAATATAAGTACATCCCAACTAGGTTGGCACCCACTTATTTGTCAATCATATGCATTTCACTCAACTTAAAAAAATTACATGAAATGAATAAATTATTCTTCGGGAGAATCACATTCTTTAGTCAACGTTGGTGAAATGAATGTCTCAAACTCTTCAGTTGACTTTTCAATATTTTCTTCTTCATGCTAGAGCAGCTGGCGCTTAATTTTAATTTTAATTTTTTTTAAACTCTATTGTCAAGTTATAATAGTTTTTTTTAACTCTATTGTTAAGTTATAATAGAATTTTTTATCTTAAATTTAAAAAATGGTAATAATATAAAATTTTATTTAAATAATAAATAAATATTGCGAGCTTTATTTGGGCCGAGCTTGAGCCAGCTCGTTGGATCGGCCCTATGGAGGCTCAGCCGAGCCGGCCCGTTCAAAAAAAGGGAGGCTCATATCCAATCCAAATAATTAATGAGCCGAGCCGAGTCGGCCCATCAAACGTTGACTTTCGGGCCGAGCTCGGGCCGAGCCCGAGCCGAGTCAGGGCCGGCCTTTAGGCCGCGAGCCATATAATGATGGTGACGTATGAATCTAGCCTCAATTAGCTTATTGAATTCAATTTCTATCTGAGGAATAAGCTCTTGTCGAAAATGATGTCATGCCTACTTAATTGGTCGATACCTGTCCTTGATTGCAAGTGATGAACTGCAATTTTAGGATCAAGTCCCGACATTTCTTCATATGACCAGGAAAAGACATCCTTGTATTCAGTAAGCAACTTAACATACTCAATTTCTTTAACTTCAATAAGTGATGCACTTAGAAAGGTTAAGAGAGACTCTTCTGTTGTTCCAAGATTCACTTCTTTAAGTTCATCAACTGTTGGCTGATTACCATCTTCTAGTGTTGGTGGAGCCTCATCAACATCTTCCTCAAATGTTTCTGAATCTGAAGTTTCTTTAATTGTAATATGATGACAAGTCACATCATTCTTCTTAAAATTCTCATCATATTCTTCTTCTGACGAATTGGTGGAAATAATTAAATGTCGCTTCACCTTTAGAGAGCCTTCTGTTTTAATGAGAAGGGAGGATTTTCT
The DNA here is from genome assembly GCA_028015215.1 of Gynostemma pentaphyllum. Lineage (NCBI taxonomy): Eukaryota > Viridiplantae > Streptophyta > Magnoliopsida > Cucurbitales > Cucurbitaceae > Gynostemma > Gynostemma pentaphyllum. The sequence continues at coordinate 84,509 of CM051345.1, read as the reverse complement.
CTTCATTCGTGAAGGGACAATACTTTGAATTTCTTTATCATCTCTCCCTTCTGCTGATGAACTCATCTTAAAAGCTTTTATCTCTCCTTTATGTTGATCGCTTGTCAATTTAAGGCGACCAAATATAGAAATTCGACAATGTTTCTTTTCTTTTATCGTAGATAAACTTAACCTCTGAAAGACTGAAGAACGATCTTGAGCATAATGTTGATTCTCCTCCTCTATATTAGATACACTCAACCTTTTGAAGACAGGAGAGTGAGCGGTCAGAAGTTCTATACAATCAAAGACATATATTCTTTTATCAACTTTTTTTTCTTTCATTTCAAGGTTATCAATTTCTTTTGCTGTGATATAATTCATGTTTACAGCTTTCTTTTTCCCCTTTCTAGTTATACGTATTGGCTCGGATGGTTTATAACCAATTCCTTCTCTAGAAATAGGTATTGTATAACCTTTCTTCAAAAGCTTTTTCTGTGTTTTAGAGAGTTTGGCTCTTTCGTCATCAAAGATTTTCAAAATTTTCATCTCTAGAGAAGCTTTAAATCGTAACGTGCCTTTACAAAAAGCTTGTATGCATTTGGATCGAATCCTTCTTTTGTTTGTTTGTTGGGAAGAGAATCATTCTTGTTTCTTCCCTCATCATGAGTAAAGCCCGCAGGTGGATTCCTGATTTCGTGATTCACTATTTCTGTAAGTGGAATCGTAAATCCCTTCTTCAAAATTTCAATATCTCCAACTTTTACACCTTTTAGACATTCGGCAAATGGTGATTGACCTTCCTTTCTTTGGGACAAAGGTACATAACGTAAAACGGAAGAATGCTGTGAAGTTTCTGCCTTTGAAAGATTCGATACTTCTTGCACTTGTATATCTGAAGTATCTATTTTTTAATTGGACATTTTTTCCATCCACTTTACTTGTTTTTCACCAGAACCTTCGATCATAGGAATCTCCACTGGTACAATTTCTTCTGCTACATTACTTTGCATATAAAATTTCGCATCTGCAAAGTGAGATTTTACCTTTGTAAAAGGTTAGGTATCGACTTATACTTTCTTTACACCATTTTGATAAAACTTGAAGCATTGGTGTAAGATGGACGTTATTACTTCATTTCCATGAATCCAAGGACGTCCCAGTAGCAACTTGTAGGTGGTCTTGCAATCAATCACATGAAATATAATGCAAGCTTTCAAATCTCCAATGGTGAGCTCTAGGCAAATCATCCCTATTGCTCGTTGCCTTCCTTGATTAAAGCCTTGGATCACCAGCCGACTTTTCGATAATTCTTCCATTGTGATGCCTAACTGCTTCATAGTTGATTTAGGCATTATATTGACTGCTGAGCCATTATCAATGAGAATTCGACTAACTCTTTGTTCACAGAGATATCCTAAAACAAATAGAGGTCTATTATGTGGTTTAGACCTTAGTAGTAAGTCTTCATCTTTAAACACAATGGCCATGAAACATGAGGCACATACATTGTTTTTGGAACTTTGTGAATGAGAAGCACTAGAACCCTGTAATACCTCAACGAGAGTATCTTTTACTTTCTGGGGCAGTGAAAGGAGATCATTCATCGTGAAAGAAGATAATTCCTCCAAATTCACCACAGCTTCAATTTTGTTTGTAATGGGGATGTCACTTTCCATTACGCTTATAGTATTGCATGTAACAACGCCATAATCTTCTTCGTCAATGTCACTCAAGAAATTCATAGGAAAGAAATCTTGTAAAGTTTTCTTTCTCTGTGGTCGAAGAATTTCTCCACTTTCCTCTACAACAAGTTTAGGTATCTTCACAGTCTTTTTACTTTTCTTCTTCTTAAAATGCCTATTCTTCTTTCCATTTCCTTTCTTATTCTTCTTCCTAAAAGGGAGAGATTTCTTTTCAACATAATATTCTTTTCATGGCTTTCAGCGAGTTATAAGAGTCCATTCATCTTCTTCATTTTTGGACTTGACTCTATCTTCGTAGTCTTCAAGTTTAACATCGTACTGTGACGTCTCTATTGGAGTCTCAGTTTGGAACCAAATAGTAACTGGTTCTAAAGTCCCAAATTGAATTAGGCTGACTTTCAGATTCTTAAACTCTGGATTGATCACAGTTGATGCTACTGCAGTATGGTTCGATTGAGCAACGTCATCAAGGTCCAACTCAATCTTTCGTTCTTGAGCTAATTTTAAGATTATTTCCTTCAGAACAAAACATTTTTCCACCGAGTGACTGACGACTCGGTGATATTTGCAGTAGTTGGGATCATTAGCGTTTTCTGATTCTTCCGGTCTTTTACACTCTGGTAATTCAATTAGTTGGTTCTTCAATAACTGTTCTAGCATGTCTAGAATGTCTGAATCAGGAAAAGGACAAACTTTTTCTTGTCTTTCATTTAAAGTTAAGCGACGCTTTTCATTTCCTGATCACTTTTCATCTTCCTTGTCTTTTTTTTAGCAAAACTCTTCCTTGTCTTTTCCTTGAAACTTGAATGGGGTTGTGTTAACAACAACAAGTGATTCTTTCGTAACAGACTTCGAAGTCTTCTTTACCTTTTTTGGTTCATTCTTTTCCTTGCGCTCTGACACTAAAAGTTCTTTGCTGCCTCTACTAGCAATGCTTAACTCCATATCATGAGCACGAGTAGCTAGTTCTTCGAATGTTCGAGGTTTTATACCCTGTAAGACATAAAGTAAATTCCAATGCATGCCTTGAATACACATTTCGACAGCAGATACCTCCGTTAAACGTTCTTTGAAATCCAGACTTAGGGATCTCCAACAGTTGATATAGTCGACAACTGGCTCATCTTTTCATTGCGTGTGTTGGTGAGTTCCATCATGCTGACTGTCCGTCGCGTGCTATAGAAGCGATTCAAGAAATCTTTTTCAAACTGCTCCCAACTATCAATAACATCGGGCTCTAAGTTTGTGTACCAGTCAAAAACATTCCCCTTCAGTGTTCGGACGAATTTCTTAACAAGTAAATCTCCACGAAATCCCGCGTTTTCACAGGTTTCCACAAAATGAGCTACGTGTTGTTTTGGATTGCCTTTTCCGTCGAATTACTGAAACTTGGGCGGTTGATAACCCGTTGGCATTTTCAAACTATCAATTCTCTTTATATACAATTTAGAATATAAAAGAGAGGTTTGAGATGGTCCACCATATTGAGCTCTAACGGAATTCATTATCATGTCTTGCAACTGTTGAACAGATAAGGAATTAATCGAGGTGGAGTGTTGTTCTTGATGAGCTTCTAGTTTAGTCTTCTCTTTATTATTATCTTCAATAATTTTGTTTTGAGAAGCACTATGACTTGATTCACCATCATCCTAAATCTCCAGTTTCTTCATAAGAAAGGCAATCTTTCGATCTTTTTCATCATTTGCCTTAGCTAGGGTGGAAAGTCTTTTCTCCATCTCTGCCACCTGTTCTTCAATCGTAGTAGCATTTTCCATTATGATAGAAACATGAGACCCCTCTGACTGTTCAAGAGAATAAGACGATTTGTCTTCAGATTCATGTTAAAAAAGAAGACTAGCTTTGACTGTAACATTCTCTTTAGGAAGTGATAATTGTTGTTGCTTCTTCGTTTTACTCTCAGTAGTAAAAAGAGATTGGTTTTCTTGTAGTAGAATATCTTTAGAACGACTATGAATGATAGGACCCGATTGGGACTTAGTTGCAACAGTAATCTTTGAAGATGTTTTCTTTGATGCCATTGAGCTTTTGATGAAACTTGAAGTTGATGAGAAAGAGATGAGAGGTAGAGATGGTCCCATCGGGTGTGCCAATTTGTTCACACAAAGAAATTTCTATGTAAAGAAACTAGAATGCGGAATAAATATGTTTGTATTTGATGAATGTAATGTAACAATCTCTAGTGGAAATGATCATCTGATTCTTTCTCACAAGTATAAACTTTGATGCGCTCGGATCAAAGTGTTGATATTGTTGAAACTTCATTCTTTAAAGCGATATTCGAGGAGTTCTTCAAGGAGTCTTCGAAATTCTTTAGTCTTCAAAGCGATCTTCAAGGAGTCTTCAAAAAGTCTTCAGTCTTCAAAGTCTTTTGCCTCTGAATCTCTCTGAATATTTCCGACCATTCCAAATGAATGAATAACTCCTCTATTTATAGAGTTTTTTTATGGACATTTGGTGGATATGGACTAAATTTAATTTGGGCCCAATCGTCACGTGTCATATTTTCATTGGATTAATTTATGTCATCCAATGGCTATGAAAAAGACATGTGGCATTATTTGATTTGCCAATTTAATGTCTTTAATTTAGATTAGAGACACGTGTAAAATTTCTATTCGTCTCAATTTTAATGACATGTAATTTTGCCATTGGCACGAATAATTACGGGACAATTTGTAATTGGCTAAATTTCTCCTTCTACAACGACAAAATTACCAAACAAAAACTTATGAAATTTAATCAAAATGCAACAATAATGAAATAATACAATTCTAACCTTCATTTAAAAATTGATGTTCTCCTTGAATATTGAGATGCAAAGTCATCTATTAAACTTTCGATATCAATGTCTTCTAAAGTTTCACTCTCGATTGATATCAAAGCCAATCCATTAAGTCTCTTTTGTGACATACTTGATCGTAAGTAAGATTTCAATAACTTCAACTTTGAAAAGCTTCTTTCAGCTGAGGAAACAGTGATAAGAATAGTCAATAATATTCTATATGCAATAGAAGCATTTGGAAAGCAACTCATCTCTTTCAATGAATTCAATATACTCGTTGCTCCAATATTTTCTCTCGGCAACAAATCTTTAAGTAATTTTAGTTCTATATACAAATCATTGCCATCAACATCACCACAATCTTCATTTTTTATAAGAGTTGTTTCTAATCGAGTACAACATAATTTTAAATCATCGTCATCCAAAGATTTTAACTTCTGAGAACTAAACAAAAACCCAAAAATACTTTCATATACTTGATATTGCTCAAACCTCCGAGTTAATGAGACAATAGATTGATCTATTATGTATAGAAAATAATGCACTCTAAAGAATTCCTCTGGTGATAATAAAGCGTCATCAACACTCTCGTCAAACTGTCTTTTTCTACGAATGACACGCTTCTGAGGAAACACTGGATCGATTTCCAATTCGAAAGTAATTTTTTTGGCAACATCCATAGCATTGGAAAAGCCAACTTCTCTGTATTTCTCAAAAAAAGAATCAATAATTGCAACATCAAGAAGCATATCTTTCCCTGGTAAATATTTACTCACAAGATTAACTGAACCTAATATTTCATACCAAATAATTGTGGCTAGCAAAAACTCAAAATTACAAAGTTCATTTGTAGCCAAAGATTTTACCTCACTTTGTATTTTAGAATCGTTGTCCTTATCTGTCACTTCAAGTAAAGCTTGTTGAATGTCACTAATTTGAAATCTTATCGCTTTAACACTTTCCACTCGACTTTCCCATCAAGTATTTGACAAATATTTAAGGGTCAACCCTTTTATATTATTTTTCAAAATATGCCACCTCTTTGTAGAATTAGCAAATAAAGTATATATTCGTTGGACTACTCCAAAAAAATCTCGTGCTTTACCACAGCTATTTACAATGTCACACGAAGTCAAGTTAAGACTATGATTAACACAAGGAGTATAAAATGCTCTAGGATTTACATCTAAGACTCTAATCTGCACACTTTGATGTTTCCCTTTCATGTTTGATCCATTATCATAACCTTGTCCTCTCACATTGTCTATGCCAAGGTCAAGAGATTTCAACACACTCTGCAATACTTCAAAAAGACCTTGACCAGTCCTATTATTCACAATCAAGAATTCTAAGAAAAGTTCTTCTATTTTAGTTGAATATGTTGAGACATCCACACATCTTATAATCAAAGGCATTTTTTCTTGGTGACTGACATCAGGAGTACAATTTAAGATCACTGAAAAATACTTCGCCTCTTTAATTTTCTTAATTATTATTTTTTGATTATATATGCGAGCATTTGTATTAATTTATTTTGAATCTTATGACCAAGATAATGATGATGTAACTCATTGTTACTAACACGCCAAACATGTTCTTGAATCACAGGATCAAATTGAGCCAACATCTCTATTAGGCCCAAAAAGTTTCCATTGCTATTCTGATATAACTTTTCATTTTTTCCTCGAAATTCCAAGTTATGCTTAGAAAGATTCTTTACCATGGCAATGACCCTGAATAGTACTTTCCTCCAATTTCTTTTTCTTTCAAAAGTTGTTCTTGAACCACTTTATTAATTGTCTCATTTTTTTTAATCTAAGGCGCAATTCCATCGAACTTGTCATATTAGCCGTATGATCATCACTTGTTTCATGCTCTTTTAATCTATCCTCGAGATGTCTCCAATCCCCAAAACCCTCATTCATTAAAAAACTTTTCCCAATGCTTTTTTTAAAAATCTTACAACAAAAACAAAACACCTTTTGTCAACCTCCTTTGAATAAACAAGCCAATCTCTATCCCACTTCTATCCGTTTGACAAATATCTTGTGTAAAATTCTGAAGAAAATCTTCTAGAGTATTTATCTTGAGGACCTTTGAGTATTGATAAATCTCTATTCGGCCCACTTTTCATAAGAAGCTCTATCAATTTAGAATAAGATGCATTCCAATTTCTCGGATCATGTATGTCAAATAAAATAGATTCTTTTGAAATATCATTGTGACCACCATTATCGAAACATCTATCAACACTCTCAATATTCTCACTATCACATTCAGATGTATCAGAGTTGTTATCTTTATCTTCAGTATGAATGTCATGACCATCTAAATTTTTATCATTCCCATAGTTACCTTGATTTTCTATACGAATATCATGATCATCTACTAATTGATTGTCAACATCATTTTTTTGTTCTCCCACACGAGTTCCTATTATAATGAACTTATCAAGAGATCTTTTTTGAGATTCAATCAATTGCTCAATTTTCTTTTTCTTTCTACGCTTCTCAGAACCAGATTGATATTTTCTAGATAACATAATCGAAGAATCTGTAATAACATTTAATTATTATAGTTAATTATTTTAATTTGTGTCATGAGAAATCAATGAAATCAAGAACAATTGATATTTAACATGAACTTATTCTAAAATTATGAATGTTTTAAAAAATCCAATAATAAAAAATTAACTAAAAATTGAGATGAGATTGAATATACATACCAAATAATATTAAATTGCAACTTTTCTTTGCCACTGTACCACCAACAATATGATTTTAATACTGTAATTCATATAATTTTTCTGCCTTTGTTTGCTGCCAAAGTCAATTTGCCACAACACTTTGCATTTTTTTTAATAAAATAAAACCTATCGTTTCATTAACTAAAGTGCCTTAATGGGCTTAAACCCATTTTGTAAACATAATTGTTTACAGCTGGCGATTAAATGCAATTCTTTTTTTAATTAAATGTAATTAATATTGAATATTAGAAGTGGGGCCCCCAAAAATGGGAGGCCCTGGGTAATTGCACTGGTTGCACAGTGTCAAGGACGCCACTACAAGTGGTATGTGTAAATATAGCATTACTTAAAAATAATATTTATATATGTTGATATTGAATATAGCTCAAGTATGAAGGAAGAAGGAATTGAAGAAGCTGACGTGGACAAGAAAAGCATCTAGACTCCTTAACTGTTTTTGAATTTTCTGTTAGCAAGAGGCAGTTAGCCATTGTAGTCTATAAATAACTTCCATTGTCTTCAAGCTCAGGTTAACTTCAGGGAATTGTGTTAATTAATTCTTTGCTGGTTTGTTTTTGAATCTCATTTGATTCTTAACAAATTGGTATTAGAGCTTGACAGTGAAGATCAATGGCTACTACAAAGATAGAGATGGAGAAGTTTAATGGTTCAGGGGACTTTAAGCTGTGGACGAAGAAGATCAGGGTTGTCTTGATTCAATAAAAAGAAATCAAGGCCATTGAAGATCAAACCAAGATTCCTACAACTCTGAAACCTGAAAAATTACAATTGATGAAAGACATGACTTATAACACCATTATACTGAATCTTGCAGATAATGTCCTTCGACAAGTCATCGAGTTAGATACTGTAGTAGAGATATGTGAAAAGCTTGATTCTACATTTAGTAAGACTGGCCTATCTAACAATTTTGATATCAAGGAGAAACTCTTTACGTATAAAATGAATTCATCAAAAGGTCTGGAGGAGAACCTTGATGAATTCAAGAAATTGACAATGGATTATGCTAGCTGTGATGAAAAGATAGGTGAAGAAAGTGAGGCTGTCATCTTATTAAATTCCTTACCAGATACATACAAGGATATGAAAGCTCTATTGAAATATGAGAGGGATATTTTGACGTGAGTCAGGTCATTGCTGTTTGTTGGTGGAAACGGTGGTCAAACTAAATGGTGTGTGGTGGCATGCAAGTGCACATGGTCAACAAGTAATAGTAGTGGTAAGTGAGTGTCGTGTCCCACGAGGATGGTTGTTTCTATCCGAACTTAGAGATTAAGAAGATTACTACCACAACAATATGAATGAGTGATAAAACTAGAAGAAATTGCACACAAATTAAATGGATCAACCAAAGTGTAGATCAAAGGATGAAGATGTGATGATATGTTAGGGATCTGGACAGATTGTTTCGACAAGCTAACAACTTGCTAATCGACTTAACATATGGATGGAGTTATGAGACAATCAACACATAGGAAGACAAGAGCAAGGATGAGTTTTCTCAAACTAACCTAACGTTTTGCTTTACCCTAAATCTTATCTCTAAAATCTCAAGTAAAGTTACTTCTCTTGAATCCCCTTGTGTTGTTCTTTATTCCTCTAAATCTTTCCCTTATTCCTAAGTTGTGATCAAGATGAACAAGTAATACCTTATGTGAGATTGGCATACAATTTATCTTTCAATAATTGCATACACTCTTCTGACTATATTTTCATACAGCATTAAAGAAGGTTAAGAATGATAAGAATACTACATCACAATCTCCATGCATAGATGAGTCTCAAAATAACGGTTCTTGTCCATCTATTTCTACTAACATTTCATCACAAAAGAGTTTAGCCTTTCATGGCTTGCAACAACATGCAAATAAACGTAAACTTAAGACTAGAATTCATGCTTAAATATAAACTAAAATTACAAAACGCTAAACTATTAGTTAACTCCGCTTGTAGCACGCTCATGCTCGTATGCACTTCCTTTCTTCTTGCTCTTGCTTCAACTGACCACCATTCTTCTTCTTCGTTGTTCTCCTCTTCTTATCTCTCTTCTTACTCTTCGTTTTTTCATCTTTTCATTTTTTCCGCCAAAAAAGTAGTTGGCACAGTGTTGGGGAACTTGCGTGGCTTGGGCACTGTAGTGCGAACTAACTACTGCATGTCTCATCGAACAGCTCATAAATGAAGATAATATCTCTGTGTTTTCTGAGTGCTTTGCTTCAGCAGCATTACTGCATGTTCTTCTTCACTCTTTGCCCTGCATCAATAAGGAATTGCCAAGAGTAACCACTAGAACTATGCTCACAAGGGTTATATTAGAATGCTCAGAAAGTAATCAAATAGTGAGAGAAAGTTGATCAAAAAGCCAAAGTCAACAAGAGAGCTTGAATCAAAATTAGATTTTACAAAAGTGACTCAATTAAGTGCATGAGTTCAACATTTTACTCAATTGCTTGGTCTTTTTACCTAGATTTATCCAAGTATAACCATGTGAATACCCCTTTCCAAGGACTTATCAATGTTGCAAGAATGAAGGTCTTAGAAATGAAAAAGGAACCAGTTGTAGATCCATCGAATTCTGAAGGGTTGTTTGTGAAAGGGAAACAATATGGATACAAGAAGAACAACAAGTGGAAGAATAATGGGAATCAAAAGAACAGGACATTAAAATGCTTCATTTGTCACAAAGAAGAACATTTCAAGAAGAATTATCCAGACAAATGGAAGTAGAAGACTGATAGAAATGGAGAAAACTTCAAAGCAAATGTAGCCATTGGTGAATAAAAGGTGGATTATTATGAAGTTCTTACTGCCTCAGGAGAAAAGACTTAGAATCAGATTTAAGAAGGTAAGGAAGAGTGGGTTCTTGACTCTGGATGTACATTTCATATGACACCTAACAAGCAATGGTTTATGGATTTGAAGACCTGCAATGAAGGCAAAGTACACATGGGAAATGGTGAGCCATGTGATGTGAAGGAAATTGGCTCTATCAACATGAAGTTTGTAAATTCCAACACAATAAAGCTGGTTAATGATAGGTATGTTCCAAGCTTGTTGTTGGTTGAAACGGTGATTAAATTAGGTGGTGAAGGGTGGCATGCAAGTGCACATAGTTAACAAGTAATAGTAGTGGTGAGTGAGTGTCGTGTCCCACAAGGATAGTTGTGTACCAAAGTGTAGATTCGAAGGAACAAAGGAAGATGGTGAATGAACTGATTACAAGATAACTAAGAGAGAAAATAAACGGATCTATCACGAGGTGTAGATCGACGATGATGGTGGATATTGTGCAATGGGCAGAGATGGGTATATTGAATTTAAACCAATTGAAGATGTCTTAAGTACATAATAAATTCATGCAATATCTTAGGATTAGGTTACAAGGAGTAGTGATTCTATTTTCTCAAATATTCACCAATGCATAATTTCAATGAAAATTTATCTCTAAATGCTCATACTGAAAAGATGCTCCTGCTTTTTTTTATCGTTTTTTCGAAGATTAGCTCACTTATGACTTTGATTTATCTCTAAACTTGGATCATAAGCTTGTTGTAGCTCTTTTAAAGTGCTAACCTTAATATTTCTCAATACAAGGATAGACTCTTCTTACTATGTTCTCTTTTAGATTTAAAGAAGATAAAGATAAGAGCAACAATATCACAAAATATATTATGCATTCAAAATCTTCATTTTCATGCTGTTAATATCCCCCCTCCGCTTTTATAGTACAATATCACAAGGGCCTTTAGCTCATCGGAACTAAAACTACAAAGTTATAGAAAGCAAAACTATTTATGTTCAAAGAAAAGATACTACAATGCATAAAACTATTACAATCGGAAAATAAACTTTCTTCCTTATCGCCTTATTGTTTTCGTCTTCTCCGTCGTCCTCTTTTTCTCCTCCTTCTCTCTTGGTATCAAGCGAGGGAAAACCAATATATATGTAGCTTCATTTTAGAGTTTTTTCTTGCCAAGAAAAGAGCGTCTCTCAAAGCTGACAAATTACTTCTACACGCACGGGCCACTGTAGCAGACAATGATGGTCGCTAGTCTTATCAAACACAGCTGCCCTCAACAAAATATCTAGCAACTTTGCTGACCCGAATGCATCAGCATCAACGCTACTTGCACTAAGGCTGAACTAGCTTGAGAACAAACTTAGCTCAAAGGCTGCATCTAGACAACTCAAATTAAAAGGTTATGCAGCAAAGATAAATAAGGAAAAAGCTAACTTTCTGAGGTTTATTTACAATATTGCAAGAATTAACAAAAAGAGAAAACTATTATGATCTTTCATTAAATTCAACTAAAACAAGGCTACTAATGCTAAACTACTCATGTTCTTCTTATATTTATCCACTTTTGGGTATGCTAATAACTCCTTTTTAGGGAGTTATCACACCCCCAAACTTGAATCATTGCTCGCCTTCGAGTAATGCTTTAGACTAAAAGGATGTATAACTGTAAATCTTAAAGAAGCTTAGGAAGAGAAATTGTTATCAACAAGCTTTTACTGCTTCAAACAGAGTCAAGACTTCACTAATTTGCAAAGGGCAATCAAATCTCAATGGTGACAGTGTGTGCCCAATGTCTTTGTATCTCTTTTCAACTTTTGACTATCTACCAAGATAACTATCATGAGTCGGGTACTTTTTCTCATGCTCCTTTAACTGCCTAGAAGCATAAGCTATTACCTTCCCATGTTGCATCAATACACATCCCAGACCCCTCTTGGATGCATCGGTATACACTGTCAAACCACCAGACTCATCAGGTGATACTAAAACTGGGGCCGATACAAGTCACCTCTTAAACTCCTCAAAGCTATCTTCACACTCATCATTCCACACAAAATCAACCCCCTTTTTCGTCAAATGAGTCAGAGAAGATGTAATCTTGGAAAAATCTTGCACAAATCGTCTATAATACCCAGCAAGTCCAAGAAAACTCCGTATCTCAGTCACACTAGTCGGTCGGGGCCAACTACTAACAGCTTCCACCTTAGAAGGATCCACATAAATCCCCCTACTAGATACTACATGCCCAAGGAAATTCACTTCCTTCAACCAGAATTCACATTTAGAGAACTTTGCATACAACTTTTGAGCCCTCAAAGTCGATAATACCTTCTCTAAATGGATAGCATGTAACTCCTCAGTCCTAGAATGCACAAGAATATCATCAATAAACACTATCACAAAAGTGTCAATAAACCTCTTGAACACTGTATGCATCAGGTTCATAAAGGCTGCAGGAGCGTTAGTCAAGCCAAAAGACATGACAACAAACTCATAATGACCATATCGTGTCCTGAATGCAGTCTTAGGAATATCAGCATCCCTAATCCTCAACTGATGATACCCTGATCGAAGATCTATCTTCGAAAAGACAGTGGCCCCCTTCAGCTGATCAAACAAGTCATCTATCCTGGGCAAAGGATACTTGTTTTTCACTGTGACCCTGTTCAGCTCTCTATAATCAATGCATAGTCTCATAGAGCCATCTTTCTTCCTTACAAACAATACCGGAGCTCCCCACGGTGACACACTTGGGCGTATAAACCCCAAGTCTAAAAGTTCTTGTAACTGACTTTTCAACTCTCTGAGCTCAGCTGGTGCCATACGATAAGGTGCTTTGGACAATGGAGCAGTCCCAGGTATCACCTCTATCTGGAAGTCTAACTCCCTCACTGGTGGCAAACCAGGTAACTCATCAGGGAAGACATCAATGAAATCCCTCACAATGGGTACAGAAACTAGGGTGGTCACACTAACAAATGTGTCAACTACACTAGCTAAGTAACCCCAAGCAACATCACACAAAAGTGCTCTAGCCTGAATCACCAAGATAACCATAGGTGTCACCCTACCTCGGATCCCATGAAAGCGTAAACTAGTCCCACGTGGACCAATAAAGTCTACCACTTTCTCACTACAACCGATAATGGCGTGGTTGGTTGATAGCCAATCCATACCCAAAATAATATCAAAGTCAGTCATTGGCATCACAATCAACATAGCATGCAGAAAGTAACCCATAATACATAAATCATCAGTATAAATGACTCTATCCACAACAACAGATTTCCTGAGCGGAGTAGTGACATGCAACTCATGCCCTAATGGCTCAGACTGTAAGGCAGCAGACTCGACAAACTCAGCAGAAATAAATGAGTGACTAGCCCCAGAATCGAATAATACAAAGGCAGAGTGTCCTAAAACGGACAAAGTACCTGTCACAACTGTACCAGATGCCTCAGCATCCTCTAGAGTGGTGGCAAAGACACGGGCCTACTGTGGTGTCTGAGGAGGTGCCTGAATTGCTGGTGGTGCTCTCTGCTGCTGAATAGGTCTACCCTGACCTCTACCAACAGTCTGACCTTGCCCCTGAATCTGTCCTCGGCCCTGACCCTGACCAGAACTCTGACCCTGACCAGAACTATACCGTACTGTCTGCAAACTAGGGCAAAAACGTTTGATATGTCCACTCTGTCCACACTGATAGCATTTCACCACCTTACACTGACCTAGGTGGTACCCAGTGCAATCTGAACAAAAGGGCAAGGGAGGAGCTAGAGCACTAGACTGACCTGTATGAAACTGAGGTCCTGTCTGTCCTCTGCCCTTACCAGGAGCATGTCTAAGTGGCTGTGTCCCTTGACCTGAAAGGTCGTGCCCAGCCTTTCTCTTCTGAGAAGAAGCCTGCGAAGTAATCTTAAAAGCCTTCTTCTCAGCATCCCCAATATCTAATGCCAAAGCGGCATTCAAAGCATCGACGAAGGTAGTAGGTTGCAAGGCTCGTACCTATCCTCGTAACTCTGCCCTCAAACCCATTATAAACCTTCTCCTCTTACTCTCTAGATCGATAACAGGTCTGGTGGCAAACTTTGACAACCTGTCAAACTCTCTCTCATACTCCACCACAGACATATCACCCTGTCTAAGGGTAAGAAACTGAATCTCTAACTGGTCTCGTGTATGCTCGGGGTAGTATTTATCAAAAAACTTCTCCCTGAACATCTCCCAACTAACCGGCAAATCAGGACTGAGAGTATGGGATATACCATTCCACCAGTAAAGTGCATCATCAACCAATGAATAGGTCCCACAGTGAACCTTCAGCTGATCTGGGCACTTAATGAACCCAAGTACCCTCTCAATCCTGGTAATCCATCTCTCCGCATCAGCCGGATTGGTGGATGTACCATCAAACTCAGGAGTGTTATACCTGACATACTCCTTCAGAGTTTTCGCAACATTAGTAACACCAGACTAATCTACCACTGGAGCAGGTGCTCTAACAGGTGGTATAACCTGATCAACATGTCCTCCACCACCTCGTAATAGATCTCTAAAATACTCCTCAGAAATGGTAACACTACGACCATGACTAGGTGGCTGATCTACTGGAGTATAACCCATTTCTTGATTTCTTGAGGAGTTGTCTTCTTCAATCACCCTTTCTTGATCGTGAAAGAAGCTCTGATACCAATTTGTTATTACAGAGACAAAACCAAAACAAATCACCAAAGATAGTCCTTGAAGATTATCACAGAAAACTCAAATCAGACAAGAACAATTAACAAAGAATAGAAATAGGGAAGAAGATGACACAAAATTTATAGAGGTTCGGAATATTCCTACGTCCTCTTCATTAAGATTTCACTCTCTTATTATCATAATGTAGAATTCTGAGAATTAGCCTACAATGAAGGATTTAATCCCTCTTTTATACACAAGAAAAAGAAATAACTAACTCCAATAAATGACAACTCATTATTGATAATATAGCCGTTGGAAGGAGGAGCAGTTTCAACTTGATGTGTTTCTGGAAAGAGTACCAAAAATGGGTAGATGCTATTTTAAGCTCAATTCTACAATAATGATTGCGTTGAACTTGTTTACATTGTGTTCCCTTATTATGATATGAGGAGAGATTGAATAGTTGTTGTTTAGCTTGATTGATAGTTGCTGATGATTCACGAATTTGTGAATGTCCTTTTCTTTTATTTTTTTTGATAATAAACTTTGCTATTTCATTGATAAATGAAAAGCCAAAAAGGTAAGGAAGATTACAAAAATCCTTATCTTTTAATTTGTTTTTAATTTGTCTACTCTTTGTCATGTATAGAAATGATTGTTTAATATTTTTTAGTTCATCGCATTTAGTTCATGCTTTTTGATGTTATTTAACAACTTTTTGTTGTTGATCAACAGTTTTAACAACCGAATGAGAAGTTGGGAGCATAAAGGAGGGGAGATGAAAGCGTAGTTAGCGGGTTGGTTATTCCAATTTGGATAGGAGTGGTGATTGATGTTCTTTTAGCAATTTTTGCTTTATAGTCTAAGTATGATGTAATTTAATTTTTTGTTTAAAAATATTGTAATTCATGTAGGCGTTTAATGGTATTTTAATTTTAATTATTATTGTAATATTTTAGTTAAATTTGATAGGTGCAATAAAAATATTGTTTGAAAAAAATTAATAAAAAAATAATTTTTTTTTTCAAATTTTAGACAAAAGGTGATGGTTTTCCTCGTCACCTATTCGAGTGTCACTTATGTTTAAGGTGACAGTGAAAAAGGGTCACCTTTTCTAAAAAGGTGATGCTTTTTACCCGTCACCTTTTCTAGATGAGGTGTTGCTTTTTACCCATCACCTTTTCTAGATGAAGTGACACTTTTTACCCGTTACCTTTTGGAAAAGGTGATGTTTTTTACCCGTCACCTTTTGGAATAGGTGATGTTTTTTAAAAGGTGACACTTTTTTTGACCGTCACCTATACATTAGGTGACACTGACATAGGTGACGCTAAAAAAAGCGTCACCTAATAGAAAACGTGACGCCAAAAAAAGTCACATTTTCCCGAAATTTAGTGACATACTAAACAGATGGAAAAACGTTACTAATAAAGTTTTAAAATGACTACCATGGCTAAGTAGTTGATATTCATCTAGCTTGACTGGAATTACAAGTCAAATCTTTAAAGATCTAGGACAAGTGGGAGATTGTTAGGAATTGTGTCCTAGAACTTGTAATTATTTAATAAAGATAATTTATTTTGAATAAATTAAATAAATAAACATAATTTCTTTCTATTATCTACATCGATTCAATGAACGATATTAGGAATATATGAAAATATATTAATATTAACATTCAAATAGTAAAACCCAAAGTTACTCTTATGAAATCACAACTAAGTATGTGAGTCATACGAGCGGATTAAAGTGGAGATAAGTAACTTAAATTGTCTATAGTAAATGGATAACGTTTGGGAACTTTATCCTGGTAACACTGTTGATAGCTTGCCATTTTGTATATAGACAAATGATCTTATCTGGATCATTCATGTGGGAGACATGGAATGAAAGTATCATATGCAATATTGATTGTATAAGATAGGAAAACGATATTTGATCAAATTTCTCAATTATACCGTTTTCTAGAAATGATTGAATATCAAACTAAGTTTATCAACCGTGATAGATCTTAATCCTGAGTTAAATGCGAACTCCTATTCATGGAGTTATGTTCTTTGATTCATATAGTTAAGAGCGATCTGAGTGAACGCTCAATGCACTCCTGTCTTAGGAACATAACGAAATAATAGCTGAGAACTCATTTACACGAGATGGAATTCATAACTTTCCTATAAATTAACGGTATCAGTACAATACCTAAACATTTTAGGACCTTTATGAAGCTCCCTTAATGTACTGATGCGAGACATGAACAATTGGTGCCACGACTTCTATTGATCACTGAAGTATATTATTTGTAGTTTGACTACAAATAAAGTTCATTGGAGAATCAGTGGGAACACAAAGATAAAGCGGTAATTACAGGAGCAAAATGGTAAATTTCACCCACCTGTAATTACAAGTGTTCCACGTGAAGGATATATCACAGGTATAAAAAAGATAAACTAAATGGACATAACTCATCTATAGTGGGGGGAGTTCAGCTATGAATCTATAGTAGAATTATTCATAGTTAGATAATAAATAATTAACTGATTATGAGTTAATCACTTAACTGACTAGTTATTAAGCCCATGATCTATAGGTCCTTCAGGTCCTTATGCTAGCCCAAATATTGTAGTCGCGAAATCAAATTGAAGAAATGAAAAATTTAAGTAACGTGAATTACTTAATGTGACGACCCGACTCAATATGAAAATAAATAAATAAATGATAAAAGAACTCACTTAATTTTATAAATAGATCAGAGTAAAATCAATAAATGCGGAAGCCTTTTATTTAAATAACAATTAAAAGATAAAACAAAACGTTTAATTGTGGCGCCAATTTAAAGAAATAAATTCTAAATGAAATAATTAAAACGCATGAACTTAATAGTAAAATAAAATGTCTCAAATAAATGCAAAATGACCAATAATGAAAGTCAAAATGGAAGAGTGATAATGAATAAGTCCTAAGGCCTCCATGTAGCACCATCCTCGTCATGCGCCTCGATTCCCAATATTATTATCATTACCTGCAAAATTTAAATTTGCAGGGCATTCGAATACCGTGAGTTTTTAGCTCAAGAGATTAACTTCAACTTATATAGGTAAGCTAAATTGAAATCGCATCAAATATAATAACTATTGGATACTAGTCCAAATCCCCAATTTCACATTTATAAAGATAGGTACTTAGCCTATTTATTTAGTGGGTACTTAGCCCACAACACTTCCTTTAGTCTTTGTTTTAATTAAATTTGCATATATGTATCATAGTGGGGTATAGGACCACTCATGATACGTGCCATACTATGCGCTTGAAAATATGATCATAGTGGGGTATAGGGCCACTCATGATACGTGCCATAGTATACGCTCTACAAATTTAATATGTGTTAATTATGTTCGACTCGAGTTATAACAACCCATCAATTTTATCTCTTTGTTGCTATTAAATTCGCATATATGTATCATAGTGGGGTATAGGGCCACTCATGATAACGTACCATGCTAAGCATTCGACTCTACGAATTTAATATATATTAATTATTATGTTAGTTTAACCTCAAACTGCTATTAGGCCCTAACTATAGCACATAGCAGATTAACGCACATAAATTAAATAAATACAACATTTGCAAATCAAACGAGCACGTAACAACAATAATTAAAAAAAAAACAACAACAACAATAATAATAACAATAATTTAAAATCAATAATAATAATAAAATCAATAATAATAATAATAATAATTAAAATCAATAATAATAATAAAAATCAATAATAATAATAATAATTAAAATCAATAATAATAATAATAATAATTACAATCAATAATAATAATAATAATTAAAATCAATAATAATAATAATAATAATAATAATAATAATAATAATAATAATAATAATAATAATAATAATAATAATAATAATAATAATAATTAAAATCAATAATAATAATAAAAATCAATAATAATGATTATAATTAAAATCAATAATAATAATAATAAAAATCAATAATAATAAATAAAATCAATAATAATAATAAAAATCAATAATAATAATAAAAATCAATAATAATAATAAAAATCAATAATAATAATAATAATAACAATAATAACAATAATAATAATAATAATTAAAATCGATAATTCATCTCCCGAATCATACCATTAATCAAAGGCAAAACAAACAATCACATGGAATTCAATTTAACACTTTAAGTAGGAATTAACCTACCTTATTCTCAAATCGAGCAAGCAATCGGACTCTAAACGATGCCAAATAAAATCCTAGAGGTGCCCAAAACCTGTGTTGACAATTAATTAAAGTCAATTTTAAGAAAACCGGAGAAACGAGACGAAAACCGGCTCGATTGGGCTCTAATTAGGCCTTGAACCGGTCTGGACCAGCTGAACCAGTCCAATTGGACTAGTCCAGCCGGTCCAGTCGGACCGGTCTTCTCCCTCCCCCATCCTGCAGCGCTGCAACTAATTTTTTTTTTCTTTTCTTTTAACTAAAAAAAAAAACACACTCACCTTCACGAATTCGCCCCGGATCCACGCACGAAGAACACAACGAAAACACGATCCAAACCCGAGCAAAACCACTAGGATCCGCCCAGATTCCGGCGAGAAGAAAACAGTCCGGCGAGGGTCCTTTCTCAGACGAAAACCAACAAAAAAATACGTCCATTTAGATTGAATTTTAATAGGTATAACAACGAAACTGAAATAGATCAAAACTTACGTAAAATATCAAAGAAACGGAGACAAAATGACGTTGATTTTACGACTTTTCGGCGACGCTCGAAGCTCTCCGATAAGGCTGTTCCTAACCTTAAATGAGCAGCCCAAGATGATGGAATTGATTTGAAATTAACGAAAAGAAGAAACGATGATTTGATAAGAATCAACCACTACTTACAAAATTTGAACGCATGGACACGGTGAGGAGGACGGCGCTGAAACGAGGAGGCTGAGAAGAAAATAATAATTTATTTGTTTGACCTAGGTTTTTGTGTCAACTGATAGGCTGAGGAAATACAATAATACCCCTGAAAGAATGTTATAAGTTAGGGACGTAAACGGTATTCAAGCCATATCTTTTTACTCGGAACTCGGAATTGAGCGTAGTCAATTTCATTGAATTCGTATCGACGTGACGGTTCGGGAAAACTAAAGATAACGTTGATTGGAACAAAATTAGTGAAAAGACTAAAATACCCTTGGGTGAAAATCCGGGTCGTTACACTTAAATAGGCAATATTATTTTTTCAAATATTGAGTATATTTAAACGGTAATTAATATAAACATTATTAATTGTTTAAATAATGAGTTTATTTAAACATGAAATTAATTAATAATGAAATATTATTAATTGTTTAAATATTGAGTATATTTAAATGGTAATTAACAATTTGAAAGTAATTTATAATTATTAATTGTTTAAATAATAATAAAATATTGTCAATTAGAATTATTAATTAATTTATTAAATAATGAGTTTATTCAATGGAAATTAATAATTAAAATATTTATCATTAATTGTTTAATTAATGAAAATTATTTAAATGGAAATTAATAATTAAATATCATTTAGTAATATTTAGTCGGGAGAAAATATTAATATTATTAATTGTCTAAGTAAAGTATTTTATTTAAATGGTAATTAATAAATGAATTAATTAAGTTGGACTTATTAATTTAAGAGAGAGTTTCTAGCCCAATTGGATTAATGAATCATATTGAAATTGGCCCAAAATAATTAATTAAATAAATTAGATTTATTTATTAATTATTATTAAAAAAATCGGTCATATATTAATTATTAGGAAAATAATTATTTGAATTATATCATAAAAATAATTACATAGATTTATTTACCCAAGATAAATCAAATAAAAGGAATAAAAATATTTTCCTATTTATCTATCGTGTTTTCGAAAATACTTAGATAAAGGAAAGAGAAGATCTTTTTTCTTTTATGTTTATCTCCATGGAACTTTCCTAATGTGATTAGATATTCCATTAGCCTATAAATAGGAGGCTTGGGTCATTCATAAATCATACAACTCAATTCCTAAAAATTGAAATTCTCTCTTACTCTCCTCCCCTAGGCCTTGCCAATTTTAGGCTATAATTTTAGGAAGAAAATTATTTTTCTTCTTCCTAATTTATTCTATAGTTCGATCCCTCAATTGGGTTTTGCTTGTTCGATCAGGATATAGCGTAGAAGATCTGGTGTTGATGAGGATTGATGCTGTAAAGAAACCTCCAATCGATTCTCCATATTTTACTCAATATAAGTAAAGGGCCTTTTATTTTCAAAAAATAGCATGAATCTTCAATTTTTTTTATCACAAATTGCATGATATTAATATATCCTAAATTAAGTGTTAATTTGTTTACTAAATAAAATTCCGCTTTAGTACAGTAGTCCCTTCATTTTTGACTGTATAAACCTTTTGGGTAGAAACAGACCATTAGGCTCCTGGGTGCCCTAGGTGTTACAATATCATCTCCAAAAATTCGAAGTTCAACACTTCCACAGTATCACCAAAATAATCACTGAGATTAGGTATACCACAGTAATCGTTAATAGCCTCAGGGAAAAATTTACCTCTTTTCCTCGTACTCGGATGACATACTCATTCCTACCTTTGAAATTTGCATAAAACTCCCTAGCCATTGTCAAGACAGTGTTCATAGCAAGATGATGGACAAGAGATTCTAAATGTAGTGTTTCTAGAGGACTAGAAACGTAGCTGGGAAGACCCCATGTAACAACACTCGACATTTCGAATCCTCGCTCGAAGAGGATTTCACAGCATTTAAATACTCTTCGATAAGCTTGATCTGCCTAAGGGGAATAAAACCTCACCGCTTCTAAAAGCTCAGCTAGCACTGGAACTTCAACAAATTACCCGGCATCAGAATCGTCATCATCCATGGGGTTGTAGACTTGGATGGGATCATCGCATGCAATCCCTTTCCCTTTGGAAAGGCAGCTGCTTGAAGCCTCAGAAATCCTTGTGTATCGCTTCTCCATTGGTGGGAGGTGAAGGGGTTACTCAAGGAGAATAAAAGTGAGAAGTGGAAGGAGAAGGTTTTGAAATTTGAAAGGGTTTGGGCATGTGAAACGACATTTCGAGGGTAGTAGTTACGACGTATGCTAACCACACGTGGAGGGGGATTCACTGCACCGTAGTGATGGGCTTCCCTTAATACACACAGAAAGACCAAGATGCCCTCTATTTGTTCCAAAACTCACTTTTTAAAGCAAAACACGTGCTACCAATGTGTGTTAAAATAAAACTCAAAATCCAATGAGTATCAGTATTTGTAAAAGAAATTTAAAACATGCGTAAACAGAAAGAAAAGAAATTTAAAATTCATGCAAACCTGGGTGTGTTTGCACCAGATGCAAGCAGCTTGGCTCAGAGGATGAAGCTTCTTCTATAAAAAAAAACCATACTGTCTTTGACAACATCTTCTCATGGATCATGAAGGGGAATGGATAGTTTTTGCCTATCCACTCCTTGTCCCCAATAATGCTTGATACGCTGGGCATTTACGTTGAAAATATCTGACGTTCATGACCTATGAGATCAACAGCTCCAAATGGATAAACTTTTTCAATTTGGAATGGTCCTGACCACTTGGATTTTAACTTTTCTGGGAACAATTTTAGCCTTGAGTTATAAACCATAACCATCTCTCCTTGTTTGACGTCAGTTCTTCAAATCTTTTTATCAAGCTACTTCTTTGTTTTCTCCTTGAAATTTATTGCATTCTCATAAGCCTGGTTTTTGAATTCCTCCATCTCTAGTAACTCCATATAACGATGAGATCCGGCTGCTTGCATGTCAAAGTTCAGGGCCTTCAATGCCCATAATGCTTTATGCTCCAACTCTAAGGGTAGATAGCAGGCTTTCATAATACTACTTGATATGGGGACATGCCTAAAGGTGCCTTGAAGGTTGTTCGATAAGCCCAAAGAGATTCATCTAACTTCTTAGCCAATCCTTCCGATCAGGATGGACTACCTTCTCAAGGATTCTTTTAATTTCTCGATTGGATATCTCAGCTTGCCCATTGCATTGTGGATGATAGGCTGTAGCAATCTTATGCCAAACTCTATATTTGGAAAGAATACTCTCGAGTATTTTGTTGCAGAAATGAGTTCCTTCATCACTAATCAATTGCTCTAGGGGTTCCAAAATGTGAGAAAATATTCTTTTTCAGAAATTTGACAACTACTTT
The DNA here is from genome assembly GCA_028015215.1 of Gynostemma pentaphyllum. Classification (NCBI taxonomy): domain Eukaryota; kingdom Viridiplantae; phylum Streptophyta; class Magnoliopsida; order Cucurbitales; family Cucurbitaceae; genus Gynostemma; species Gynostemma pentaphyllum. Next base: position 61,519 of record CM051345.1, on the reverse strand, counting down.
TGCATCATTGGTAGGAAAAGCAGCAGCTTCAACCCACTTAGAAACCTAATCCACTTCAACTAGAATATACCGATTTCCGAAGGATGGTGGAAAAGGTATAATAAAATCAATTCTCCACACATCAAAAAGCTCGATTTATAAGATATTATTTAATGGCATCTCATGCCGTTGGGAAATGTTCCCTGTCCACTGACAGTTGTCACAACTTTGAACAAACTCTTTTGCATCCTTGAACAGTGTAGGCCAGTATAACCCACTTTGTAATACCTTAGCTGTTGTTCTTACTCCTCCAAAATACCCTCTATATGGTGAATCATGGCATTGAGAAAGTATTGAACTCATCTCATTGTTTGCTACACATCTTTGTAACAACTGGTCTGCACATCGTTTGTATAAATATGGTTCATCCCACACATAAGATTTGACATGGTGCAAGAATCTTTTAAGCTTCTGACCTGACATGCTAGGAGGGTGCTTCCCACTAACCACATAGTTAGCAAAATCTGCAAACTAGGGGTTATCTAACTCCTGTACTTCTAGTAGTTGTTCATCAGGGAAACTATCATGTAGCTCGACACCTCTAAATCCCTCTTTGGTGAATACTAACCATGATAGGTGATCAGCTACTTGATTTTCTACTCCTTTTCGATCTCGTATTTCCACATCAAATTCCTACAATAGTCAGCATTGAGTAAGTGTGGCTTGGAACCTTTCTTGGATAGTAGGTATTTGAGTGCAGCATGATCACTATGAATCACTACTCTACTACCCAACAAATATGGTCTGAACTTTTCTAGATCAAAAACTATAGCCAATAGCTCCTTTTCAGTAGTGGTGTAATTCTTCTAAGCATCATTTAACGTTTTGCTTGCATAGTATATGGCATGAAAAATTCTCCCCGTTTTTTGTCCTAGAACAACACCAATGGCATAATCACTGCCATCACACATAAGCTCAAATGGGCGAGTTCAGTCTGGTGGACACAACAATTGAAGCTTGAATTAGGGCAAGCTTCAATGTTTCAAATGCTGTCAAACAAGAACTATTCATCACGAATGGTGTGTTATGGTCCAGCAAAGAGCATAAGAGCTTGGTTATTTTAGAGAAATCTTTGATAAACCTCCTGTAGAATCCTGTGTGCCCTATGAAACTTCTAACTTCCTTGACGTTGGTTAGTGGACTCATTCCTTCAATTACTTCCACCTTTTCTTTGTCAACTTCTATTCCTGCCGCGAATATTTTGTGCCCCAACACAATTCCTTCTCGAACCATGAAGTGAAATTTCTCCCAGTTTAAGACCAAATTCATTTGCTGACATCTTGCTAATTCTTGAACTTTACATAATTTGGCATTTGCTACAAAGCTTCTACTAGTGAAATGTTGATGTGCAATTATTTCAGCACTTCTAAGAACTTTTTAATTTGGACATCTTGCTTATGCTTAATGAATCTTTGAGGGTACGGAGGTGCATTGCTTCCACTGATCTTCTATATTGGGACTTGGTCTTGTGGTGATTCAGTTTGCTGAAAACTATGAATATATGCCAGTGTTGAAGCTATGGCTGGCTTATGAATTGTCTTCTCTTTGGTCAACTTTTCTGTACTTGTCTGAATGATGTTAGGGTGGATTTCCCTCTTTCTTTTTATTGGTTCTTTCTGGCTTGACTCTTCAACATGGGGAATGGTTTTCCCACTTTTTAATGTGATTACATTGCAGTTTTCAACTCCTTTACCCTTCAAATGCTTTACGGTGTCACTAGGCAGATTGCATTGAGGTCTTGAATTGATGGTGGATGCTAGTTCCCAGACCTGATTTTCCAAGCTTCACATGGATGCTTCACTTATGGTGATGTACTCTTTTAACAACTGCTCTAGTGAACTTACTGGGTGACCATCATGCTTCTGCTGATTCATGGTTTGCTGCTGTGGCATTGATTGTTGTTGTGTGGTCACTGGTCCTCTTTGCTAGTAATGGTTCTGATTGCCCTGATTGTAATTCATAGGTTTTGATGAAGTGGTTGATGGTTTGGCTCTTGAATTGTTAGCTTGATTCCATGTAAAATTTGGGTGATGCCTCCAACCAGGATTGTAAGTACTTGAGTATGGGTTGAAATTCTTGTTGTATCGAATAAAATTCACAGATTTTGCGTTCTGTTGGCATAACTGTACAGGGTGTCCTCCTTGGTAGATGGTGCAGGTGATTCCGTTATAGAAAGAAGTATAATTCACTTGATTCACTGCTTGTACCGAATTGCCTTGGGTTGCTTGTGAATTTGTAGTTCCCATTATTGCACTAAGATTCTTCATAAACTTATTTGCCATTTGTTGCGTCAGAGCATTGAGGTCCACTCCTGAGTTTCGTTCTAGTTGCCTATTCGATGCATTGGGCCATTGATAATTGTTGTATAATATTCCTTCCAAAATGTCTTGGGCTTCATCGTAGGATTTTAACATGATAGTTCTATTTCATGCATAATCAATGGTTAATCGACCATTAGCATCTACACCCTTGTAGAAAGTCTCAATCTGAAGCCATCCATGTATTCCATGTTGGGGGCAATGCCTTATGTTGGGTGAGAACGGTGATTAAACTAGATGGTGAATGGTGGCATGCAAGTGCACATGGTCAACAAGTAATAGTAGTGGTAAGGGTGATTACAACTACATAATTAATTAATTAACAAAGGCTAGGTATTGTGACGCACAAAGTAAACGGATCAACACGAAGTGTAGATCAAAGGATGGGAATGTGATGATATGCTAGGGATCTGGATAGACTGTATCCACAACTAATAAACCTGCTATGAGACTAGACATATAAATGGAGTTATGAAACAACTAGTGCATAGGAAAACAAGAGCAAGGAAAAGTTTTCTCAAACAATCCTAACGCATTATCTAACCCTAGATCTCATCTCTAAAACTTTGGGTAAATTTTACTTCTCTTGAATCCCCTAGAACTGTTCTCTATTCTGCTTAGCCTTTCCCTTATTCCTAAGTTATGGTCAAGAGTGATATCTCATACAAAGTTGGCATAGAAAATATATTTCATTACTTACATACACTCTTCTAACTATATTTTCATACAGAATTAAACAAGAACATGAATGACAAAAATATTACATCACAATCTCCATAAATATGTGGATCTCAAAATAGTGGTTCCTATCTATCCATCTCCAGTAACACTTCAGCACCAAAGGGTTTAGCCTCTCATGGCTATCAACATGAAAATAAGAGTGTTTCTCGGACTAGAATTCATGCTTGAATATAAAATGGAAATAACAAATACTGAACTAGCTAATACAAAATAACTCCACGTTGTAAAACACCTCCTTGTTTGTTGCTTTTTCTCCTCCTTCTTTTGTTCTTCACTTCTCTGTTCTTGTCCTCCCTCCTTTAGAAATATTTTTCTCTTTCTTTTTATATCCTTTCGTAACAGTCTTCGCCTTGCCACTTTTCCTTTTCCTGCCAAAAAAGTAGTTGATAAAGTGTATCGGGATGTACTCATGACTAAGAACTGTAACATGAAACGACTGCTGCTTGTGCCATCGAACAGCTAATCAGCGAAGATAATATATCTTTTTCCTCTGCTTGCCTTGCTTCAGCTGCATCACAATGTGCTCCTCTTTGTGCTTTGCCCTGCAACAGTAAAGAATTTCCAAGAGAATTAACTAGAAGCTATGCTAGTAATGGCTATATTAGAATGCTCAGAAAGTAATCAATTAATGAGAGAAAAATGATTGCAAAAAGCCAAGGTGAATCAGTGGGCTCAGTCTGAATTGGAAATTACAAAAGTGACTTAGATAAGTGCAAAAGCTCAACATTCTACTCAATTGATTGGTCTTTTTACCTAAATTTATCCAAGTTTAACTATGTGAATTCCCCTTTCTAAAGACTTATCACACCCCCAAACTTGAATCATTGCTCGTCCTCGAGTAATGCTCTTCTAACTAAAAATAAAAGGAATTTAAATTTACTAATCTGACTCATTATTTACAAAGGCTCAGGCAAGGTTCCAGTATCAACACCTTTTATTCAGTAAGAGCATGAACAAAACTTTTCTATAGACATAAAGAGAAAACAACTCTCGGTAGTGCTTGTGTGCAACTCAGTTTCAAGCTTTTCTTTTCAATTCTTCCCAGCTAGTAAAGTCCTATCCTAGAGTTCTTTTTCTTTAGATTCACTTTTCCAACTTGCCTTCATTCTTTTGGATTTTCAAGCACAAAAAAAATAACTTAACTTCTTCCCCTTTGTAATACTAAGAGCTTTTATTACTTTTCACACATTCTCTTTCTCTTTTTAATATGTTTTTGCGATAGAAGCGGCTAAATGATGTGACTTCCTAGTCACCTCCACCTAGAAGCTTGCCCTATGGGCTCACTCATTCCTATGAAAGAGGAGTGACTACAATTTTCCCATCCCACTTTTTGATGACATTTTTTTTTGAAATTTGTACTATGAGCACTTTGGGAACAAGCTTTTGCTTTTCTAAGGGAAAAAGAAACATTGGCTTTGCAAAAGTTTTGGTGGCTATGCCACCCCCAAACTTATTTTCTTTTATTCACTTTGCCCTATACTAGGGTTTTAAAGAGAGGTTTTTGCTTTGGATTACCATAGGAAAAAGTGCTTGCAAGATTAGCTTATTCTTAAGTAAGTGGCTCTCAAGTTCTTTCTTAACTGTTTGGACTGTACAAAGAAATGACAATCAACTGAGGTCGTGTAAAAGAGCTGCTTTTTCAATAGTGTTTATAGTTTTATGAAATGCTCTTGTCTTGCATCTTAGGAGTTCTATTGCCTCATCTAAGGGATCCTTTCTAAGCTAGAAAACCATTTTTTTTATAACGAACTACTATCAATGGAAAACATAGAATTAAAACTTACTCTGATTACTAAAGAAACAAATAGAATTACAAGATAAGTACATTAAACATTTGAATTTTCCTATGGGAGCAACAAAAATAAAGTGATTCAAAAGTAACAGACAATGATGGGGACTATCAATCCTCCCCCTCCAAACTCAAACTGGGTTGTGCCCTCACAACCAATCATCGACCAGGCTGCTCACAGATTAACCATTACAGATAAAAGCAGGAAAAGAAAAGAGATCACTCAAGCATAGACTATTTGCAAATAATCTCTTCATCCGAAACATCTATGTCGTAGTCATCAATGCGAGCATTCTCCAACTCCTCTTCCAAACTGTCGTATTCATAGTCCACATCGGATTAATGGTCACTATCCCAGTCACATTCGTCAATCACTCGTAACTCATTCAAACGCCTTTCAATGGCTACCCTCTCTGGCTCATAATGGAGATCTTCTTATTCCTTCACAGATTCGTCCATTTCTTCCAGAGCCATTGAAGGCTCCTTATTATGGGGTGGGGTACACTGCTCTTGTAAGGCAGGGTCTTCTAGAAAGAAAATAAACTCACCTAAAATGGAAGAAGGGAACTTAAGGAAAGTCCTAGGAGGATGGATCTGGTGGGCCACACTACAAAAAAAAAACTGTTAAATTGCGACCAGACATTTGCGACCAAAGGTATTGGGTAGTTTTTTTGGTGACCGCTCTGGTAGTAACTTAGAAGTTTGACTTAAAACGACCATATGGTCACTTTTTAGCGACCAAATGGCGACCAAGTAAAGAATTAGTCATGAAAAATGGCGCGAAGCAAGTGACCATATGGTCACTACAAAATTATGACCATGTGGTCGTAATTTTGTGACATGGATTATCATTTAGCAAAAAAAAGGCGCATAAATTTGGTGGGAGAAAGGCTACCAAGTGGTCACATTATGAAGTGACCAGATGGTCGCAAAAGTTATGATTTTAAGTGACCAGTAGTAGATAAATAATTTGGCGAGAGAAAAGCTACCAACTGGTCACCAAAATAAGTGACCATGTGGTCGTAACTGTTGTGACTTGATGTGACCCGGGGTAGTGAGGAAAATGGCGAGACGTTTTGGTAGGAAAATGCAACATTTGGTAGCAAAAATACGACCAGCTGGTCGCAAATAAGCAGATGAGTCCATTATAAAATCCCCTCCTCCCATTATTTGTTAGCATTAAGAAAAAAGAAAATGAGAGAGTGGATGTATGTTCGTTTGATAGACGGGTATTTGAACGATGAGTTCGTGACCGGGGTTGAACAGTTTGTTGAGTTTTACATGACAACTGTCTATTATGAAAAGTATGGTGGAAAGCTACGTTGCCCGTGCAGGAAATGCGATAATAGGAGAATCATACTGGTTACAGATTTGAAGGTTCATCTTTATAGTCGGGGATTTGTGTTGAATTATTATCATTGGGTGTTTCAGGGGGAAACAAAGGAAATATTCGACAATGCATGACAGGAATCGAGACAATACGAAGGTAGCAGCTAGAATGTAGTGGTTGTTGCCGAAGAACGAAATGATGAACAATAGTATAGTCAGATGTAGCAAATGATACTTGATGGTGCGGGGTATGGGGGCAATGAAAATTTATGTGAAAGTTTAATCGTAGACGAAGATGAACGGGTTGTTGAAGAGGAAATGAATCCAGAAGCACGTAAGATGCACGAGATGCTAAAGATAGCCAGCCGACCATTGTACGCTCGGTGTGAGGTCAGTCAACTTACTGCTGCTACAGAACTTTTAAATATAAAGGTGATGTGCGTCAGAAGAAGCTGGTAGAGGATTTGATTCGATTGCATCGTGGTTTCGTCGATGCGCGCCACAAGAAAATATTATGCCCCACAGTTTGTACGACACGAAAAAGCTAGTGGAGGGACTTGGATTACCCGTGGAGAAGATAGATTTGTGTCGAAATGGATGCATGATTTACTGGGATGTGAATGAGGACCTGCATCATTGCAAATTCTGTTTTTTTCCAAGATATAAATAAGGGAAACGCAGCCTGATTCTGTACACCCACATGTTCTATTTACTGCTGACCCCACGTCTGCAATGGTTGTATGCATCGGATGTGATAGCTTCGCACATGAGATGGCATCATGAGCATTCACAAGATGAAGGTGTTATGAGACATCCCTCAGATGCTGCGGCATGGAAGGATTTAAATATTTGTCATCCTGATTTTGCACAAGATCCGAGAAATGTCAGATTGGGCTTATGCACGGATGGCTTTAACCGGTTCAGGGCATCCGGGGCACAATATTCAGTTTGGCCAGTTATGGTAACCCCGTATAACTTCCCTCCCTTAATGTGCATGCGAGACCTGATGATTTTTCTAACAGTGATCGTACCTGGGCCGAAAAGACCAAAACAGAAACTGGATGTGTATTTGCAACCACTTATTGTAGAGTTGAAAAGGTTGTGGACTGATGGTGTTATGACGTACGACATTCGAAGAAACAAAATTTTTTGATGCGCGCCGCCTTAATCTGGACGATCAGTGACTTCCCTGCGTATTCAATGTTGTCAGGTATGTTGACATTTAATTGCTTTCATATATATTTTTGAGTATGTGTTTAGTTTTTGTTATTGTGTTGCTTAGTCAGTAGTTAATTGTGTAAACCTCAATCTCATCCTCTTAAAGGATGGAGTACGGCAGGGAAATACACATGTCCACATTGCATGCTAGAAACAGATGCATTTTATCTCAGAAACTGTCAGAAAACTTGTTGGTTTGATTGTCACCGTCGATTTTTGCCGTTGAATCATACGTTCTGTTCAAACGGTAGTGACTGGAAGAAGGGTCAACGAGTAAGAAAAGAAACCCCCCCTCGACAATGTATAGTGGAAGGCAGATTCTTCACGGTATAGATGCTATAGGGATGCAGAAGATTATAGTGGACAGTGCAGAGAGTGCAAACAATGCGGCTGGAAAAAACACGGGTTGGAAGAAACGGAGTATTTTTTGGGATCTACCGTATTGGGAAGATCTACTGATTAGACACAATCTGGATGTAATGCATATTGAGAAGAATTTCTTCGACAACATTTTCAATACGATTTTGAACGTTTCGAGAAAAACAAAGGACAATATAATGGCCCAGGTTTTAGAAATTAATTTAGTTTATTTATTATATTTAATTAAATTGATTCAATTGGTTAAATGGGTTTTATACTTGATATTTATATTTTAAATTTATTAAATAAATTATTTTGAATAGTTATTAAAGGTTAAAATGGTTAACAATGGTTTGGTTACAAACTAACCATGGTTAAGGTGGTTAATTGAAATTTGGCAATTAACTATTGGTGGTTAAGTTGTTGGGTAGAATTTTGTATAAAATTAAATAAGAGGACAAGTTTGTAAGGCATGAGGCACTCTACCTTTTATTTTCAACTAAATGGGTCAATTTACAAATAATTTCGATTTAATATAAATCATTAGCCATCATTTGTTTTTAAATTAAAAAAAAACAAAAAACAAAAAACAAAAAACAAAAAACAAAAAACAAAAAACAAAAAACAAAAAACAAAAAACAAAAAACAAAAAACAAAACAAACAAAACATGCTTTCTTTCTTTTAATCAAGAGTCGGCTATAGCAGTTTTGGGAAGAGAAATGGGGTTTTTAAATTTAAAACAAATGGGCCTAAACATGCATATAAATACCTTTATTATTATTTTTTTCATTAGAATTAAAAAAAAAGAATAAGAATAACCATCAGCCTCTCTTTCTTCTATTCTCCTGCTCACGCCCAACATCCCATGAAAGGGGGTGATTTCCTTAGTTTCTTTCATTTACAAGTCATTTCATTTCTAATTAATTAACAAAACTCAAGTCCAATTGCTTTCATTCTTCCAATTAAAAGATCAAGGGCTGCTGCTTTATTTTCTTTTCTTTCTTGTTCGGTTGAGCCTGCTGTATTGGGGAGGATTGGTCTGGGTTTTTCATTTACAAGCAAAAGTCTACTCAATTTCAACCCCGAATTTAAAGTAATGTGTAGATTAAGCTAAAGCAAGAAGAATCAAGAGGAATTCTATAAATTTTCAAATGATTTTGGTTTTGGGCTAAAAGCAAATCTTCAGGGAGCAAGTTTCTTGTTGTTTGCCAAGGTGGGAATACTTAAGAATTAAAGTACATTTATGTTTGAATTTTCATGATATAAATTGAATTGTGTTTATGTGTAAGCAACGTTAGCATAGTTGAGCGTTAGGTAAGTTAGATGGGAGGTTTTCCATGTGCAAGTAGTTGGGGATGAGAATGTGAGAGGCAAACGGGGTCAAGTTATATCGAAGAGTTCGACAGTTGAGTCATTTGGAGTACGGGGGTTCTAGGATGATAGGTTTTCCTTTCGGAAATCCAAACTGATATTTTTTGGGTCTTTAAAATAAACAAGGGTGAGATTATGTAATGAAAGCTTTGGGCTTGGTTGAAGATTAGAGACTCAAGTTGTTAAAGGAGGTGTTGTGGTTAGTTAGAAGGGGTGATGGTTCGTCTTGAATTATAATGACGTAGAGACTAGACAATATGTTACGGAATGGCACGCGAGTTGTCTCGAAAAGGAATAGAAGTTTCCAAGAGTGAGCCATTGCACAAATATAGGAAACCCATAATGGAACCCAACACTAAAACCCAATTGTAGGCCATTTGAAGATTCACTAGTGTTCCTAAACTAGGAGTGTTCTTAGCCTTCCTTTGGTATCTTTTAATAATGGTAAATTTGAGTGTGTAACTACTTATTTTACGTACGACACTATTGCTCAGAAGTCCAACCAATGATTTTCCAAAAACCCCTCAAATGGCCAAAATCACAACTTTTCCATTTAGCTAGTTTAGAGCGTTTTAGAGCAAATCGGGTTCTGGGTTTAGTTTATTTGTTCTTACTGAATTTTTTAAGATATTTTAAGCTTAAGGTTAGTTGTTAAATATTTGTGATTAACGAGGAAAGAAAAACCACAGTCAAGCCCTGTGTTGACTTGAAAAGTGATAACATAAAGAATTGGAACGGTGAATGACGTGTATTCACGAGTTTTCCTGAATTGTCTTAAAAGGGAAAGTGTGAGGTAGGTGGTAGTGATTGATGGTATGGTTGGTAGGGTTAAAAGAATAAGAGATATGGAAACGGATATTGACCCCGATATTGGGTTAAAAGGGCCCGAAATGCTAATTAGCTAAAAACCGGTTTATGCATAACTAGTTGTTCATTTAAGCATGCTCATTTGCTTTCTAATTGTGTTCATAGTCCGTGAACGAGTCATATTCTGGTTTGGGGCTATGATTATACATACTTATCAAATGTTCGGTTTAGGATTCGATGATTAGTTATGATTGAGACAATAGAGAAATGTGTGAAATGAGTTATGCCCGTTAACTCGATGGTTGTTACCTGATGTTGTCTAAGAGGAAGCATGCTAAATTCCATTCCATTACAAATATTCCATTCATGCATATCATGCGATTGTCAAGTGGCCATGGGGTCGTAACCCGTGTAACGGTGTATGGGTGTTGGACGTTACACTTGGTTACCGTGGCAGAGAGGAAATGAGCTCTGGTGTGCTATATAACGATCGAGTCGGATGCAACACCCTTCCCTTTTGATCCTCTACTGGAAGATGCTTCAGTAGTCTTAACAGATATCTTCTGAGGAGCTGACACGTCCAATTTCTTTCGTGTGAACCATGGTGGGGGTTTTGGTGAGAAATGAGAAATGAGTGAAGTGGATGAAATCTGAAATGAACGGGTAAAGAAAAGACGGTTTAAAAGGACATGGGGCTGGCGAAACGGTGCATGGGGTAGAGGCATGAAACGTGGCCTTCAAATGACAACACGTGTCCCTAGATTTACTGTAGTGTAATTATATCTCTAATCTCCAAAAGACGTAACTACCCCCCTTCAGGCAAAATTTTCTACCTTTTTTGTGAAAGAGATCACGTGCATAGTGCGTGAGAACTTAAAATCAACAATATGACATGCATGCACCCATTATCAAATTAATAATTTTCTCATTGAGTATGGATGACGTGAGTTGCAAAAGAAAACAGAGAAACATGCAAACCTGGTTGGAATGCATTTAGCTGATAGATTTATTTATAGAGAATGATCATGAAGCTCGTCCTGCCATGCACAGTTCTCGGTTAGGGCTCATGAAAAGGGATGGATAGCTTCTTCCTATCCACCTCTTGTCCCCAATAATGCTTGATTCTCTGAGCATTGATTTTGAAAATATTGGATGGTTCATGGCCAATTAGATCCACTGCGCCAAAAGGATACACCTTGGCAATTTTAAATGGCCCTGACCACTTAGATTTTAATTTTTCTGGGAACAATCTTAAACGAGAATTAAAAAGCAAAACCATTTCTCCTTCCTTGAATTCCATTCGAATGATTTTTTTATCATGCCACCTTTTAGTTTTCTCTTTAAAGATCTTGGCATTTTCATACACTTGGTCCTTGAATTCTTCCATTTCTAGTAATTCCAGACTTCGTCTTCCTCCAGCTGATTGTAAGTCGAAATTAAGTGTTTTCAACGCCCAAAAAGCTTTGTGCTCTAGTTCCAATGGCAAGTGACAAGCTTTCCCAAAGACAATTTGATACAGTGACATTCCCAGAGGTGCCTTGAATATTGTACGATGTGCCCATAAAGATTCATCCAACTTAATCAGATCAATCCTCCCGACTTGGATGGACTACCTTCTCTAGAATATGCTTAATTTTCCGATTTGAGATTTCAGCTTGCCCATTTGTCTGCGGATGATATGCTGTGGCAATCTTATGTCTGATGTTGTACTTGGCTAGAATTGTTTCAAGCATCTTATAACATAAATGTGTTCCTTCATCACTTATCAATGCTCTTAGGGTCCCGAACCGTGAGAAAATATTCTTTTTCAGGAACTTTACTACAACTTTGGCATCATTTGTGGGTAACACAACTGCTTCAACCCATTTGGATACGTAATCTACTATAATAAGGATGTATTGGTTTCCGCATGATGGTGGGAAGGGTCCCATAAAATCAATTCCCCAAACATCAAAAAGCTCAATTTCTAAAATGTTGTTCAAGGGCATTTCGTGCCTCTGCGAGATGTTTCCTGTGCGCTGGCAATTACCACACTTTTGTACAAATTCTTTTGCATCCTTAAACAATTTAGGCCAATATAACCCGCTTTGTAATACCTTTGCTGCAGTTCGAACACCGCCAAAATGACTTCCATATGGTGAATCATGACAATAGAGGAGAATGGAATTCATTTCCTCGTCTGCTGCACATCGTCTTAACTGTTGGTTCGCATACCTCTTGTACAAATAAGGCTCATCCCACACGTAAGACTTTGCATGATGTAAAAATATTTTAAGCTTTTGCCTCCACAAACTTGGAGGTTGTCTTTCACTGGCAATGTAGTTGGCAAAATCTGCAAACCAAGGATGACCAAGTGCTTTGATCGTCAGTATCTGTTCATCAGGAAAACCGTCGTGGAGTTCCACTCCCTGGAATCCTTCTTTGGGGAATTCTAAACGTGATAAATGATCAGCCACTTGATTCTCTACACCCTTTCTGTCTCGTATTTCCACATCAAACTCTTGTAGCAGTAAAATCCATCTTAATAAGCGTGGCTTTGCATCTTTCTTAGATAGCAAGTATTTGAGTGCATCGTGGTCACTGTGAATCACAACCTTGGTTCCCAATAAATAAGATCTGAAGTTTTCCAATGCAAAGACAATAGCCAACAACTCCTTTTCTGTGGTTATATAGTTTTTCTGAGCATCATTCAACGTTTTACTTGCATAATAGATTGCATGGAAGGTTCGTCCTATTTTTTGCCCTAAAACAGCCCTAATGGCTTAATCACTGCTATCACACATTAGTTCAAATGGCCTAGTCCAGTCTGGTGGAACAACAATAGAAGCTTGAATTAATGCTACCTTGAGGGTTTCAAATGCCTTCATACAAGCTTCTCCTATTACAAAGTGAGTATTGTGCTCTAACAAGGAGCACAAAGGTTTTTTATCTTGGAGAAGTCCTTGATAAATCTATGATATAATCCTGCATGACCTAGAAAGTTGCGAACTTCTTTCACATTGGCGGATGGGCTCATATTTTCGATCACTTCCACTTTTTCTTTGTCAACTTCAATGCCTGCCATGGAAATCTTATGGCCCAACACAATACCTTCTTTAACCATGAAATGACATTTTTCCCAATTAAGAACCAAATTTGTTTGCTGACAACGTACAAGTACTTTTTCCAAGTGGATTAAAGAGGAATCGAATGTAGCTCCATAGACAAAGAAATCATCCATGAAAATCTCAAGTGAATGCTCTACCATATCACTGAACAGTGCCATCATACATCATTGGAATGTGGCTAGAGCGTTGCACAATTCGAATAGCATTCTTCTGAAAGCAAAGGTACTATAGGGGCATGTAAAAGTTGTCTTTTCTTGATCCTCTGGAGCAATGACAATTTGATTGTACCCGGAGTATCCATCAAGAAAGCAGTAGTACTCTTTTCCAGCTAACCTATCCAGCATTTGTTGAGGTGTCTGTAGTCCATGCACACTCTCCACCCCATAATAGTACGATGTGGAATCAACTCGTTGTTGACATTGGCCACTACAGTCATGCCTTCTTTTTTTGAACACATTACACTGGGCTCACCCATTTGCTATCAGAGATTGGGTAGATAATGCGTGCATCTAACCATTTGATAATCTCCTTCTTCACTACTTCTTTCATGGCTGGGTCCAAATGCCTTTGCTGCTCAATGGAACGGAAATTTGTATCTTCCAACAATATCTTGTGCATGCAAATAATAGGTCTAATTCCCTTGATGTCTGGCATTGTCCATCCCAATGCTGATTTTAATTTCTTTAAAACAACCAAAAGTTGTTGCTCATGGCCTTCTTCTAACATGGAGTTGATGATGAAGGGATGATTTACTAAACTAGCGGAATTTGATTTAGTAAACTAATTAACATTTAATTATGGATCTATTAATATCATGCCATTTGTGAAAAAACATGTAGATTCATGCTTTAAATTTCGAAAATTAAAATCAAAACTTACATTGAGTAATAAATGGAGAATGGGTTGGAGGTTTCTTTACAGCATCAAATCCTCAGCAACACCGGATCTTCTACGCTATATCCCGATTGATCAAACGAAATCCGATTGTGGGATCGAACTTTAGAAGAAATTGGAAAGAAGAAAAATATTTTCTTCCCAATTTTGAATAGGGAAAATCGGCTAAGGGGGAGGGAGAAGGAAGAGAGAATTCCGAATTTCTAAGGAATTTAATTGTGTGATTTATGAATGACCCAACCCTCCTATTTATAGAAAAATAGGAATCCTAATCCCATTAGGATTAATCTATAGAGATAAATACAAAAAGAAAAAAGATTATCTCTTTCCTTTATCTTGCAATTTCGAAAATGCCATAGATAAATAGGAGATTATTTTCTTTTCTTTATTTTATTTATCTTGGGTAAATAAATCTATATAATTATTATAGGATATAATTCAAACAATTATCTCCTACAAATTATCTCATATGGCCGATTTTATCATAATAAAATAATTAATAAATACAATTTATTTAATTAATTATTTTGGGCCAATTCCAATTGGGTTCATTAATCCAATTGGGCTTGAAATTCTCTCTTAAATTAATAAGTCCAACTTAATTAATTTATTTATTAATTACCATTTAAATAAAATATTTTATTTAAACAATTAATATTTTCTCCTGACTAAATATTATCAAATTTATATTTAATTATTAATTTCCATTTAAATAATTTTCATTATTTAAATAATTAATAATAAATATTATAATTATTAATTTCCATTAAATAAACTCATTATTTAATTAATAATTTTATTGACAATATTTTATTATTAATTAATTAATTTTAATTATTAATTTCCGTTCAAATAAAATTAATTATTTAAACAATTAATAATTGTCAATTAATTTCAAATTATTAATTACCATTTAAATATACTCAATATTTAAATATTTAATAATATCTAATTAATAATATTTCATTATTAATTTCCTGTTTAAATAAACTCATTATTTAAACAATTAATAATGTTTATATTAATTACCGTTTAAATATACTCAATATTTAAACAATTAATATTGCCTATTTTAAGTAATTCACTTTACTTAAAATTTCCATTTCTTCTACTTGATTTCGCGACTACGATATTTGGGCTAGCATAGGGACCTGATGGACCTATAGATCATGGGCTTAATAATTAGTCAATTAAGTGATTAACTCATAATCGGTTAATTACTTATTATCTAACTATGAATAATTCCACTATAGATTCATAGCTGAACTCCCCTCACTATAGATGAGTTATGTCCATTTAGTTTATCTTTATTTATATCCGTGATATAATCCTTCACGTGGAACCCTCATAATTACAAAGGATAAATTTACCGTTTTGCCCATGTAATTACCGCTTTATCCTTGTGTTCCCGCTGATTCTCCAATGAACATTATCTTTAGTCGAACTAGAGATAATATACTTCGTGATCAATAGAAGTCGTGGCGCCACTTGTTCATGTCTCGAATCAGACATCAAGGGAGTTTCCTAAAGTTCCTAAAATGTTTAGGTATCGCACCGATCTTGTTAATTTATAGGAAAGTTATGAATTCCATCTCGTGAAAATGAGTTCCCAGCTACTTATCTAGTCATGTTCCCAAAACAGGTGTATTGAGCGTTCTTACAGACGCTTCTCAACTATGTGAATCAAAGAACATAACTCCACAAATAGGAGTCCGCATTTCACTCGGGATTGAGATCTATCACGGTTGATAAACTTAGTTTGATATTCGATCATTTCTCGTAAACGGTACTAAGGAGAAATTTGATCGAACATCGTGGTCCTGTCTTATACAATCAACATTGTATATGATACTTCCATTTCATGTCTCCCACATGAATGATCAGGATTCGATCATTTGTCTATAAACAAAATGCGAAGCTATCAACAGTGTTACCAGGATAAGGTTCCCAAACGTTATCCGTTTACTGTAGACATGTTTAAGTTACTCATCTCGACTTTAATCCTCTCGTATGACTCACATACTAAGTCGTGATTTCATAAGAGTAACTTAGGGTTTACTATTTGAATGTTTGATATTTATATATTTCCATATATTCCTAATATCATTAATTGAATCAATCTAGATAATATAAAGAACTTATGTTTATTTATTTAATTTATTCTTAATAAATTATTATTATTAAATAATTACAAGTTCTAGGACACCATTCCTAACAGATGATTACTGGGAAAGTTTCATTGTCTCCCAAAAAAGCATACTTCAATTGTGATGGCAAGGTTTTCAGGTTAAGAGAAGGTGACTTTCCTCAGAGGCATCTAGACATTGAATGGCAGTGATCTGTCTAATTAGTGGTTCATAACAAGATGGTTTTGAAGTGTCAGATTCAGTGTATTCAATTGTTGGAATATCATGTTTCTTCCCACACTTCTTCTTCCAATGCTTTTCTACGGCTGAATCTACAAGATCAATCATAGAACAACTTTCTACATGGTTAGGAAATTTCAAAGAATTAAATATGTTGAAAGTTACCTTCTGATCATTCACACGCATGGTTAGTTCACCCTTCTAGACATCCACTAATGTTCTTCCCGTAGCTAAAAATGGTCTGCCGAGGATAGGTACCTCCTTATCTGCTTCAAAGTCCAGGATGATGAAATCTGCTGGGAAAATGAATTTGTCCACTTGTACCAAAACATCTTATATTTTTCCTTCTGGGTGTGCAATTGATTTATCTCCAAATTACAAGGTTGCTCTGGTGGGTCTAGCGGCACCTACTCCCAACTGTTTGAAAATTGATAGGGGCATCAAGTTGATGCTTGCTCCCAAATCACAAAGTGCCCTCCCACAATAAGTATTACCAATGGAACACAGGATGGTGAAACTCTCTAGGTCTTGCAGTTTTTGTGGGATGTTTGACTGGAAAATGGAACATACATCAGAGGTCATGTTAACTGTATCTACCTCATCAAGCCTTTTTTTCTTGGAAAGAATATCCTTCATGTATTTTACGTAATTAGGCATCTGTTGTAAGGCTTCTACCAAAGGAATATTAACGTTCAACTGCTTTAAGACTTCTAGAAATTTTTGAATTGGACATCTTGCTCTTGTTGAATGAATCTCTAAGGAAATGGAGGAGCACAGTCTCTTTTAGTTTTGCTTGTTGTGGTATGATCTTGAGCTGCTACATTCTGTTGGGTGATTGAAGAATCGGGATTTGCATTTTGTTCTTGAGGGCCTTCTTCATTCAGGAAGTCTTTTCTGTTGGGTTGGGTGTTTGATTCTCTTTTTCTTTTGACAAGTTCTTTAGGAACAATACCTTGTCGCTGGCTGGTGTTACCACTCCTTAATGTTATCACATTACAATGCTTAACTCCCTTGCCCTTCAGATTGTTCACTGTGTCACTAGGTAAGTTACCTTGAGGTCTTTCATTCAGTGAGGATGCTAACTGTCCCACTTGATTCTCTAAATTCCTCATTGATGCCTCATTCTTGGTAATATATTAAATTGCTCTAGTGAACTAATTGCACATGCTTGCTTCTACTAATTGGTTGTTGAGCTTGTGAGGGCACAAGCCTTCGCTGTGAGTTGTTGGTGGTTTGTGGCTGGTTGTAATTCATTGGTCCTAGTGGTGCTGCATTAGATGGTCCTGCTCCTGAATGGTTTGACTAGTTCCATGAAAAATTAGGGTGATGTCACCAACCAGGATTATAAGTGCTGGAGTAAGGATTAAAATTCTTGTTGTACTGAACAAAATTTACAGACTCTTGATTCTATTGGCACAATTCTACAGGGTGTCCTTCGTGACAAATGGTGCAAGTAATACCATTGTAAAATGAAGTGGAGTGTATCTGATTCACCCCGTGCACTGAACCACCTTGATTTGTTTAAGCGGTTGTAGTCCCCATTGTAGCATTCAGATTCTTCATGAACATATATTACCATTCGCTGCGTTAGAGCATTTAAATTCACTCTTGCACCTCCATCTGTTTGCTTAAGTGGTGCACTGGGCCACTGATAGCTATTGTACATTATCCCTTCCATAATGTCTTGTGCTTCACTATAAGATTTTGACATGATGGTTCCATTAGAAGCTGAGTCTATGGTCAAATGAATGTTTGCATCTAAACCCTTGTAAAAAGTTTCAATTTGAAGCCACCCTGGCATCCCATGCTGAGGACAGTGTCGTATCATCTCTTTCCATCGTTCCCATGCATCAGCTAATGGCTCATTGTTATGTTGCATAAAATTTTGTAAGTCAGTTCGGATTTGTGAAGCCTTGCTTGGAGGAAAGTATTTGGTAAGGAATTTATCAACCATGTCAGCCTAGCAATGGATTGAATCAGCATCCATTGATCATAACCATGAGCTTGATTTTCCTTTTAATGAGTATGGGAACAAAGACAATCGCAAAGCTACATCTAACACTCCAGACATTTTAAAAGAGTTACAAAGCTGCCAGTACAGTCTGATGTGATTATGGGGGTCTTCATGACTTCCTCTTCCAAATTGACCAATTGAGTTAAGAATGGATAACATAATTGGATTGAACTCAAATCTATCTGTCTCTATCTCTGGTCTTGCTATGGTGGGTCCCAAACCTTCCAAATTTGGGCGAGACAAATCTCGCATTACTCTATGTCTGTCTTTAATGTATTGTACTGCCTGAAGATCATCCCCTCTATTCCTGGTTGCCTCATGCATCCCCACTCCAGCAACAGGTGGTGGTTGATCCATGGTAGCTCCAATTCGTGCTTGATGGTTTAATCTTCATCTGCGAAAAGTTCTCTCAATTTCTGGATCATACGGAAATTCTTCTCCTTCAGAGTTACTACTTCCTGCAACACTCATAAAATTTGTCAAATAGTAACAAAAGTAATTACACAATGAAACAATTAATTACTTCAATCTCCCTCAATCTCTAAAAGTGAAAAGTACGCACCATCCACGGCAACGACACCAAAAACTTGTTGGGTGAGAACGGTGATTAAACTAGATGGTGAATGGTGGCATAGAAGTGCACATGGTCAACAAGTAATAGTAGTGGTAAGTGAGTGTCGTGTCCCACGAGGATGGTTATTTTTAAGGCAATTAGGATCTAAGGGTGACTACAACTACAAAATTAATTAATTAACAAAGGCTAGGTATTGTGACGCACAAAGTAAACGGATCAACACGAAGTGTAGATCAAAGGATGGGAATGTGATGATGTGCTAGGGATCTGGATAGTCTGTATTAACAAGTAATAAACTTGCTATGAGACTTCACATATAAATGGAGTTATGAAACAACTAGTGCATATGAAAACAATGGCAAGGACAAGTTTTCTCAAACAATCACAACACATTATCTAAACCTAGATCTCATCTCTAAAACTTTGGGTAAATTTTACTTCTCTTGAATCCCCTAGAACTGTTTCTATTCTGCTTGGCCTTTCCCTTATTTCTAAGTTATGGTTAACTTGAACAAGTGATATCTCATACAAATTGGGCATACAAAATATGTTTTAATACTTGCATACACTCTTCTAAATATATTTTCATACAAAATTAAAGAAGAACATGAAGGACAAAAATATTACATCATAATCTTCATAAATATGTGGATCTCAAAATAGTGGTTTCTGTCTATCCATCTCCACTAACACTTCATTACAAAAGGGTTTAGCCTCTCATGGCTATCAACAACATGAAAATAAGAGTGTTCCTCGGACTAGAATTCATGCTTGAATATAAAATGGAAATGACAAATATTGAACTAGCTATTACAAAATAACTCCACGTTGTAAAACGCCTCCTTGTTTGTTGCTTTTTCTCCTCCTTTTTTTCCTCTTCACTTCTCCGTTCTTGTCCTCCCTCCTCTAGAAATATTTTTCTCTTTCTTTTTATATCCTTTCGTAACAGTTTTCGCCTTGCCAATTTTCCTTTTCCCACCAAAAAAGTAGTTGATAAAGTGTATCGGGATATACGCATGACAAAGAACTGTAGCATGAAGCGACTGCTACTTGTGCCATCGAACAGCTAATCAGCGAAGATAATATCTCTTTGTCCTCTGAGTGCCTTGCATCACAATGTGCTCTTCTTTGTGCTTTTCCATGCTAACAGTAAAGAATTGCCAAGAGCACTAACTAGAAACTATGCTAGCAATGGCTATATTAGAACGCTTAGAAAGTAATCAATTAATGAGAGAAGAATGATTGCAAAAACCCAAGGTGAATCAGAGGGCTCAATTTGAATTGGAAATTACAAAAGTGACTTAGATAAGTGCAAAAGCTCAACATTCTACTCAATTGTTTTGTCTTTTTACCTAAATTTATCCAAGTTTAACTATGTGAATACCCCTTTTCACCTTATCATCCCCTTCCATCTTTCCCAAGCATCAGCTAATGTTTCATTCCCATGTTGCACAAAATTTTACAGGTCTGTTCTTATCTGAGATGTCTTACTTGGAGGGAAATACTTTATGAGGAACTTATCTACTAGATTAGCTCAACAATGGATTGAGTCAACATCCATTGACAAAAACCACAAACTGGCTTTTCCTTTTAATGAGTAAGGGAATAGGGATAAGCGCAAGGCTTCATCTGACACTCCAGGCATCTTGAAAGAATTACACAATTGTAAGTATAATCTGATATGATTATGAGGGTCTTCATTGGCTCTTCCTCTGAACTAACCAATAGAGTTAAGCATAGAGAACATGACTGGCTTGAACTCAAATCTGTCAATTTCCAACTCTGGTATTGCAATGGTGGGTCCCAACCCTTCTAAATTAGGACGAGAGAAATCACGCATCACCCTATGCTTGTCCTTAATATATTACACAGCATGCAAGGCTACCCTTCAAGGCTGCCCTGATTGTTTAACCTCCTTCGACGAAAAGTTCGCTCAATTTCTAGATCGTATGGGTAGTCTCCTTCCTATGAATTACTACTTTAAATGAATTATAAACAAATTTAAATGAATTATAAACTACTGATGAATCCTTAATCACTAAAAAGCACTAAATGTGAACTATCCCCGACAACGGCACCAAAAACTTGTTGGTGAAAATGGTAATGATGGATGGTAGATGGCATGCAAGTGCACATGGTCAACAAGTAATAAAGTGGTAAGTGAGTGTCATGTCCCACAAGGATAGTTGTTTCTAAAGAAATCTAGTGATTTAAGGATTTAAGTGTTACACCAATGAAGAGTGTTAACAATGAAATGCTATAAAAAACAATAAAAGGGATACAACACAAAGTGTAGATAGTGAATGATTGTTATGTTGTGCTAGGGTTTTAGGATAGGCTTGTCAACTCACGTGGAATTCTTGCTATGGAGTCCTAGAGTAAGATAATGATTTGCAAGACAAAAAACATGCTTCTGTAAAAAGGATAGGAATCGTGTTTTCTCAAACAAATCCCAATGCAGTTCCTTAATCTACACATTTCATCTCTAAAATAGTAGAAAAGAATTTGTGGTTCCTTTTAGCCAAGAACACATTTTTATCTTTTAACTTAACTTTTTATTTACTTCTAAATGCAAGTTAGAGTTAACAAGTTGAATCTTTAATAAATGTCATGCAACAGGTTTTTCATTATATGCACGAACTCTTCCGACTTCACTTTCGTGGAGCTTTATAGAAGAATAAGGATTTGAAGAATTCAACATCACAATTCATGTTAATTACTCAAGTTCCAAACATGTAGCACTACCTATCATGATCCCCGTTCATCACAAAATTACAAAAAAAAAAAAAGCCTTAGCCTAGCATGGCTCGACACAACAAGGAGACTGAGTAGTAACTAAGATTGCAAGACATACTTAATCGTAAAAATTAAGATATTAAACTAAATTACGACAACTGAATTGAAATAGGCAACTAAGGTTCGATGATCCTTGCGAGCACAGTCGCTCATTCTTTCTTCTTTTTTCTCTTTTTGTCCTCTTCTCACCTCTTCCTTATCTTCATGACCAATGAAGCTTATATAGAACGCCTTATTTTTCTCCCTCCAGTGTTTTCCCACCAAAAATTAGGGTTGGTGAACTCTATCAAGTTGCACTATTACACACACGTTGGGAATACTGTAGCCGGAAGTAACAACAACTTGTCACATCAAACGCAGCTGGCAATCAAGCAAAATAAATATCTTCAGCTCCTCTGGCCTAGTTGCTTCAACACCCACTAACGTGCTGCTGTCAGATATTTTCCTGAAACAAGAGAACGACGAAGAACGCTTCCTGAAGCCTTAATCTATTGAATAAAACATTTTAAACTGGAAACAAAAGTTAGCAAAAAGACATAAAAACAACACCAATAATACGAAAATATTAAAAGAACAATAAGAAAGCAAGCTTCTACAAACTAATCTTAATTATGTATAAATCCTTGCTATCTTCATAGATTAATTGGTCTTTTTACTAGATTTTAGTCAAGTTTAGTGTCATGAATACTACCTTTACAAGGACTCATCAGTAATCATCATCCTAGCATGGTTGAAAGTGAACAAATAATGGCGGTAATAGAAATTCCTGATTTTTCTTCCAACATTGTCAAATCTTTTAAAGATGAAGAGGAAAAGGGAGATGATGGCACATACACAATAGAGTTTGATGGAGAAATCAACAAATTAAATATCAATGACTCCATGATAAATTCTACTAACAAATTTTCCTATTTTGTTATGACTGACAAAGTTAATCCTCTAACATGTGAAATTTTTTATTTTGTTAATAATGATGAATTAAATAATGCTTCAAATGAATATTGTATTGTTTCAGGATTACGAATAATGATTATGAAGTTTTTTAAATTAGTATGAGATATGTTTTGCTAGAAGAAACAACACCGTCGACGTTAAAAAGAAGGCGCTTTTTGGGAGGCAACCCAAATTTCTACGTTTTTTTTTGTTTTAATTTAGTTTTTAGTTTTTTCATTATTAGTTTTATTTTTCTTGTTTTCTTGCTTTGTTTTTATTTTTAGAAAAACTGAAATTAGGGTCAAACAAGGGCTATGCATGCAGAACCATAAAGTTTTTCTCCAATTCTTCCCACATTCCCGAGCAGATAGTGATCCAACTGCTGAGGATTGCTCATTCAGGTAAGTTCTTCTACCACCTTGTTTTAATCATTGAGGACAATGCTTGATTTAAGTTTGGGGGTGATATTTCATATTTTTTATGTTCTTACATGCTTCTGAAATCCTGGAAGATGAATAACTGTTAGTCTTGTTTACTTTTGATGCTTTTGCAATCTTTATTTCATGCTTAATCTCATACGTTATGTGCACTTTCGATCGCGCCTTTTGCTATAAAAAATTTTTAAGCATGCTTCTTTTTTTTCACATGTCATGACTCGAGTAGTTTTCTTGCTTTTTAATTAAATGGGAAGTGTATTAGAATGCAATACATTAGCCTTTTTATGAGATTTTGAGCCTTTGAGCAATAATCATAATATTTGCTCCATTTATTCTTTGTTGAGAGTTTGTCATGCTTGGATTTTATTTCTAGAACTTGCTTCGTTATGCATTTTGAAACAGTTTTTGTTTGACTTTGAATGCTTGAAATCTATAAGGGTAAATTAGGGGAACCAATTCTAGCTTTCTTAAAGCTTACCCGAACTTAATTCCTTAGATGCCAATTTTTTAGCCTTAGACTTTTCTTTGATATATAGTCACATAATAGATAACACTTTTCCATTCTTTTTGTTTTCTTTTTCACCCAAATTGAGAGGTTGCTATGATTTAGAAAGATTTATGTCTCATTGAAAGATTCAACCAAAGTGATGAATTCGTGTTATGGGTTGATTGAAAAAAAAATTGTGGAAAAAGAAAAGTACAAGAAAAAGTTTGCTATTGAAAATCCAACAAAAATTTAGAAATTTGAGAAAAGAATAGAAAGGTGTGATGAATTTGGTTGAAAAGTAGCTGAGAGTTTGTGCTTCAAGTTAAAGTGTTGAGTTTTGATTGAAGTTATTGAAAATGCTCGTAGTAACCTATCGATTTATTTAGCCTAAATGTCCTCCATCCACCCTTTTCCTAAGCCCCATTACAACTTTTAAAGACCCTTGGATTCATGTGTTTTGATTTCTTTCATTTACGGTCTCGATTTGATATATTTGTAAGCTTATGGTAAATTTCTTCCATGATTTGTCTTGAGTGGTATTCGTTGAATCCCTTTGACACTTTGAACGATTTGAGTGAATATCGCGTGAGAGTATCTATTCCTATAGGCTTTGATTTTGAAAAGATTGTTGGATTTTAATTCTTGATATGGCTTGTGAAATAGAGTTAGCATTTGTGCCTCATGTTCTTATAAATTTTTTTGTTTTGCAAAAAGCTTGATTGATCACACACACTTTGGGTTTTGTATGAAGTTTTGATTATTTGAGTATATTAACTGTGACTGATGATTGCATAACTTCAAAATTTTCATGATTGATTTTTAGTTGTGCTTAATGCTAAAATTGCTAAAGGATTAGCAATTGTCTAAGTTTGGGGGTATTTGATAACTCATAATTACTGCATATTTATTAGTGGTAAATATCTCCAAAATAATTAAAATATGAGTTTAAATTGATTCAAATGTCCTTAATATTTTTAATCATTGAATTTTATGAACGTACGCGAAAATGGCGCTTAAATCTTATAATAATGAAACTAGAGCCAAAATACAAAATCCATATGAAAGCCAACCAATAAGTGATAAGTGGCGCACTGACGTCATGATGACATCAGCGCCCATGGCTGACTTAGAAGGAAGCGACGTGTCGCAACCTTTGAAGTGAAGCGTTGCTCGAAGCTTATCTTCAGGGAACAAATCATGCTGCTTGGCGGCACGGCTCAGCTGACGCTTGCGACTCGTGACACAGAAAGGGAAGCGGCTTGCTTGGCGACGAGGCTCAATGGCTCGGCTTCGACAGATTTGGAGATAAGATCAAAATTTTACCTGATTTTCACCATGTTATGCCTATTTAAAGCCCCTTTTGCTCCCAAATTCATAATCTCTTATCCTTCTAATTTTCTTAGGACTTTTAGATTGTTTTTATTATGTTTTCTAGCTAGTTTTATTATTCCATCTAGAGATTTATTGAGGTTAGGTTCATGAATTTGTGAGGTTTTGTTCTTCAATTTAATTCCTATTTTCTCTTTATTCGTACGTTCTCTTTGCATATTTTATTGTTGATTAATTCTTGTGCAAATTGGCCACTTGTTCATTGATTAATTTTCATATCGCTAATTAGAATGTTAAATCCGTAATTGTTTAATTGTTCTAATATAAGTAGCAAATTAGTGTAAATTGATTAGGGCCCTTTTTAATTTATGTTATGGGAATTTATGATCTAACTTAAATGAATCAGTCGTACTGCATTTATTAGTTAGAATTGAGTTCTTCTCTTCTTAATGTTATTAATGGGTTCAATCTAATTATCATTTTCTAAGATTATCTGTTAATTAGGGAAGTAGTCATTACATCATATCTTGGCTATCAAATAACTAAGGAAGAGCACTTATAAGTTCTTGATTCGTTTGGATGACTTCCAACCAATTTAGAGAAGAATTTAGGAATACATGTTTATGAATCGATGACCAAATTGGTGAACCATAACCAAGATTAACCTTTAGTTGGAAGCTTTCTATATTGATTTCTTATTCTTTTTAATTTTTTTTTTTTTACAAACAACAAATTTAAAACCCCCCGTTTTTATTAACTTTAATTTAATTCCCAATTCCCTGTGGAGATCAACCTTACTCATCACTACAAAAATTCTAAATTCCAAGTCTAAGTTATTATTTTTGGTGGTATCGACACCTATCACATTTCCAGTGTTTACTAACAATTTGATGACATTCTTCACATTTCAGACTGACAATTGGTCCACGTCCTCAAACATCATACTATCACCTGAACGTACATAAAAAGTAGATATGAGGTCCCCTTCCAATCATTCATTTCTAGGGACTGTTTCCAAGGGTTACAAAACCTTTTTGAAACAACAAGTAAAATTCGTGGCAACATTATATCCTTCTCAACATACCTCACGAATCTTTATAACTCTCCTCGTAATCATTATCCGTCTGTTGTGCTTCGATAAGTCTCTAGTTACAAAGTAGCCCCTTTTTCCACCAACCAATTGTATTGTCACCTTAGAATTCTAGTTCTGCATCAAATCCTCTACCAGGTATATTGTACTGCGCCTTTATATTAAAAAGTTCTGTAGCAGCAGCAAGTTGACTTACCTCACACCCATCGTACAATGGTCTGCTGGCTGTCTTTAGCATCTCGTGCATCTTACATGCTTCCGGATTCATTTCCTCTTCTACAACCCGTTCATCTTCGTCTACGTTTAAACTTTCACGGAAATTTTCATTGCCCTCATACCCCGCACAATCAAGTATCATTTGCTGCATCTGACTATAATGTTGTTCATCATTCCATTCTTCGTCAACAACCTCTCCATTCGAGCTGCTACCTTCGTATCGTTTCGATTCCTGTAATGTAGCGTTGAACATTTTCTTGGTTTCCCTCTGAAACACCCAGTGATAATAATTCTGCACAAATCCCCGACTATAAAGATGCACTTTTAAATCTGTAACCGGTATGATTCTCCTATTGTCGCATTTCCTACACGGGTAACGTAGCTTTCCACCATACTTTTCATAATAGACAGCTGTCATGCAAAACTCAACAAACTGTTCAACCCCGGCCACGAACTCATCGTTCAAATACCCGTCTATCAAACGAACATACATCCACTCTCTCATTTTCTTTTTTTCTTAATGCTAACAAACAATGGGTGGAGGGGTTTTTATAATGGACTCCTCTGCTCATTTGCGACCAGATTGTAATATTTTTGCTACCACCTGGTCGCCTTTTCCCGCCAAAATTTCCCGCCATTTTCCTCATTGCCCCGGATCACATCAAGTCAGAATTTACGACCACATGATCACTTTTTTTAGTGACCACTTGGTAGCTTTTATCCCACCAAATTATTTATATATTACTGGTCACATAAAATCACAACATTTGCGACCATCTGGTCACTTCTTAATGTGACCACGTGGTAGCTTAATTCCCGCCAAATTTTTAAGCTACAACTGTTCACTAAAGGTCACCAAAATTGCGACCATTTAGTCACTTTTAATTGTGACCACTTGGTAGCTTTCTTCCCTCCAATTTTAAGCTACCACTGCTCACTAAAGGACACCAAAATTGGGACCATATAGTCACTTAAAATTGTGACCACTTGGTAGCTTTCTTCCCTCCAAAATTACGCGCCATTTTTTGCTACCAAGTCATATTTTTAGTCACAAACATGCGACCAGTTGGTCGTTTTTGTAGGTGACCAATTGGTCGCTTCTTTCACGCCATTTTTTATGACTACTTCTGCTTTTGGTCGCAATCTGGTCGCAGAAAAAGTGACCAGATGGTCACTTAGAGTCAACCTTCAAAAAACATGACCAGGTGGTCACCAAAAAACTACCACTTTTGTTTGGTCACAAATTTCTGGTCGCATTTTGACAGTTTTTTTGTTGTGTTAGTTTAAAATAAGATACTATCAATATATTTTAAATAAAATAAAATGCATAATTGGGTAAAATAAATTACCAAGTGGCGTGTGACCCACCATGGGTCACACGCCCATACCATCATCCCCATAATAGTATTGGGCATTTTATTTTCCTTTTTATTTAATAGAACAATTCCATTAACTATTTAAATAAATAAAACTCCTTTTATTTACTTAAATCCTCTTTAATTTGACAACTTCAAATTAAATATTTAAATAAATAAAATTCATTTTATTCCTTTTTAATTTGACAACTTCAAATTAAAATATTTAAATAGACTCCTCTCCCACGACCCCGAGCATTACCTGGAAATGTTTGTAATATCATGAGCTAAAAGCAAGACAAGTGAAAACAAATAGAAAGTAAAGTAACATTAGACTCCAAACCCGCATCCGGATTTGTGTCCAAGTAAAACTCACATACCCTTACCTTTCAACCACCAAAAAGGTTTAGTATCAAATATTTCACTTTTACTTACCAAATCTCCCATATAATTGAGGAATTAACTTCCAAGCATTTAGGAGGATGTGTTTCATAACACACATAACATTTATATCTCATTCTCTTTAATACCTTATTCTATACATAAGGTTTACATTCAAGTACTAATTTCAAATTTCAAGATCTTCCAATTATTGAGAATGTAGTTCTCTTACTTATATATCATGATAATTATACAAGGTTCAATACACCGTTGTATTCTCTCATTATACAATTCAATCTCATTTCCTTTCCTATAGCACTCGGCTATACATCAATTTCATTCCTTTTCTCTATAAAAATGTATGTCATACATAATATTTCATTTCTTTTTCTCTATAGAAACTCACGCTATAAAATAAGGTTTACATTCCTTTATTTTAATAATTAATGTTAAGCTCACTCGGTCTTAACATATTCAAAAAATCATAATTTGCAGTTAATGACGATAATATTAGCATACGCAGACTAATCGTTATTCTTTAACTCGCTAAACAAGTGTAAAGGGCACACAACCTTTACATCAATATAATCATCAAATGCTTATAATGACAATAATGAAGCTCCCGCAGTCTCAACATTACTTCATTATCTAGCTCATCAAGTGTAAAGAGCACACAACCTTTACATCAATATAATCATCAAATGCTTATAATGACAATATCATCATCAATACTTCATTATCTCGCTTTCCATAATAAAATATACAAAGTCTTTTCAATAATCTCTTCCCACCTCTAGTGATTAATAATGACAGGTAATGAAGCCCTCGTAGGCTAAGTTCATTCACCTCATTAACTCACCCACCGAATACAGGTAATGAACTCCCGTAGGCTAAGTCATATATTGTATCCTCGTATATGTATCATAGTAATTATGGATAATACTAGATAATGCGAACTCGCATAGTTCCATCATTATCTCATTATCCATCTCCTCCGATCATGCAAAGTCCCGCAGTCCTTTAGCATTCCTCATGATACATATACATAAACATAAAACGAATAATACCAGACAATGCAAAGTCCCGCAGTCCTTTAGCATGCCTCATTATTCCTCCCAAATTTTATTATGCAATATGATATGGTATGAATATGCTTTCAAGTGCAAGTAAAATAAATATAAACATTCAAAGTAATCAAAAGGCATAAAGATAAATGGATCACGTATTTCTCTTATACATAAAATAAGAACTTATGAACTTTTAATAAGAAAACAATAAATAAATCAAGCCAAACGGCCTTCAGTTAAACTTGAATTACTAACTTTATCATAAAGTCTCCAATTCAGAATGATTCTATTGCTTTCAATACATATCCGAAGTTCCATAATCAAGTTTCTTATTCACCCCATTATACTTGAAACCTTCAACTTCCGATAATCATTCTTAAACTCCGGAATGAATCTAAACTTAGAAATTCCAAGAGTTAAACGCTCCTCTCGAGAAATCCATGAGTTCTCTCACTCAATTAGAACGAACTTCCAAGCCTAAGAATGTTAGCTCACTTACTTTAATCCTTTCGATTTAAACCTTAATCTCAACTTCCGATTCTACAAATCGTTCAGCTTATTCGGTTTCTAAGTTTACTTTAAATTCTATTTATTCTCACCTCGAATGCTCGCGTGACAACCAAGTTCCCACGAACCAACAAACGAGCAATCGCACCTACAATTCATCAATCGATCAACATATTACAACTCATATCTAATATGAGAAAAATATGATTTTTGGGTGAATAGTGATTTCGGATGAATTGTGTTTTCGGGTGAATAGTGTTTTTTGAAAATCCGAGCTCAAAATCGTCAAATTCCTTGATGGAAATTCATGATTTCAACTTCAAAACTCATTTATAAATAAAAACAATGAAATCCATATCAAAAGTTTTGAAAACTTACTTTTTAGAACTTTTCTTAGAGAACGGGAAACATAGAAAATGTAGGTTGGATAGGCAGCCCTCGTCCCGAGCAATCCAACTCAACTGAAAACAAGACGATCCGCCGAGAAACGAAGAAAACCCAAAACCTCTCCCATGAAGAATGAAGGCCACTACAAAGAGAAGAAGAGAATTGGAATTTTGGTCAAATGGGTTAACTTTGGTGATTTTAAAGAGATGTGAATAATGTTTTGATATTTTTAAAAAATAAGAAATTACGGTTACGTCTCTTTAATGAATTTTAAGTTATAAATCGAAACCCGAAGTTCTTAAACTAGCTCAATGGTGATTAATAATTATTAATTAGCCCGTTAATAATTATTAACACTACAAAAAAACTGTCAAAATGCTACCAGAAATTTGCGACCAAACAAAAGTGGTGGTTTTTTGGTGACCACCTGGTCACTTTCTTTGAAGGTTGACTTTAAGTGACCATCTGGTCACTTTTTTTGCGACCATATTGCGACCAAAAGCAGAAGTAGTCATAAAAAATGGCGCGAAATTATGGCGCGAAAGAAGCGACCAATTGGTCACCTAAAAAAACGACCAGCTGGTCGCAGTTTTGTGACTAAAATATGTATTGGTAGCAAAAAATGGCGCGTAATTTTAGAGGGAAAAAAGCTACCAAGTGGTCACAATTAAAAGTGACTATCTGGTCGCAATTTTTGTGACATTTATTGACCAATGGTAGCTTAAAATTGGAGGGAAAAAAGCTACCAAGTGGTCACAAGTAAAAGTGACTAACTTGTCGCAATTTTTGTGACCTTTATTGAGCAGTGGTGGCTTAAAATTTTGGCGGGAATTAAGCTACCACATGGTCACATTAAAAAGTGACCGGATGGTCGCAAATTATGTGATTTTATGTGACCAATAATTTATAAAAAATTTGGTGGGATAAAAGCTACCAACTGGTCATCAAAAAAGTGACCATCTGGTCGTAAATTCTGACTTGATGTGACTCTGGGCAGTGAGGAAAATGGCGGGAAATTTTGGCGGGAAAATGCGACCATATGGTAGCAAAAATACTACCATCTGGTCACAAATGAGCAGAGGAGTCCATTATAAAATCCCTCCACCTATTGTTTGTTAGCATTAAGAAAAAAGAAAATGAGAGAGTGGATGTATGTTCGTTTGATAGACGGGTATTTGAACGATGAGTTCGTGGCCGGGGTTGAACAGTTTGTTGAGTTTTGCATGACAGCTGTCTATTATGAAAAGTATGGTGGAAAGCTACGTTACCCGTGCAGGAAATGCGACAATAGGAGAATCATACCGGTTACAGATTTAAAAGTGCATCTTTATAGTCGGGGATTTGTGCAGAATTATTATCACTGGGTGTTTCAGGGGGAAACACAGGAAATGTTCGACGCTGCATTACAGGAATCGAGACGATACGAAGGTAGCAGTCGAATGTAGAGGTTTTTGACGAAGAACGGAATGATGAACAACAGTATAGTCAGATGCAGCAAATGATACTTGATGGTGCGGGGTATGGGGGCAATGAAAATTTCCGTGAAAGTTTAAACGTAGACGAAGATGAACAGGTTGTAGAAGAGGAAATGAATCTGGATGCACGAAAGATGCACGAGTGCTAAAGACAGCCAGCCGACCATTGTACGATGGGTGTAAGGTAAGTCAACTTGCTGCTGCTACAGAACTTTTAAATATAAAGGCACAGTACAACATACCCGGTAGAGGATTTGATGCGATTGCATCGTGGTTTCGTCGATGCGCTCCAGAAGAAAATAATATGCCCCACAGTTTGTACGACACGAAAAAGCTAGTGGAGGGACTTGGATTACCCGTGGAGAAAATAGATTCGTGTCAAAACGGATGCATGATTTACCGGAATGTGGATGAGGACGTGCATCATTGCAAATTACGTTTTCTTCCTAGATACAAACAAGGGAAACGCAGCCTGATTCCGAACAACCGCATGTTCTATTTACCGCTGACCCCACATCTGTAACGGTTGTATGCATCGGATGTGACAGCCTCGCACATGAGATGGCATCACGAGCATTCACAGGATGAAGGTGTTATGAGACATCCCTCGAATCTTTGCGGCATGGAAGCATTTAAATAATTGTCATCCTGGATTTTGCACAAGATCCAAGAAACGCCGATTGGGCTTATGCACGGATGGCTTCAACTCGTTCGGGGCATCCGGGGCACAATATTCATTTTGGCCATCATGGTAACCCCGTATAACTTGCCTCCCTCGATGTGCATGCGAGACCCGTGATTTTTCTAACGGGTGATCGTACCTGGGCCGAAAAGTCCAAAACAAACCGGATGTGTATTTGCAACCACTTGTTGCAGAGTTGAAAAAGTTGTGGATTGACAGTGTTATGACGTACGACATTTCGAAGAAACAAAATTTCTTGATGCGCGCCGCGTTAATCTGGACGATCAGTGACTTCCCTGCGTATTCAATGTTGTCAGGTATGTTGATCTTTAATTGCTTGCATATACATTTTTGAGTCTGTGTTTAGCTTTTGTTATTGCTTTCTTTAGTCAGTGTAGTTAATTGTGTGAACCTTAATTTCCTCCTCTTAAAGGATGGACTACGACGGGGACATACGCATGTCCACATTGCATGCTAGACACAGATGCATTTTATCTCAGAAGCGGTCGGAAAACTTGTTGGTTTGACTATCACCGTCGATTTTTGCAGTTGAATCACACTTTCCGTTCAAACGGCAGTGACTGGAAGAAGGGTCGACCAGTAAGAAAACAAACCCCCCCGACCATGTATAGTGGAAGACAGATTCTTCACGGTATAGATGCTATAGGGATGCAGAAGATTACAGTGGAAGGTGCAGAGAGTGCAAACAATGCGGCTGGAAAAAACACGGGTTGGAAGAAATGGAGTATTTTTTGGGATCTACCGTATTGGTAAGATCTACTGATTAGACACAATCTTGATGTAATGCATATCGAGAAGAATTTCTTCGACAACATTTTCAATACGATTTTGAACGTTCCGGGAAAAACGAAGGACAATCTGAAGGCACGTTACGATATACGGGAGATATGTCACCGTCCTGAGTTGGAGCCTGACGACAATGATAATTACGCAAAAGCAAAGTACATGTTGACGACGGATGAAAAGAAAACATTATTTGAGTGGATCAAATCCATCAAATTCCTGGACGGATACGTTTCAAATTTGAGTCGGTGTATAGACAGTCAAAAACATATCATGTTCGGGATGAAAAGCCATGACTGTCATATATTCATGCAACGATTGATGCCCGTCGCGTTTAGACCGTTCCTAGAGAATAGACATTGGGAGCCGCTTGCCCAGTTGAGTGTTTTTTTCAGGGATTGACATGTACAGAGCTGACGGAAGCCACTGTCGCTTCAATGAGTTCAGAGATCGCCGTTATTATTTGTAAGTTGGAGCGAATGTTCCCACCTGGCTTTTTTGACTCCATGGAGCATCTTCCAGTGCATCTTCCATACGAGGCATTCTTAGGGGGTCCCGTACATTACCACTGGATGTACCCATTTGAAAGGTAAGCACAGTTATTTTGTAATGTACGCGTATAAATCAGTACAGATGATCATCGAATGTTAATTATGTTTTGTACCCACAGTACTTACGTCGGTTGAAAAAGATGGTTGGAAATAGATCACGAGTAGAAGGATCTATCTGTAGTGCGTGCACTGACGCAAGAGACTACCACATTTTGTTCATACTACTTTGATCAACACATTGCGGAAGCGATTTCGACCGGCAAACGAAACATTGTCAAAAATTTACTTGAAGGTGTTGACATGAACGACTTTCCGATTTTTACGGAACCGGGCATGACAGTTGGAAGATCAGTGCATAGGCCGTTGACCGATTCTGAGTATCACGTAATGCAGACATACGTGTTATGCAACTGCGCAGAGATTGAGCCTTACATAGAGTGAGTTTGTAACTTAACATTATTTCATCGCATAAACAATTACAAACTATTTGCTAACTATTTTTGTAACATACAGATTATTTCTAAACATATACGTTCGAATGACACGAGTTGGTCTTACGACGACGAGGAGGGGTCAATAATCGACAAAGAGTTTCGTTCTTGGTTCGGGGCATACGTGAGTTATTTTAAATTGTCAAAAAACCGTTGCATTATGTTGAAACAATTACTATCTTCCTAACATTCTTGTATGTGGACAATGACACAAGTTGACTCCCCTACATTACCAGGTGGATGATCCTCGCATCATTTCTTTGGTAAAGGGACCTAGACGGATAGCAAGGTCGTATGGTGGATACGTGGGTAACGATTCTGATTTCAAACGAAGGCGCATTCGGTGAACGGGCAACAAACAACAGTGGTGTTTGCATAAAAGGTCACGTGTTCGGCACAAACGAAGACGATTACTTCGGAGTAATCGATGAGATTCATGAGATTCAATACGCAAGTCCGACGCTAAAACGCATTGTTCTGTTCAACTGCACTTGGTTCGAGACAACCAGACGAGGAGGAGTCCGTAAGCCGCTGATAGGTTTGTCCTGGCTTCACAGGCGATTCAAGTTTATTACCTGAACTATCCGATTAATAGACGAGATCTGACAGATTGGTTAGTTGTTTGTAAAGTTAAACCACGTCAGGTAGAAGAAAACTTGTCCGAGAAAGACGACCATGCAGAGGAAGCTGTTGCTTTTCAAGAAGATGAGATAAGATCTCGTGCAATCGACGATGGTCAGAATGCAAGAACTGTTCGTCCTTTGAACGATGGAACGATAACATTGCATGATGATGATGATACAAATGCTTCCACTTCTCACGCACGTGACATTGATGATGAATTTATTCGAGACGATGAATCTGATGAAGAAACAGAAGAAGAAGAAGACTCTATGTGACGGACTTCTTGGAGACGATGATGAATGAGATATTTCGTTAACTTGATTATTCAAATGTGTGTGTATGTGTTTAATTAATTAAAACTATTTCTTTTAAGGAATGATTAAAATATATATATATATATATATATATATATATATATATATATATATATATATATATATATATATATATATATATATATATATATATATATATATATATATATTAATATTTGCGACCATGTGGTCGCAATTTCACACAAAAGGTGACCACATGGTAGTAATTTAGAAGGGAAAGGCGACCAAATGGTTGCATTTTTTGAAAAGTATAATTATATATTTTTTTAAAAATATAAGTGATATGGCGACCATATGGTCGCAAATATGAGCGGTAAATTTAAATTTCCATGAAATTTATGGCCGTGAATTTAAAGATTACGACCATCTGGTCGCAATTTTGGGCGGTGAATTTAAAGATTACGACCAGATGGTCGCAATTATTGATGGGACTTGTGATATGACAGTTGTTGTTCATTATGGCAAAGTGGCGACCATATGGTCGCTTTTCCAAGAAATGCTACCATATGGTCGCAAATATCTCAATAAATACGAGAAAAGCGACCATATGGTCGCAAATATCTCAATAAATACGACCAAATGGTCGCATTTTCCCCAGCATACGCAACCTTTCGTTTCTTGTCATTATTACATATTTGCGACCATTTGGTCGCAAAATCTGATTTAAAATCAGATCCCTTTTTCTTTCCCCCGTTTCTTTTCTTCCTTTCTCTTTTTCTTTCTCCCTTTTCTTTCTTTTCTCTCTTTCCCCCGTTCCGTTCCCCGTTCTTTTTTCCCCGTTCCTACCCTACTCCAAACCTAAACACCCTAAACCTCCAATCCCGGTTTCTATTACGAGGTTAGTTTCGTATCCGTTTTAAGTTATTTTTAGTTAGTTTTAGTTTAAGTTTTAGTTTAAATTTAATTAGTTAAGTTTAATGTTGTTAATTTCATTAATTTTATTTTAATTAATGTAATTTAGTTTAATTAAGTACTTAGTTTACTTAAGGTTAATTAATCTAATTCCGTTTACTTTACTTTAATTAATTGATACATTTTAGTTCAAATCAATCTAATTTTAATTTAGTTTAATTTAATTAATTTGTTTAGTTAAGTTTAGTTTTTATTAATTAATGTTAGTAATTAAATTTAATTCATGTTAGTTAAATTTAATTAATTTTAGTTTAGGGTAATCTAATAGTTGAAATCTTCATTACTTAGTTTACTTTAATTAATTTTAGTTCAATTAATCTAATTTATTTTAATTCTTCATTACCTAATTTAGTTTAATTCAATTAATTTAGTTTCAATTAATCTAATTTTAATTTACTTTAATTCAAATTAAATAATTAGTGTATTTTAGTTTTAATTAATTAATGTTAAGTTTAATTTAATTAATTTTAGTTCAATTAATCTAATTTTAATTTACTTTAATTCAAATTAATTGATTAGTTTATTTTAGTTTTAATTAATTAATGTTAAGTTTAATTTAATTAATTTTAGTTCAATTAATCTAATTTTAATTTACTTTAATTCAAATTAATTGATTAGTTTATTTTAGTTTTAATTAATTAATCTTAAGTTTAATTTAATTAATTTTAGTTCAATTAATCTAATTTTAATTTACTTTAATTCAAATTAATTGATTAGTTTATTTTAGTTTTAATTAATTAATCTTAAGTTTAATTTAATTAATTTTAGTTCAATTAATCTAATTTTAATTTACTTTAATTCAAATTAATTGATTAGTTTATTTTAGTTTTAATTAATTAATCTTAAGTTTAATTTAATTAATTTTAGTTCAATTAAGCTAATTTTAATTTACTTTAATTCAAATTAATTGATTAGTTTATTTTATTTTTAATTAATTAATCTTAAGTTTAATTTAATTAATTTTAGTTCAATTAATCTAATTTTAATTTACTTTAATTCAAATTAATTGATTAGTTTATTTTAGTTTTAATTAATTAATCTTAAGTTTAATTTAATTAATTTTAGTTCAATTCATCCAATTTTAATTTACTTTAATTCAAATTAATTGATTAGTTTATTTTAGTTTTAATTAATTAATCTTAAGTTTAATTTGATTAATTAATCTTATGTGATGTGGCACATGATAGTATGTGATACGCTCCATACGGTATCATGGTGCGAGGTTATGTGATCTGGCACATGATAGTATGTGATACGCTCCATACGGTATCATGGTGCGAGGTTATGTGATATGGCACATGATAGTATGTGATACGCTCCATACGGTATCATGGTGCGAGGTTATGTGATATGGCACATGATAGTATGTGATACGCTCCATACGGTATCATGGTGCGAGGTTATGTGATGT
Source organism: Gynostemma pentaphyllum (assembly GCA_028015215.1). Classification (NCBI taxonomy): domain Eukaryota; kingdom Viridiplantae; phylum Streptophyta; class Magnoliopsida; order Cucurbitales; family Cucurbitaceae; genus Gynostemma; species Gynostemma pentaphyllum. The sequence continues at coordinate 24,321 of CM051345.1, read as the reverse complement.
GGCACATGATAGTATGTGATACACTCCATACGGTATCATGGTGCGATGATTTGTGATATAGCACTATACACGCTGTGGTAAGGGTGGCATTCGAAGATTTGAGCGTGTATGGATGTGTTATTATTGTTATCATTATTATGTTACTATACACGCTGTGGTAAGGGTGGCATTCAAGATTTGAGCGTGTATGGATGTGTTATTATTGTTATCATTATTATGTTACTATACACGCTGTGGTAAGGGTGGCATTCGAAGATTTGAGCGTGTATGGATGTGTTATTATTGTTATCATTATATAGTACTACACATGGGGTGATACGGATGGCACTCAAAAATTTGAGCATGTGTGGTTGCCACTTTATTAGCACTTAGTATATCACATTCTTTTACTTGTATCTTGGTATGAGTTTTATTTTATGATGATAGAATGATTTCAAGGAAAGCCATGATTCATAAAATTCGTTGAGCCACAAAGTTGAGAAAGTTTATTATGTATGTTGATTATATGTGGACTTTGGAATGTGGAATGTGTAGTAAAAGTGAAATCTAGGCGTTTGGACACAATTTCTGACATGGAATGTTGTTCATAGGATTACTTGCTTTCATTTTACTCTCACTAGCATTTTTATGCTAATGTTGCTACAATTATAATTTTTCAGGTAAGACTCGTGGTAGAGGACGAGTTAGAGGAGGTGGCACCGCGTGACCTTTCAGGACGATGAATGGACAAGAATGTTGTGGTTTTGGGTGAAGCATCCTTGAATGCTTTGGAACATTTCATTACTTTTATTTCGTTGCATTTTGAGCTCGATGGAGCATTTGTATAATTTATATATGTTTTTAAACTATAAACTTTCTCTAGAACTTTCATCATATTTTGGATTGTGCATTCCAATTTTATTGCTTTTCCTGAAAACTGGGTTGTAAACAGGTTTTGGATTATTCGAATTTTAAATGGACCCATGCCGTTTTTCTGTAAAATCAAGTTTTCCGCTGTGCATTTGTTTTAATGAATTTTACGAAAAATCGGGTCGTTACAACACCGAAGCAGAGTGAGTGCTCCCAGCATCACGAACAATCCCATTACCATGCAGAGCCTGAAGAGGACCGCAAGGTAACCAAGTATCATACCAGACAGAGCAGCTAGAGCCATCCCCCACCACACATCTGATATAGGGCCTGAAGGTCTCACGAACCTTCCTCAAACACCAAGAGTACTCATAAGAGGGGCGAATAGCCCCCACACTCCGACCCCTCAAGATAACCGCCCTCACCCAAGCCACCCAAAGCGACCCTGCACGAGCAAACAGATGCCAAAGGTTCTTCATAACAGCAGCTTTATTCCAGATAGCAATAGGAATAAAGCCAAGACCCCCCTCAGCCCTGGGGGAACACACATCACTCCAAGAGACCTTGGCACCACCACCACCACTCTCCGTGCCCCGCCACAAGAAGCTGCGAAGAATACTCTCGATCTCTCTCACCATCTTAGTGGGGAGTAAAAAGACGTTGAACCAGTACACATGAAAAGACTGGAGCACAGAACTAATCAACTGGGCTCTACCTGCAAAAGAAAGGGCACGAGAGGCCCAACTCCTAAAACGAGCCGTGATCCGCTGGATAAGAGGCTGGCAAGTCGATATGGTCAACTTGCCAGAAATCAGAGGTAAACCCAAATAGCGGACCGGGAGGGAAGCAATCCCAATCCCCAACATAGCAGAAAGCTCGCCAGCCCGAACATCATCCATCCCTGCAAAAAACAAAGAGCTCTTCCCGACATTGGCAGCCAAGCCAGAGAGAGCCTCGAAGCGACGAAGACTCTCCTGGAGAAAGCCAATGGAACGGGAATCTGCAGAACTGAAAAGCATGAGATCATCAGCAAAACATAAGTGCGTAAGGCGAGCCCTATCACACCTGGGATGGAACCGAAAGTAATCAGGGAGTGGCCACGGATCACGAGTCGAACCTCCATCGCCATCACAAAAAGATAAGGAGAAAGAGGATCGCCCGACGAAGACCCTTCCTCCCACTGAAATAACCCTCCAAGCCTCCATTAATGGAGACCGAGAACATCGGCGAGGTGATACAACTGCGAATCCAGCTCACAAAAGACTGCGGGGTACCAACAGCAATAAGAATACCCAGAATAAAATCCCAATGCACAGAATCATAAGCCTTCTGAAGATCAACCTTGATAGTGCACCGAGGCTGACCCTGATTCAGATGGTACTTATGAAGCAGCTCCTAACATAAAAGGATATTATCCACAATGCTCCTATCTTGAACAAAAGCAGACTGATTCGGGCTCACAAAAGAAGGAAGACACTGCTTCAACCTGTTCTAAAGGATCTTCGTGATGCATTTGTAGATCACATTACAACACGAGATCGGTCTATAATCCTGGAAACCCAAAACATTAGGCTTCTTCAGAATAAGAGTAATCACAGTGGCGTTCACCCCAGGCGGGAGGTGATAAGTCTTGAAAAAGTGGGACACAACAGCACAAAAATCCGTCCCAATCACAGGCCAAGCGGCCTTATAGAACCCGATAGAAAAACCATCCGGGCCAGGAGCCTTATCACTACTCATACGTAACACCGTATCACGAATCTCCTCAACAGTGATAGGCCTCCTCAACTCACCCAGGCACTCATCTGACCAAGAGAACCCCAAAATATCCTGAAGCACAGCAACCCGTCAAACCATACTAGGCGATCCCCGGTCTCCCCTGTCGTGTGAAAAAAATTTACAAGCGAAAATATACACAGGGGGGTGGGAATAATTCTTCTTTCCCCAAAAAAAATAGAAGAAAATCCCATTAAGGGAAATCCCCCCCCCCCCCCTTCTTTAGAAAAAAAAGAGAGTTACTTGAGGGTTTTTAGGTTCCAGGGGGGGGGTTTAGGGTTTAGGGTTTAGGGTTTTTAGGGTTTTTTTTTCAAAAGCAATATATTTAGAAAAGACAATAGGGGATCTCACAGCTCGAGATCATGGCAAAAAGAACATCCCTTTAGGGTTTTTTAGGGTTTTTTTTTTTTTTGCAAAAGCAATATATAGAAAAGACAAAAAGGAGGATCTCACAGCCCGAGATCAAGGCAACAAGAACAACTAGCCAAAACACAAAACAAAAACCAACAAGGCAAAACAAGCCAAAAACAAAAGCAAGGCAAAAAGCTAAAAAACAAAAGAACAAGGCAAAAAGCCAAACAAGCTAAGTAAATAACTCCCAAGGAGAACAGTCCATGCAATCCCCAGCTCCATGGTTACTACCTCGCCAGGAGATAGCACGGTAGAAGATGTCTGCTTGCACGCGAACAAGAGTAACTCTGGGAGAAGAGACCTCCACGATCATGAAGGCGGTGGTTCCTCTCCCTCCAAATATGGTAGATCATAGCGCTCCAAGCAAGGCGCCAAAGCCTATGAGTCGTCGGGTCCGTCCCTTTAGATCTAGTAATGATCCAAGGGAGGTCGATCTGCCCAGGAGGCGGGCGATCGACGAGGAACCGGCCCAGGCAAGAACCCCATGAAACACAAGCGAGGGCATGACGAACACTCGAAGAAGAGGTGATCACGACTCTCAATCCCACCAGGACAAAGAAGGCAACACGGCGACATCGGCCGATCCCAAAGGTGAACTCGGTCGGTAGTAGATAAACGATCCAGGATAGCAAGCCAGGATATAAAGGAGTGGCGGGGAATGGAGCCCCCAAACCAGATAAAGACGGAACCAAGGGACCACGATCCGGCCTGAGGTCCGATAGTATGCCACGCACTCGCAATAGTGAAGCGACGAGAAGCGGAGGCGATCCACTCGAACCGTCTGGGCGACCAATAATCGGGGTGATCCCGAAACGAGGCGATAAAGGTAGCTCATCGCCAGGAGAGCCCATAGGCCAAACCCAACCACCATCACCATCAATAAACGAAGACACCGGCGAGTGAGTGCTCCAGGCATCACGAACAATCCCATTACCATGCGAGGCCTGAAGAGGACCGCAAGGTAACCAAGTATCGTGCAGACAGGCGGCTAGAGCCATCCCCCACCACACATCGATATAGGGCTGAAGGTCTCGCGAACCTTCAAAATCTTCCTCAAACACCATGAGTACTCATAAGAGGGACGGATAGCCCACACACTCCGGCCCCTCAAGATAACAGCCCTCACCCAAGCCACCCAAAGCGATCCTGCACGAGCGAACAAATGCCAAAGGTTCTTCATAACTGACTTTATTCCAAATAGCAATAGGAATAAAGCCAAGACCCCTCGACCACGGGGGAACAAACATCACTCCAAGAAACCTTGGCACCACCACCACCACTCTCGGAACCCCGCCACAAGAAGCTGCGAAGAATACTCTCAATCTCTCTCACCACCTTAGTGGGGGAGCAAAAACACGTTGCACCGGGACACATGAAAAGACCGGAGCACGGAACTAATCAAGCCAGGCTCTACCCGCAAAAGAAAGGGCACGAGAGGCCCAACTCCTATCTGAGCCGTGATCCGTTGGATAAGAGGTGACAAGCCGAGATGGTCAACTTGCCGGAAATCGAGGTAAGCCCAAATAGCGGACCGGGAGGGAAGCAATCCCAATCCCCAACATAGCGAAGCTCGCCGGCCGAACATCATCCATACCCGCACAAAACAAAGAGCTCTTCCCGACATTGGCGGCCAAGCCGAGAGAGCCCTCGAAGCGGCGAAGACTCTCCTGGAGAAAGCCAATGGAGCGGAGTCTGCGAGTGAAAAGCATGAGATCATCGACAAAAACATAAGTGCGTAAGGCGAACCTTATCACACCTGGGATGGAACCGAAGTAATCGGGGAGTGGCCAAGCGAATCGAGTCAAAACCTCCATCGCCATCACAAAAAGATAAGGAGAAAGAGGATCGCCCTGACGAAGACCCTTCCTCCCACTGAAATAACCCTCCAAGCCTCCATTAATGGAGGCCGGGAACATCGGCCAGGTGATACAAGCTGCGAATCCGACTCACAAAAAGCTGCAGGGTACCAACGGCAATAAGAATACCCAGAATAAAATCCCAATGCAGAATCATAAGCCTTGACAAGATCAACCTTGATAGTGCACCGAGGTGACCCCGATTCGGATGGTACTTATGAAGCGACTCCGACATAAAAGGATATTATCCACAATGCTCCTACCCTGAACAAAAGCGGTGGATTCGGGCTCACAAAAGAAGGAAGACACCGCTTCAACTTGTTCGAAAGGATCTTCGTGATGCATTTGTAGATCACATTACAACACGAGATCGGTCTATAATCCTGGAAACCCAAAACATTAGGCTTCCTGGAATAAGGGTAATCGCGGTGGCATTCACCCCAGGCGGGAGGTGATAAGTCCTGAAAAAGTGGGACACGGCGACACAAAAATCCGTCCCAATCACCAGGCCAAGCGGCCTTATAGAACCCAGGCCAAAAAACCATCCAGGGCCAGGGAGCCTTATCACTGCTCATCCGAAACACCGTATCTCGAATCTCCTCATCGGTGATAGGCCTCCTCAACTCACCCAAACACTCCTCGACCAAGAGAAGTCTAAAATATCCTGAAGCGTCCCGATCAAATCCCGTCTGAGCAGGACTCGGCTCCCATAATGCCAGGTAAAGTACCCAACGCCTCGAAGCAATCACAACCGGATCGGTAGAACTACTCCCGTCCGCCATAAGAATAGAGGAAATCCCATTCACGGAAATCCGACCCACTTGTCTGTGAAAGAAAGAAAGCGAGTTCTATCGCCTTCTTTCAACCACCGACCCTCGACTTGACGAAGAGAAGCCTCCTCCTCCTACGAGCCCACCTCCAAAACTCACGGGTAGCGACTGCCACTCCTCCTCCATAACCACCTCACTAGTGGGGGTCTCCAATAAAGCGATTGAGCCGCTAACATCCGAAGCTTAGCGGACTCAACCTCACGAGAAAAAACAGTGAGACGAGTGCCAAAAGTCGACCGAGAGAATCGGCTTAAGGCACTTCAACCCACGCATGAAGGACATAAGGGGGTTAGCACCCCCACTCCCACTCCGGTTACCACTAACCACCTCCAGGAAAGTTATCTGCTCCGCCCGATGGTTAAAAAACCGAAAAGTCACCTTCTTACGCACCACGGTGAGTATCGGTCACGCGTAAGAAGGGGGGAATGATCGAGAGATCCCCCAGGCCTTCACATCCACAAAAGAATCCCGGGAAAGTAGAAAGCCAAACCTCATTAACCAAAACTCTATCAAGGTGACTAAAGCGAAGATTCAGGGTGACAATTGGTCCAAGTAAACCTGAACCCAACGATCGAAGCTCAATCAAATCGGAAGCACCAATACAATCATCAAACTCCAGAAAGAGAAGGCGCATGAGGAGAACCCCGAGAATACTCATCGTGAGATCGAGCAGCATTAAAATCCCCCTGTAACAATGCAAGGGAATCGTAATACCACCCGAATGAGAACCCACGGATCCGGCCACAACCGAGCGTCTCTCCCAGGCCCTATTAAGGGCATACACACACGTAACTCGAAGCTTCGGCCACAAAGCAGTGTCCACCAACAAACCACTAATCAAGCGATCGAGAAACAAGCGAGAGGGGTAAACACATAAGGAGCCTTCCACATAACCCGGATCCTCCCGGAAGCGGCATGATCATAGTTAGTGCAAAAAGTCCAATCGGGGCCAAAGCCACGAGAAACCACATCAAATCTATCCTGCTTAATTTTAGTCTCAAGCCGGACAACAAAAAAGCGGGACATGCGAGGTAGATAAAAAACTACGAACATGACTCAAAGCGAACCAGGGTCATTCATACCTCTCACATTCCACGAGGGACTACTAAACATGGGAAACAATAGCGAAGCCCCAGCCCAGGAGAGAAGCAGTAGGAGACTTACCCTTGGCGAGTTGTTTGAGTTTCTTTTTTCGATACCCTGGAATCTCAAACTCACCAACCACGATCCACGGGATCCTCGCCATCATGGGGCGACAATCGAACACCAGGATCACGGACCTCCGAATCGATCCACATCAACCATATCCATAGCACTAGTGTCGTAAGACCCCTCCCGACTATCCACATCATTCTCCATATCCTTAGCCATAGCCATAGCCAACAGAGCATCCGGATCATCAATGATCGGGGAGTCTCATGGACCTCCAAATTAGCTAAAGAGGCAAAAGAGTTGCTACTTAGAGGGTCGAACCTTCTCCTTACCACCCTTAGACCCTCCTGTTTTCTTGTAAGTAAGCGGGCCAGGGCTTTATTAAACACCTTACTAACCACAAGGAGCAATGAGAACTACGGGGAAACTCACCCATACCCCCAGAAATAGGGTTAAAAGTAGGACTAACACTGGGAAGAAGCCGAGCTCGGGGCAAGCGAGGGCCCGTTTCGGCGGTTTTAGTGGCATGACCAAAAACTCGGCAAAGCGATGCATCGCTTGGGCTTCCACGGGTAGTCAACCCCCACCTCCCACTCACGGCCAGGACACTAACCGTGACCTCATCAGGCAAATCACTATCAATCTCAACCTCAACACTAACCAGTGCAAAAGAAACCTCTCGTTCACAACTCCAGTAGCCCGATCCATGGAAATCGGGCGCCCAACCACACTGGCAATCTTCTCAATACTATCGGGATCCCATAAAGCGGGAGGAATGTTAAATAGCCAGGATCCAAATAGGGATAGAAGTAATGACACTCTTTTCAAGAGGCAACAAGAGGGTCATAACGGCGAAGAATCAGCGGTTTACCTCCCACGTGCCAAGGGCCATTCTCATAAACCCGATTCCAAGCATCTCTCTGAGTGAACTTGAACAAATACAACCCATGCTCCAAAGAAATAACCAAGGGTTCCTCGACTTTACGCCAAATACGCTTAGTAATATTTGAAACCAAAGAAAAGCGAGGGGCGAGCATCCACAAATTGCCCAATCAAACAATGAGCCCAAGGCTCCATGCCTTTAGAAACAATCTCATCATCAAGAATAACAAGGGGTTTACCATCCCCAAGAGTCGGCTCCACATATTTTAAAGGGCGAGCATCCTTACGAGCAAAAAGTTTATCCCCGGTTTTATTCAACCAAGGATTTTTAGGAAGAGATTGAAGCATTCTCACCTTGAACACTTGCATGCATGGGAAAATCAGGAAGCTTTAGCCCCGGCCACGTCATCAACCCATGTATTCCAGGGTTTAGGACCCTTAGGACCAGGTCGGCCATTCGCGTGAGGAGCAACGAAGAAGAGTTTTTAGAATCCCGAAAATTGCTCCTCAATCTCCACGACAGATCTTTTGCCGGCTTGGGGATCTTACCCACCGCCCCTCCTCAAGGGATAGAAAAGGGAGGAAGAAAATCGGAAGGGGAGGCGACCCGGAACAACGCAAGGAACGGGAAAGGGACCAACCACCGGTCAATTTGACCTAAAAATGGAGCGGGAGGGTTTCGGGATACCACCATGACCAATTGGGTTCTCCACCGTTTGGGTTTCTGATAGCATCACCACGACAACCTTTGGCCCCCATTCGGGGAGGCTAGGGAATCAACGTTCAGACGAGAAAACAAAAGCCGAAAGGGTCAGGAAGCGTTTTTTCCCCGAGATCCTCCATAGGCAGAACCAGGGGTTGGTTGACCAAACCAACGCCATGGGTAGCTCCAAAAACACCAGGAGAAGGGGTCTCCATAGTCAAACCACGGTCAAAACCCGTGAACCCGAATCACCATGAACGCCTCCATGAACGACCTTCAGGGAGCGTGAATGGCAACTTGTGAACCAGGAGGATTCGGGCCACGACTCCTTGATGAAAGTTGCTCGGAATCACCTAAAAAAGCTAAAGGAACCCTCCGTTGCGGCCCAGAATCAACCATGCACGGAAAACCACTAAAACCTCCTTTGAAGCGTGAACCCTTCAGATCCATGGATCGGCTCGTTTCCTCGCTTTCTTTCCTTCCAATAGCACCAGAAACAACCGACCTAGCATCCTCTTCCATCTCCATGGAAGGGAAACGCAAGAAAACCCCTCCCTCGGCCAGGATCCGAAAATCTCGAAAACACACCTACATGAAAACTTCTCCGGAGGGTTACAAGCTTTCTCACACCAACCCCAAAAGGGGGTCTCTCCTATAGCAGGATCTACAACCTAAATCAAGAAAAAACAAGTAAAACTTGCTAGATCTAGACTTTACACGGTTTAGGGATTAAGGGTTTAGGCGCTGTTAGAGAAAAATTTAGAGAAGAAAGTGAGGAGAGAAAAAATTTGAACCAAATGAGGGAGCTTCAGGGGTTTAGGGTTTAGGGTTTAGGGTTTAGGGTTTAGGGTTTAGGGTTTAG